>JBCEDN010000021.1:0-600000 GCA_039880775.1 Diaporthe vaccinii
TAATAAATTTTAATTTAATAATATATTTAAAGTAACTTCCTTTTAAATATAAAAGAATCTTTTTAATTTTATTAAGAAATTCATATTTTAAAGCTTTTAAAGTATTTTTTTTAATTTATTCTTTATATTTTTTAAAACTTTTAAAATAAATAAAAATATTATTCAGGTAAATAATAATAAAGATATTTAAATATTTTTATAAGATATTATTAATTATTTTTTTAAAAAATTATTAATATATTAATTAATTTAAAAGGTATAATTTAATATTTATAATATTTATAATATTTATAATATTTATAATATTTATAATATTTATAATATTTATAATAAATATAAAAAGCTATTTTTTATTTTATTTCTTTTTATTAAATTATAATTATATTTAAAGTTATAAATTATTATATTTCTTTGTATTAATTTTATAATTCTTTAATAAATAATAAAAAATATTAATTTTTAATATTATTATTATTAAGCTATTAATAATTTATATAAAATTATAATATATTATTTTTAAGATTTTTATAAAAGTATTCTTTAAAGGCTTTAAATTATTCTTTATTAAATTTATAAATTTAATAATATTCTTAATCTTTGCCTTTTTATAATAAAATCTTATAATTATAATAATTATATTATAATAAAATTATGTTAAGTTTTTTTTTTTAAAAAAACAATATATATAAGGTATTTATATAACTTTATTTATTATTTTTTTATTTATAAGCTTTTCCCTTTAATATAAATAAAATAAATATTATTATATTTCTTATTTATATATAATATTATAATAAATTATTTTTCTTTTAATATATAATAAATTTTTTTTAATTTAATTAATTTCTACCCTTTTTAAAAATTTAAAATTAATTTAATCCTTTTTTATTTTCCTAAATTTAAATTTTTAATATATTTTTAAAGATATTTATAATCTTATTTAAATATAGCTTTTTATTATTTTTAATAATTAAATTCTTTTTTATATTATTAATTATAATTTCTTTTTAAAAAATAATATTATTTTAAAAACTTAATTAATAATTTAATTAATTTAAAGATTAATAATTTATAATTATAAAAATCCTAAGATTAATTTATAATACATTATATTTATAATATTTAAAATTATAAAAACTTTATATTTTTAAATTAAAATTAAAAGATAATTAATTTCTATATTAATTATATTATCTTTATATTTTATTTTTATATCTTTTATAATATTAAGTTTATAAGGATTTTTCTTTTAATATTATAAAATTTTATCTTTATTAACAATATTTAATAATATATTATATATTTTTTTATTTATTTTAATTTTAAATATAATATATATATAATTATTTATTTATATTATATATAAAGATTTATATCTTTAATTATTTATTCTTTATAAATAATTAATTTTTTTTAAATTTTTATATTTTTTAAATTTAAATATATATTAATTATCAATTATTTATATTTATTTAAGTTCTTTTATTTAGCTAAAAATTATAATTAATATCTTAAAAGGATAAGATATAATTCAAAAAATATATAATAATTTTTACTATATAAGGCTTTTTATAATAACTTTATAATTTATTTTTATAAACTTATTTATAATTAAAAGCCGTTATTTTATATTAAAAGTTATAATATTAAGCTATATTTAATTTATTTATATTAATATTATTAAGATTAAAGCTATTATAAGCTATAAGTAATTTAATTTAATACTATTAAGTATTATATAAAAATATTATCGTTATATAACTTAAGCCTTTATAAGTTAGTTAAAATAAATAATAATAAAAGCTGCCTTTACCTTAAAGCTTTTAGCTTTACTTAAATATATATTTATCTATTATAACCTTATTATAAAAAACTATTTAAAAGCAATTATCTAACCTATTATATTATTAAAGCTAATATAATAATTAAGCTTAAATTAATATATATATTTAAAACCCTATTAAGTAAGTTTATAATTATAATTAAAATAGATAAATAAGGTAATTATATTTAATTATTATATATTTAAAAGTATAAACCTAATAGCTTTATAGCTATAGAAATAAACTTTAATTATAATAAATAAATCTATATTTATATAAGGATAGTGCTTATAAAGATAAAAGAATATATAAAAATAAGGAACCTTATATAATTAAATAAATTAATATATTTATTATTATCTTAAAGAAATTTAAAAATTATTTTAAATAAATAAATAAACTTATTATTTTTAAAATAATAATTTATAATAATAAGTTAATTAAAAGATAAAAGGTAATTAAGTTTGCAATATATATTTTTAAGAAGATTTCTTAATTACCTTAAGTAAATAAAACCTTATTATAAAAATATTATATAATTAAATATAAATCAATTAAAAAAACATGATTATAAGTTTTTTACCCTTATACCTAGGAGGGAATTTAAATATATATAATATATTTTTATGTTACTTTTTATTATATTAACTTATAATTTTATATTCTTTATAAATAAAGTATTTAAGTAATTTATAATCTTTAATTTATTATTATTTTTATAAATATTATATAAGCCTTATCCTGCTAATATTTATTAATTTCTTAATAATTAATTTTTTTTTATAAAATTAAATAATAAGTACTTTTTAAAAGTATCTTAGGAATAAATTATATTTAACTTTTTCCTTAAAATATATTTAATATAAGTTTTAAATATATAAAGCTTAAAAAATATTTAAATATTTAAAATATTTTAGCTATAAATATAATTTATTACCTATTTTATATTTTTTTAAAGGTTAATAAAGTTTTTATATTACTTAATTTATTTTAATCTTTATAATAATAATTTTAATATATTAATATTTAAAGTAGTTAAAATATTATATTTTAAATATTATTTAAGGTTTTTATTTATATTTTTTATAAGGTTTTTATTTTATTTTATTATTTAGCTGATTTATTATAAATCATTACTTTTTTAAATATTATTTTAAAAGTTGCTTATTTTTATATATTTATTACTTAAATAATTTAAATTGCTATTATTTATTATTATATTATATAATAATTCTTTTTTTATTATCATTAATTATTATTTTTAATAAGGTTTCTTAAAAAATTAATTAAAGGCTTTTTTAAAAAATTTAATATATATTAATTATTAAAATGAAAGGTTTAATTAAAGACTTTATATTTATTATTAATATTTATTATTTATTTAAATTTAAATAATAAGTTTTTTAATTTTTTATTATTATTAAAGTAAATTAAATATTTTATATAAATATTCAGTTAATAAATATAAGGTATTTTACCTTTTAAATATATTAAATATTATTTATTAAGCTAATAGCTATATTATTTAAATAGCTTTTATTATTAAGTTATATTAATTTATTATTATTCCTTAAAAATAAATTTATATTACTTTTTAAGCTATTAATATTTTTTAATAAAGTATCTTAATTTTTTATAATGATAATAATCCTTATTATTTAGCTTTTATTAAATTATATTAAGTTTTATAAAACCTATATAAATACTTATTATTATATTATTATATTAATATTAATATTAAGGTTTATTATTATTATTAAAATTATTATTATATTAATATTTATTTCTTATATTTAATTAATTATAATTTTTTAATAATTTCCGGGATTTTTTTCATTACGTTTTATAAAAGCTATATTAATAATTAAAATTTTTATTATTAAAAAATAATATTTTTATAAATAATTCTAAAGTATTATATTAAATATTAAAGTAATCTACATTTCTATAATTAATTATAAATAATATTTTACTTTATAATAAAATTATTTATTTATTTAATTTAAATAAAGTTTATATATTTCTTTTTTTAAAATTATTATTTTTTTATTTTTATTAATAAAAGTATATTTTATATTTTAAATATTATAATTCTTTTTTTATAATATATTTAAAATATAATAAAGCTTTTTATTTATTTTTATAATATTATAAATTAATTAATATAATAAAAAAAATAATAACTTATATAAAAAGATATTTTTAATAATTTAAAAATAAAAATATTTATAATGTTTTATTATATTAAAAGATAAGTTAATAAATATCTTTTTAATAAAAATAAAATTTTAATAACTTTATTATTAAGTTAAATATTTATTTATTAATTATTTAATATATTTATTTTTAATATTAAATATTTTATTAATATTTTTATTTTAAAAATAATTTTTAAATTTTATTATTATTATTAATTTTATAATTTAGCTTTAAAAAGGTTTAAATTTAATTTTTAAGATAATCTTAATTTTAATTATAAGATTATTATAAATATTATATATCTTAATAATTCCTTTATTTTATATATTATTAATTTAATAATTTCTTTTTAAATTAAATATTTCTTTTTTTTATTTTAATAAAAAATATTTAAAAAACATTATATATAATATAAATTGATATATATTTAAAATTATTAAATTAAATTATTTATAATATTAATATAAACTTTATTATAATAAAATTTTAAAATATTATTAAAATTATAAAAAGTATCTATAAATAAATATTTATTAAAATTTATTAATTTATTAAAAAAATTAAAAGATATTATATATTATTTTATTATATATTTAATATTTTTTATATTAAACTTTTTAAAATATTTATAAAAAAAATATTTTTTAAAAAGTATTTAAGGTTATTAAAAATACAATTAATTATAATAGGTTTATATTAATACTTTTTTTTAAAAAAATTTATTTAAAAATAAATTTTAATTTTGCTTTTATTTTATTAATTTTAAAATAAATTAAGATTATTTAAAAAGTAATAAAAATATTATAAAACTTAAATAATAAATATTAAATTAATATAATATTAAATATATAAAACGGCTTTATAATAATAAATATTTCAATATTATTATTTTAAAGTAAAATTAAAGTATAATAAAAGAAAAAGGGCTGGCAAGGATTATATAAGCTGCTTAATATTAATAGCTATAATATAACTATTAACTTATTTAATAGCTTTATTATATTCCAATTTATTTTTATATAATTATATTATTAAAAAAATAATACTAAATCTATTATTACCTTTAAATATATTTTAAAGCTTTTATATTAACTTATAATTATCTTTTTCTTTTTATATAAATAAAACCTTTTAAAGCTCTTTAAAATTGTTTTAATTATAATATTAAAAATATTTTATAAGTATAAAAAATAAACTTAAAGAGCTTTAAAAGGTTTTATTTATATAAAAAGAGAAAAATAATTATAAATTAATATTAAAGCTTTATTATAATAAAGTTATTATTATTATTAATAAATTTTTTAAAAAAATTTAATATATAAAAAATCTTTAATATTAAATAATCTCTACCATATAGCATTTATATATATATATGGGTTGGTTTAATTTATATTTATTTTTATTTTCTCTATATTATAAAATGTAAGGGGCTGTTATATGGTAATCCCTTTTGGTTATATAGGCTAGCTTAGTTATCCTTTTCTGCTAAGCTGCCCTTATGCGATTAATCTTAATACTATTTTAATATTAAAGGTTTTTTATTTTCTAATTGAATTCTTACCCCTGGATAAATTAAGTAAGTTGAATTACTTATACGCCCTTTTTATAATAAAAGAAATTTCTTATAGCCTAGGTAGATTAAGCTGTTATAATCTTATTAATATGTAATAACCATAAGTTTTCCAATTAATAGCTTATATTAAGCTTTTTATATTATCTTTTTAAGCTTATTTTTATTAAGCTTTTTATATTACCTTTTCAACCTTATTTTCCTTATACTTTTTAAATATTTTCCTATTTATTTTTATATAATTAAGTAGATATTAGAAAGTTAGCTTTTTATAACTCACTTATATAAATAATTTATTTATTATTAAAGAAGAGTAGCCTATGTTTAATATCCTTTTAACGTTAATATAAAAACCCCTTTTTATTTATTTTTACTCCTTTCTTCCCTTCTTCTTTTCTTTATTATATAATATATATATATATATACTTGCTTTCCCTCCTGGGTATAAGAGTAAAAAACTTATAATTATGTTTTTTTAATTAATTTATATTTAATTATATGATATTTCTATAATAAGGTTTTATTTACTTAAGGTAGTTAACAAATCTTCTTAAAGAAATATATTATAAACTTAGCTATCTTTTATCTTTTAATTAATTTATTATTATGAATTATTATTTTAAGAATAATAAGCTTATTTATTTATTTAAAATAACCCTTAAACTTCTTTAAAATAATAATAAATATATTAATTTATTTAATTATATAAGGTTCTTTATTTTTATATTTCTTTGCCTTTATAAATGCTATCCTTATATAAATATAGACTTACTTATTATAATTAAAGTTTATTTCTATAGCTATAGAACTGTTAGGTTTATATATCCAGATAATTAGATGTGGTTGCCTTATCTGCAGTTTATTCCAACTGCAGCTGTAAACTCGCTCAATAGGGTCTTAGATATGTGCATTAGTTCAAGCTTAATTATTGTCTCGGCTTTGGTGGCGCGGCAGGTTGAATGATTGCTTTTAAGTAGTCTTCCGTAATAAGGTTATGGTGGATGGGTATATATTTAAGTAGAGCCAGAACCTTAGTTAGGGTAAAGGTGGCTTTTATTATTACTTATTTCGGCTAACTTATATTCATCTAAGTTATATGGCGATGGTATTTTTATATAATGCTTAATGGCGCTAGATTAGGTTGCTCGCGGCCTGCAATGGCTTTAACTTTGATGGGCTGATGGCACCGGCGTAAACAGCGTTGGAGACTAAGCATGGCTCAACGCTATGGCTTTTAGCATAGAATAGCGGCTTCTGATTATAGATAGGTTTGTAGAAGCAGATTGTAAAGTTATTGTGAAAAGCCTTGTATGGTAAAAATTATTGTGTTTTTTTAAATTATATCTTGTCCTTTTAGGATACTAACTATACTTTCTAGCTAAGTAGAGGAACTTAAATAAATATAAATAGTTGATATATACTTGCTTTATATATTTATATAATTATCCTTTTTCTCTTTTATTATTAATAATCTTAAAAACTCTTTATATAATATTTAATTATAGTTCTTATTTTAATTTATGTGATTATTGTAATTTGCCTTCTTTTTTATTTAATATGCCTGCATTTGGTTTTTATATATTGCCTTTCTTAGTATATAGTTTACCTGCGTCTGGTTATCACGGGTTATTTCTCTTAATATATAATATACCTATATTTAGCTTTTATACATTGCCTTTCTTAGCGTTAGCGTATAGTATACCTACGCTTATTAATTTATATAAGGTAGCTTCTCTTATATTTAATATTATAATGTTTGCTTTTATTTCTTAAGTAGCTCTTACTCTTTAGGGTCCTCTTTAGCTTTTTTTTAATACCTTAACTTTTAAGCTTGATTTAATTATAAGTTCTTAAATTATAATTCTCTTAATTAATTATTTCTTAAATTATGCCTTTATAGCTTATATTATTATTAATATTTATATAACCTTTTTTTATTTATTATTTTCTAATTTTAATTTATTATATAATTTTAAGTTGCTAAATATATAATTATCGCTTATCCTTTATATAATATTTGAATTTTATATAATATTAATATATAGCTATTAAAGGTTATTAATTAAATTATTCATCATTTAAGCTACTTTTATATAATTCTTATTTAATTATATAGTTAAGATAATGGAAAGTTTGTTAAATATATATATATAATGCGCTTAATATATATTAATTTAAGGGGTATTATTAAATTCCTAGGTTTTAAAGAGGTATTTATATAGGATATATTTAATAATTATAGGTTCGCTAATATCCTTATTATAAAAATTATTAACCGTGCCCTACCCACGCTTAAGGAGGAGGTTATAAAGGTTGTAATAGTGGAAATAATTTAGATAATAATAATGGTTTAGGATCCTTTTATAGCTTAATAATTATAAAGGATATTAAGCGGGAGATTAAAAAGGAAAAGGAGGGTTTTTTAATTGATTTATATACCTTTAAATATATAATTAATTAAGCTTATCCTAGCTTAATAGCTTTATATATCGATTTTAAAAATTTTATATAATAAGATAAAGAATTAATTTATATAATAAAAGGATTAATTTATATAATATATTTCTTTATATATTACTTTTTATAATAAATTTTAAATATTTCCTTTTATTTTTATTTTTTTATATATTTATTTTATATAATAAATTATATCTTAAATACAGCCTTTAATATCTTTTATATAATTTTAATTATTCTTTAATATTTATTATATAACTTAAGATATTTTAAATTTAGCTTTTATTATTTTAATTATATCTCAAGGGGTTTCATTTATATTTTAAGTTAATTTTAAAGGGTTTTAAAAGGTCCTGGTTATATCCTAAATTTATTTTAGCTATATCTTTAAGTTATCTTAACTATATCCTTGGCTTATTTATTATATATCCTGGCCTTATTTTAAGCCTATCTCTTATACATTCTAGCCTTATTTTAAGCTTATCTCCCCCTTTTTTTTTATATAGTTAATTAGCAGCCCTTTTTTTATATTTATATAGCTATTTAATAGCCTTTTCTTTATATTATGCTTTAATCCTTATGCTTTTTTTTATTAAGGCGATTTATATACGCTTTAATCCTTACCCTTAGCTTATTTATTAAGATAAATTTTTTCAGCGCTTTATTTAATGTTTTCTTTATATAAATATTTATTAAATTATCTTTCCCCTTAATCCATTATACTTTAGAAATTTCTTTCTTTTTATATTTTTTTTTAAAGATATAATATTAATTATAAGCCTCTTTTTATTTATTATACCCAGCCTTATAAAATAATTATATAATAACCTTAAGTTTATATAAATAATTATAAGGATTCTTAATATCTTTAAATAAGTTATTATTTAATTTAATATTATATTTAATATTATATTATTATTAAACCCTATTATTATTTTATATAATTTATTTATTAATATATTTTTAATTACTCTCTTATATTTTATTAAACTTTAATATATAATATTTTTATAAATCTTAAAGTCTTTTTTTATATAATTAATTTTTATTCTTAATATAATAATAAAACTTAATTATAAGCTTAGATTTATATTATTAATAAAGAATCTATTTATAAAAATATAAAGTTTTATATATATAAGGTTTAATAATATAAAATTAATCCCCTTATTAAGGTTTTTAATTTATTACTTAATTTATATATTTAATACCTTTATATCTTTCATGATAAGCTCCTTAATTTATATCGCTATTAATAAGTTATATATTGCTTTTAATTAATAAATTAACGCTATATATATGCTTTTTATATATTATATAATATATTATTAAGGTATATCCTTTATATAAATATTAATTATATAAAGATTTATAATTTATCCTTTTTATATAAAAATTATATTATCCCTATTAAATTTAATTCTATTATTATTAAACTTAATTAATTAACTTAAGCTTAAAATATTTTTATCCTTTATATAAAACCCCTTTTTATATAATTCTTCCTCTTTCCTTTAAGAGAATTAGCTTATTATAAACTTAAAAGTATTATTTTTCTATATTTTTATAATCTTAAAATTATACAGCTTATTTATTATAAATAATAAATATAAGTTATATATAAAAACCTTTATTTTTAAGGTTTTTATATAATATATATAATATATTTTATATTAATATAAGCTTAATTTTATAAGCTTATATAATAATTTTTAAATTAATAAGATTATCCTTAATAAATATTTATTATATAACTTTATTAATCCCTCCTAAGTATAAGGGTAAAAGACTTATAATTATATTTTTTTAACTAATTTATATTTAATTATATAATATTTCTATAATAATATTTCATTTATTTAAGGTAGATAGGAAATATTATTAAAGAAATATTTTATATATTTAGCTGCCTTCTTTCCTTTTTTTAACTTCTTATTAATTATTATTTTAAAAGTAATAAGCTTATTTATTTATTTAAAATAATCCTTAAACTTTTTTAAAATAATAATAAATATATTAATCTATTTAATTATATAAGGTCCCTCATTTTTGCGCTCCTTCGCCTTTATAAGCGCTATCCTTATATAGGCACGGACTTACTCGTTATAGTTAAAGTTCATTTCTGTGGCTATTCGTGGCAAAGCTATCAGGTCTATACATCCAGATAATTGGATATGGTTGCCTTACCTGGTCAGGTCTCAGATATATGCACTGGTTTAAGCTTAACTGGCAGTCATCTCGGCTTTAGTGGCGCGGCAGGCTGAATGATTGCTTTCGAATGGTCTTCCGCAATAAGGTCGTGATGGGTATGTATTTAAGCAGAGCCAGAACCTTTGGGGCAAAGGCGGCTTTTATCATTGCCCATTTCAGCCAATTTATGCCTGAGTCATACGGCGATGGCATTTTCACATAGTGCTTAACGGCGCCAGATTAGCTCGCGGCCCGCGATGGCTTCAACCTCGACGGGCTGACGGCACCGACGCGAATAGACTAGGCACGGCCCAACACTACGGCTTTTAGCGCAGAATGGCGGCTTCTGACTATAGATAGGTTTGTAGAAATAGATTGCAAAGTTATTATAAAAAGCCCTGTATGGTAAAAATTATTATGTTTTTTTTTAAATTATATCTTATCCTTTTAAGATATTAATTATGATTTCCAGCTAAATAGAGGAACTTAAATAAATATAAATAGTTGATAACTTTATTAATAATTCTACCAGGATTATATATATAAAAAGATTATATAATTAAATATAAGCTTAAATAATATCTTTTAATTCCTTTTAATAAATAAAATATAATATAAGGGTTAATCTTAATATTAAAATTAATCTTTAGCTTATCCTTTAAATTATTAAAGTTTAAATTAAAATAGCTTCCTTTTTTAAATCCTTATACCCTTATATAATAAGCTTAAACTTTTTTATAAGCTTAATTAATTTATTCTTCAGCTCTTATATTATCCTTATTTTAAAGATTTATAACTTTTTATATAAATTTAAATTATATTAAATAAATTAAAAAATATCCTTATTAATTAAGGTATTTATCTTTAATATATTTAATTATTTAAATAGTATTTTAAAAATAATAATAATATTATCTTAATAAAGCTTAACTATTAATTTATATAAATCTTTCTCCTTTTATATTATAAAGATATAAGGGAGTTATAAATATATAATAAAAATTAATTATATAATAACCTTATAAAGATATCCTTACTTCTTAAGCTAAATAACTTATATAATAGCCTTCTTTAA
The DNA here is from genome assembly GCA_039880775.1 of Diaporthe vaccinii. Lineage (NCBI taxonomy): Eukaryota > Fungi > Ascomycota > Sordariomycetes > Diaporthales > Diaporthaceae > Diaporthe > Diaporthe vaccinii. The sequence continues at coordinate 11,315 of JBCEDN010000021.1, forward strand.
TTATCTTCTTTTCTTAAGCTAAGGCTATTTTTATATAACTAGCTTAATGATATCTAATTTATTTTATATAAAGGCCTTCTTTATATATTAATATAGCTTAATATATATTATATAAAGTAAGATTAAGTTATTAATTATACCTATTAAAATAATATAATTTTTAATATTATCTACTTTATATAATCCTTTTTATCCTTTATTCTCCTTTTATATTAAGACTTTATTTTAAATTAATAAGGAGAGAATAAAATTAAGATTTAAGTTATTTTTAATATTAATTATATAATTAACTTTTATTTCCACTTAAATTATATATAATATTTTTATAACCTTTTATATTATTAATACCCATTATATAATATTTATTAAGGATGGTAAATTATATAAAACTTATAAATATGCTTTAAAAATTAAGAGTATTAATATAATATTATTTAGGCTTATTATATTATTTAAAGCCTTTATAGCTATTTAAAAGATTATCTTATTATTTATATAATAATTAAGTTTAACCTTTAAGATATTAAAGGCTCTCCTTAAAGATTTATATAATTATTTAACTTTTTTTATAGCTTAATATACCTTTATAAATATTTCTTTATATATAATTCTTATAATTTTTATATTATTTTTAAATTCTTTAGAAATAAAATTAATCCTTAGGTTATATATAATATAGTTTAATAAGCTAATATATATATAAATCCAATATTTATATAAGGTATTTTAAATATCTTATATAAATAATAAGTTTAAGAAAATAGTTATTTAAAAGCTTATATTTAAATTAATTATATAAAGGGCATTTTTTTCACTTAATTATATAATATTAATTACCACCTTATAATTAAAATAGCTATTATCCTTAATTAAAAACTTAAATCTTTTAAGTAATAAATTATATAGCTAATAGAAATAATAGAATTTTTAAATCTTTTTAAGGATTACCTCCTTAATATCATTATACCTTATATTTTTAAAAAGCTTATATAATTTATTTATATAAGGGTATTTAAAGTATTTATAAAGCCTTTTTAATTATAATTCTATTAAGAATACTTTAGCCTTATATTAAAAAATAAATATCTTTATTACCTTATTATTAAGATTATAATGCTTCTTTATATAATAATATTTAAGAAGTTATTAAAATATACTCTTAACTTATTTATATTATATAATGAAAATAAAAAGGGAGTTAATATATTTAAGATATAATATATAATACTCCTTAATTAATTAATGATATTAATTATATTAATTATTAAAATAATATTATTATTTTTAAATCTAACTTTTATTATATTTGCACTTTATTTAATCTTTATATTAAGGTTCTCTTATATATAAGCTAATGCTTAAAGTATCCTTATTATTAAATATTTAATAAATTTTATATTTTAAAGCTTACTTTAATATTTTATATTATATAAGTTATATAATATAAATTAATCTACTTTTATTATTTTAAGGGTAATATAAATATCTTCCTTTATTATATAATAATTAAAGGTAAAGTTTATTAGATTTTATTATAAGATCTCTTTATTATTTATATTTTATAGGTTGAAAGTTAAATCTTTTACTTCTTATAATAAGCTTTTACCTTTATATATAATTAGGTAAGTAGCGAAGTTCCTTTCTTTAAGGATAGGTTCTTAATTAAAGTCTTTATATATTTAAAGGTATTATTTTTATATATTTATCTTCTCTTTATTTATATAATTAATTAATTAATACCCTTTCTTTTTATATATAAAGTATTTCTTTAATTAAGTTATTATATAATATAGCTTAAAGGGTAGCTTTAAAATTTAGCCTTAAGCTGATTTTAAATAAAAAAAAGTTAGTAATATAAATTAATAATTATATAATATCCTTTAGCGGTTCTTAAAATTTAAATTATACCGCCTATTAATAAAATTAATTCTAAATTCTTTATATAATATAAATTGCTAATTTAAATTCCTTTTTATAGCAACTTATAATGCTATATATAAATTAATAAAGAATACTTTATACATAGGTCTTTAATTAATTATAACTAGTTTTAATTTTAATATCGTATAATAGGTTCTGATTATTATTATATATAATGCAATTTCATCTTAATATCCTTCCTTAAAGGCTTGTTATATAAGTTAGAGTTTATTCAGGAGGGTTTCTAAGATTTTTAAAAGAATCTTATTTAAATTCTCTTTCTTTATTTATATAAAGGATAAAGTTATCCAATTTATTTAATATTAATTATAGTTTATTATTATATTAAAGTATATATTTATTAAGTTAAATACTTTATCTTACCTTTTATTTAATCTAATATAATATATATAGAAATCCTTTATATAATTAAATAATATATTTAAAAAGATTATATAATATTAATCTTTTATGATTTATAATCGCTTATAATAATTAATAAAGATTTATATCTTATTATATAATAAATCATATGGTTTATTAATATAATTCTTTTTTTTTCCTTTTTTTTAAAGGTAGATATTTATTAAGGCTTTATTAGTTTATTATAAATAATTTAGGTTGAAAGTAGATTATATAATGTATTATTTATATAAATTAAATATATTATAAATGCTATATTATGTTATTATGGAAAATTACCCATTTTTTATATATATCTTATCTTTAAAGGTATTTATTATATAGCTTATATTTTAACAATAAGTGCTTATATATTTCATAATGCTTTAAGTAATGGTATGTTTAAGGGTTATTAAAATAATTTAATTAATTATTATATATAAGGTATTTATGCTTAATGTAGTTAGTTTTTCAATATTCTTTTAATATTAATAATTTATATAATTTGGGATATAAAGGGACTTTTTATTTAGGGAATTCCCTTTTTCTTAATTATATTTAAAAATATTTATTTAAATATATAATTTATTTAATTAAATTAATATATTATTTATCTTTTAAAGTTATAAATAAGGGAATTTAATATATTATTTTAATTTAAATCTAGGTTAATAATATTTATAAATATTTATATGAAATATATATTGATTTAGGTTTTAAATAATAGATCTTTTAAATTAATATCTTAATTTTAAAAATGTAAGTTTATTATATTTTATTATATGTTTAATAGGATTGCATTTTTAAAGCTTATTTCTTTATATGTTACTTAAATTATTACTTAATTACTTAAATCTATTATTATATTTAAGGTAGCTAATTTTAATATATTTAAGGTGGATATTATATATGGTTTTTATTATTTTATTTATACGGTATCTTCTTTATTATATAATGGTATATATTATTTCTTCTTAATTATATAATGTTTTAATTGTGAATATATCTTATAGATGTTTAATATAACGGTTTTAATTTATATGGTAGAAAGATTTTATCTTTTAGGTTAACCTCTTTTTTTTAATAAATAAGGGAGTTAAAGTGGTTCTTAAGCTTTTAATATAAATATATGATTTTAATTATCCTTGCGTTCTATAAGCATTTAACAGCTATAATTATAATTATATTAATATTTATTTTATTATTCTTGTCAATCTATGATTATATTAAGTAATTATTAATTAATGTTAAATGATCTTTATTATATAGCGTTTATATATATATATGGGTTGGTTTAGTCTATATTTATTCTTATTTTCTTTAAACTATAAAATGTAAGGGGCTGCTATATGGCAGTCCCTTTTAATCGTATAAGCTAGCTTAATTATCCTCTTCTACTAAGCTGCCCTTATATAATCAGCCTTAATGCTATTCCAATATTTAACTTTATTAAATATAAAAAAGTTTATTAATTATAAATTATTTAAATTTTATATAATTTAAAAAATTAAAAATAAAATTAAAAAATTATATAAAAAGTTTTATTTTATTATTTAAAAATATAATAATAATAATAATAAAAGTATTTCTATTTAATTATTTATAATTTAAAAAGTTAATTAATATTTTTTTATAATTATTATAATAATATTTATTAAAAAAAGAATATATATTAAACTTTATAATATTATTTAAATATGTTTATAATTAAAGTTTAATTTAAAATATACTTTTTAATAAATATATTTTTTAAATTTTATAATAAAGAAATATTAAAAATTATTATAAAGATTATTAAGTTATTATATTAACTATTTGTATTTGTTTGAGTTCCTCTACTTAGCTGGAAACCATAGTTAATGTCCTAGAAGGATAAGACACAATTTAAAAAAAACACAGTAATTTTTGCCATGCAAGGCTTTTCACAGTGACTTTGCAATCTTCTGCAAACCTATCTATAGTCAGAAGCCGCCATTCTGCGCTAAAAGCCGTAGCGTTAGGCCGTGCCTAGTCTCCAACGCTATTCGCGCCGGTGCTATTGACAAGCCGTCAGCCCGTCAAGGTTGAAGCCATCGCGGGCCGCGAGCAACCTAGTCTAGCGCCGTTAAGCACTATGTGAAAATGCCATCGCCGTGTGACTCAGGCCACATACGAACACAAGTTGGCCGAAATGGGCAATGATAAAAGCCGCCTTTGCCCCGATCTCATGGGACACGCACAGGTTCTGGCTCTGCTCTGCAAACACACACCCATCCACCACGACCTTATTACGGAAAACCACTTAAAAGCAATCATTCAGCCTGCTGCGCCACCAAAGCTGAGACGATAGTTAAGCTTGAACCAGTGCATATATCTAAGACCCCATTAAGCGAGTTCACAGCTATAGTTGGAATAGATAGGTAAGGCAACCACATCCAATTATTTAAATATATAAACCTGATAGCTCTGCCACAAATAGCCATAAAAATAGACTTTAACTATAATAAGTAAATCTATACCTATATAAGGATAGCGTTTATAAAGGTAAAGGAGTGTGAAAATAAGGGACCTTACGTAACTAAATAAATCAACATATTTATTGCCACCTTAGAGAAGTTTAAGGACTATTTTAAATAAATAGATAAGCTTATTGCTTTTAAAATAACGATTTATAAGAAGTTAAATAGAGGAAGGAAGGCAGCCTAATATATAAAGCATTTCTTTAATAATATTTCTTATCTACCTTAGATAAATAAAACCTTATTGCAGAAATACCATATAGTTGAATATAAATCAGTTAAAAAAACATAATTATAGGTCTTTTACCCTTATACTCAGGAGGGATTAAGTTATTATATAATATTATAAAAGTTAATATATATTAATAAGTAATATATTATAAATATTATTATAATAAAATAAATATAAAAATATTTATATTTAACTTATTTTTATTTATTTTTATTTATAATAAAAACCTTTTTAATATAATAATTATATAAATTAATAATATTCTTTTTATTATTATTTTAAAATTTTTAAAGTTTAATAAAATTAAAATTTAAAAAAGAAATTAAATATAAATTAAAAATTATATTTAATATTAATTATATCTTAAATTTAATAATAATAAAATTATTATAAGCATTAATAACTTTATTTATTTAATATAAAAAGGTTAAAATATTAAAATTAAATTTATAAATTTTAAAGTTATAAATAAAATTTAAAAATATTATAAATAAAAAGTTAAAGGTATTTATTTAATCTTTATTTATTAATTAAAAATAAAACTTAATTTATTTATAATTATTTAAATTATAAATTTTAATAAAAATAATTATATTAAACTTAATTAATAACTTTAATAATAAATATATAACTTAAAATAAAAACTTTATTATATCTTTATTAATTTAAAAACCATTAAATTTATAATTTTTATTAATAACTCTTTTATTAATAATTAAAGCTTTAACTTTTAAATTAATTTTATAATTATTTTAATTAATAAAAAAATAAAAATAAAATATATTATAATAAAATATATTTAAAAATATTATTTATTAATTTTCTATAAAGTATAAAAAAGCTATTTAAAATATATTAAATTTTAAGATTTATAAAATAATTAATAGCTTTAATATAAATATTATATTTATAATTATATTATATTAAATTATTATTTACTTTAAAATACTTATAATGCTTTTAATTATTTATATAAATTTATATTTTTTATAAATGTATTATTAAGTTAAATATAATTAAAAAGAAAAGGCTTATAATTAATATAATAATATTTTATTAATTATATAAATAATAAAAAATTTATAAAATATATTTAATTAATAATAATAATAATTTAATAAATATATTAATAAAAATAATATTTAATAAAGTATTATAATATTTAATTAAAAATAATAAGTTAATTATTATAATTAAAAGTTATATAAATAAAAAATAACTTTAAATAAAAGAAAGAATTATTAAAAAACTTAATTTAATTAATAATTAAAAGCAATATTAATAATATAAAATTAAAAAAAGTAAAAATTTAAATTAATCTTTAATTAATTATTTATATTTTATATTAAAATATTATATAATTAGCTTTTCTTTAAGTTTTTTAAATTTTTAAAAGCTAATTTTATAATTAAGACTTTTATAATAATATTTATATATTAAAAGTTTAAATAATAAAAGATATTATTATTTTATAAATAATTATATTATTAACTTATATTTTATAAATATCTTTAATTAAATTTTATAATTTAATATTTATTTATTAAAAAAATAAATATATAATAATTTAAGGGCCCTTTTAAATATAAGGGTAAAAGACTTATTATTATATTTTTTTAATTAATTTATATTTAATTATATAATATTTTTATAATAAAGTTTTATTTACTTAAAATAGTTAAGAAATCTTTTTAAAGAAATATATTATAAATTTAATTACCTTTTATTTTTTAATTAATTTATTATTATAAATTATTATTCTAAAAATAATAAGTTTATTTATTTATTTAAAATAATTTTTAAACTTTTTTAAGGTAATAATAAATATATTAATTTATTTAATTATATAAGATTCTTTATTTTCATGCTCCTTTACCTTTATAAGCGCTATCCTTATATAAGCACGGATTTATTCATTATAATTAAAGTCTATTCCTATGGCTGCAGAGCTATCAGGTCCATATATCTAGATAATTGGAGATAGTTGCCTTACCTAGGTCTTAGATATATGCACTGGTTCAAGCTTAACTGGCAGTTATCTTGGCTTTAATAGGCTAAATGATTGCTTTTAAGTAGTCTTCCGCAACAAGGTTGTGGTAAATGGGTGTATATTTAAGCAAAGCCAGAACCTTAGTTGGGGCAAAGGCGGCTTTTATTATTGCCCATTTTGGCCAACTTATATTTAAAGGCCTGAGTTATATAGCGATAGCATTTTTATATAATGCTTAATAGCGCTAGATTAAGTTGCTCACGGCTTATAATAGCTTTAACCTTAACGGGCTAACGGCTTATTAATAATACCGGTATAAATAGCGTTGGAAATTAAGTATAGCTTAATATTATAGCTTTTAATATAAAATAGCGGCTTTTAATTATAGATAGGTTTATAAAAGATTATAAAATTATTATAAAAAGCCTTATATAATAAAAATTATTATTTTTTTATTTAAATTATATCTTATCCCTTTAAGATATTAATTATAATTTTTAGCTAAATAAAGGAACTTAAATAAATATAAATAATTAATAATAATTTAAGGGTTTAAAATATATAATATTCCTTATTTTATTTAAATTAAATTTATTAATGTTAATTAATTATAATATATTATATAATTTATAATTTATAATTAATTAATATTAATTAATTAATTTAATTTTATTTTAAATAATATTTATTATTTATTTATAATAATATAAATTAAATATATAAATATTATTTAAAAAATAAACTCTATATAAATATTTTAAATTAATTTTTAAATAATAATATTATTATTAAATAATCTTTATTATTAAAAATATTAAATAAAAAAATAACTTATATATAAAGTATTTTAATTATTTTATAATAAAACTTAATATAAAAGCTTATATTTTTATTTAATAATATATTTATATAATTAAATTAATAATATATTTTAATTTACTTTTTAATATAGTTTAAAATTAATTAAGTTTAAATTTAAATAAACTTAATATTATATTTTTCTTTTTTATTTTTATTGCCATTTAATTAAAAAGAAATTAAAGGTTTTAAAATAACTATATATTTATTTAATAAATAACTATTAATATAAAAATAATATATATTGCGGTAAATAAGTTTATAAGGGCTATATTATTAATATTATTAACAGCAATATTAGCGTTTAAAAGTTACGTGATATTTATAAATAATGCTTTACAAGCCTAGCAAATAGGCTATAACTATAGCTGCCTTTTATTTCTTCTTTAATAATAAATTAATTAACATAACTTAATTATACCATATTATAATATATAATACCTGTTATATTAATAATTTCCTTATTAAAATAATAAAATATTTTAATTATATAAAATTAACTTTAATTAATATTAATTAAATTAATTATTTATATAAATTATTATAAATTATTTAAAAATATATTATTATTTATTTAAAATTTAATTAATTAAACTTTTTTATATTTTTTATTTATTTTTATATTATATTTAATTTTATTATAATTATTATATCATTAATTATTTAATCCGTTATAAATTATTTTCTTATTATTACTATTTATTTTATTAATTAATTCCTTTTCTTTTTATTTTTTTTAATAAAAATATAAATCTTTTTAATATAAAATAAATATTATATTAACTTTTTAAAATATTTAAATCTATTTATTTATAAATATAATTAAATATATTATTATTTATATTCTTTTCATTATTTAATTAATCGCCTTTTTAATTAATATAAAGGAGCTTTTCCCTCTTAAGTATAAGGGTAAAAGACCTATAATTATGTTTTTTTAACTGATTTATATTTAACTATATAATATTTCTATAATAAGATTTTATCTATTTAAGGTAATTAAGAAATCTTCTTAAAGAAATATATTATAAACTTAGATATCTTTTATCTTTTAGTTAATTTATTATTATAAATTATTATTTTAAAAGTAATAACCTTATTTATTTATTTAAAATAATCCTTAAACTTCTTTAAAATAATAATAAATATATTAATCTATTTAATTATATAAGGTTCCTTATTTTTACGCTCCTTTATCTTTATAAGCATTATCCTTATATAGATATAAACTTATTTATTATAATTAAAGTCCATTTCTATAGCTATTTATAGCAGAGCTGTTAGGTTTATATATTTAGATAATTGGATATGGTTGCCTTACCTGTCTGTTTTAACCGTAGCTGTGAACTCGCTTAGTGGGGTCTTAGATGTGTGCACTGGTTTAAGCTTGACTGGTAGTTGTCTTGGCTTTAGTGGGCTGAATGATTGCTTTTGAGTGGTCTTTTGTAATAAGGTCGTGATGGATATGTATTTAAGCAGAGCCAGAACCTTAGTTGGGGCAAAGGCGGCTTTTATCATTACCCATTTCGGCTAACTTATAGTTATTATATTTTTATAATTTTTATTTAAAATAACTATATAATTAATTAATTAAATAATATAAAAATATATTAATATTTTAAATTCTTACTTTTTTATTATTAATAATAATTATTTTTAAAATATAATTATATAAATTATTATATTTTAATAAAAAATTAACCTTTTTTATATAATATAATAAATTAAAGTTTATAAAATAAATAAATTAATCCTTTATAAAAAATAAAGGAATTTTTAAAGGTTTATTATTTAATATTATATTTATTTTAAATATTATATATATTAATTTAATACTGAATATAATATAATCGTTTTTATTAAATATTAATTAAAAGATAATATATTTATATAATTTAAATTAACCTTTAAAATTATTTAAAAAATAATAAAAAGCATTAAGATAATAATATTAAGAAAACCTTTAAAGTTTTTAATAATTTTAAACAAACCTTTAAAAATACCTTTAAAAACTTAAATAAAAAAGATTTATAAAATATAAATTTATAAAATTTAAATAAAAAGAATTAGCTTTTAAATATATTATATACTTTAAATAGCTTATTATTTATATTCATTAGAAAAAAAGTATTTAAAAGTTGATTTTATAAAGGATTTGAAAAAAATATTGAAAATAAACTTTTTAAAATAAATTAATTTAATACCTTTATTAAATATATTATTATAATAATATATATTAATAATTAATTATGTAAATAAGAATAGAAATATAATTATAAAAACTTAAGAAATTATTAAAAATTATAATTAATTAAATATAAAATAAAGATATTAATATAATAATAACTTTAATAATAATAATAAACTTTAATATTAAAAAAATATAATATTATAATAATAAATATTTATATAGGTTTTATAAAGCTTAATATAATATAATAAAAGTTAAATAATAAAGATTATTATAATTATAAAAAACTAAAATATTTTATTAAAAATTATTAATAATTAAAAAAATAATAAAGATTTATTTTAAAAAAATAATAATAAATGAATATAATTTAATAATAAAAACTATTTAAATAATATGGCTGTTTATTTAATAAATAATGCTTTATATATTTAAAAAGTATAATACTTTATATTTATTAATTTAATCTTTATATAGAATATTTAATTTATTTTAATAGTAATAAAAAAGTAAAAACTTATTATTTAATTTTAAATAAAAAGTAAATATTAATGAAATTATAAACCTTTAATTGAATTTTTTAGTTTAATAATTAATATATATTATATTTTTTAAAGAAAAAAACCTTTAAATAGTTTTTTAAAAAACTTTATTAAAAATAATAGTTAATTATAAAAAAAGAGAATTATTATATAATACAATAATAAATAATAATAATTTAAATTATTTAAATATAAAGTTAATAAAATGAGCTATTTTTTTAAAAAAAATTTAAAAAAATAATAATCTGCTATAAATTAATTATAAAATAAAATAAAAAGAAAACTTTATATAAAATTTTAATATAAATTTTAAATAATATTTTAATCATTTTAAATATAAATATTATTAAAATTATTATTATAAAAATTAAAATAATTTAAATAATATAAAAACTTAATTAATTTTTCAAGAAATATAAATTAAATAATAAATTATATTTATATTTAAAACATTTTAAATATTAAAATATAGCCTAAGCCTTATATATTTAAAATTTATATTAAATATATTTTTTTTTTAAAAAGTTAAATTTAACTTATTTTTAAAGTATTAAAAAAAACCTATTATTGAAGTTTATAAAGAAAATTAACTTTATTATCAAGAAATTAATAAATATAAATAAAATAAAATTTATATAATATTTAAATTTAATCTTTAAATTTTATTAAAATATTTATAAAAATAATAATAAATTAAAAATTATAAATTACTTAAATGCTTTATTTATGAAAAATATAAAATTATAAATTAATATAATAATAAATAATATAAGAAATATATCAACTATTTATATTTATTTAAGTTCCTTTACTTAGCTAGAAACTATAGTTAGTGTCCTACAAGGATAAGATATAATTTAAAAAAAAACACAGTAATTTTTACCATATAGGCCTTTTCATAATAACTTTATAATCTGCTTCTGTAAACCTGTCTGTAGTTAGAAGCCGCCATTCTATGCTAAAAGCTATAGCGTTGGGCCGTGCCTAGTCCGTCAAGGTTGAAGCCATCGCGGGCCGCGAGCAACCTAGTCTGGCGCCATCAAGCATTATGTGAAAATGCCATCGCCGTGTGACTCAGGCGAACATAAGTTGGCCGAAATAGGCAATGATAAAAGCCGCCTTTGCCCCAACTGAGGTTCTGGCTCTGCTCAAATACACACCCATTACGACCTTATTGCGCTGCATTGGAAAACCACTCAAAAGCAATCATTCAGCCTACCGCGCCACCAAAGCCAAGACGACAGTCAAGCTTGAACCAATGCATACATCAGGTAAGGCAACCACATCCAATTGCTGCGCACAGTTCTGGATGTGTGGACCTGATAACTTACGAATAGCCACAGAAATAGACTTTGACTATAATAAGCAAGTCCTTACCCATATAAGGATAGCGCTTATGAAGGCGAAGGAGTGTGAAAACGAGGGACCTTATATAATTAAATAGATTAATATATTTATTGCTACCTTAGAGAAGTTTAAGGATTATTTTAAATAAATAGATAAGCTTATTACTTTTAGAATAATAATTGGTAAGAAGTTAAAAAGAGGAAAGAAGGCAGCTAAGTATATAGAGTATTTCTTTAATAGTATTTCCTATCTACCTTAGATAAATAAAACGTTATTATAGAAATACTATATAATTAAATATAAATCAGTTAAAAAAACATAATTATAAATCTTTTACCCTTATACCCAGGAGGGATATAAGAAATATATAATATATATTTAAATTAAAAAATATAAAATTAAAAAATAATTATTATTATTTATAAAGAAATAAATAATTATATATATATTATATTTAAAGCATAAATTAATAAAATAATAACGTAATTTATTAATAAGTAGCGCATATTAATTAATAACGCACTTTTATTAACTTTATTAACTTTTATTAATCTTAGCACTTATTTAAAGTAAAGGAATTAATTAATTTAAAATATTTAATATAGGTATAATATTAATTTAAAATAAATGACTTTTAATAAGAAAATTAATTTTCTTATTAAAATAAAGCATTTTAGCTATATAAGATTAACTTTAATTTATACCAGCTAACTTAATTATTTATATAGTTTATTATAAATCATTTAAAAATATATTATTATTTATTTAAAATTTAAATAATTGGATTTTTTATATCTTTTTTATATATTTTTATATTATATATAATCTTATTATAATTACGATATTATTATTTATTTAATTTATTATAAATAGCTTCTTTATTATTATTATTTATTTTATTAATTAACCACTTCTCTTTTTATTTCTCTTAAATAAGAGCTTAAGATTCTTTAATAATAAATGCTTTTCTAAATTATATTTGAATTTTTTCAACTTTTTAACATTTAATAAATATTATATTAACCTTTTAAAATATTTAAATTTATTTACTTATAAATATAATTAAATATATTATTATTTATATTCCTTTCATTATTTAATTAATCGCCTTTTTAATTAATATAAAGGAGCTATTTAAATAAATTAAAATTCTGCTTTTAATAAAATTTAATTATTAAATAATTTATAAAATATTTAATAATATTTAAAACTTTTATTTTTAAAGAAAAATAAAGAAGGATTATATTAAAGTTTATAAGTAAATATTAAGCTTAAAAATTCTAAAATTAAGGTTTTAAAAAGAAATTCCAGCTTTTTTAAATATAAATTTAATATTTTTTATTATAAATATTTTATTATAAGCTATTTTAAATATAAAAAAGAACTAAAATTTAGTAATATAATTAATTAAAGTTTAAATAAAAAAATTAATTTTATTATTATATATATATTTTAAAGATAAATATAATATAATATTTAATAATTAAAATAAATAAGATAAATATAATAATATATTAATAATAATAATCTTATTTCTTTATAATATTAATTAAATTTAATTAATATATAGCTTTTATAACTATTTATAATTAATATTTAATAATTAATATCTCTTTTTAATTTAATACATTTATTAAAATATTAAATTAATTTTATTATTTTTCTTTTTTTTAAAAATAAATTTAATAAATTAATTATTTAAAAACCTTAACTTTATTATTTAATTAATAAAATAATAAATACTTTAAATAATTATAAATAATAAGATATATAACTTATTTATATTAATATATTTAATAATATTTATTTATTTTTAGTTATTAAATTAAATTAATTTAACTTTTTTATATTTATTAATATATATAATAATTTTTAATATAATTATTATATTTATTATAAAGTTAATTTTATTTAAATTATAAAGGGTATTATTAATAATTTAATACTTAATTATTATATTATAAAATAATTTATATTATAGGTATGGCTTATATATATATAGGTTTAGGGTAGCTAGATAATTCGCAGGGTTTCTAAGTATTAAACCTTAAAAACCAACTAATTTAATAAGGCTTTCTTATTTCCTTTTTTTATTAAACCTAACTTAATTATAATTAATATATTACTTAAATATCTATTAAGATTATTATATTAAATTTAATTATTATTTAATTTTCTATAATTTATCAATAAAGAAGATTAAAAATCAATTATATTAAATATATTACCTTAGGAATATAATTAAGAGGGATTTAAATAAAATATATTAAGAAATATATTTTTAATTATAAAAATTAACTTTTTAAATTAAGCTATTAATAACCTTAAGTTTAACTAAATAATATATATAACGTTTTAAAATTAAAATCTTTTAAATAAAATAATATAATAAATAATTAAAATAGCTATTAAGATTATTATAAAGATATTGTAAGAAATTATAAAAGATTTTAAGAAATTATTAAAATAAGATTTCCTTTAAAATATATTAATAGAAAGATAAATACCATCCCTTTTTATAAAGGAAAATACCTTAACCCTTATAATTATTAAATAAAATATTTATATCTTTAAAAGTTTAATAATAATCTTTAAGATATATTTTAATTTAGTATTATTTAAACCTTTAAAGAAGGTATTATTATAATTAATATAAAATAGAAAGCTTAATAAATATATTAATTTCTATACCTTTTTTATTTTAAAATTAAAGATAAATAGCTTAATAAGATAAATTAATAAAAATCTTAAAGCTTAATATAAAATCTATTAATATTTAAATAAAAATTAAAAATTAAAGATTTAAATATTTTAGGAAAATAAGGGAATTAATAAAGATTATAACTTTAAAAAAGTTAATCTTATATATAAATTAATATTTTTATAATTATTTATAAGGAAAAAAGATAAGATAATTAAATTAAATTAATATAAAAGATAATTAAACTTTTAAAGAATTTATAATAAATTTTAAAAATACTTTAATAAAAATTAAGGGATATTCTTAAGATAATAATTTTTATATTATATAGCTTTATAAAGGAATATTTAATATCCTTAAAAATAAGTTAATTATTATAATTTTTCTTTAAGATTTTAAAGGATATATATTAATAATTTAATAAATAATTTAAAAATTTAAATAAATTAATAAATTTAAAGGGTTAATAAATAAATATTATAAAAGGAAAATAATAATAACTTTAAATATAATACTTTCTTATATAATTTCCATTTAATAATCCTTAAAGGTTAAAATAAGTTCTACCCTTAATTAAAATAAAGATATAAATATATATATAAATTATATTAAAAAATAATATTTAATAAAGAAAAACTAAAAAACTTATATAATTAAAAAAAAGATTTATTTTTTAAAAAAGTAATAAGTTAAATAAATTATAAAAAAGAATAAAAAATTACTTTTAAAATAAATTATATAAATAATATAATATCTTAAGATACTTTTAAAGGTAATATTTATATATAGCCCTTTAAATTTAAATAAACTTAAAAGGAATTTATTAATTTAAATTTAATTTATATAAATTATTAAGCTAGATTTAATAAATAATTAAGAAGATATAAAATCTAAGCTTTTTAAATAAGAAAAAAATAGCTTTAAAATAAAATTAAATCTTAAAATAAGGAAGAATATTTATATTAAGATAATTCTTAAAGTAATAAAAATAAAATCTATTTTTATTTATATAATTATTAATAAAGTTAATTAAAAAATTATCTTAATAAATAAAGGATATAAATATTTTATTATATTAAATAAAGATATAACTTATTAAATAAATATCTTTATTTAATTTATTAAATTAAGGGGTATAAAAGGAATAGCCTTAAGGGTTATTAAGGTAATAATTAAGGAATTATAAGATTTAACCTAAAAATAAAAGATTATAAAAACTTATCTATATTTATATAATTCCTAAATTAAAATTCCTTTAATCTTAAAAAGCTTTAATTAATTATTAATAAGATATATTTTATATTTTATTAATAAAAATATAATATAAATAAATAGGAAATAAATTTTATATTAACTTATATGAATATTAAAATATATAAAAGAATTAATAAAAATTATATATATTTTTAAATTATCTTTATTATTTATATTTAAAAAATTAAGAAAATCTATAAGAAAGCTATTATAAAATTATTAATTTTATTATTTTTATAATAGATATTAATAAAGCATTATAATTAATAAAGTTAAAAATAAATAAAAAGTTATATAAAGATATCTTTAAAATTTTATAATTTATTATTTCTTTTAAGAAAAAGGAAATAAATAAATTAAATCCTTATAAATTAAATATAGATTATAAGATTAATCTTAAAAAGGATAGCTAAGATAAAGAGGTTTTTATTCCTTTTAAATTTATTTATAAAATATCTTAGGAAAAACTCTTAATATTAAAGAAAACCCTTTATAATTTATTAAAAAAGGGTTTATTTATATTAATAATAATAAAATAAAGATTTTAATAATCTTTATATAAAAGTTTAATAAAAGCTTATAATTTTATTATAATTATTAAATATTAAATTTAATAATTAAGATAGATTATTATCTTTTTCTTTTAATTTTAAAAATTTTATAAAATTTTATAAAAGTTATATAATTTATTAAAATAAATATAATATAAGCTTTTTATAAGATTTATATTAAAAAGGATTATAAATAAAAAATAACTTTTTAAATAAAATATAAGTTATTTAAATAATTAATTATATCTTTTAAATTTTATAAAGCTTTAATAATATTTTAAAGATATATTAATTTAATCTTATAAGATTTTTTAAATAAATATTATTTAACTTATATAAATAATATCTTAATTTATATAAATAATATTTAAGAATATTATATAAAAAAATAAAAAAGATATTTAATTAAATAACTTAATATAATTTATATTTAAATTTAAATAAATTAAAATTTATTTAAAAGAAAATTTATTATTTAAGTTTTATTATTATAATTAATATAAATATAATATTAAATTTTAATAAAATTAAAATAATATTAAAATAAAAAATATTAATATTTATAAAAAGAATTAAAAGTTTTTTAAAATTTATTAACTTTTATTATATATTTATTAAAAATTATTTTATAAAAGCTATATTATTAATTATATTTATTAAAAAGAAAATATTATTTAAATAAAAAAAATATTAAAAAGCTTTTAAGGAATTAAAATTAATATTTTTATAAGCTTTAATATTAATATAATAAAATTTAAATAAAAGGATTTTTTTAAAAATAAATTATAATAATTAAATCTTAAAGGGTATTTTATTTTATAAAATTAATAAAAAATTATAATTAATTATCTTTTATTTTTAAAAACTTATATAAATTAAATAAAATTATTAAATTATTAATAAAAAAATATTAATAATTATAAATTATTTATAATAATAATAAGTAAAATTAAAAAATATAAATAAATTTATAATATATTTTAATTATAAGAATTTTAAATAATTTATAATTAAATAATAACTTTTAAAAAAATAAATTTAATATATAAAGTTTTTTATAAAGTTTCTTTTTAATTTAATTTATTAATTAAAATATAATATAATTATATTTAATATTTTTTTATAAAGGAATTAAAATTAAATAAATATAAAAGATAAGGATATAAAAATTATATAATTATTATTAATTTTCTTTTTTTTTAATATTTTAATTTAATTTAAATAATTAAGGATATAAATTTAAATAAATTTAAAATATTTAAAGATTTAAATTTATAATAATTATAAATAAAAGTTATAAAATAAAATTTAAATTATATATTAATTTATTAAATTATATAATAAAATAATAAAGAATTTAATTTAAAATTTTAACTTTAAATTTAAATAATTAAATATTATATTAATTTAAATAAATACTTTTAATATTAAAAATATTTATAAATTCTTAATATATTAATAATAATAAAGAAATAATATAAAAAAATTAATTTAAAAGAATTAAAAATTAATTTATTATATATAAAAATTATTTAAAAAATATATAATTTTAAATTAAATAAATATTTTAATAAAAAAAAGATGATTTTTATAATAAATTAATATTTTTATTAACCTTTATTATAATAAAAAATATAATAATTTTTAAGAAATTATAATATATATAAATAAATAAAGATATAAAGGGAGATATATAAAGTCTTTTTAAAATTATTTTTTATATTTAATTAATATTATAAAGAAATTATTATAAATTTTATTATAAAATTATTAGATTTTAAGGGAATAATATTTAAATATATATTAACTTTTAAAAAAGATTAATATTTATAAATAATTTATAATTATTTTAATAAAGAAATTATATTAAAATTTATAACTTTAATAAATATAAAAATATATATAAAATATTTTTTATAATATTAAATATAATATTATAAATAATTAAAGGTAATTATTTTTAATTATAACTTAAATTAAATAAATTAATTTTAATAATATATATATTAATTACTTTAAATTAAATAATAACTTAATATTTTTTATTATTTAAAAATTAATAAAGAT
The DNA here is from genome assembly GCA_039880775.1 of Diaporthe vaccinii. Taxonomy (NCBI): domain Eukaryota; kingdom Fungi; phylum Ascomycota; class Sordariomycetes; order Diaporthales; family Diaporthaceae; genus Diaporthe; species Diaporthe vaccinii. The sequence goes on from JBCEDN010000021.1 coordinate 29,868, forward strand.
TTAAAAAAAATAAATTAAAAAATTAAGATATATTTTATAATTTTTATAAGTTAAAATTAAGATAATTAAATAAAATAAATATTAATTATATAAATTACTTTAAATAAATAAAAAAATATAAATATAAAAATATTAATCTTTTTTATTATATATAAATATATTAATAATTTAATAATTTAAATTTTTAAAAAAGTTATAATAAAAATTTATATAATAACTTTTTTAAAAGTTAAAATTTATAAATTTATAAAAAAATTATAATAAATCTTAAATTTATATTAAATTATAATAAAAATTATAATTTAATAATAAGAATTTTTAATAAATAAAAAAAAATTATTATATTATATTTTTAAATTAAAGATTTAATTTAAATAAATTTAAAAAATTATAAATTATTATAATTAAAAAAGAAGCTTAATTAAAAATATATAAAATTTAAAATAAAATATATAATTTCCTTTTTAATAATAAAGATATTTAGCTTTTTAAATAAATAATATATAAAAATCTATATAAAATATTTATAATATATAATAAATAATTTATTATTAATATAATTATAATTAAATTCTTAATTTTTTATAATAATTATTAATAAATAATAAGAATTTTTTATAAAGAAATTATTATATATAAGGTTTTAAAATATAAAAAGGGATATAAAAAAAGAAGGATTTATTAAATAAATAAGATATAAAGATCTTAATTAAATTAATTTAAAAATTTTTAAAAAAATTATAATTTAAAATAAATTTAAAAGGAAATTAAAAGATTTATAATTAATAAATAAATTTAAAAAAAATTATATAATATTTAAATAAAAATTAAAAGATATAATAAAAGGTTTTATTTAATAAAGAAAAAAAAGTAAAATTAAATATATATAAAAAAAGATATAAAGAAAATAATTAAATTATATAAATTTTTAATTATTATTAAAGATAAAATAAAGGGTATATTAAAAGGTATATTAAGATATATTATAAAGTTAAATAAAAAAGAAAATAAAATCCTTTTTAAATTAAATTATATAAATTAATAAAAAAATTAAAAATTAAAAAGATTTTTATAAATTTTAAGAAGAAAATAATAGAAAATAATAAAATAATAAAAATAATAAAATAATATAAAAATTATTAATTAAAAAAAGTTTAATATAAAAAAAAAATAAAAAGATATAATAAAAAAAGTAAGCTTTAATATTTTCTTAATTATATTATTTATAATTATATAAATTAAATTAAATTTAAGAAGAAAATATTAAGAATTTAAAAAAAATATAAAAATTATTAATAAAGGAAAAATTAAAATAAAGATAAAAAGAAAATAATTTATAATTATAATAATTTAATTAAAATATAAAAATTATTTATATTAATATAAAATTTAATTAAAAAGTTATAAAAATATTTAAAAAAAGGTTTTAATAAAGTTTTAATTATTAATATAAAGATATTAAATAATAAGATTAATAAAGTAAGTTAAAATATAGTTATTAATTTTAAAGGAATTAATATAAAAAATATAATAAATAAGATAGAATTTAAATTTATATAAAGATAATATTATTTTCTTTATAAATAATTATAATATAATAAATAATATATAATTTTTTAAAATAAATATTTTATTTAATATTAATAGATTTTAAATTATTTTATATAAAAATTAAAAAAAAATATTTATTTTATAAATTAAAAGGGTTAAGATTCCTTTAAATTTTAAATATTTTTAATATTTAATAATTAAAAAAGGGGATATAATATAAATAATTAAATAATTAATTAAAATTTATATAAAAATATTTAAAAACTTAAGAAAAATTTATATTTTTTAAAATAATAATTCTTATAAGCTTTAAAAATCTTATTATATTTATTTATAATAAATTTATAAATATAGCTATTAAATAAATAAGGGAAGTATTTATATTATTCTCCTTATAATTTAATTAAGATTTTAAAGCTTTTCTTTTAAAAATTAAAAATTTACTTAATTTTAATATTTTAATAAATATATAATAATATTAAATATAATAAATAAATAATTAAAAGAAAGGAATATTTAATATTTAATAATTTTTCTTTAAAAATTATATATTAAGATATAAAAATTAAGGAAATTATTAAGAAGGAAAATTTATTTAAGGTTAATATTATAATAAAAAGGAAAAAGGGAAAAAGGGTGGAAATTATAAGAATAAAGGCTTTTTATATTAAGAGAAGCCCCCCCCTTAATAATATTACCTTAATCTTAATAAGGTAAAGGGGGGGTAAGGGGGTAATATTATAGGTATAGCTTATATATATATAGGTTTAAGGTAGTTAGATAATTTATAAGGTTTTTAAATATTAAACCTTAAAAACTAATTAATTTAATAAGGCTTTTTTATTTCCTTTCTTTATTAAACTTAACTTAATTATAATTAATATATTACTTAAATATTTATTAAGATCGTTATAATTTAAATTAATTCTTAATAATCTTTAAATCTTTATAAAGCCCTTTAATAATTATAAATAATTAAATTTAATCTTTAAATTAAATTATATATTTATAAAATATTAATAATTCTTATTAATTAATTAATTATTTTATAATATTAATAAAAGTAAATTATATCTTTTATATTAAAAAAATGTATTAAAATTTTTATATATTTTATTTAAATATATATTAAATAAAGTATATACTTTAATTAAATTAAGTTTATATATATTAATATATAAATTTTTATAAAAATTTATTGATTTATTTTATAATATAATATAATTTTAAGATATTAAAAATATAAATAATTTAATAGTTATTTTTTTTTTTAAAATTTATTTAAAATATTAATTAAGTTTTTTAAAAACATTAATTTAATAATTATTGATTTTTAATATATTAAATATTTAAATAAATAAAATAATATAAATTAATATAAAACATTAAATATAATTTATATTAAAATAAACGTATTTATTAAAACTTTAAACTTTTAAATTAATATTATAATATTATTATTACTTTAAATTAATTAAAACTAATTAATATAAATTAATATTAATTTTAATTAATTCTTTTACTTTAAATAAATATTAATATTAATAAAGTTAATAAAAGTATATTATTAATTAATATATATTACTTATTAATAAACTATATTATTTATTATTATTTATTAAAAATTATAAAATCGATTTTTAAAAAATAAATAATAATTTATAACTTTAAATTTTAAATATAATTATAATTTAATAAAAAAATAAAAAAATAACGTTTTATATTTATTATAAATATTATAAATATTAAATTATATTTTTAAATTAATTAATATATGATATTTTAAAAGATAATTAATAATATTTTATAAAAATATTTAAATATTTTTATTATTACTTATTTTAAGAATATTCTTATTTTTTAAAAACTTTAAAAATATAAAAATATATTAAAAAGTATTTTAAAAGTTTTAAAATATAAATCTTTTAATAAAACTTAAAAAAGCTTTTATATTTAAAATTAATTATTTTAAATATATTATTAAATTAAGATTTATTAAAATATAAAAATAAAGTTTAAATTATTAAAAAAAATTTGATTAATATAAACGATATTAAAGCTTTTTAAAAATATATTAATTTTTATAAATATTTTATTAATAATTATAATAATATTATAAAACTTTTTATAAATTTAATATAAAAGGATATTTCTTTAATAAATTTAAAAGGAAGAATAAATATTTTAAGTATTTAAAAATAAAGTTATATAAAACTTAATATTTAAAGAAATAAACCTTAAAAATAAATTTAAAATTTATATAAATACCTTAAATAATATAATAAATAAACAATTTATTTAATAAAATAATAAAGGAAAAATATAAATTATTATAAATTTTCATAAAAAGTTTAATAAATTAAAAATATATTATATTACTTTAAATAAAGAATTTATAATAATAATATATATATTTTAAAATAATAATATTACCTTATTAAAATTTAAAAATAAATTAAATTTTATATAAATTATAAAAATTTAATAACCTTTATAATAATTAAATAATTTAATAAAAGATAAATTAAATATATAAAATTTTCTTTTAATTTAATATTAAAGTTATTTATATTAAAAGAATAAAAAATATTTAAATTAATGCTTTTAATAAATAATTAAATTATTATATTAAGGAATCTCCTTTAAAATAAATAATATTTAAAATAAAAGAAGATAAAAATCTTATATTTAATAAAGAACTTAATATTATAATTAAAATTAATAAAATATTAAAGGAAATATTTAAAGATTTAAAAAAATAAAATAAATTAATTAAAGAAATATATAAAGCCTTAATATATAAATATTAAAGCATTATAATAATAATTAAATAAATTTAAAAATATATTAAATTTTAAATTTTAAATTTTAAATCAAAATAAAATAAATTGTTAAATAATATAATTTTTATTATAAAATAAAACTTTTTAATATAAACTTTATAAATTATTAAAGCCTTTATTAATATTTATAGTTATTTAATTATTTATTAATTTAAATTTTTTATTAAAGTTTTTTTATAAAACTTTAATTAATATATTTTATAATACTATTTTAATAATAATTTATAAATTAAATATATATATATATATATATTATATTATATAAAAAATTAATATAATAAAAATAATTATATATATATTTTTATAAATTATTATAAATAATTATAAAATATTATAAAATATTATTTTAAATAAAAATAATTTTTTTATATTAAATTTTTAAAAATTATTAATAAAATAATTTAAAATAAAATATAAACCTTTAATTATAATATATTTATAAATAAATAAATAAAGAAAGAAAATTAATTAAATTATAAAATAATATTTTTAATATTATATTAATTAATTATAAAAAACTTAATTAAATTATTATTATTAATATAATTTACTTATAATAATATAATAATTAATATTTTTAAATATAATAATTATAAAATTAATAAAATAAAAAATAATTAAAATTATATAAATTTAAAAGAATATTTAAAATGAATTTCTTTTATATAAAAATAAATAATAAAATATATAAATTAAAAAAGAATTAAAGAATTAATTTTTAAAAAGGGAAATAAAGTTTATTTGTTTTAATAAAACATTAAAACTTAATAATTTAATAATAAATTTAATTATAAGAAGATTAAATTATTTAAAATTTTATAAAAACTTTTAAATATTAATTATAAACTTTTATTATTTTATAAAATAAAATAAAATAATAATTTTTATATTTTATTTTAAAAATTAATATTAAAAAATATAAAAATTAAAATATAAATTAAAATTATTAATAAATATAATAAAAGATATAAAATAAAATAAATTTTAAATTTATAATAATATTAAATCTATTATAAACTAATATAAGCAGCATTAAGGTATTAAATCTTAATAATATAAAGATTTAAGAAAAGATATTATAATAGGGATTTCATAGCATTAGGGTATAAAGTTATAAGATATATAAATATTAAGGTTAAAGTTAAGGATTTATTTAATATTATAGATTATTTAAATTATTAAGTAAGCTAAATAAGCCAGCTTATTGAAATTATTAAATAAGCTAAATAAGCTATTAAAGAATTAAAATATATAAAGATATAATTATTATTATAATAAATAGCTTTTATAAAATAAATTCTTTAATTATTAATTACGTTATTTAACTTAATAATTAAATAGCTTTATAATTAATAATTATATTATTAAATAATTAAAATAATTATTAATATAAACTTTATAAGTTATTTATTAAATTTTATAAAGGTTTAATATAATTATTATATTTTAATAATTTTTATTTAAAATAATTATATAATTAATTAATTAAATAATATAAAGATATAATAATACCTTAAATTCCTACCTTTATTATTATTAATAATAATAACTTTTAAAATATAATTATATAAATTGCTATGCTTTAATAAGAGATTAATTTCCTTTATATTATATAATAAGCTAAGGCTTATAAAATAAATAAGCTAGCTTTATATAAAGGAGAAAAGGAAATCCTTTAAGGATTTATTATTTAATATTATATTTATTTTAAATATTATAAATATTAATTTAATATTTAATATAATATAATTATTTTTATTAAATATTAATTTAAAGGTAATATTTTTATATAATTTAAATTTATTTTTAAAGATTATTTAAAAAATAATAAGGAAAATTAAAATAATAATATTAAAAAAATTTTTAAAAATTTTAATTATTTTAAATAAGCTTTTAAAAATATTTTTAAAAATTTAAATAAAAAAAGGTTTATAAAATATAAGCTTATAAAATTTAAATAAAGAGAATTAACCTTTAAATATATTATATATTTTAAATAGCTTATTATTTATATTAATTAAAAAGAAAAAGTATTTATAAGTTAATTTTATAAAAGATTAAAAAAATATTAAAGATATTTTTAAAATAAATTAATTTAATAATTTTATTAAATATATTATTATAATAATATATATTAATAATTAATTATTTAAATAATAATAAAATATAATTATAAAAATTTTAAAATTATTAAAAAAATTATAATTAATTAAATATAAAAAAGAAATATTAATATAATAATAACTTTAATAATAATAATAAACCTTAATATTAAAAAAATATAATAATATTATAATAAATATTTATATAAATCTTATAAAACTTAATATAACTTAATAAAGTTAAATAATAAAGATTATTATAATTATAAAAAATTAAGATATTTTATTAAGGATTATTAATAACTTAAAAAATAATAAAAATTTATTTTAAAAATAATAATAAGTTAATATAACTTAAAAATAAAAGCTAATTATACCTTATAACTATTATTTAATAAATAATATTTAATATATTTAAAAGTAAGATACTTTATATTTATTAACTTAATCTTTATATAAAATATTTAATTTATTTTAATAATAATAAAAATTAAAAGATTTATTATTTAAATTTAAATAAATAATAAATATTAATAATAAATATAAAGCCTTTAATTAAACTTTTATTTTAATAATTAATATATATTATATTTTTTAAAAAAAGCCTTTAATTAATTTTTAAGAAACTTATTAAAAATAATAATTAATTATAAAAAGAAAAGGATTATTATATAATATAATAATAAATAATAATAATTTAAATTATTTAAATATTAAATATATAAAAATAAATAATTTTAAAATAATATTTAAAAAATAATAATTTATAATAAATTAATTAAATAATAAAATAAAAGAAAACCTTATAAAAATTTTAATAAAATCTTAAATAATATTTAAGATATAATATTTTAATTACTTTAAATATTAATATTATTAAAATTATTATTATAAAATTTATTAATTTTTTAAAGAAATATAAATTAAATAATAAATTATATTTATAATTAAAATATCTTAAATATTTAAATATTTTTAAGCTTTATATATTTAAAACTTATATTAATTTTATTTTTAAGAAAAAGTAAATTTAATTTATTTTTTAAATATTTTAAAAAAGGATTTATTATTTAAATTTATAAAAAAAAAATTATTAAAAAATTAATAAATATTAATAAGATAAGGCTTATATAATATTTAGCTTAACCTTAATTTTTATTAAAATATTTATAAAGATAATAATAAATTAAAGATTATAAATTATTTAATTATTTTATTTATAAAAAATATAAGATTATAAATTAATATAATAATAAATAATATAAAAATATATTATATATATTTAAATTAAAAAAATATAAAAATTAAAAAAAGATAATAATTATTTATAAAGGGATAATAAATAATTATAAATTATAAATCTTTATATATAATATAAATAAATAATTATATATATATTATATTTAAAATAAAGATTAATAAAAAAATATATAATATATTATTAAATAATAATATTTAAATAATTTTATATTATTAAATATTATTAATAAAGATAAGATTTTATAATATTAAAAGGAAAATCTTTATAAATTTAATATTATAAAAGATATAAAAATAAAATATAAAAATAATATAATTAATATAAAGATTAATTATCTTTTAATTTTAATTTAAAGATATAAAACTTTTATAATTTTAAATATTATAAATATAATATATTATAAATTAATCTTAAGATTTTTATAATTATAAATTATAAATCTTTAAATTAATTAAATTATTAATTAAATCTTTTAAAATAATATTATTTTTAAAAAAAGGTTATAATTAATAATATAAAAAGGAATTTAATTATTAAAGATAATAAAAAGCTATATTTAAATAAATTTATAAATACCTTTAAAAATAAATTAAAATTTAATTTTAAAAAATAAAAAAGATTAAATTAATTTTAAATCTTAAAAAGTAAAAATTAATTAAATTAAAAAAAATAATAATTTATTATATATTAATAAAAAAATAACTTATTATAATATTATATATAAATAAAAAATATAATAATATTTATTTTATTTATATTAAAGGAAAGCTTATAAATAAAGAAATAATAAATAAATTTATATAAATACTTTATATATATTATAAATTTAAAAAATTTTTAAGAAAGATTTAATATAATTTTATTATAATATAATTATTATAATTATAAAATTTTATTATAAAGGGAAAAATTTAAAATATTATTAAATTTATAAATTTAATAAAGTATAATAATTATATTAAACCTTTATAAGGTTTAATAAATAACTTATAGGGTTTATATTAATAGTTTAATATAAAGGTAATATTTAATTATTTTAATATATAAAGATATTATTTTAATACTTAATATTTAATAATATAATTATTAGCTATAAGGTTATTTAATTATTAAATTAAATATTTAAATTAATAATTAAAGAGTTTATTTTATAAAAGCTATTTATTATAATAATAACTATATCCTTATATATTCTAACTTTTTAATAGCTTAATAAGATTAATAATAAGCTTATTAATCTTAAATTAATATTATTTAATTAAATTAATATTAAGCTTATTAATTTATCCCTAAGGGTAGGTCTTAAATCTTAACCCTAGATTTTATATTATCTTATAATTCCATTATTTAATATTATTATTTCTCTATTAAGATATCCTTCCTTAAACCCTTAAGCTATTAAAATTAAATACCTAAGTATTAATTATATTAATTTATAATATTATCTCCCTTTTTATATCCTTTATCCTTAAAAGTTAATTTATATCCTTTTTATATATTTTTTTATATTTATTTATATCTTCTTAATTTATTATATTTAATAAAATTATTTAATCTTATATTATAAAATTATTTCCTAAATTAAAGTAAAAAGCTACCCTTTTATCTATTATTATATCTTTAAGTTTTATTATTTTAATATTTTATTCTTATTATAAAGAATATAACCTAGGTAAAGATTACCTTATTATAGATTTAGAGTTATTATATTGCTTAACTTATATTTATCTTAACCTATTAAATTACGATATATAAGGTTTTTCTCTTAATTAATTAAATAAGATTACCTTAAAGTATTATTAATTAAAGGAGGAATTAAAGGCTATAAAAGAAGAAGCACAGTTATTAAATATAAAAATCTTTTATTTATAGAAATAAAAATAGATATAATATAAGAAGATAATATATATTATTTATTAAGGTATTAATAATTTAAAGCAATTAAAAAGGATGGAAAATAAAGAAGTTAAGGCTAAGTATAAATATATTATTAAATAATCCATTAAGGTTATTTATAATAGCTTATTTAATTTTAATAAAATGGAATTATAAGAATCTTAACTTTATATTAAGGGTAAAGTTAATATTTTTAATTAAAATTCTATAATAAATAAAGGTATTAATTAATTTAAATTTAAAATTATAAATCTATTTATTAATATTAAAAATGAAAATATTAATAATAAATTATTTAATAAATAATTTAATTAATAAATTAAATATATTAATAAATTAATTTAATTAATTAAATTATATTAATTAATAAAGTTAATTAATTAATAAAATAATTAATTAATAAAATAGGTTATTTAATAAGATTAAGTTAATTAATTATATTATTATATTAATTAATTAATTAATTAATAAAGGGTTTCTTAAGCTAATTAAGGCCTTTCCTTAATTAATTTATCTTTTAATTAATAAGCTTTATTATTTAATTAAGGATTTAATTATTTATTAAATTATTATAAGGTTTTATCTTAATTAATTTTATTAATTAATTAATCTTATTTTTATTTTATCTTTAATTATATTTTAAGCTTAATATTATTTAAGAAGTTTAATATAATAAATTAAATTCTTTATTAATTTTTATATATTTTTACTTAAATTATATCCTTTTTATTTAATAAAGTATTCTATTATATCTTAATATTATTATAAATTTAAAATTTATTTTACTTTATATTTTTTATTATATTTATTAATAATTTTAATTTATATTTTAATTTTTATATTTTATAATATTAATTTTAAAAATAAAATATAAAAATTATTATATTATTTTATTTTATAAGATAATAAAAGTTTATAATTAATATTTAAAAGTTTTTATAAAATTTTAAATAATTTAATTTTCTTATAATTAAGTTTATTATTAAGTTGCTTAATTTTAATATTTTATTAAAGAAGATAAACTTTATCTCTCTTTTTAAAAATTAATCTTTTAATTCTTTTTTAATTTATATATTTTATTATTTATTCTTATATAAAAGAAAATTTATTTTAAATATCCTTTTAAATTTATTTAATTTTAATTACTTTTTATTCTATTAATTTTATAATTATTATATTTAATAATAATTTATAATATATCTAAGGTTTATATTTATAAATTATAAAGAAAGGTAATTATTTAATTATATTAATTATTATATTATTATAGGTAAATTATATTAATAATAGTAATTTAATTTAATTATCTTATAATTAATTAATATAATATTAAAGATATTATTTTATAATTTAATTAATTCTTTCTATTTATCTATTTATTTATAAATATATTATTATAAAGAGCTTATATTTTATTCTAAGTTATTTTATTAATAACTTTTAAAAGTTTAATATAAAAAGCTTATCTTTATTTAAGATAATTTCTTATAATATTTTATAATTATTTATAATGATTTATAAGAATATATATATAAATTCTTTTATTATATTAACTTCTTTATATAATATAAAGTATATATATTTATTTAATTTATAAATTATTATTAAAATATTATTATAAAATATTTTAATTAAGGGTTTTTATAAAAGAAATAGCTTAATAATAAAATCTAAGCTAATAGATAATTAAATAACTATAGGTATTAATAAGGGCTTTAATAATTTATAAAGCTTATATTAAGAGGTTTTATTTTTATTATAAGAATTATATTATTTAATAATTTCCTTTATTTTTTATTTAAGATTTAAGATTTAATATATCTTTTAAATTTATTTAATTATTATTATAATGCCTTAATATTTATATATTAAGGCTTTATATATTTACTTAATTAATTTGTCTTATTCTTTTAAATCCTTAAGTATTTTCTTTAATATTTTATTAATTTTAATTATTATATTAAGTTTTCTATTAAATATAAAACTTTTATCTTCCTTTATTTTAAATATTATTTATTTTAAAAGAGATTCCTTAATATAATAATCTAATTATTTATTAAGAATATTAACTTAAATATACTTTATTCCTTTAATATAAATAATTTTAATATTAAATTAAAAGAGGAATTTTATATATCTAACTTATCTTTTATTAAATTATTTAATTATTATAAAGGTTATTAAATTTTTATAATTTATATAAAGTTTAATTTATTTTTAAATTTTAATAAAATAATATTATTATTTTTAAAATATATATATTATTATTATAAATTCTTTATTTAAAATAATATAATATATCTTTAATTTATTAAACTTTTTATTAAAATTTATAATAATTTATATTTATCCCTTATTATTTTATTAAATAAATTCTCTACTTATTATATTATCTAAGGTATTTATATAAATTTTAAATTCCTTCTTTAGGTTTATTTCTTTAAATATTAAGTCCTATATAACTTTTTCCTTAAGTATTTAAAATATTTATTCTTCCTTTTAAGTTTATTAAAAAGAAATATCCTTTTATATTAGGTTTATAAAAAGTTTTATAATATCATTATAATTATTAATAAACTATTTATAGAAATTAATATATCCTTAAAAAGCTTTAATATCCTTAATATTAATTAATATTAACTATTCCTTAATTATTTAAACTTTATCTTTTTATATCTTAATAAATCCTAGCTTAATAATATATTTAAGGTAATCGACTTTTTATATATAAAAAAAGCTTTTTTTTAATTTTATTAAAAGGTTTATATCTTAAAGCTTTTAAAGTACTTTCTTAATATATTCTTTATATTCTTTAAGATTCTTAAAAAAGATAAGAATATTATTAAAATAAATAATAATAAAGATATTTAAGTATTTTTATAAGATATTATTAATTATCTTTTAAAAAGTAGTTAAGGTATTAGTTAATCTAAAGGATATAATTTAATATTTATAATATTTATAATAAATATAAAAAGCTATTTTTTATTCTTTTTATTTTTTATTTTTATTAAATTATAATTATATTTAAGGTTTAAAGTTATAAATTATTATATTTCTTTAAGTTAATCTTATAATTCCTTAATAAGTAATAATAAATATTTATTCTTAATAATAATATTATTAAGTTATTAATAATTTATATAAAGTTATAACTTATTATTCTTTTTAAGTATAAATAGGATTAAATATCTTATTAATAATTTTAATAATTAAATATATTATTTCTTAAGATTCTTATTAAGATATTTCTTAAAGGCCTTAAATTATTCCTTATTAAATTTATAAATTTAATAATATTTTAAAACTTTCCCTTTTTATAATAAGATTTTATAATTATAATGGTTATATTATAATAAAATTATATTAAATCTTTCTTAAAAGATTTTCCTAAACTTATAATATATATAAGGTATTTATATAAATCTATTTATTATTTCTTTATTTATAAACTCTTTCTTTTAATATAAATAAAATAAATATTATTATATTTTTTATTTATATATATTATTATAATAAGTTATTCTTTTATTATTATATAATAACCTATTATTTTTTTATTAATTTAATTAATTTCTACCCTTTTTTAAGATTTAAGATTAATTTAATCCTTTTTTATTTATCTAAAGCTAAATCTTTAATTTATTTTTAAAAGTATTTATAGGTTTATTTAAATATAACTTTTCGCTATCCTTAATAATTAAACTTTTTTTTATATTCTTAATTATAACCTTCTTTTAAAAAATAATATTATCTTAAAAGATTTAATTAATAATTTAATTAATTTAAAAATTTATAATTCTTAATTATAAAAATCTTAAGATTAATTTATAATATATTATATTTATAATATTTAAAATTATAAAAGTTTTATATCTTTAAATTAAAATTAAAAAATAATTAATCTTTATATTAATTATATTATCTTTATATCCTATTTTTATATCTTTTATAATATTAAATTTATAAGGGTCTTCCTTTTAATATTATAAAATCTTATCTTTATTAATAATATTTAATAATATAAAATTATTTTAAGCATTATTATTTAATAATATATTATATATTTTTTTATTAATCTTTACTTTAAATATAATATATATATAATTATTTATTTATATTATATATAAAAACTTATAATTTATAATTATCTATTATCCTTTTATAAGCGATTATTATCTTTTCTTAATTCTTATACTTTCTTAATTTAAATATATATAATATACTTTTTATATTATTTATTATTATATTAACTTATAATTTTATATTCTTTATAAATAAAATAGCTAAATAATTTATAATCTTTAGCTTATTATTATTTTTATAAATATTTTAATAAAAATTAAGAATTAAGCTTAAATATTATATAAGCCTTATCTTATTAATATTTATTAATTTCCTAATAATTAAGTTTATCTTTCTTATAAATTTAAATAATAAGTCTTTCTTTAAAATATTAAGGGAATAAATTAAATTTAACTTTTTCTTAAAAATAAAATTAATATAAATTTTAAATATATAAGGCTTAGGATATATTTAAATATTTAAAATATCTTAATTATAAATATAATTTATTACTTAATTTATATTTTTTAGAAGGTTAATTAAATTCTTTTATCGCTTAAATTATCTTAATTCTTATAATAATAATTTTAATAATATTAATATTTAAGATAATTAAGATATTATATTTTAAATATTATTCTAAGTTTATATTAAGATTTTTTATAAAATCTTCTTTTAATTCTATTATTTAATTAATTTATTATTAATTACTATTTTTTAAGATATTATTTTAAAAATTGCTTATTTCTATATATTTAATACTTAAATAATCTAAATCACTATTATTTATTACTATATTATATAATAATCCTTTTCTTCTTATAACTAATTATTTCTCCTAATAGGATTTCTTAAGAAACTAACTAAAGGCTTCTTTCTTTAAAAGGTATAATATATATTAATTATTAAAATAAAAGGTTTAATTAAGGGCTTTATATTTATTATTAATATTTATTATTTACTTAAATTTACATAAAAGGTCTTTTAATTTTTCATTATTATTAAAATAAATTAAATATTCTATATAAAGGTTAAATTAATAAATATAAAATATCTTATCTTTTAAATATATTAAATATTATTTATTAAATAAGCAGCTATAAGATATAATTAATTCTTATTATTGGGTTATATTAATTTATTATCATCCTTTAAAGATAAATTTCTATTATTTCTTAAATTATTAATAATCTTTAATAAAATATTTTAATTTCTTATAATTATAATAATCCTTATTATTTAATTTTTATTAAGTTATATTAAATTTTATAAGACCTATATAAATACTTATCATGATATTATTATATCCTTTTTAATATTAAAGTTTATTATTATTATTAAAATTATTATTATATTAATATTTCTTACTTATATTTAATTAATTATAATTTTTCTAATAATTTCTAAGATTTTTATAATTATATTCTTATTATTATTTAAATAATTAATTATTAATATATATCGCTATAATAATATATTTAATAAAGTTATTAAGTTAATTTATTTTAGAAATTTTATCTTTAATATCTTCCTTAAATCCTTTATAAAATTAACTTATTAATACTTTTTTTTCCTAATTAATATAGATAATAAGCTATTTAAAATATATAATATATTTAAAAGTTAATCCTTTTTATTTAAATTTTATAAGCTTATATTTTATAAACCTTTCCTTATTTAAATCTTTAAAGGTATCTTTAAAAGCTTATTTAAAATAATTAAAGCTTTTAAAGATTTTCTTAATATTTTTATCTTAATATTTCTTATTATTTTTTAAATAATCTTTAAAGATAAATTTAAATTATATAAAAGTATTACCCTTAAGTTAATATCTTATAAAAATAATTATATTATATTAAATATTAAATTAATATTTATAATACTTAAAATAAATATAATATTAAATAATAAATCCTTAAAGGGTTCCCTTATCTCCTTTATAAGGGGCTAGCTTATCTATCTTATAAACTTTAATCTATTATATAATATAAAAGAAGTTAATCTTTTATTAAAATATAGTAATTTATATAATTATATCTTAAAAGTTATTATTATTAATAATAAAGGGGGTAGGAGTTAAAGGTATTATTATATCTTTATATTATTTAATTAATTAATTATATAATTATTTTAAATAAGAATTATTAAAATATAATAATCATATTAAACCTTTATAAGATTTAATAAATAACTTATAGGGTTTATATTAATAATTTAATATAAAAGTGATATTTAATTATTTTAATAAATAAAAATATTATTTTAATATTTAATATTTCAATAATATAATCATTAATTATAAAGTTATTTAATTATTTAAATTAAATATTTAAATTAATAATTAAAGAGTCTATTCTATAAAAGCTATTTATTATAATAATAACTATATCCTTATATATTTCAACTCTTTAATAGCTTAATTAAATTAATAGCGAGCTTATTAATATTAAGTTAATATTACTTAATTAAATTAATATTAAATCTATTAATCTATCCCTAAAGGTGGGTCTTAAACTTTAACCCTGGATTTTATATTATCTTATAACTTTATTATCTAATATTATTCTTTCTCCATTAAGGTATCTTTCCCTAAACCCCTAGGCTACTAAAACTAAGTACCTGGGTGCTAATTATGTTGATTTATAACATAAGGAATAGCTTAAAGCCCTTAAAGAATATTTTAAAAAAAATCTTAAGAAATAATATATTTAATTATTAAAAATATTAATAAAATATTTAATTTTATTTATATTTAAAGAAATATTATAATTTTATATAAATTATTAATAACTTAATAGTATTATTATTAAAAATTAATATTTATTATTATTTATTAAGGAATTATAAAATTTATTTAAGGAAATATAATAATTTATAACCTTAAACTTTAAATATAATTATAATTTAATAAAAAGAAATAAAATAAAAAATAGCTTTTTATATTTATTATAAATATTATAAATATTAAGTTATATCCTTTAAATTAATTAATATCTTAGCTATTTTTTAAGATATAATTAATAATATCTCATAAAAATATTTTAAAAGCTTTAAAATATAAATCTCTTAATAAAATTAAAAAAGAATTATTTTTATATTTAAAAAGTTAATTACTTTAAATATATTATTAAGCTAAGATTTTTTAAAATATAAAAAAATAAAATTTAAATAATTCAAGAATAATTAATATTAATTAATATTAAAGATATTAAAATCTTTTAAAAATACATTAATTTTTATAAATAATTTATTAATAATTATAATAATATTATAAAACCCTTTATAAATTAAATATAAAAATATTATCTTTTAATAAATTTAAAAAAGAAAATAAATATTTTAAATAATATAATAAATAAAAAACTTATTAAATAAAATAATAAGAAAAAAATATAAATTATTATAAACTTTAATGGAAAATTTAATAAATTAAAAATATATTATATTATTTTAAATAAAAAAATTTATAATAATAATATATTTATCTTAAAAATAATAATATTATTTAATTAAAGCTTAAAAATAAATTAAATTTTATATAAATTATAAAAATTTAATAATTTTTATAATAATTAAATAATTTAATAAAAAATAAATTAAATATATAAAACTTTTATTTTAATTTAATATTAAAATTATTTATATTAAAAAAATAAAAAATATTTAAATTAATATTTTTAATAAATAATTAAATTATTATATTAAAAAGTTTTTATTAAAATAAATAATATTTAAAATAAAAAAAATAAAAGTTTTATATTTAATGAAAAACTTAATATTATAATTAAAATTAATAAAATATTAATAAAATATTTAAAAATTTAAAAAAAATAAAGTAAATTAATTAAAAAATATATAAAGCTTTAATATATAAATATTAAAGTATTATAATAATAATTAAATAAATTTAAAAAATATATTAAATTTTAAATTTTAAATTAAAAATATAAAAAATTATTAAATAATATAATTTTTAAAATAAAAATTAAATATTATATATAAACTTTATAAATTATTAAAATTTTTATAAATATTTATAGTTATTTAATTATTTATTATTTTAAACTTTATTATTTAATTATTTTTATAAATTTCTTTAATTAAAATATTTTATAATATTATTATTATAATAATTTATAAATTAAATAAATATATATATATATTATATTATATAAAAAATTAATATAATAAAGGAATTTATATATATATTTTTATAAATTATTATAAATAATTATAAACTATAATAAAACTATTTTAAATAAAATAAACTTTTTATATTAAATTTTTAAAATTATTAATGAAATAACTTAAAATAATAATAAATAAATAAATAAAATAATAAATAAATAAATAAATAAATAAATAAATAAATAAATAAATAAATAAATAAATAAATAAATAAATAAATAAATAAATAAATAAATAAATAAATAAATAAATAAATAAATAAATAAATAAATAAATAAATTAAATTATAAAATAATATTTTTAATATTATATTAATTAAATTATTATTTTTAATATAATTAAATAATTATCTTTTTTATAATTTATAAATATAAATTTTAAATATATTATAAATTATTATTAAATATAAAAATTATAAAATTAATAAAATAAAAAATAATAAAAATTAAATAAATTTAAGAAGATATTTAAAATAAACTTTTTTATATAAAAATAAATAATAAAATATATAAATTATAAAGAAATTAAAAAATGAATTTTTTAAAAATAAATTTACTTTTATTAATAAAATATTAAAATTAAATAATTTAAAATTTTATAAAAACTTTTAAATATTAATTATAAATTTTTATTATTTTATAAAATAAAATAATATATATAATATAATATTTTATTTTTAAAATTAATATTAAAAAATATAAAAATTAAAATATAAATTAAAATTATTAATAAATATAATAGAAAATATAAATTAAAATAAATTTTAAATTTATAATAATATTAAAATATAATAAAATATTTTATTAAATAAAAAGAATATAATTTAAATATAAATATATATAAATTAATAATAAATTTAATTTATTATAATAAACTTTTTAAATAATATTAAATTTAAAATATAATTAAAAATAAAATAAAAATAAAAATAAAATTAATTAATTAATAAAATTATATTTATTAATTAATTAAATAAATTTATTAATATATTTAATTTATTAATTAAATTATTTATTAAAAATTTATTATTAATATTTTTATTTTTAATATTAATATTTAAATATATAATTTTAAATTTAAATTAATTAATACTTTTATTTATTATAAACTTTTAATTAAAAATATTAATTTTATTTTTTATATAAAAATATAATTTTTATAATTTTATTTTATTAAAATTAAATATATTATTATAAATAATTTTCATAAAGTATTTAATAATATATTTATATTTAATTTTAATTTTTTTATTTTTTATTTTTTTTAACTTTTTTAAATTATTAATACCTTAATAAATAATATATATTATTTTTTTATATTATATTTATTTTTATTTTTATAAATAAAGTATTTTTATATTTTAAAATTATACTTTTTTTTTATAATTTTTATTTTTTTTTAATTAATAATATTTTAAAGTAATTTTAATTAATTAATTAAAAGAGAAATTTTATATATTTTAATATAATAAATTAAATTAAATATAAATTAAATATAAATTAAATATAAATTAAATAATAAAATAATATTAAATTAAAAATTAAATAATCTTTATTTAAATTATATTTTTTATAATAAAAATAAAATATAAAATATAAAAATTCTAAAATAAAATAATAAATAATAAAATAACTTTTTATTTTAATATAAAAAGTAATTTTATAATATAAAATATAATAAATTTATTAAATATAATAAATTTATTAAATATAATAAATTAAAAAAAATATAAATAAATATAAAAAAATGTAAAGGGTTGGGCTTATATAAGCCTTGGTTTGGAATGGGAACTTCTAGGGAGCCATCCGGCTATAAATAGGCTTCGGCGCGCACTAAGGAGGGAGCAGACTCTCTCCTCTGCAGTTTAAATCATAACTCTATTTGGGCACCTCTTTGGCAGCAACTTAAGGCCAGCCTATAACATTACTGCCCTCCCCTGGGTGACCCCTGGGTTGGTCCCTTAGCGGCAAAAAGTTATTACAACCCTGACTTAAATTAAACCTAAGCTTTTTTAAAAGCATAAAGTTGCGCTTTTAAACCGCTATATTAATAACCCCACGCCTTAAAATATATAATTTAAGGATTAAGTTATAATATATAAAGGAATAAAAAGGCTTATCCTTATCTTTATTAATAATAAATATTAATTATAATTTAAGATTTAATGCTATTAGCTTTTTTAAAATATTACTTCCTATATAATTTAAAAATATTATTAATTATAAGCTAATTATAAAGTAATAATTACTTTTTATATCTTTAAATTAAATATAAATAAGCCTTTATATATTCTTTATATATACCTTAACTTTATTTATTAATTATTGCTAGCTTAATATTAACTTAATATTAGCTTAAGCCTTATTAAGGTATATATATATAACTTTATAAATTAAAAAGCTTTTAAAATTAAGGCTTAATTCCCTTTTTTTTAACCTTAATCTTAATTAAGGCTATTTATATATTAAGCTACTCCTTCTTTTATTATAAGTATTATTATTTATAATACTTAAGCTATTTATAATTATAATACTTTATATTTATAAAGGAGATAACCTATATATTAACCTTTATAAAGTTACTTAAGGTTAAGGAGCCCTTTATTATAATATTAAAAATACCCTTAAATCGCTATAAAAATATATAAAAGTTATTAAATTTATTTAATTACTTTTTATAATCTAATTAGGATTTTATTAAGGTGAATAAGCTATTAATTAATAATAATATTTAATAATTATTTAATTAAATATATACCTTAGCTAAATAAAATATTTAATTAAAATAAATAAGAAACTTTATAATACCCTCCTTATAATATTATTATAATATTAATAAGCTTAACTTAATATA
The DNA here is from genome assembly GCA_039880775.1 of Diaporthe vaccinii. NCBI lineage: Eukaryota > Fungi > Ascomycota > Sordariomycetes > Diaporthales > Diaporthaceae > Diaporthe > Diaporthe vaccinii. The sequence continues at coordinate 50,627 of JBCEDN010000021.1, forward strand.
TTATTATTTAAAAAGGTCTTTAAATATAATATAAACCTTATTTAGGAAGCTTTTTAATTGCCCCTTATATAATATAATTAAATTAATATATAATAAAAATTAATTGCGGGAAGTTCCTAAGCGGTTAAAAATATAAAAGAATTAAGCTCCTTCCCCTTTAATTATATTCCTATTTATAATAAACTTAACTCTTATCGCTATTAGTTAAACTGCTAAGGAATCTTAAAATATTAACTCCTTAAAATAAAGAAGGGCTTATTATATTATTATTATCATTCCCTATTTATTATCTATTAAATCTTATATAATTATATTATAGGTTAGATAATATAAGAGGAGTTTAAATTAATATTATAAGCTAGCCTTAAGTCGCTATTAAAGAGGTGCTTAAATAGAGTTATGATTTAAATTATAAAGGAGAGAGTTTATTCCCTCCTTAATATATGTTAAAGCCTATTTATAGCTGGATGGCTCCTTAGAAGTTCCTATTTTAAATCAAGGCTTATATAAGCCTAACCCTTTATAAAAAATATATATAAAAATATAAATTAATCTTTAAAAATAAAAAATAAAAAAAATATTATAAATTAATATAATTAATATTAAAATATTTAATATTAATAGCTTAAAAATTTAAAAAAAATTACTTTAATAGAAAATTAATGGTATTAAAATATAAAGTTATAAAATATATAATTTTTAAATTTAAAATTTAAAATTTATTTTAAAAAAATAAATTAATAAATTTAATATTAAGTTTATTAAATAATATTAATATAAAATTAATAATTTTATTAATAATTTTATTTAATTATTAAAAAGTTAAAATATATAAAAATATAATTCTTATTATAATAAATAGTTTTTATAAAATAATCTTTTTAATTATTAATTTAAATATTTAATTTAATAATTAAATAACTTTATAATTAATAATTTAATTATTAAATAATTAAAATAATATTTTTATATATTAAAATAATTAAATATTATTTTTATATTAAATTATTAATATAAATTTTATAAATTATTTATTAAACTTTATAAAAATTTAATATAATTATTATTATTTTTAATATTTATTTATTTTAAAAAACTTTAAAAAATTTTTAATATTTAAAAATATTATAAAAACCTTATATTTTATAAAAAAAGAAAAAATCTAGAATTGAAAAAAAGAGGGGAATTCTTTTTAAGGCTAATTATACTTTTTTAAATATATTACTTTTATACTGTTTCTAAACCGCTCATATAATACATATCCTTAGTCACTCTGCTTGCATTTAACAACCCTTACATAGTCTATATATAAATACAAAGAAGCTGTTCTAAAACATGGATGTTACTTTGGAGAGACTAAAACCCAAGGGACGGTTGCCAGGAATTGGGAGAAGTTTGTGGCTAAGGAGTAGAGAACAAAGCAACTGCAGTCCTTGTGTTTCACATCCTGAGACAATCACGACTGCCTTTATCACAACTGTTGAACTGTGTTGGGTGACACTCAGCTTCTAATCAACTGTCAACTGAATGAGCCAACAAGTCCGAGGACGTTCTCGCTGTGTGTAACATGGTACCTGACTAATACAATACCGATATGTCCACGTGTTCTCAATGAGTATGTGGGGGTTGTAAATATACGTGCATCGAGGACTGTGACCACATGTTGAGACCCACATGTTGAGATCTGGCAACCTCGTATACAACAGAGTAAAAGGAAAGTTCCTCACAGGAGAAAGACACATGTTTGTTATATTTGCAGCTAATCGGAGGCTATGGACGGCTCCACAGCATTATTATCTTACTCGTGGTCTCATGACTGGAGAAGAGATTGCAAACGCTGTACCATGGCTAGAGCTGTTCCCCCACTTAGCCGTCAAGATCCCAGGAAATGTTCTGAAATTCAGGCAGTGGTATATAGCTCCGCCATCATATGACTGCCCCAAACTCCAAGCCACCGCACCGCGGCACGTTACCACTGCTCCCATATGACATCCGGCAGCACAATTCGCATGACCTCCCAGTGCCCCAGAGCACTCTTCTCGTGCCACTTGGCCAGTGCCGCAGTATCATTACTCCTCAGAACGCTGGCCTCCTCGACAGCCATAAAGTCCTTGTCAGTAACCTCGTGCTTGGGTACAAGAAAGTGTTCCCGGGTGCGGCTCTGGAGTAGGTCCGCAGCAGTGGCCTTGCGGAACGTAACGGGCCGGTCGATCTTGACACAGAAGATTACCATATTTGTAAAGTCGCGTTTCTCCTTCTCGATGACATCCTCGTCACGAGGGTTCTCGCGGAAGATACGGCAGGATGGAAAGACCTGCTTGATTGTATGGACAACGATTTTGGGCGGTGGAAGGGCGAAATCCCCGGCGTAGTTCTAAGATGACAGGTTAGCGTCGACAGCCCGCGGAGGGCAGCGTGAGCAGGCAACATACTATAGCGATGACGCCATTGGGCTTCAGGAGCGCCTCGAGATTCTGGAGGAACTCGAGCGTGAACAGCGCTACGGGCTCGGCGCCACCAGTGAAGACGTCGTGGACGATGTAATCAAACTGGTCGGTTGTCTTGTTGACCAGGTCTGCCGTGTAAGTGACCGCATCCGCGATGACGGGCGTGTGGTTGGACGGGAGCTGGAAGTATTTCGAGGCGAACTCGTGCACGACAGGGTCAATCTCGACTACCGTCGTGTCTACACCATGTGCCACGAGGGCTGCCGGTGTGGTTCCGATGCCGAGCCCGCTAGTTTTCTAACAGTCAACTACAGATGCGCAAAAACCAGCGCAGGGTTGGTGGATTCTCTCACATTACGAGGGCCTTGGCTTCGCTGTCGGGGACGGGGTCTGAAACCTCCACAAGCCTCACTCCCTCGAGCATGGTGAAGACGCCATAGATGGGCTCTGCGACTCTCACGCCCTTGTATCGGATCCACTCCCCGCCGAGAAGGCTGTGATCGCACCTCATGACCCGGTAGCCCGTCTTGAGGTTGTCCGCGACCGATATGTAGCCAGTCAGGGACTCCCTCCGGTCATGCAGTATCCAATCGTTGGCCTGCAGGGTGCTGTTCAGAGACCTCGTCGCCATGGGCGTCATGACATGAGTGTTGAAGAAGGCGGTATGCAGCAATGCGGGCAGAGTGAGTACCAGGAATTTGGAAGGGGCGAAAAGGGCGTAGGATGCGCCGAGGATGGCTTCCAGGACCACGCGGGTCTGGAAGACGGCCTTGCCGATGTACTGTGCCAAAAGGCCGGCAGACAGTTTCTCGACAAGCCTGTAGTAGAAGTAGGAGGCGATGCCGGGCGAGGCATCGCGCATGAAGCCGGGCAGGGCGGACAGGTCAGCCCCATCAAGGTAGGTGGCGGTGCAGGCGACGGACAGGATGATGAGCGGGGCCAGTGTGAGGCCCTCGGTGATCAAGGGGCCGTGGTAGGCAGTGAGGGTGCCGCTGAGCCTGAAGAGGAAGAACTGGGCGACGGGAATGTACAGGGCGACAATGGGAAGCAGGTAGGCTATCCTGACGGGGAGAATGCGGCCAAGGTGCAGGTTGCATGCCCAGCCGATGAAGCAGGCGGCCATGACAAGCCTGTCGTGCCATATCGACACGGGGATGGAGCCGTAGACGGGCGACAAGGCCAGCTCCGAGACGTTGGCGTAGACGGCGGCCAGGCCGAGGAGGAGGGAGGACCTCAGGTAGACGGAGGCCTGCTCGAGGAGCCACCTGGACCACGTCTCGTCCTTTGCCTTTGCGGCCAGGTTCTTGAGCTCCTTCTCGAAGGACTCGGGGGTGAAGGACGAGTCTGGGTCTATCTTGGGGGGTTGTTTTGACCTCGCAGACGACTTCTTGGGAGGCATGATGGCGACGAGGATGGATGGCGCGATGGGACGGCGCGGGTGGTGGCCTGGTGTTGCGACAGCCTGTCCAGCAGGACAGATATGAAGGCAGGCAGACAGACTATGTATGGCTGGTGGGCCGGAGACGAGGACAGAACAGGTGGTTTTGTGTGCCTCGCGTTGCGTCGTGTCTTGTTCCCGTCATGTCCTCCACTGTCAGCAGGAGCCTCGAATCGCAACTGTGGTCGAATATTTACTAATATATAGATGGGGTAAAAAATATGGACTTGCGGCGTGGTATGTGCCCTGCGGTCTGAAACGTCTGGCGGACAGGTGAGGGAGGGCTCATCGGACTGCCATGTACGTGGTTCGTTCTCTCACTCCCGTGGAGCTATGACCACCCGGCCGGACCCCTTGCCCCTGCAATCTGTCGATTGCTCAGGGTCCGTTCCTGGACAGTGCACGCACAAGTATACCTAGGTACCTACAGTAGGTACTGCGACGTGCGCCAATGACGTAGGGGTCTGACAACCCTTGGCTCTCTCCAGCAAATGTTATTTGGTACATTATTGAAAGCGGCTAAAGCCGGGGAGGGGCACGCAGCGAGAGGAGGGGGAGGGGGCCGGGGGAGGTTGGAGACTAACAGAGTACTTGGGAAAGCTTCCCAAATGCAAATGCCAGAGAGCTTGATCCGGTTCATATCTTGTCTTTTTCTCTCCATCGAGCCTCATCCATTTGCAAGCACCCCTCCCTCCCCCAATTGCTGTCACGCCCTCCCAACGCTGCCCGTTCGCCCGCTACTCAAGATGGCCCCAATCGTTCAACAACACCAGCTGGTTGACCTCAGCCAAAAGAGTCTATTCGGTTGGTTATGTCCTCCCACTCCACCCAACCCACTTTGGCTGGAAGCTCCCCCCCCCCCAAATCCTCCCTGACTGACGACTCGAGCTCGGCGTGTTAGTCTCTGCCGCGGCGATCGCCTTCAACCCCACGTTCTGGAAGTGAGTCGATGCCTGTGTCTGTGTCTTTGTCCACACCTGTCCGTGCCTGTCCGTGCCTTGCTGAGCCTGGCTGGGCCACAGACTGAGTGACTTACCGACTAAGTGACTGACCGACCGGCTGACATCGTCCTCCTGCAGCATCGTCGCCCGACGCGAGTATCGCACCCGCTTCATGACCAAGGCGTTCGGCGGCAACGCTCAAACAGCATGCTACGCCCTCGCCGCCACCATCTTCGGCCTCGGCCTGTGCCGGGACTTCCTCTACGAGCGTGCCCTCCGCCACCAGCCGCCGCACCCCCTGCTTGACACCGACGCCGCCAAGTACCTCGGCTACGCCCTCATCGCCGGTGGTAACATCCTGGTCGTCACGTCGACGTGGGCTCTGGGCATCACCGGCACCTTCCTGGGCGACTACTTCGGCATCCTGATGGACGACATGGTCACCGGCTTTCCCTTCAGCGTCTGCGACGCGCCCATGTATTACGGCTCTACGATGAGCTTCCTGGGCACCGCCCTGCTGTACGGCCGGCCGGCGGGCATCCTCTTAACTGCCTGGGTGCTCACCGTCTACCTCGTTGCCCTGCAGTACGAGAACCCATTCACGGCGGGAATATACGCCAAGAGAGAGCAAGAGAGGGCCTCCAAGAACAAGGTCGAGGGCAAGAAGCAGAAATAGTGGCAGTTGAGGAGGTTCTCCACCAGGCACTGCCCAGGGAATCTTTGAGTGTGGCACTTGCGGTAACCTCTGAGCTGTGGCGAGGATTGGCGAGGGCAGAGTAGAAGGAGCGGATGAGAGGGACCTGGGTTGCCAAGTATGAGCGTGGCAGGGCATGGCAGGGCAGGGCAGCGAGGAAAGAAGGGTCGAACAGGCGTATCCGTTGCACGGCGGACATGTGGATTTGAGCGGAATAAACTCGGACAGGACACGCGGGGTGGGTCAGTTGGCGATAGGCTCGGCGAGTCGGGCCAAGCCGGTAGGTCACCGCCTGACAGACCGGCACGACGGCGGAACCCAAGCCAGTGCTGAGGCACGACTTTGCGCTAGCCCTTTGTTGTACATAGATACTAGACATACTACATAGTAAGGCGGTCTAGACGTCTTTGTGCACCCGTCTGCTGCGTACACAAAGGGAACGGAAGAGACGAAGAACAAGAAGGAGGAAGCAGACGAAAACCGGACGCGGACTGGCGGCTGGATAGCGGCTTGTGATGCCGGGATTGTGGCTGCACTGCTCCGTACCCTCGGCAATGGGATCCGATGGATTGCAGCAGCAGAGTGGTGACGAAGTCAAATCACCAGCTCTGTGGGCCGGGAGAAACCGTTACGTGATTCTAGAATCCGCTAACGAACGGCTGGGCCAAGCTTGTTGATAGCCCCATGTACTGCTGCCACTGTACAAGGGGACCAATTCAAATTGCTCTGCAACCCACCCGCCTTTTCTCCCCAGGAACGGCCGGTGCTTTTAAAATCGTGCATGGGCCGCAGCTCGACCTGGCGATGGCGACACTCTCTGCCCGGAGGAACAGCAGCAGTAGCAAGCAGCAGTAGCAGCAGCGGCAGCATCGTCAGAACCAGGACCAGCCACCACGCCCTCAACTTGTCGAGTTGAGACTGCACAGTGAGCCTGCCCGCTGTGTGCCGCTCTGACACCGGATAGTTTTGCCCTTCCTGATCATCAACCACTTCGCCGTTGCGCCCTTGGCATCGAGACGCCCTAGACTCACTCGTCTACACCTTTGGGTCACACACTATACGCACATCTAAATGCACGCACCGGGACGTTTCATGGGAAGATAAAGGCATTGTTTACACTCTCAGCATTGACGGACGTTGTGGATTTCGGCGCCCACTCCCTTGACGGGCTCGAGCAGCATCGCCACATCAAGTATCCTCACGGGCCATATCCAAGGCCATGGGTAATTCCTCACCTAATCCTTCCTCTTCTTCAGCAGCCATGGGTGGCCTGACGGACCCAGACGGTGGGACCATGCAAAGGGGAGAAGCCAAGGCCTCAGGGACCGACGCTGGTGGTGCCTCGTCGACGCGGGCAGTCCACCCGGGCTCGGCGACGACGGCCGCTGTCTTGGCAGCCGGGGGTCACCAGCCGACACCGACGCCTTCTCTGGGCAGCCATCGGGGCCGGCGTTCGGTCCTTGGCGTCGTGCGCAAGGCCGTCTTCACCTTTGGCAAGTTTGTCGGCCCGGGCTTCATGATTGCGGTGGCCTACATAGATCCCGGCAACTACGCCACCGGCATCGCCGCCGGCGCCTCGTACCGCTTCCGCCTGCTGTTCATAGTCCTCCTGAGCAACGTGTTTGCCATCTTCCTGCAGGGCCTCTGTGTCAAGCTCGGCACCGTCACCGGGCTCAACCTGGCCGAGGCCTGCCGTGCCTTTCTGCCTCGCTGGCTGAACTATGCCCTGTATGCCATGGCCGAGATAGCCATCATCGCCACCGACCTGGCAGAGGTGAGTCTACTTCTTAAGAAAACCCCCGAAGATTTGTTTTACTGAGGACGGCCTCGGGCTCTTGCAGGTCATCGGCACGGCGATAGCCATCAACCTGCTCATCCCGCAGATACCGCTCGTGGCGGGCTGTGCTATCTCTATCCTGGATGTCATGATCATCCTCCTCTTCTACAACCCGAATGGCTCCATGCGTGGACTCCGCGCCTTCGAGTCCTTTGTGGTTCTCCTCGTGCTCGCCGTCGTCGTCTGCTTCTGCATCCAGATGTCGCTCATCCGCGACACGGCGGTTGGTGATGTGTTCCAAGGCTACCTGCCGTCCAAGGCCGTCGTTGAGCAGCAGGGTCTGTACCAGGCGTGCGGCATCCTGGGCGCCACGGTCATGCCGCACAGCCTGTACCTGGGCTCCGGCATTGTCCAGGCCCGGCTGAGGGAGTACGACGTCAACAAAGGACTGATGCCCGAGCGCGGCGGCCCGAACTCGTCGTCCATCAACGAGGACTCGGAGAAGAACATCTACATGCCCTCCCTGCGCGCGATCCGGCACTGCATGAAGTACTCGATCGTCGAGCTGGCCACGTCCCTCTTCACATTTGCCCTCTTCATCAACTCGGCCATCCTGATCATTGCCGGTGCATCCTTGTACGGATCCGACGAGGCGCAGGACGACGACATCTTCGCCATCCATGACCTGCTTTCCGCGAGCCTGGGCAGGGGTGCCGGCATACTCTTCGCGTTGGCGCTGCTGCTCTCGGGTGTTTCCGCCGGGATTGTGTGTACCATTGCGGGACAGATGGTGAGCGAGGGCGCGCTGTCGTGGAAGATGCGCCCGTGGCTTCGACGGCTCATCACGCGCTCCATGAGCATCACCCCCAGCATCATAATCGCCGGCGCCGTCGGGAGGGAGGGCCTCGACACGGCCCTGAACGCGTCGCAGGTCGCGCTGAGCGTCGTGCTGCCGTTCGTGTCGGCGCCGCTGATCTATTTCACCTGCATGAACAAGTACATGAAGGTCCTACCGGGGAGGGCTCGTTTTGCCGTCGAGGGCGAGAACAACGACGGCTCCGGTGACCGCAACCGGTCTGACGACCGGGAGAACGTGAAGATGGCCAACTCGATACCGGTTGTCATCATCGCGGCGGTGATCTGGTTGATTATCGCCGCAATGAACGTGGCCAACCTCGTGCTGCTGGGTTTGGGCAGGGAATAAACACAGCTGGCAGCTTCGTGAAGCGTGACTTCAGGATAGACCATGCGCCTCGTTAGTGATAGCCCGTGGAAAGAAATGGATGTATGTAAATATGAAAGACCCCCTTGCAGTCGTTGCTCCGGCAATTGGCAGTGGGAAGGCCTCGAGCTCGGAGATGTCTGATTGCCGAGTCCGAGTCCGGGCCGCCGGTGTGGCCATCGAGGACGGTCCTTCCATCCATCCGTTTGGCGTATCAATCCCCGAGCAATCTAATTTGCAAGTCTTGTTCCTGCCATGACGCCCAAAACTTTGGGACAAGCTTTTGTTGGCGCCCGCGACACTTGGGTCCTCAGATCGCGGAGCCCCCTTGGGGGAAAGCGGTGCTCGGGACAATGCAGACGCCGCTTAGTGCAAGGGACTAGCAACTAACTAGATTGTGCAATACCCAATGTCTCAAACCCTCATTCACATGCAGTACCTACATGAGCGTGCTGTACTGTGAACAAATAACAAATGGATGGGTCCAGTTACTTTTACCACACACCCACAAGGGTCACAACTCACACACACTCTCACACCCAAACACGAACGAGCAAAGGAACCAGATCTGAAACTCCAGCCACGGGAGCTCACCACCATCCCGTTTGATGCCATTTTGACCGTGCCAGGTCTCCTTCTTCCTGTCCTCCTGGTGGTGAGATAGATGCACAGGGAACAGCAGAGTGCCATCTCATAGCCATGGACCCGCAGGAACAGCGCCCCGGAGCGCAGGCGAAAGACGAGGAAAAGAAACACATCGACGGAGGCCAACTGTCCACGCCTTCGTCAACGGACCAAGCTGGGGCTGGAACGCAGCAGCAGCAGCAGCAGCAGCAGCAACATGACCCCGAGGTTGTTGTGTATCCCAAGCGCCTCGCCCGGATTCTGATACTGACCTCGCTGTGTCTGTCCGTCTGTAAGCAACCTCTGTCTGCATCGCACCACCATCCCGCACTTGGCACATGGAACTCGTGTGTCGCACCGCCGATAGCTGATCCCGGATGCTGCATGCAGTCCTCGTGGCCCTGGACCAGACCATCATAGCCCCCGCCCTGGGCGCCATCACGGCCGAGTTCGAATCGGTCAAGGACATAGGCTGGTATGGCAGCTCCTACCTGCTCACGACCACGGCCTTGCAGCCACTGTACGGCAAACTGTACAACAGCTTCAGTGTCAAGCTCATCTACCTCGTGGCCGTGTTTGTGTTTGAGGTCGGCAGCCTGGTATGCGCACTTGCGCCCAGCTCGACGGCCTTCATTGTCGGCCGGGCGGTCGCCGGCATGGGGACGGCCGGCCTGTTCTCGGGCTCGATTGTCATCCTGGCATACACCCTGCCGCTTCGGCAGAGGCCTCTGGCCTTTGGCTTGATCGGGGCCATGTGGGGCATCGCATCTGTCGCCGGCCCCTTGCTTGGGGGTGCTTTTACGGATCATGTAACCTGGAGGTGGTGTTTCTACGTCAGTAAGTGATAGATGGGCTGTCTCCTCCATTGGGTGGGTGGACGTGGCCCGCCGTCCCTGGCTGACATGGCCTATAGATCTCCCCATCGGCGGTGCAACAATGGTGGTCATATTCTGTGTCCTGCACGTCAAGGGCCAGAAGCAACGCAACCTCGGCTTCCTGGACAAGATGAAGCAACTGGACCTCCTCGGGACGGGGATCCTCATCCCGGCCGTCATCTGCCTGCTGCTTGCCCTCCAATGGGGCGGCACCGAGTACCCGTGGAGCAACTCACGCATCATCGGCCTCTTTGTGGGCTTCGGGGCTATGATACTGATCTTTATCGGTGTCCAGATCTGGAAGGGCGACGAAGGCACCCTCCCGCCGCGCCTGTTCAAGAACCGCAATGTCCTGTGCGCCATGTTGTTCTCGGGCTTCTTCGGCTCGGCCTTCTTCCCCCTCATATACTACCTGTCGCTATATTTCCAAGCAATACAGGGTGACGATGCCGTCGAGGCAGGGGTCAAGATTCTGCCGCTCCTCATCTCCACCGTCCTAACCAGTGTCCTTTCCGGAGGGCTCATCAGCGCGGTGGGCAGGTACAACCCGTTTGCCCTGCCGAGCATGGTTCTATTCACAGTCGGCGCTGGGTAACACTCCCCTGCTCCTTGATTACCACTCCCGTGTGATGCATTGTGACCTTGCGCAGACCCACCGCAGAAGCGTACCACCGCTTGGTCACCCAGCGCTCCGGACATCCCCACTCCACCCTCCCACTCCAGATGGCTCTGCCAATCGATCACCGTCGAGACACGTCCATGAAGCTGACACGTTTCCTTTCTGTGGACAGGATGATAACCACATTCTCACTCGACTCTCCGATCAGGGTGTGGTTCGGCTACCAGGTTCTGGCGGGACTGGGCGTCGGCGTGGGGTTCCAGCTTGGGATCCTGGTCGTGCAGGCCGTTCTGCCGCAGGAGGACATCGCGGTAGCGACCGCATGCGTGCAGTTCTTCCAGTCCTTTGGTGGGGCTATCTTTATAGCCGTGGCCCAGACGGTCTTCCAGAATGGCCTGGTCGATGGGATCAGGCGCGATGTTCCTGGGTTGGACCCCCAGATCTTCATCAACTCGGGCGCATCGCAGGTCAGGCAGGTGCTTGCGTCCATGGGCATGGAGCAGTACACCACGGCCGTCTTAACAGCCTATCTGACTGGCCTGAGGCACGCCTACTATATCACCGTGGCATGTGCTGCAGCCGCATTTCTTGCAGTTTCTGGTCTGAGCTGGATCAACATCAAGAAGGTGGAGGCCCGGAAAGCGACGCCGGCAAGCGAGACAAGCCCCGTCGACACGGCCGAGAAAGGGGGCCCGGAGAGTAGCTAGTAAGAATGTAAAGGAGGCCCTGTGTTGGGGCGGGCTTTGTGCCCGAAATCTGGAAATTCTCGGCCGCACGACGCACTGCCTGACTACATTTACCTCCGCGACATCATCTCCTCGCATTGTGAACCTTGGCCAAAAAGAGATAATATCCTCGCCAGAGTTGTACTGTATGCGTAGAAATAGACTAGAACGCAAGAACGTCAAGTAACTCACATGTGACCGCAAAATCCCCAGGAAGAGTTCATTCGGTTTGATGATGCCCAAGGAGGCCCCGGATGCTGCGTCCGGACCAAATGCTCCCAGGCGGCATCGTAGTGCCCATCACTCGGACAGCGGTGATGTTATACTGATGCCCACTTGCATGCTGATGTTGGAGATAGATCTCGATTTATGAACCGGGTTCTTCGGCGGTCGGTGGAGTTGCGAGTGAGCTCTCCAGATGTGGTGGACGTTAAAGATAGGATTACCATGCAGGCGAGGAAGATGGCGTGGGCCGTCGGTTCGAGGCCAGGGCCATTGTGCGTTTGGCAAGCGGCCATGATGCAGCGGTAGCGCACTTTTACCCGTCTCTGCGCCCTGTTTCCGGCTCGAGGCAACGAGCCATCCCGCCCGGCGCTATGTCGATGGCCGGCGGTCGAAGCGTGACATTGGCCGGACCCGATCCGGGAATGCCGTTACGTCCGAGGTCATCCCTGGACGTCTTTTGTGCGTCCCGATTCGGCTGAACATTGCCGGGAATACACGTGTGATTCCCGTCGTGCTTTTCCTCAAGGTCTTTAAGCAGTGACAGACAACCCTTCTGAATTCCTTCCTGCTGGCTATCGGAAGCCACTTTTCTGCTATACTGTGCCGCACTGGGACCAAGGGCGTCGCAAGCCATCGAGGGACAATAATCGAGATTGCCGTCGGAACGTGCTGGACTGCAGCTATGGTCCCACAACGGTTCAATGCGGGGGGTCCTGCTGAAGGTATTGGCACCGCGGTGGAATCCATCCCAGGCAAGGTTTGTCGTGATTCATGAACTGTTGGCCCGGAGTAAACGCTCCGGCAGCCCGTCGTCCACTTGGTCCGAGGCCGCCGTGGTGACATGTAATCAAGTACATGTCCCAAACAGGTGCTTCAACCTTGTCGATTGCCTCTTTCTTCTCGATCCAACTGTCCTGATCCTGCTGCTGCCGACCCTGCCATCGTATCATTGCGGTGTCATCGGTCACAAGGCTGCGCTTTGCCAATGTCTCGCCCGGAAGGGCTCAGAACGCTGGATACCTTCATCTAATCGACTTATAAGTATGACAGAACACACACTGCCTTAGTTACAGTACACTTGGGGTCCAACTCGATAGACTCGGCCAGAGTGCGCAGGCGAAGAAACAGTGCCGCCATTTCTGCCCCTGCCCAAACTCTCTCAATTCTCGACAGGAACGCTCCCAGCTCCCCACCTGGTTCCGCTCGTCGCGGGCAGACGCTCTGCAAAGGGGCGTTTTTGTTTGGTATTTCTGCGAGGTCTGGTGGTGTAAGCATGCCCCGTCCGCCGGCCATCACTATACAGAGCACCATCTACTAACCCAGACGAACGCCTTAGAAAGCCCATGCCACAGTAGGCTGGTCCCAGAGGCCGATGGTATACAAGTCCGTCTAGAAGGCCCGACGTGCTAGAAAGAGTACAGAAACAGCTCTCGAGCTGCCGCCTCCAGTCCAGGACCGGAAACCCCCGCGCCAGGCCCAGTCGCTCCCGTCAGCATCCATGGCCCGTTATCAAAAGCCAACCGTGGAAGAAGAAAAGGACGAGAACAAGGACGGACCCGTGAACCGAGGCACTTCGGATCAGACAGGGCTGTGCAACCATCTGCGACTGGCAACACCTACGGAAGTGAGGCGGCAGAGGAAGAGAAAGAGCCCATGGGACGGCTTGCAGCCACTAGGCAAGAGAACTTGTATTTCTACCGCTTGCAGATGAGAATTGAGCAATAATTTCGAGCCTCGCATGCGGACCATCCCCTGCTGACTGCGCGTGCGATATGGCCCGACGCGGCTTCTGGCAAGGAGGAAGACGGTGGCTGCCAGCTCTATGCGTCCTTCGTGTGTGTGCAAGTGTCTCTGGCGGGACCTCGCCTCCAGGAAGCTGAGTCGCGTATGACGCACGAGTCGAGGGCGAAGAGGGTCACAGCTGTGGCGGGCCCCGGGCCACTGTCACGTCACCAGGGCTGGGCCCGCCGCTTCACCAACTCATCAGGCCTCTTGACCGGTCGAAGCCGCCCCTGAGCTGTTGCTCGGGTTTGACGACCTTGCCCTGAAGCACCGTGTACTTGACAATGCCCTCGCAGTCCTCGGGCTTCACCCTGGCCAGCCAGATGCACTGCCCGGCACCGGCATCCCCTTCCTGGCCATCCGTCGGGCCCTTCCTGATGCGCGGCGTCAAGCTCTCGCCCTCCTTGAGGTTCGCCCTCTCCAGCGCGTCCAGTCCGAAGGGGTCTGGGCGACGATAGATCATGACGTTTGCGCTGTACTTGTGCCCTCCGACGTGCGATATAAAGTAGATGCCCACGCCGCCGGGCCTCTCGTCGTCCATGTCGCGGTACAGGCCGAGCGGCCGCAGGTGCTGCCCTACTGCGTTAGTATGAGGCAGGCATTGGCACGAGAGACCAAGGGGGAAGGTTTTGTTACCCGCTGCATTTCCTTGCTGATGAGCGGTGCCGACTGGCCGCAGCGCGCGTCGCGGGTCTTCTGTGAGCAGAGCAATATCAGGACGGAATGCGGGCTCGGGCGGCTCCTCAGCCCGTGGAGCTTGGCGGCGGGCTCGGGGAGGTCTGGCGGCGGGAGGGAGTCTGGGATGGCAGTGGAGACGGGCTGGAGGGCCGAGGTGTTGGTGGGCGCGCGGTCGACATAGTCGGATATCAGCGTGGGGACGGCGGCGGGTGTGACGTTCTCGATGACGCGGAAGGCGGGCAGCAGGAGCAGCGTCGTCGGCTCCGAGTAGTCGCTGCTGTGGTTGGGGGTCGGGATGTTGGAGGCCGAGAGCATGAGCCGCTGTTTGACAAATGGTGGCTGGTGTCAGTCTCGGCCGGCAGCAGATGCAGCGCAACCCGTTCTCTTTCTTACCCCGTTACTTGGCTTGTCGGCCTTTTCGATGGCCTGCATCAGGCTGCCCTTCTCGTCGGCCACATTGTGCGTCCAGTCGGCCTTGCCCGTGGCGACCAGGATGTGCGTGGCCCACCCCTTGATCCCTCCGTACAGGTCGTCGCTCTGTTCGATCTTGAAGTTCTTGGGATAGTGCGTGGGGCAGTTGTCGCAGTCCCTCAGGCAGTCCTCGCCGTCGACTTTGGGGTCGACCTTGGGGAACAGCTGGTCGATCGGCGCACCGCCGCTTCCGCCGATGGCAAGCTTCTTGGCGCCGCTGACAAGCGACTTGAACATCTTCGGCCTGGGCTCGCGGGCCCTTTCGCCTCGTCCTACTTCGGGTGTCGAGTACGTTCGTTGGTGCTTGTCGCGCAAAGAAGACGGGTCTCCTTGTTGCTTCGATGGCCGCAAAAAGTCGTCGACTCGGATGCGGCGGCAGGTGAGAGGCAGCGTTTAAAAAAGAGGAGCCGGGGCGGAGCGGGAAATAAATACAGGAGTCAAGGGGGGGCGAGGACGAGGACGGAGACGAGGACGGAGACGAGGACCTATGTGTTAAAAGAGGCAGACAAGGTGCACGCAGACAGAGAGCATCGCCGGCCACGCTGCATGTCTAGGTTAGCCACGCACGCTTGCACAATATTCTCGAAATACAAGAGCTCCGACGCTTGCTTCGCTTACCCCGAACCGACCAGCCTGTCGGGTCGGGACCCTTGGTTTTCCACCGAGGTCGGCCGGGGTCGCTTGCCATCCAAAAATGCCATGGCAAATAAATCTTCACACCCCGTCTTCAGGGCTGTCATGAGCCAGCTCCTGGTCATGACACATGCAGCAGGCTGGGCAGCCAAGCCTCCCACCCCACGCCGCTTCTCGTAAGTCCGACTCCAACCGAGCTCTGCACTTCATTCACCGAGTCCGAACACATGTCGTCCCGAGAAGTGCCAAGGCATGGAAACACCACAGACATACAAGGTACGAGAGGTATAATTGTACAAAGTGCACTCGATTAGCTAGGAAGATATGTATACGCTCGGAGTATGTTATCTAACGCTGGGTCTTTGCGTGTCTATCACTGTTTCAAGGGACCGCTTACACGTCGGTAATAAGAGTGTATACGGGTTGTAAACGAAACCACTTATATGGTGTGGATGGTAAAGGTGAGCAAAAATGGGAAATTTTTTCATAATGATGATTATAAGAATCGGGCCATGCTTACGACCACGATACGGCGGAAATGACAGCGGCCAACCTGTCGCCGCCTGAACTGCGCATATCTTCGAAGGACCTGAACGCCAGCGAGATGGGAGACGGCTTTGCGGTCGAATCGACAACAGAAAACGAGCACCTCATTGCATGTGCTGTACCACGATCTTCAACTTGATATCTTTTAAGTTTCTGTGCGAGGTATGGAAGCTCCCAACATGGTCAAATACAATACCAACAGTGGAAAATCTTCGGTTTCTTCACACTTGCTTTCTAGCACACTGTAGACCCACTTCAATAATTCCCTGATCTAAAAAAAATGAAATTGCGAATCAAACTCCAAGCAACTCAAGGAAAGAAAGTGTTGAATATAGTACTAAAAGAGCAGGAAAGTGGGTATGTTGACTTATTCTGTCGATAATACAGGTAGGGACTCGAGATCTCTCTCAACTCCCTCCGGCAACTAGCCGTCACTCGCTATTGGCCCTGCATTTCTGGTACTTTTACAAAGGGCTTCGATTTCCGATTATCGAGTGTGCACTTAATTATGCTTTGAACCCTTGTTTTCACGAATCAGCTGCATATACCATGAGTACCCTTTTGCAATACATTTTTTGATTTCCTGAAGCGGAAAATGTTCATCAGGAGCGCTCAAGATTGCCCCTACGATCACATGTCTCATCTTCCCTGTCCCTGGGGATCTGTTGTCGCACACTTCCGGCTTCTTAGGTTGGACTTGAATCGGTGGGGGCACCACCACTCGGGAATTTGCACGTCCACAGCTTCACCCTCGACTGGTTAGTTGGCGGAACTGGGGTCTGTCCCGTGCACAACCCTGATAAGGCTAGAGATCCAACGGCGCTCGTAGTACGTTTTCCCGCATATCCGACCGTTGGCGAGCCTCTCTCCGCAGCGTAACCTTTTGAGTATTTTTCTCACACCGGGAGCTTTCGGCGGCGTGGAAGCTTGAGATTGCCGACGTGTCGTAAGATCGATATCCTTTTGGTTACTGTACTCGAGGTGTCGGATCCCATCAGGAGCGAAGACTGTGAGCTGACAATTCATTTGCTGGTTCTCTTCGCTACCAATGGTTGAGGATGCCGTTGAAGTCACCTCGGAGGACTTACCCTGGTCCTCCTGGCTGTCCATGCTACTCCACTTACTTGATCACCTGTCAATGAAATCCAGCTTGTTATCGTCCGCTAGAGCCTTAAGAAAGAGTTAGTGAGTGCATAGGATGTTGTAGGTCCGATGCGTATCAACGATGAGGACTGATATCAGACTGAATCTGAGATACTAATCAGTTTATAGCATTCGATTCATTGTTATGTTCTTGAAGGGGTCTTCCTGGGTAAAGCCATCCACTATGTTGAAGAAATGCTTTGTAAATTTCACATTGGACCCTCTGAATTCGCTGAAAGAATAACATAAACGTCTCTTCCACATCCGAGCCGTTTCTATAAGCACCCTAGCATCGAGCAATATGACAGACAAGTTAAGCACGACACTATAATACCACTGTAAATGCTACAAGCCCAACGTTCCTAATCGCTCTGAAGTCCCTTTGAAGCAATATTTGCATAGCTCATTTCTGTCGGAACGAAAAATTGAAAGAATGCTTGATACACTCTGAAGGGAGTATTCAAGAGCCAAGACAGCGCAATGGTCAACATTTTACAGCAGGCCGGTCAGTCCTAAGCCTATGTTGCTACCTCCAACATCGCCTCTCCAATTTTTTCTTGTTGACTGGCTAGTTCATACCTACAACACCCCCCCCCCCGTCATTATGGCCTTGCACATTTTGTTCAGCGTCTTAGCCCCCCATACAAAGCCACTCTCATCCAGATATATCTACATGAAGAACCCAGCCCACCACTATCCTTGTACTATACCAATAGCTACAAGGGTATTGTACTTCCTTATCGAGGTCTCACAAAACTAAGCTTATGCACTTAGCACCTGTTCAAGAGCTACACCCTTAATCCCCTTCTCGGAATCACATATCTTAATAAGCAGCTTTATTATACTGTATACCAAGGGAGGATGCTATAACTACTTAAGACTTATTAAGAATATCTGAATAGGTTATTATATATGGCGATCCAGTACTGCCACTAGGGCATCCTAGAAGCAGCATATGGCATCTCATACAAGCTTAGCTGCACGCCCCAAGGAACCCGGAGCAGTGTGAGAATGCAAACTTCTCAAATTCACTAGACCAACCTCAGGTCAACTCACCATAATTGAGGTTGACTGATTTCTCGTCTAAGAGGAAATGCTGAAGCATCTCATGCACAAATGGTGCATTGGGTGCTTCAACCATCTTAAGTTATCCGGGATAAATTGTGTGTATTGTCCGATCAGACGAGGATGCTTTAGAATCTATTTTCAGTGTTGTGAGACTTGCTTGAGCCCTCGAAGACTTTTGTGTAGCCAAAGTCTTCTGAGTCAATCCAGACACAGTCAGCCTTTACAACAGTTTATGATCGATTGCTATGGCTGAGGTCGGATCCTAGAAAACAAATGCATTTGATCGACATCCTAACTTGCTCCTGCCCGGCGGTAGCAATCATGCTTGCGGAAATAGCACCCTCCGTGGGGATGCGGACGAGGAAGCAGTGCTCGAAGCAGACGAGTCTGAAGAAGACGAGTTTACCCCCTGTGCCCTATCCTGCAACGGTGATTCTGGTGAGCGCGACCGTCTTGTGCGTCGCTGTCGCTCCGGTGTTGGAGTCGCGAGGTCTGTGACGGGCGGGTCCGGAGGTGTGATGGCTATATCGCCGGGGGCCGCGGGATGATCCCCGGGGTCAACCCTGCGGCCCATCATATATTCATCCTCTTCTTCATCCAAGTACATGAACCCGTTCCTCTCATATGCCCGTCCTACAGCCCTGATCCTCTCGTCGAATGTCATTGCTAGCCCCGGGTTTATCGAAGAGGCCCAACTGCTGCGATACGCCGGTCCCAGTAGACCCGGCTCCAGGAGAACTGCAGCATTTAGAGTCAGCAATCAAAGCAGCGAGAGCGTTGTTCCACATAGAGAAGGGGAAGAACGGGCCACATTTTGGTCATGGCCTGTCGCAGGAGTCGTGGCCTGAAAAGACATCTGTGTTGTTGTTGGGCTAGAGCTGGGAGATGTCCGGTCTGCATGGAGTCAAGATTGTATTCAAGAGCTGCTTACGGGTAAGTGGGCCGCCGAGATTGTATGCTTCCATGTAGCGTGTTAGCCTTGTCTATAGGGAATCTGTGCTGTATCGGTTCTGGACCAAAATCCTGGATACGACTTACGTTCTGATAGTGTCCCACCCCCTATCAACCTGTAAAACAAATCGAAGCCCTGGTCGATGATGCGCTGTCCTGTAACCTGGTACCACGGCGGGTTTAGAGTTTGAATTGATACAATGGAATAACTGCCGAGGACTGGGGAGTGTAAATCAAACAGCTAGGATAGTACAAACGTTGTCATCCAACCATATCATGGGTATATAGACGATGTCAGAATTGTCATCAAGTCTCGCCCAAGGTGCGGTAAAGTCTCTCCGCAGTGGAGAGCGTGGGAGGATATTCCCATCCCGGCCTGCAGTAATTTCCTCATCGAGGTCGGTCCTTGCGTAGAGCCTACTGAAGAAGACTCGCATGTCTGAAAAGGCCATGTTGTCACCAAATCTCTCACCAAACTCGCCCAGCAAAAGATCCACCCAATCATCTGAACTCCGTTCCACCCGCCAGGCGTGAAAGAAGCCTATGAATTCCTCCTGTTGCCCTGGCCGTGTCAGGAACATCTCCCCGAAATACCCCATCCTTTCCGTGGTAATTGGGCCCGTATAGACCTGCAGCGACATGCGTAGTGTAGCCCTGATTCTACTGCGGTGCAGTAGTATGTCTGATGTGCCTCGTGCCTCAGCTAGAATTACAACGCCAGGATGTCTCCGCTCGTCTGGTCTGGCACGTGTGCGTGGCAGTTCACTATCCGCAGCCACATATGGACCATGCAGGGACTGGGTGGGGGCGAGCAGCGATGTGGGATCGACGTGGACTTGACTCTGCGTACCGCCTCGACATCCAGGTGGGCAGTAGCAATCCTTGAAATCACTTCTGAGCCTCCGAAGCTGGTCCTGGAGACGCTTCTGGCGGAGGAAGAGGGACCAGCGGTCATTACCCCGTCGTGACCGGCTAGACCGGACAGTAGCCATGATCAGGTGGATCTTGATTAGTTGTCGACCAAACTCTGATGTGGTTGTGATGGGGAGAACTGATAAAATAACCAGCTGTGGTCCTCGTTTCTCGCTTTTGAGACCCGAGAACAAAGACCCGAGAACAAGTGCCTCCAACCATACCATTATACCATTGTGGTGCTCAAACAAGCCCCGAATGCGTCACCCCTTTGTCTTTTTGTTGCCATGCGCTGTCAGGATACAACGTATGCCGCCTTGCAAACAACAAGGGCAAATAGAAACGCATCGAATTACCATATCCAATTATCTATCAATTAACCTTGTTTCGCTTTCGCTGTGCCTTCACGCTTGCTGCCCGCCCTCCGCTTCGTCGTCCTCCTCGTCGCTTTCGCCGTCGTTACCCTGCAGCTCGAACGCCTTCTTGCCCGCGCTCTTCCGTCTCCTCAGCTCGCCTCGCTCCTTCATTTCCTGCCGGATCTTCCGGCTGACCTCGTCCAGCCCCTCCTTTGAGTCCAGCGTGGTGAAGCCACTGACGGGGAACCCCGCCGAGCCGAACGCCCCGCCCGAGCTGCTGCTCCTGCTCCTTGACCGGGACGGCGGGCGTGTCGAGAAGATGCCCACCTTGCCGATGTTGCTGTAGGACTCGTTCTTGGGCAGGCCCCGGCTTGACGACGTCGTGTCGCGCCTAGTGAGAGACCGCGTTGGGCTCTCCGCCTCGAGCCCCGTGCTCGACATGTCGCTGTCGCGTCTCGCGGTTGGAGGCTTGCCCGGCGTCCTCGGCCGGCCGTCTTTGGATGGGTCAGCCACGATCCGCGTCTTGTCAAAGTCTGGGAACATCTCGGGCCCCAGCTCGTTGATCACCTCGGTCACCCGCTCACTCAGCTCCGCCCGCCGCTCCCTCAGCTGGTAGATGTTGTAGCTGGACGCAGGGTTGAGGCACATGACGAGTGGGCGCAGCGACTTGAAAATGTCCATTCCAACCTCCCCCAGCCGCAACGCCGCAAAGGTGATCAACGGGAACACCACCCAGCCGATCGGAAAGGCCGTCCACAGGGGAATCCATCTCGGAACGTAGTCCCAGTAGCCCCAGAGGCGGTCTGCGTAGACTCTCCAGACAAAGATGCAGATGTACGTGTTGTAGAGTATCGGCGCAAACCCCAGGGCCGTCATTATCTTCCATGTCGCCATCACATCGCGGCCTTGGATCTTGACAGTGGAGCCCGCCAATGCCTCCTTGGCTTTCCGCACGCTGATCAACTTTGTCAACACAAAGACGGGCGTGAAAAGGAGAAGGCCAGGCAGGGTGCCGACCAGGAGCACCAAGAGCTTGACCACCCTGTAGAGGGTGGTCAGCAGGACAGTGTGTATGGGCATCCTGGCGTATTGGACTTGATGGTCGCGCATGTTGAGGTACCTGAGCTGCTTGTTGTAGTCCTTGACCGCCCCCGACAGCTGGACGATGCGCTCGTCGTCCTTGTACTTCTCGTAGCCCATTGCCAGCCTCCGGTTCAGCTCGACAACATAAGGGAGCGGTAGCTTCTTGCCGGTCGGCTTATAAAGACGCCGGGCGGCTTGGATGAGCATCAGGGTGTCGTAGTCGGGCGTCTGCACGGTGACAGCAGTCAGACCCTGGTACACCGTGTCCAAGAGCTGGCCGATGGCGTCTCGCCTTTGCCCGTTCTTGTACATCTCAACGAGCTCCCTGGGGATTTCCATGGGCTGGCCGAACTCGACCACAGCCCTCGACCGGAACTTGTGGGCGTGGAAGTAGTTCATGCCGACAGGTACTATCTTGAGGTTGACTTCGGGCGAGTCCGCAAGGGCGCCAAGCGCCATGATGGCAACGCCAGCCTTCAGAGGAAGGAGCCCGGTGCGATCATGACTACCGCCCTCGGGGAAGATGCCTACACAACCCCCGGATCGCAGCCGGTCGAACACTGCCTCGTATACCTTGGTCTGGTCAATGTGAGGTGCCAACTTATACGGGGTGCCCTCGTAGCCATCCTTGATACCCTTAAAATCCTTGTTGGTGAAGTTGCCAGAGTCGTCGATGTCGTCGCGCGCCGTCAGCTGGAACACGGACAGCTTCGTTTTGAACGGCCTCTTGATGCGTATCTCCTCAGGCCCGTGGATCTCTGCTATGTCGACGCTCGTGCTTGCCTGGCCCTTGCCGGCGGGCAGGAAGATCATGCCACCGATCTCTGCGTCCCTTTCGAAATTCGTACCAATTCCCCGGACCAGCGTCGGGTCGCCTATGGGGTCGGGGAGGTATACGGTGCCTTTCTTTGGTATGGCAGCATCCTGTGCACGGCCAACAGGGACAGCACCGGTCTGGCGAGAGGCCCAGCCGATGAAGCCGTGGACGGACTTTTGCGCGACGAGGAGAGAGACACGCCGCTTGGCTTCCTTCTTCAGGGTTCGCTGGAGGATCAGGGCGTCGACAAACTAGGAACAGAGGTCAGTCAGCCGGTTGGGTGGAGGCTGGATGGGACAAGGCGCCTCGGACGCCATCAGCCATTGACGAGGAGCGGGCAGCTCACCTGGTTGGCGTGGGGCGCGGCAACAAACAAGACAGGGCCCTGCCTGGGAACCTTCCAGGAGCCCCTGGGGTGGACCTCGCGGAAGAAGAGATCGACAAAGATGGACATGAACCAGAGGAAGGTGTCATATTTCCTGTTGCTCATGGGATAGAGCTCGGTGGCAGGCTTTGGAGAGCCCGCGCTCTGGGGCGGCGCAGGCAGACTCGAGCCTGAGGCCGGGGCCGGGGCCGAAGCCGAGGCCGAGGCACTGTCGGAAGACATGTCTGCAGCTGCTCTGGTGGGCACACGGAACAACAGTGCTGGTGGACGTTCTGGTGGGAGAGACGAGGGAGATGTGACGCGGGCGCCGGGCAGCAGACTGGTTTTGTGGTGTGGGGTGCTGATCCAATCCGGCAGTGGACTGACTGATCGAAGCCGAAACCGAGGCCGACGATGGAGTGGGCGCGGGCAGCCCGGTAGGGCATGCACAAAGATACGAGGTCCGAGGTGCAGTGTCCTCAGGTGGACTTGACGGCCATGATCCGGTCCCAGCAGGAACGGAGCTCACCTGCGGTTGGAATGTGAGCAGGTTCTGATCGGGGACGCGAGGCGAATATGGGCTGAGCGCGTCGATGGGGCAGCATGCGGGCAAGGTCACGGCCGAAATGCTGGATGTTGGTGGCTGCTGGGCGATGGATGTTGAAACAGGGCTTTGAGTGTCCACAGCCTGCGGCACGGTATGCACTACTATGCAGCATTTGTGTAAATGTAAAGCACCATGGCAGTCTGTGAGGAGAGGCTCGCCGTCGTGATGCTAGAGCTATGTGGGTCGGGCGGGATTCTTTGGCAGGGCCAAGGTTCTGGCCCAAGTGACGTGACAGGCCCTCCGTCAGTCCAGGTGGGGGTCCCTCGTCTCCGCGTCGCCGCCTCCTACCCAGCACTCTGCTACCTCCTCCGACCAAGCTCAATCCTGGCACATGGTCTCTTTATCACCATGCTGCCTAAGGCCTTTCTAGGCACCTACGCACCTAGGTAGGAAGCTAGCTACCCATGCCAATGCCCAACAAAAGCTCCGGGACCGAGCGATCTACCTGCCCAACTACCTGGCTACCAAGCTGCCAGGATGCCTAGCCATGTCCACGACTGCATAGTCGGTGTCATATAAAATATACAGACATGATATCTAATAAATGTCAGGTTTCGATTCGACGCCACCATGCGATGCGTCCAACAACCTGCACCCTAACCCCAGCACCCTAACCCATCTCCTCCCTGTCACTGCGTGCCTCCTCCTTGCCACACTGCATAGCCTTTATGTAAAGGTGTGTCGGCACACATTACGGGCCGCACGCCTGGTCAGATAGTATCGTCATCGCTCTGTAGGCTTCATGACAGACTTGGCCCACAAGACTTCCTAAATCAAGGACGACGTGCTCTCCAACAGCAGTGCGGTATGTATCTATCTGCTCCCAACAAGTCTGAGCGCACAGGGCGGGCGAGCGGTGGCGAGCCTTTCGAGGAGGGAGACCTGATTACATTCGCATGATTTGAACTTGATCCGAGGCCTGGAAGTGTAATCCGGCTGTCCACAGGGCAGCATCTTCGCTGCATCGCATCTCGAATCTATGTACTGGGACTGCTCAAGCAAACCTGCCTGAAGACGCTGACCCGTATCGCCATGGATTAACTACTCACGTCTTCTTCAACCTCCCTTCAGAGGCCATCACGAGCTTCACTGCTTCCCCCTCCCCTTTCCCTTGCTCTTCCCCTTGCCGCGCCCCTTCTTCTCGGGCACGCTCGCCTCGCCCTCCTCGAGCTCCTCCTGCGTTATCTTGCCCTCCTGCTCCATCTCCCTGAGCTTCTCCTGCCCCGAGATAAACAGCGTCAGGTCGTGGTTCATGTCCTTCTGCTCTGCAACTTCTCTGCTCAGCTCCTGGTTCTGCGCCTTGCATGCCTCCATCTCCCTGTTCACGTGCTGCACCTTCTCCAGCAGGCCCTCGTTGATCTTCTTCTCTTCCTGAAGCGACTGCCCGAGCTTTCTGGCAAGCTCAGTTGACTTGTCCCCCCGCTTGCGTTCACGCTCCAGGTCTCGCTCCAGCTGCGGGATGACCTCGCTCCTCAGCCTATTGTGCTCCTCTTCCACGAGTTGGAGCCTGCTCAGCGCCTCCGTGGCCCGGGATGCAGCCGCCTCGGCCGCAGCAGACGCCTTCGCTGCCTTGTCTGCCGCCTTGCTGATGATCTCCTCGAAGTAGACACGCTGGCTCTCCAGCTGGCTAGATAGGAGATTAGTGTACTCCATGCCGATGTTGTCCAGCTTTTCGCGCGGCACTACTTCCATGTCAGGCCCCGTCTGCCTGTTCCCGTCCCGCGCCGCCATGTCGGTGCTGGGGAACTCGACCACTTTGCCCTCGCCCTTCTCGCGGATCAGCCGGTGAACCCACATGTCGCCCGCGTAGTCCCAAACGTGCTGTGTCTCTAGCTCGAGGCTGAAGCAGTGCGCCGTCTCCTTCCAATGTTCCTTAGCATGGCCCCCCTTATATCGGCCACAACCGACGTTGCCGCAGATCAAGCATATCCACAAGTCGTCGGTGGTGTCGCAAGTGACGCAGATGTTCGAGATGCCGTGACCGAAGGGGAGCGAGTACGGGTCGTTGGGGTCTAGCGACTGTGGAGCCGGGTTCGTGGCCCTGCACACGGGACAGCCAGACCCCGTCCACGACTGGAGGCAGGTACAATGGAAGACGTGCTGGCACGGGATGGTGATGAGTCCTGAGGTGTCGTCCATGCGCTCGAGGCACACCGTGCACGTAGGCAGCTCGACGAGGTCGGGGGTTGGGGGTGGGAAAGGCTTGAGCGAGCTGAGGTGACCGACTGCGGAGCCCTTGGACGAGCTCGCCTTCGGCTGGGACGGTGTCTCGATCGTGATGGATTTGATGAAGGTGACGTGACAGATGCCCTCCTCCTAGAAATAAAAGCGTCAGCAGTGTTGCGCAAAATCCGACCTATTCGAGGAGACAAAACTTACTCGCATGGGACCGAACGTCTTGCCATCGAATTCCCTCGTCCAGGCTTCGGCGGACTCGTGATCTCGGCACTTGATCAAGACCATGTAAGTGCCCAGGGCGCTGGTCATAAGCATGCGATAGTGTGCCACCTGCGCCATCCATTTGCGTCCTACGAAATTCAGAAACCCAACTGGTGAGAGGTACCCCGGGACAGCAGGGATGCAGAGGATCGTGCCATCACCGCCGCTCAGGCTTTCGGTCGATGTGCTCGCGGCCCCTAGCTCGTGGGGCTCGCGGTAGAGGTGCACCACCCCCCACCCAGCCTCTGTCTTCTTGCCCGTCAGGGGCACAAACTCGCCCTTGGTGTCTGTTCCTGGTCCTCCAAGATTTGGGCCCAGCGAGGCAGCCGGGGAGGGGTGAGCACTGCTTGCCATGGCGAGACAATGTTGCTCAGAGCCTTCGCCCTGAAAGCCGTCGGGCACGTCGAAGCTTTCTATTCTGATAGATCCAAAACGCCAGTCTTTGGCTGCTGACCGAGGCCCGATCCCGGCGAGAAAATGGCCCGGTGCCGGAGAGCTTCTTGACCTTTCCCTGCGCCTGGCCGTGCTCAGTAGCTCGGTATCACCGTCGTCGTCGTCCTCCCCGGCTGTCGGAGGAATCGGTCTCGATGGGCCGCAATCGATCACACTGGCAGGGTTCTGGTGGAGGAAGCGGCGGTCCTCTGGAGGCAAGTATTGCTCGAGCTGGTCGATGCTCCTCTGCTTCTCGCGCTTCTTCAAGGAGACAGAGACGGCAGGATCGCCGCGGCGGTCGGGGTGGGATGGTAGGATGTCGAAGATGCTGCTCCCCACGTCCGGTTGCCAGACGGGTCCGCTCGAGCTGCCGCCGTGTGCGTCACCGAGCGTGTTGTGGGTCGACAAAGGGTCGGGGCTTGGATAGAGCTCGAGTTTGATATGGTAGGAATAGGAATGCATGCTCCGTCCGGGCTATGACCGAGCCTCTCGCTGGGAAAAGCGCCGCGACGGCGTGCCGTTTCTCGAGGAAAAGAGTCTCGTGTTCTCAGGGTGGCAAGGACTGCCTCGTTAGACGGAAACAGAGCGAGGCGACGCGGGGTTGAGTCATCCTGTGACGGCTCTGCATTTGTCAAGGAAAGATGGCCAAACGCGGTCTACTATGGAGCACGCGATGGCTGGAAGTTTCTAGCTGTAGTGTGGTCTCGAGGAGTTCCCAGGCGGCACGACAGGGGCGGGACTCGTACGGGCAGTGCCGGTGGATGTGAGAAGACAGTAACGAGTATCGGCCTATCGTCTGGGGCGGATCTCCCGGCTCGCACACGAGGGTGTCTCGCAGCGGGAGCAAGCACATTGCAATACGCTCACAGGCAGCATAATTGTCACGAAAAGATGCAGGCACGAAACTTTTATGTGTGGAGACTTGAATGGAGTCTGGTATTCCGTTTTGTCTCAATGCGGAGGTGGGGGCTCTACTTCCGCCCCGCTCAACCATGAATGACGAAGCGAGAAGCGCTAGCCGCCCCTCTCTGTAACACGAGTCCGTCCTGCCCGCCGATTATCACGCTGCGCCTCAATATCCCGCATGCGTTTCCAAACCACGCACCCGCCTACTCGCCTCCACGGAGACGAAGCACCAAGTGCAGTGTAGACTCCTTCTGAATGTTGTAGTCAGACAGAGTTCGGCCATCTTCCAACTGCTTGCCAGCGAAAATGAGACGTTGCTGGTCTGGTGGGATTCCCTCCTTGTCCTGAATCTTGGACTTGACGTTGTCAATCGTGTCCGACGACTCGACCTCGAGCGTGATAGTCTTCCCCGTCAGGGTCTTCACAAAGATTTGCATGCCACCACGGAGGCGGAGAACCAGGTGCAGAGTTGACTCCTTCTGGATGTTGTAGTCGGAGAGAGTACGCCCGTCCTCGAGCTGCTTTCCAGCGAAGATCAAGCGCTGCTGGTCGGGAGGAATACCCTCCTTGTCCTGGATCTTGGACTTCACATTGTCGATGGTGTCCGAAGACTCCACCTCAAGGGTGATTGTCTTGCCTGTGAGAGTCTTGACGAAGATCTGCATACCGCCACGCAGACGGAGGACGAGATGGAGGGTGGATTCCTTTTGAATGTTGTAGTCGGAGAGGGTGCGGCCGTCCTCGAGTTGCTTGCCGGCAAAGATCAGGCGCTGCTGGTCAGGGGGAATTCCCTCCTTGTCCTGGATCTTGGACTTGACGTTGTCGATGGTATCAGAAGACTCGACCTCGAGGGTGATGGTCTTGCCGGTGAGGGTCTTGACGAAGATCTGCATGGTGACTGTGGTGATGAAATGGGGGTGACTTGATTGTGGGTGAGATAGATCTTGAGTTGATGTTGATGAGCTTGGCTGACAAGGACGGTGGTTGACTGCCGGTCGATGCAAGAGATGTTGTTGTAGGAAAGGTAGAAGGGCGACTGATGGGGTGGCGTTGGGGGATTGATGGTTTAAATAGGATGGGGGGCAAACGGCTGTACTGTGCCTGTGCTTTGCTGTTGCGAGCAGACCGACGTTGGTGGAAAGCGGAGGAAGGAGCCCCTGTCAGTGCCTTGAAGTGGTGGGGGCAAGACAGGCCAGATACAGGACAGACCAGGCCAAACTGACCAGATTAGTGGGACTGGCAGGCAGATAAAGGGAAGAAAGAGCCAATCAAAGGGCAGGCACGACAGCAGCGGTTTCGCCCGCGTGATTCATCAGCGAAAGCTTGGCCAGGGGCCGCAGGCGATGGTAGGAAGGCAGCAGGTGGCTGGAGGCTGGAGGCGAAGGAAGTGAATCTTACCAGAGGCAGCCACGGGGATCTAGAACGTGGTAGATAGTTGCTTCCTCAGCCGTCGCAGTGACTGTAGTAGACTAGATGATGGCGTTATCTGCTCTGCTGCTTGCAAGTTGAAGGCGGGTGATTGCTCTGAAGAGAGCAAGTGTTCTGCACCGCAAACGGGACAGACCACGCATTGCGTCACTGCCACCCGTCACATGGAAAGCCCCCTCAGTACGCCGTTGCTTGCCTCATCAGCCACATGGGCACTAGCCCCCCTACTGCATCCGACCGTTTGGGGGCTTATGTTTTATGAGACATTGTTGAGCGTCAAATGCCATATTGTAACTACACTTGGCACCAATGTCTCGTTCGAGTAAACATGCTGGACGGCGTTCAGTCGTTGGGACGTCAACGTGAGCGTGGGGTAACAGGCCAGCCGGCAAACCCGACCGACGTCACGTCCCCCCTGGGCCGGGATTGAGACGCACCCCTGGCTCCACTCATCACCGTGAGCGGCCTCATCAAAGTGGAAAGGCAACTGCTGTTATTGCGTGCTGTGATGTGCTGTGCACCACTCAACGCCATCCTGCGCGTTCACTCGGTAATTCATTGCTGACAGGACAGTGCTTTGCTGGCTGAGGGGCAGAGGTCAACTTCAACCACGACCTGCACAGTCTGAGGCAATCATTCCTGGCGCTGCTTCCGAGGTTGACTGCCGAGAGAGAGGGTCCGCCCGAACATCCTTACACCAACGACCTTGGAACACTGACCGACTATCTTCACCACCACCAGATCTCATCCGGGAGGAATGCGCCAAATAATGCTGCCTGGTTCGCCTCGACAAGGACGATACGAGCGTCAAAGTCAGAGTACGACGTTGTGAGAGGTAGACAAGAAGACCAGGTAGGCAAGTGATACACCACCTCCTTTCGTGCTCATCAATGTCGGCATCCGCCGTCCTCCAACCCAGCTCTCCCAAGATCCTGTCCACGGTCACATCTCAGGACGGCCATAGAGGACGGCCGACCCCCTGGCCCGTGTCCTCCCGTTGCAATGGGATTCTGGACAAGCTTACTGACTGCAGCAAAGTAAGCTTACCCCTCTGCACAAAGATGACGGTGCGTGAAGCAGGCTCGAATCTCCCACTTCCCCCTCGTCAATGATGCCTCGAAGGGGACGACAGCAGCAGCAGCAGCAGCAGCTTCTTCATCATCATCATGTTCTACATCATGTAGTAAGAATGACCCATGAATCGCGCCCCCAAGCTCAGACCACCACTGCTACATGCTGTGCTTTGCGCAGCCCACCCGGGGAGTTGTGAACCGTCCATCCTGCAGGTGTGCTGCAAGTCACCCAGAACGGGCTACGATCACGCCCGGGCCTAGTGGCGGTGAGAGCCCAGTAGCCGGCAGCCCACGGAGGAGCGGAAGAAAGGCACAGATTGGTGCGCTCTTCGCCTGCCCGGTGCGCTACCATGTCGGTCGGTCGCTCCTGGTCATGTTTGCATGGTTCAATTATGGAAAGACTCTTATTGTTCTCTAGTAGATAGCTACACGTCATTTTTAAATTCGACACCGTGGGCCACACAGAAAGAGTGCTGTCCCGCGAGGAACCAGCTACAGGCCGCCTTGAGTTGAAAGTGTCGTCCCCTGCCGTCCCTGTTTGCGCAGAGGAAGCCGCGAGGGTGAGAAGTGTACTGTACTGTAAATAATATTGCCATCATGTCGTTCGAGGCACGAGCCTGTCATAACGAACGCCATTTTTTCCGATGCTGCTGTGCACATATCTATGCCGTTTGAGGTCGCGCCAACGAGCCCTCCCTCTTCATCATAAAGTTTTGGTCCGACCCCCGATGGCGGGGAACAGAGATTCAGTCGTACAAAGTCGTTCGTGTCGTCAAGTGGTCGTAAGCGTGTGCTTCCGGCGCGTGAGCTGAGCGTCATGTCGTCGCAATTGTGGCGGTGACCGGCCGAGTGAAGTAGTTGCAGAAAATCAAAGTAAATCAGTAGTAAATCGCAGAAACGCCCTCGCTTGTAATGCCCAACACGAAAATGAACCACACAACCACCCAAGGAAAAACACTGCCTCGCCACCCCCCAAAAACCTTTTGCCAGTCACAGCTTCTGCGCAGAATGCTGTGGTGGCTCTACAGGAAAAAAGCACCCAGACCGCCTAGTTGGAACGAATGACCAGCTTGGACAAAAACTTGTTCGACAACGAGTCAAAGTCATCCCTGTCAAACTTGGTATCTGGGCGTGTCCTCAAATATGCCTCTGTGAATGACATTAGCGACTGCGTCGAGACGATATTCCAGGTTACTCGGGAAAAGGGGGGGGGGGTTGGTTTGTAGGGGATACACAGGAGGCGGAGGCGATTGTGGACTTACCATGCTTCATCACATGCTGCCGGACTTCAGTCATGGCCTCACAGACTGCTTGGTTGTTGTTGAGCAGCTGGCCGTGTCTCCGCGTGTCCCACTCGGTGAAAGCAGGCAGCTTCTGGGAGATGGCGTGGAAGAGGCCAACAATGACGCCGACGGGGATCGTCTCCATGTCACTGCAGAACTTGTTGACGGCGACGGGGTCTGGGACGCGGTAGTGGCAGTCGAACTGCATCTCCTCCCAGACAGCCAGGAGGATGGACGCCAACATGAATATCGTGGGCCAGTTCTTGAGACGGTCTCCGCTGTAGACACTCGAGTAAAGCGCCGAGAGCTCTTCCAGGATGTCCTTCTGCAGGTCCCGCCACATGTCGGCCATGGCACACTTGATCTGGAAGTTGATCATGACAGGCGCGACGACCTTGCCGAAGTACTTGGAGTCCTCGTCGTCGATGGTGCCGTCCAGCTGCTCCTCGGAGCCCTGCTGCTCGACCATGGTGATGTGCAGTGTCAGATTGTAGGCCAGCACAAGCTTCAGCGCCTTGCGGATGACCGGCATCCTCTCCTTCATGTAGAAGCGATGAGCGGTCTTGAGGATTTCGGTGATGAACGGCGTGCCCTCAAAGTGGTCATCGATGAAGGTCTCGAACGACTGGTCAATGTGTTTGTCGAGGTACTCAGACAGCGCCTCCATGGACACGCCATCCCGGCCAACATCCAGCTTCTCGGTCCTTATCTCGAAGTCGATCGGCTCCTGGTCCTCAAGATGGGACTCAACCCAGTCGACCTGGAAGCAGCTCTCGTCGGCAACGAAGACCTCGCGGACCATGACGGGAAGGCAGAACCCGTAGCCGTGCGTGATCCACATCAGAGTCTCCTTTTGTGCAAAGCCCTTGACGTTGTAGACGGACACCCCGCGGTCAAGGTGCCTCTCATAATCGGCCTTCCAGTCCTTCATGAAGAAGCCGATGTCCTTGATGTCAATACGAGTGCAAGGCACCTGCCAGAGGCGGGCGTGAGAAGGCTGGCAACCAGCGCAGGGCTCTCCCTTGTCACAAGTCTTCTTGAGGAACTTGCACCGCAGGCAAGCCCGCAGCTTCCGTATCTCGCTCGCTTGCTTGCGCTGTTCAGGCAACAGAGGTCCCCTACGCCTGCCCACCTTCTTCTCGCCGCTGCCGTCCTTCTTGCCGTTGGACGTCCTCCGAATGACCGCCTTGGCTTGGCTCGGCTTGGCAATAGGGCTCTTCCTGGGAGCCGTGGTTCTCCTCGCTGGCGGGGAGACAGAAGACGGCTGAGCGTTGGTTGAGCCGACTCCAGAGCCACTGGACGGGCTCGATCGACTGCTAGGCGTAGTCTTGATTGGGACGGGGGTAACAGCAGCAGCGGGGCTGATCAGCTCATGCGAATGATGGTGGTGGCTATCTCCATGGAAGCAGTTGCGGTGGTTGTTGGAGTTCTCGGCGTACGAGTCGGAACCGGGCGAGAAGGGCGAGTATGGGAAGGGCACCTCCTCATAACTGCCAAACTCCAGCGAGGTGCCATCTGACTGGGACGAGTCCGAGTTGGTGCGTAAGTGCAGGGTCTGTCCAGGGTTGAATACATTCTGGGCCTGTTGGGTCTGGGAGAAGGAGTCGAAGTTAGGGTGATACATATCGACCATGGCCCATCCGTTGTCGCTTCCAGAGCCAAGGGACAAGACCTCAAGGTAAGTGCCGGTAGGCGAGTTGCTGCCCATGCTGCCAACCCGAGGGAGACCGTCCGCAGGCATGTGCATGGCCGCCTCGAAATCCTGCCAGTTGGCCATACCCGTGCTCATGTTTGTGGTGCCCATGTCCCACGGCATCGGCTGGGCGCCCTCCTCGACGGGGGACATCTGGAACGTGGACGGGTCGGCCTGCTGCATACCGGCACCCAGGGCAGCTTGCGCGTTCGCGGGGAGATAGCCTATGGGCGAAGGCTGGAGGTTCGCCAGGAAGGGGTTGAAGCTGATCATGGCGGACGAGTCCTGGATGAAATGGGACAGGTCCTGCGGCTGGGGCTGGGGCTGCATCTGCTGCTGCTGCTGGAAGGTCCAGTCTGCGATCATGGCCGGCGCGTGTGGGAGGGCAGCGGTGGTGTAAGGGGCCTGGGGGGACAGCTGCTGTTGGTGAGGACTTGACGCAGTCGAGCTGTGGTGGCCGATGGGGGACTGCCCGTGCGGGGACTGTGCCTGTTGCTCTTCCGGAGACGAGGCGGCGACTGTGTGGGTGTTGGGCGAGTGCATTGAGACGGGGGACACGCCGGCGGCGGCCATGTCTAGAGGCATCTGCCAGTTCCCCGAGGGGCTCTGGCGGCTGTGCTGCTGGACCATGGCGGTCGACGTGGTGGCCGGTATCGAGTTCTGCGAGACGCCGGTGGTGGTGAAGGTTGCGTATCGTTCGCGTGGGTCGTACCCGAGCTGTTCCAGCAAGGCAGCCTCTCCTGCCTGGCCGGCGCTGAAATCAAATGTCATGGCTGCCCGAGTTCAAGAGTCAAAGAGGGCGGAGGAGGAGGAGGGCAGACGCTCTGGGCAAGAGGGACTGCGATGCCCGATAGTATTGTATTGTATTGTATTGTGGTGTGTTGCGAGCGCGGGAGTTAGGACACCGCTCTTTGAATAAGGCCTCGAGGAGAGACCGGAGGGATGTCAGAGAAGGGTCATGAGCTGCGCGAGCAACCGTTGACCTGGACCTGGATCTTGGAACCTGGACCTGGGCGGGAGGAGGGATTAAAGCAGAGCGGCTAAGGTGGGAGAAACTCGGTAGACCCCGGGCGGACTGCGAGAGAGGAGGGAGGAGCCGAAGGGGCGAGGGCGGGAAATGGGAGGAGAGGAGAGATCTCTCAATCAAGTCAAGGTTGCGCGGTGGTGTGCTGCTCTTGTCTGTCTGTCGACGTCGAGACACACAACAATGCCGGGCTCTACGCAACGTGCGATGTCTTCGGTCTTTTGGTAGGGTTGTGGAAAAGAGCAAGACAAGACAACGTGACAGAGGAGGAAAAAAGAGAGACCAGGACAGAAGATGGAGCCGAGAAGGCCAGAACAAGACTGATTCTCTTTCTCGCGTCCCCTCCCTGCTGCAGTGTTGCCGTGTCTGCGTCTTGGGCCTGCGCCTGCGTCTGCTGTGGTTCGTTCTGGCGCTGGTCTCTGTTGCAATGGGGACGCTCAAGTCCCGCACATCACTCTCGTCTCTGGTCGTTGAAGAAGCGGTGAGCATGCAGCACTAGTAGCACGGCCAATCCCAGCCTCGACATGAATCAGACAAGGGTGTCGTCTCCACAGCTTCGAGAAAGTCTCTTCTCGCATTCTCTGGGGCAGAAGGGACTTGGGGCCACCTTGGCCGGGGTCTGCTGGTCCCAGCGACGGACTGATTGGTGCCCGTTGCAGAGCCCAGAGTCCGGCCTGCTCCTCATCCACCTCACCCATACGCAGTATGGACTGGTACCCGCAGTAGACTGTACACGACCTGCTTCCCGGCTCCACCCAAAATCGGAGGCCGGGACGCCCACAGCACCAAGCCACGTACGGATCCGTGGAGCGCGGAGAGGGACATGGCCGTCGCCGTCTTCGCACTGTCCTCGAGACCTTTCTTTCTCGACCTGTCGCTCTCTTCACGAGGACGAGGGCGACGACAGCACACGGGCACACTGGCACACGGGCAGGCGGGCAGGGCCGTCACAACCCCTCCCCCTCCCAAGTTCCAACTGTCTTGCCTGCCGCCGAAACAGGATCTGAGCAGCATGAACATGTCAACACATACATACCACCCACGGGTCATCTGGGCCAGCGGATCAGGTCTTCTGAAACCCCGACGACGACCTTTGTTGGAGACTTGGACCCGACGTTGCAAGATAGGGTGCGCTGGCCCAACCCATCTCTGTACGGTACGCGGTCCACAATAATCGCCTACATGCGCTACGTAGGCAGCAGACCACATAGCAAGATAGTACAAGCACGGCAAAGTGGATAGATGCAGCAGGCCACAGAGCAATTTCAACGTCAACGTCTCATCTGCCACGCTGCCCACGAGACCCTACTCCTGGGGCGATGGGGGGTGGTGTTCATGGGAGGGTCTCTGATCTTAGTAATGCTGCCATCCCACCCGCGTTGATAGTGCTGACCCTGTGAGGCACTGTCGGCACAACCACCCTACATCCAAACCAAAGGCTGGCCGTGTCGCATTCTGTTGCCACCCTGTGCCACCCTGCGGGCGAGGATGAGGATGATTGCACAAGACACACAAGAACCACCTTGGAGCCTCGAGAGGGAAAGCCGCCGTGGTTATTTGAGGTCTGACACTGGTGAGTTCAGATCGCGGCGCCAGCCGATGCCGGCAGATTAGTTGACGATGTTGGGGTGGCCCAGAGTCGATCATGTTTCCAACATTGGAAGACCACACATGGGACATTGGCCGGACGGCTCAGGTAGGCAGGCAGGCCACTTGCCCGCCAACAGCCCAGCCCAGCCCACGCTCTCCCCTCGTCCAACGCGACAGAGGCATGTCCGTGCTCGGCCAACACACATCGCGGCATCATTGCGTCAGTCATGCTGCGTAAGTGGTGAGGTGAGTGTGGACGTCTTGTGTCGCTCCCATTCTCGTTGCTACACAGTAGCTGAGGGCTCCATAGATTGGAGAGGATGGTGTAGAACAGGCCATGCGGGTTCTTGCCTTGCGCAGGTCTCCGTACGAGGGTGGAGCTGTGGGGTGAAGCATGGTGTTGTCCTGCTCCTGCAGAACGGCACGGCACAATGGGCATTGTGATGCTGGTGGTAAGCATCGAGGAAGCCACCCTTCCGCAAATGGGCCTGGTCGACAAACCGGGGCAGCATCTCCTTGCCAAATTTGGTCTTCCATGGCTCCGAGGCTGGGTCCGAGGCTGGGTCCGGTGCGATGGGCAGTACCGTACTAGCTATGAAGTACAACTGTGCTAGCATAACAGTATGTAGGCCCTCCTGGAGCAGTCCCGCCGAAAAACTGGGAAGCGATGTGCAAGTATCAACACAGTGAGAGAGACGGCCGGGCCAGGTACAGACGGCAAGTCTCGGGTGGGCAGGACCAGTGCATTCGCTCCATTCGCATCGTATCATTGCCCGGTCCAGATTGGCCTGCCGGCTTGCTGGCCTGCATGGCGACCATGACGGTTCGTCTTGCTTGTTGAGTGGCCAGAGACTTGGACACGCATGCTGCGTGGCAGCTATTCGTTGGACGGCGACGGCAGGCCCTGCTGCCCCTGCAGCCCGTCAGCCATCCTATTCTTCCCCACGCCCACGCCCACGCCCACGCCCACGCCCACGCCCACGCCCATGCCCACGACGCTTGCCGTACCCTACCAGCCCACATCAGGTAAAACCCGTGCGCATCACCGTGCCGTGCGTTGGCGTCGACAGACGGCTCTCAGAAGGCCAGCCGCAGGCCCACGGTCAAACAACCCTGACCCACGTCCCTTTATTAAGTTCAGCGAGGACCCTGCTTCCGAGTCCCCTCTTTCTTCCCTGACGTTGGTTCTCACCCGGGAGCTCGAGAGGGGCACCGAGGCGCTACTGTGACATTATACTCCAGATACCACGACGACAATGCAGCCTGCCCCGGGTGCGCGCTCTCCTTCATACCTGCCAGAGGCTGAGAGGCATGGCACCTACAGCCCGTACCGTCCTGTCACGTAGCCCCGATCAGGCAGTCAGGTCGACTCAGCTGCCTTGGTTCGGCGGTCCGTCTTCGCGGGCCCGGTGGGCACGGAGCAATTGAATCGGACGATGAGGCTCAGGGTCTTGGGGTGCAATCCTGCTCCATGGGGCGGTGGGGTTGCGATGCTGGCGGTGCATGAGGGGCATCTTTCGCGTCGTATTGCCCCGTCTGCAATCGACTGCGGCTGCTGGCAAGATGAGCCTCAATCTTTGGGCCCGGAGATCGATCCATTCTTGATCGTCTGCAGGCGACGAAACACCGTGCTGGCCCGGGCTCTTGATTCGCGCTGCGCACTAGAGGCCATCGTTGTAACTGACCGCCGTTTACCCGCTGCCTACCGGTAGCTCTTTGGATGCCTAGGCACGGATTTGTACATAGTAGACACTGGGCTCGTCTCCGGAGGGCCAAGGGGCCCCGCCGTCGCGGGAGACCAAGACAAGGCCAACGGCTTGTTTGCTAGGCAGGCCTGTCGAGGAGCTCGCCTTCGCGCATGCAGTGGTAAAGCACGCAAAAGGGGCCATGCTACCGGGCTCACACTCTGCTGTCAATAGAGCATCGCTAGTCAGAGTGAGTACCACGGCTGGCGAGGCACGCCTGGTAGGTACATCACAGACGTACACACTTGGGATTTCCCAGGGAGCCCCTGGTGGATGGGATATGGCATTCAGAGCGGCACTGTGCAGTTCACGACACTGCTGGAGTTGCCATTGAGTTTTGGAGATTGCAACCCTCCAGATCACAAAAGAACTGTGTTCCGTCCTCGCTTGCCGCGCACGTCTCATCAATTGGTCTGGGACAAGGAACAAGGCGAGGGTCTCGAGGTCTGAGCACCTGCGGGCCATCCTCTCCCCATCCATGGGCGATCTACTAGTTGCATGCACGGTGACTACACAATACGTGCCGAAGCGGGACAAGCTGGACCAGACGACTCGCTGGACAGGTTGGTCCCTGTTGCTGAGACTATCATGGTGCCGAACTGATGCTGCCTCGTGCCTCGACGACTTCGTCGGCTGCTGGCAGGCTGCGATAGCGTGCCTCTTTTTGATATCGTGCAGCCAAGGCATTGAATTTTGGACCCTCTCTGCTGCATGTCTCTCTGCAGGCCATGATGAGCATATGCAGGTGCAGTCTCAGGGGTGAGGGAGAATTTTTTGCCTCCCCCCTCTTCCTAGTCTGCGCCTGCGCGGGTCCGGCGTGACGCCCATGCTGGGCCTGCTGGCCACGGCCGCCACTGGGCCATGGGCCATGGCATGGTCGCAGCTTCTTGCGTGATCTTGATTGATCTGGTGATCCAGATCGTCTCATCGTTCCCGAGGCCTGGTCCTGTGCCTGGCCTGCTTGGGGTCTCGACGTCGGCCCAGCGCTTGACGAACGGTGAGTTTCGGCTACTGTGGGTGGGTGCGGTACGCCTGCCTCAAAACGCACACGAGCACAGAGGCAGACCATGAGATTCCCGTCGTCGAGGTGGTACAAGATCATGTTGTAGGCGCATTTCAGGGCGGCACTGGGAAACCCGGGCGTGGGAAACTTGTTGCTGGTGGCCCCTTCACATCTGTCGGTGGCTCGTAAAAGTCAAAATTGCCCCAAGACTTCAGGCCGAACGGCGGTCAGCCAGAGCGCCATGCTCATGCTCATGCTCATGCATCCATGGCAGACTGGCGGCTGCTAGCATCGCCAACGGCGAGGAGAGACACACGTAGATTTGGGTAGTAGCAGCGAGAGACGCAAGGGCCCTTGCTGCCCAGCGAATCTGCCTTGCCTCCCAGCCTGCTTGCCTGCATCGGCGCCACCACCTGATAGATTTGCAAACAACTTGTTGGACCAACCGACTGGTGCTCTATCGGGGCCGTGTGCCACCGACCGCGAATGGGTTTTGACATCAATCAGGATAGACATTATTCCGGTCCTTGCTAGTCATGCTGGCGCTCACCTGCAATATGATATCTCGGTGCTCGCCGAGGGAAACCAACGGGGCCGGTCCTAGCCTACGCATTGCCTCTCGTCTTGGAAATCGTTCGGGGCTCGATCTCAGTACAACGGTAGGCGGGCGCTGAGGGTGCCCGCTTTGCGCCGATCCGTTTCGGGCTTTTTCCGGGTCCAGTGAGGAGCCCCCTCGGCATCTGCGAACTGCCAGGCTTGTCTCTGGCTTGCTGGGGCCCAGTCGGATGATTCCTGAAGGGCCAGAAAGGTCGCACATGCGTTTGTCAAGGCTCAGATCACCAGAGTGTTGTGCCTGGATGGGAAGAAAGCATCACTGCGATGGCTACCAGAAGCGCCTCGACACGCTGGCACACAGTGAGAGGCTCTCGTCGGACGCGTCGTCCCTGGAGGCTGGGCTGTTGATGTTGCTGCTGCTGCGGCCGCTCATCCAGAGCACCACTCTAAGCGTCGTCATATTGACGTCGACACTGGATTGACTGGGCCCCGTCCTCCGTGCGTGACAACAAGAGCACTCTGAGTCTTCGTATCTTGTGCTGGAGGAGGATCTTGTGATGCGAGTTGGGCCGCCTGCAACCGGTGCCGGGCCGCGTTGCGATCGTGCTGGTTCTCGGGCACCCCGGATTCCAGGGGCTGTTCGCCCCTCGTACAGGTCCATGCCCAGTCCATTTGTAGGATGAGCAATGAGGATCATTGCCATGGGCTGCCACGACGTGCTGCTCTCCATGACGGTGCCACGCTCGAATGCTGGGTCGGCGGGTCGGACGACAGGCGGCCTGGGGCTGCCGAGTTGGCCGTGCCAGACCTTGGAGAGCCGACATCAGTCTGACGGGGGGAGTGGAGGATGCAAGTAATTGTAGACGAGGAAATGCAACCGACAAGTATGCCCTGAGGATGGAACCCAGTGGCAGTTGCCAGGTTTGATGACGATAGTTCCCATGGGCGTCGAATTGAATCCGAGTTGAGGTGAGTTGAGCAAGACGGCGCCCGAGAGAGCGATGTGCAATTGCGGTTTCCTGAGGGACGTGGAGCGGGAGTCTTTCTGCCTGTCTGTTGTCAGATCAGCGGGACTCAATTCACGTCGATGAAGCTCGGGAACTTGACTCGTCCGTCCGTTCATCAAGCCAGCGCCAACCACCAGTCGTGGCCTGCGTGACTTAGCCAATCGAGCCGTCGACGGCAGCAGCAGCAGCGTGCCCTTTGACGTCGGTTGATATTGTTCACAGGGCGACAATACCAAGACAGCCGAAGTCGTGAGCGAGGCTCGGCCCAGCACTGGAACGTTGGGTCCCTCGTCGGGCTCTACCTGTGGCGCCTCCGCCCAACCAGCTCCCACCTTGATTTCTGTGCTCTCTTGTCGTCCCAAGTAATGAGAGCCAGGACAAAGAACCAAGGCACTCGAAACCGTGTCGTATTCCCCGGCAGAGCTGTTGTTGCATCCATCTTGCAGGCCAAGAACAGCCAGCGCAGGGCGGCCACCAGCACCACACCCGACCGGCTCATCGATATATCAGCAAACGGCCAAACGCCCGCCATGATCCCCGACCTCTTCACGTCGCCGCCGCCCATCAGGGATGAGCTGCAGTCCGCGACGACCGTGACCCAGGATGACACGGTGGACCTCTGCCTACCGTTCCTGTCCGGGGAGAAGAACGAGGGCTGCAATGGCTACGGCGTGCCCCATCTCGACCGGCAGAGGCACATCAGGTTTCTACACAAGCAGCTGGGTGGTTTCCCAGCCCCCTTCGTCGCTGCAGATGCCAGTCGGCCCTGGTTCCTCTTCTGGTCCCTGAATGGGCTGAGTCTGCTGGGCGAGGACGTGTCCTCCTATCGGGCCTCCTTGATCGACACCGCGCGTTCCATGCAGAACGACACGGGCGGCTTTGGCGGCGGCAACGGTCAAATGCCACATCTGGCGACCACCTACGCCATGGTCCTGGCCCTGACTCTCGTCGGCGGGGACAGCGTGTACGAGGTCGTTGACAGGCGAGCCATGTGGAAATGGCTCTGTGCCTTGAAGCAGCCAAACGGAGGCTTTCAGATGGCTGTTGGCGGAGAAGTGGACGTCAGGTAAGGCCTTCATCCACCACCTCCTTGTTGTTCCCACTCCATCGTCGTGCGCTCGAATCTAAGACCCGGGCATAGGGGCGCGTATTGCGCAACAGTGGTCATCTCCCTGTTGAACCTCCCAACGGATTTGACCCCCGAGTCCCCGGCATGGACCCCCGATCATCCCACACTGTTCACGAGGCTGCCAGAGTACGTCCAGAGATGTAGGTACACAAAGGTCCCTCCGCCGTCTGCCCCCCCTCTCTGGCCCGTGGGCGTTTCTCGCTAACCCCCCTTCGCCCAAGGCCAAACCTTCGAGGGAGGCATATCGGCCCACCCGGGCGCTGAAGCACATGGTGCATATGCCTTTTGCGCGCTAGGCTGTCTTGCCATTCTGGACTCTCCCGATCGTATCATTCCGAGGTAAGCAACCTCCATACAGGCAGGCAGGAGCTCTGGGATGGTGGTCACGCCGGTCCCCCTTTTCTCTGCCCGGCCAGTCAAACGATGACAAGAAGCTGCGCATGCTGACTGACACTCGTCGCGGGTGCTGCTCAGATACCTTGACGTTCCACGACTCATCTCTTGGCTTTCCTCGCGGCAGTATGCCCCCGAGGGTGGGTTTTCTGGTCGCACTAACAAGCTTGTGGATGGATGCTACAGCCACT
This sequence comes from Diaporthe vaccinii, assembly GCA_039880775.1. NCBI lineage: Eukaryota > Fungi > Ascomycota > Sordariomycetes > Diaporthales > Diaporthaceae > Diaporthe > Diaporthe vaccinii. Next base: position 91,516 of record JBCEDN010000021.1, read on the forward strand.
GGGTCGGCGGGTGCTGGCCGCTGATCGAGGCCGCCCTCGCAGGAGGGGCCGCAGCAACAGCAGCAGGAGGCGGCGGCTACGCACCTCCGCTGGGACATGACCAGCCTGGCCACAAACACAAGCTCCCTCTCACTAGCCGGAGCTTGTACAGCCGAGAGGGATTAATTCGCTACATCATGTGCTGCTGTCAGGACCAGACCAAACGCGGTGGCCTGCGAGACAAGCCCGGCCGGTACGTAGTGGATGGACCTTGGTGCCAAAACTCTCCTGTGGTGACGTGTCGAGCCCCTTTCTAACTCGATCTTATAGCACCTCAGATGGGTATCACACATGCTACGTTCTTGCGGGCCTGAGCTCCGCACAGCACAAGTCGGAGCTGGTCGACGCGGGTGTTCCTGGCGTTGACGCCACCGAGTGCGATGCAGGGAGCACGGGCGGTACGATGCTCAGCGTTGGCGGGCAGCCTTACCTCAACACCTCTTGGTCAGTCACGCCGTACCTCGACGAAGCGCAGATCTTTGACGAGCATGATCGTCTCGTCCCGTTGCACCCGCTCTACGCACTTCCGGTCGGTTGCGTGGCGGACATAAAGCGGTACTTCGACGCGAAGCCAGGGTTCTAGAATCCCTCACCCGCTGCGAGCCAAGGCAGGCGCACGCCGGTCGTCTGTCCTTGTCCTGCAGCACACACTGGCGACTTACACACACATGATATTCTCGCGTAGGGCGAATCGGAGGAACCGTCTGAAGCCTGCTCCAGATCACAAAGTTCAACGGCCACGTTTGCCCATGGCACAGCATGTAGGTCCGGATGTCACGTGGACGGTGAACGACGACATCAGACGCAATGCAAGTGATAATGTGCCCCCCGTTCCGTCTCACCTATCTCCCTCGGGAGTAACATTGATCGGGTTGAGGCACGGGTTCCATGTCAATGGACTATACACAAGGCAGAGCGGCCAGGAACCTGAGACTGTGATGTTCTGGATATTCAGTAGGGTGTGGTTCGTGGGACCATGGGATTGGCTGGCCTGGTCTCCTGTGTGCCTGTCTCTAGATCCAATGCTATGTAATCAAGTTGATTTCCTTGGGATCCCGGTCAAGTTCGGTTCGACCGAGGTGAGAGATGAGAGACTAGTAGCTGTCAATCCCGTAAACCCTGCCCTCAGAGGACAGCCTCCTCGCCAACAGTACAACATATGCGCATGAACTATGTCCGGGGGGCCGGGGCCCGGGGTCAGGACTTGTAGAGAGCTGCAGCGGGCGAAGTTTAGAACGCCACCTAGAAGAGGGACACCTGAGGGCGCTCCAAATCGCGGCACATAGGGAGATACAGATCCCATGGAGATGCACGATGAGAGAAGTCTGAGGAGCCATTGCCAATCAAGGCCGTGCCAGAAGCAGGCCAAGCAGGCGGCGAAGTGCTGCTGCTGTCCTTTTGGGCCTCTTGCAGATTTTCTGACGATGCATTGCAGATTGCATTTCAGTTGACCGACGAGTTGGCTGGGATGAGGAAGAACCAGGAAAGCGGAGAGTAGTATGCAGGGACCGGGCCCAGAGAGACCGCTTGGGATCATCGTGGGACGCTGGCGACTGATGCCGAAGAGATGACGGAAACGACGCCTCTGGCGATACACGGCACACCCTCCTGGGCCTCGAAAACGGGCCCCTTGAGTTGACGTGTCCGCCTGGTGTTGTTCATGTACGTACTATGCAGTCAGATATCAGATGATCACCTAAATGGCTGTTCCCGAAGGTGGGCGCGGGTGCTGGGTAGTCTACATGTACGCGAGGTACGCATGGATAGAAGGAGAACCATATTTTTGTGGGAGTAGGAGGGAGAAGAGGAGGGGGGGCTGGTATGGAGGCAGGCCAGGCTGGACTGGATGGGGCTGGACTGGATGGAGCTGGAGCTGGAGAGGGCTGCATCGCGCAGTGGTTGTTGACTCAGATGCATCTGAGACGGACTGCAAGAGGAGTCCACCACTGGGAAGATGGGGAGCACAGGATGCCGTGCAAGGGATGTTTCGATCTTTGTGGGACACCTCGTGGCAGCTTCCGGCGCATCGTGCCACTGGCACACACTCTCTCTCACACAGCACACAGGCTTTGCACGTGCGAGGAGACACATACCGCCCCAGCAGGCGTCCGGAGTCGCCTTGTCAAGCTCGACTCGAGTCTGATGCAATGCAGTATGACGTTGGCGGGCTGGATGCGATTTGACGTGGAGGACTGGACTCGGACTGCAGGCTGCACGAGGAGCAGGCTCGCACGCCACCAGGGAGGAGAGCCTGCGTCGAGACCGGAAGGGATGATGCAACTCGCAGAGAAACAACGGCAGTAGTCAGTGGTGGATCTGGGCGCTGTCTGCCTGGCCACGTCCTAGAGTCCGACGAGGTCGAGTCCAGCGTGTGGTGTCGTTGGTCACGGGTTGGTTGCATGGTGACTGACGGCTGGTGGCAGCTCTCGTCACATCGCACGGGACCTCACCGACCCGGCCAACCTCGGGTCCGCCGCAAATACATCTGGAAGGGCGTGGAATCGAAGCAGCCGGGGATCGAACATGCTGAAACACACAAGATTCGCAGACCATGCTGTCGAGATATTTCCATGTGGTAGAGAAGGGCGAGCTGGCGCTTGGGCCACATTGAAAGGCAACAAGTTTCTGTGTAGTCCCCGTTGTATCATGTACCTCGGTACTCCGTTAGACCACCACACAACGACACCATCTCGGCCCACAGAGAACGACATCCCCTTCTCCATATGGCACAGCTTCACTTATCTGCCCTGCCCTATTCTGCTTGACTTGGCCTCTTCCTCATTCCCATGTTATTTATTAGCTCGGGAACCCCGTACCTATCAAGGCAGGCAGGTAGGCAGGAAGAGACTAGCTCACAACTTAACAACAGTACCTGCAAGTGAATTGGAGCTCAGCGCAATTGGCCAATCACAAGCACAGCCGGCCCTCGGTCGGCCTCGCCATTGAATCCTCGACCCGGTCCGTGCCCTTGTCTGACTGACCTCAGACCTCTTGAGCTCTGTTTTGCTCTGCCTCCAGCCTGCGCCCCTCCTTTCGAATTATTGTATGTATGTACGCCCGTCAACAGCCGCGGCGTCTCGCTCCACAGGACAACAGGGCCCCCTCCCCAAGAGCCCTGAGCCCCTCCCCATGGCCGATTGGATCCAGATCTACACAGTACACAAAATCGCTTGTCCTCAGTGTCGACTTCCAAGACTCTCAGGACCCGGATCCCGACTCAAGACTGCCGACTCTCGACTCGGCACTCAAAGACTCGAGGCTCAAGACTCAAGGCTGAGGCCCAGGACTCAAAAACAGGGCATCTCCAAACAGCCCCACACCACCCACCAGAACCACACCGGCGGAGAGCATCGGCTGCTTCTGCCGTCCTGTTGTTGTTGTTTTTGCTGCTGCGTCTGCTGCTGCTGCTGTTGCCCCTCCTCGCTGCTGGGGCTGGGTACACAGTAGTCTCCGAAGTGCAGTTGCCCCTCCTACCCAATGTACTGCCAAGGTACTCGGCTGCGTGGGGCAGCACAGACGGTACAGCAAGGTTACCATGGCCCCTTGCCCCATGGAGTCCGGGGGTACTTGGAGCCGTTGTGCGCTACATTCTGATATCTCGATTAATTTCAAAGCCGCATTGCCAACTCATCACTGCATGAGTGGCATTGCTAAGGCCTGCTCTGCTCTGCTCTGCTGCGACATCTATAGTACATGTACACCACGGTACACACATGCATGAGGCGCGCTACCACCAAAACAAGTGCAGTGAGCGAGCGCCGTTGCCTTCACTGCCCGCGACCCACGACGCTTGATTTCTCGACTCTACCGAACGAACCATCACAGCATCGGGAGATGCCAACAGTTGACCGTAGGCGTCAGTAAATGGATGGTCGCGTCAATGGCCAATGGCGAATGCCTGCGGTCCGCCAACGGACTCGAGCCATATGCCTCCCTTGCCTTCCTTCCCCTTCCTGCCCTGCCCGGCCATCCTCCCCTCTCACGCCACACTGCTTACAATCAATCGGACCCGGACTGCTGGACCGCTCGATTGCGTTATACCGCGCAGTAGCCGTGTGCCCATGCTCAATCACCGCGGTCCCAGCAGCTGCAGGCCTATGCAAGGGTCTGCCAGCTCGCGGCCGTTTTCTCTGATTTCTTTCCGCCTCACCGACTTCCTACACGCCAGTCTGGCACGGCCTGTCCTGTCTGCCGCTCTCCTACTGGGTCCCTCGCCTTCTGTCCCCATCCCTTCTCCTTCTCGCCTCAGTCAACGGACCGGCCTCCATGGGCTGTGGTACAGACATAGCACCATTCTTCTGTCGCAAGCAAGGCTCTTCCTCGTTTCTGGCGACCCCTACTGTACCCCCTCCGACCCATGAGATTGGCTGCCATGACCCGGGCCCATCATCAAACAAGCGCTGATTCACCTCCCGCCACCGGGCTTGTAATTTGCCAGCCGCCCTCTGCTCACCCAAGGTCCTTCTACCTTTCTTACCTCCCGAAGTCTGGTCCAATTCATTCAACGGTTCAGTGCCTCCGAGAGGGGCGGGCCTTTCACAAACTAGCTGTCATAGCGAGCACGCGTTTCACTTGTATGAATGCGTTGGGAAGGTACACCGCATCCAGTTACGACGTCTCGGTCAGTCCTTTCCAGTCACATCACTCTTTATGCGAAGCATCTGGCAAATTCCAACAGGTGCTCCATGTACTGTGTAGCAAGCAGCCGCCAGAGGCCCGGGGCAAAATGCAAGAGGCGAAAGGCCAAAGACCCAAGGCCCGAGGGGTTCGCAGCAAAGCGCCTGCGCCAGTCGAGATAGATCGTACATAGGTTCTGCAGCACCTGCTCCATTGAGAGGGCTGGAGAAAACCCCCAGGGTGATAGCTCCCGCCCCCTGGCCGGAGCTTAATCTCGAGCCGTTTCCGGAGACGCAGACGCAGCGTCTCGCCGCATGGCAAGCCGTGGGCATGGCACAACAAATCCTTCCAGAACGCGAGCCATGTCCCGCGAGTGGGAAGCGCCTGTCTTGGGGTATTATTGCTGAGGCTGGAGGGGTGCATCTATGTACAGATCCGTACCTTCTCCCGCACCCGAACCACGGCGAGCCCCAGGAACCAGGCATATCCCTTCCCTGCTCTTGGTCCGGATTCCCTATGGCGGCCAATCTAAGTGGCAGGCCGGAAGATGGGCCATGTCGAGTCCTTTTCTCTCTTGCAAATTTCTCTCACGTCGTCGGCCCCTCGGTTTGCATCTCTCTTGCAGTCGATTGAGGTGCAGAGATTGGTCGAAGCCAAGGACGGTGCCATTTGCCACATCACTCGGCCAGTCTCGTTGTGCATCGCACCGGCCTTCTACCCAGCAGAGACATGCGCCCCCGAGCCCTCGCCGGGGCTCGCGAGGCCCAAGGGCGCTCGACATATCCGTACCGCGCTTGTGACTCTGCTGGTCCAGATACCTCCGGCGCTACACGCCTCCTAGGAGGTGCCGTCAGACCACGGTCAAGGTTACGGTCGTGGGGGAGAGTTGCGGTCACCTCCAGAGGCCCGGCTCTCCCTGTCATCGGGGGATACGTACCTCGACAGAATTAACCGAGAGACTGGGCTCACTGGAGAGATGCCCCCATCGCCAAGCTCGTGGCCGTTGTCTGTTCTCGACCTCAGTCCCCTTCGTCACCACCCTAGACTCCCATCCCACATGCTCGCTCGTGTGCGTGCTGTACACTCTGCTGGCCCGGTGTCGTGCCTCTTGTACCCACCGTGTCCCTTCCTTTCTGTGTCTAGTCCTTGTCTGCATCCGATGGCCACCCCCTTGTGTCTTGGTGGAGCTCTCTAGTTCCCAGCGCTTCCTATCAACTGGCAACGGCGCACGCCAACACATCAAGATGGGTCACACTTTGAGAGCCGCATCTCTCGACTTGCATCTTTCGAACCCTTCCCCTTCCTTGCCCTCAAACCCCATGCTATTTCCTAGCCTGTTTCCCGCCGTCATTCCTTTTCCAGGTGGAATTGGACCGGTTCTCGACGGAGCCCCGCACCACAATCAGAATTTCTGCAATAAAGCACACATGTCTCGCCGTTGCTGGCTCATCTTCTCCTGCATCTCGAGGCCGGAATACGTAGCAGCATAGTAGCCCCTACCACCACCGCCGCCGCCGCCACCAGCACCACCACCAACAACAACAGCGCATCGTCTCTCCTCCTCCCCTTGATCGAGCTCGCCCTTTTCCTGTCCAGGCCTTCCAGAACGTCCCGAGTGCAGGGCACGGCAGACAGTCCAGCTTGTCCCCCGCCCCCGTCCGGCAATCAGCATTGCTGCCCTACGCACTCATCACCTCGGCACTTCTCGGCCGCCTAGCTTCACTTTGCCCCTTGGGTTGGGCTTGACTGCATCGCCAGGAAGCCAGACTAACCCCTCCACCGCCGCCAGAGGAGGAATTTGTTTCGGGCTGTTTGGCACCGCCACCGGCACTGCCTTCGGAATACCTCGCCGGGGCACCGGACGACGTTCTTGGTCATTCTCACCTCTAGCCTGCCGGCTCGGGGATCCATCCACGACCTGCGCCCTGCCTCACAAGCCATTGAGGCCCCAGTACCCAAAATGCGCGGATTTTATATGCAATACCTTGACAGTAAGTGGCAGACGGATTCGATTGGCACCTTGCAGACACCCATTGGCACTTTGCGAGCACGATCTCATGCCTTCTTGCCCGGCCCGGTTGTGGGCAGGGGTGGGGATAAGTGACCCCGGGAAGCATGATGCATCCATCTTATCTCAGATCCCTTGCAACACCAGACAGAAAGTACCTGTGCAACACCCCTTCTGCTACTCTCGTGCGCTTCTGTTGCTCCACATCGGGGGTCGGACAAGACCCCCAACCCGGAGCTTGGGATCGGAGCCTTAAGTTGCGTTCGCCTATCGATCCAGCGCATGCCAGAAGTCGTGCACCATTTCATCTACATTTTCCGTCATAGGGCTGGCCTGGTGGGTGTTTTGCATGGTCGGGTCGGCATGCAGACTGCCTCCCGCCATTCGCCTGCGTGGGATCCCGCCCCTGGGCACCTATCTGCATGCAATACTGTTGTGCCAACGCAGGGAGCGCGTGGAGGCGACGGCGGAGGGGTTGGTTGGTCTGAACGACCAAAGGCAGCCCAATCTGGACACTGTTCTCCATTGACGGCGCCGCGGTGTTCAGTGACAGCCTTTAGCTAACAAACTGCGTCTACAGGCCTCTGCCAGCGGCGTGGCTGGGAGCAGCCCACATACGAGTGCTACCGCGAACCCGGTGGCTACACGTGCCTGGTCTTGGTCAACGGGCGCGAGTACCAGACCGATCTGGCTTACGAATCGGATGAGCTGGCGCGCGAAAATGCGGCCATGCGCGCCTTTATGGTGTGCAGGAACTTCAGCGTCAATGGCGGTATGCTAGCCCGCAACGGCATCGTCCAGGGGCTTCCTGCAGACGAGGCCAACCGCAAGCACAGGAAGAGCAGCAGCCGCCACACGTCCTCGGCATCTTCGCACTCCCACTCGTCGCATTCGCACGGCCACCATAGCCGGAGCCGCCGCTCTGGCCAGCACTCGAGCGGCAGCTCCACTGCATCCTACGAGTGAGCAGGGCCGAGGGCCCGAGGGGTACGAGCCGCAATCGACGAGTCCCCAAGCCCCGACTTGGCCAGGGACCGTCGGGTAGCAGGTGATGGCGGCAAGTAGCTGAGCTGCTAGGTGGAGCGCTTGTTCTAGGCGGGCTGCGCCCCTGCGCCGGGGCCGACTGACGCGTTATCGCCCCCCCCCCCCCGATAATTCAAGCCCTGATGGACCGTGACTGTTGGGCCGAGGGATGGCCAGGTACGATCCGAAACGACGAGCGAGAGGAAGATGAGGATGAACCATCACCCTGTCGATATAAAACATGACGAAGGCTTCACAGCAACTGCGCCCTACTACATCGGGGCGCACCCAAGAAGATCACGGACTGCTATTTCTTACTTTCTTATTCTCTTCTCCCCCTCCTTTACAGCACCTACCTCATAACGAGCAAGATATCTTGGGTGAAGAGAGACATGACAAACCCCTGCATCAGCCCCTGGCTATTAACGACATTACGATTTTTACGACCTAAAGAGATGAATATTCGAACATTCGAAACCAACCATCGCGGCATTTCTGATTTCACCATCTGGGAAGCGACTTGGCTACCATTCCGTCACGTTTCCTCGACAATAAAGTTTATGGCACAATCGGTGGCTTGGCAAAGGTCCCCGGCTGGGGCTCACAGAATCGGCGTCAGACACGAATCCCGGGGTGCGATTGAGCACAGCCAGCTATGATGGGGACCAGCCATATGACCAGGGAGGGGTGGGAGAGGAAAGGGCGGAAGGGACTGTGAAAATGGAAAAGGGGCAGCAGAGCAACGTGGTTTTACAGAGACAAAACTGGGACGGGAACGGGCGAGGTGACCGCCGATGCGGGGTGAGGTACAAAAAGCAAAGCAAAAGAACTAGGGCAAGAAGTGACTCAAATGTGCCTTTGGTTCGCGACAAGCGAGGACCGAGGAGGGCCCTTTGACGATTGATCGACTGACGCGGCGGATGTGCTGAGGCCGGTGGCAAGAGAGAGTGAACCTCGAGAAGACAAAAGCGACGTGACGACCTTATGACTATTCCAGATTTACAGACTTCTAGAGCTGATGATAATGACGACCACAGGCGGAGGGGAGGTGGGAGAGATATCTAGGGAACAAGATTTCAATGCATACCAAAATTATGACTCCGACACTGAAAACACGAAAAATAGCGTGCTGCTTACGATTGTGGTGTGTCTCGTTCTTGTTCTGCCGTGACCATATGAGGGCATTGGCGCCACTCAGTTATAAGATGCAGTCGAGACGGAGAGTGATCAGGGCGGTTTTGGTGATGGTGGAAGAGCAAGAAGGACAGACGGGGATGACAATGGACGTTGGCTGTTGGGTTGAGATCAGCCAACATCAGGTGACATCTGCTTGCCTGTGGTTGTGCCTGTGCCTTGTGGCGCTGCAGGACAGATTTGGCCTAGAATGCTTGGGTGATGGTGGCGTGTGTGTTCCTCGTATTTGTTTTGCATTTTCCTGCCTGCCATGCCATGCCACACCATGCTATGGGTTGCGAGGGAGAGTGAGAGGATGCGAGACACGAGGCACGAGACACACGAGACACGATGTCCAGAGGACATGTGTCCTCGATGCTACAAGTAGGCGGTTGTCTCAGCCAGGGCACAACGCCTGTCAGCGCCGTATGATGGGCAAAAGCGGGCTGCTTCTTTCCATTCCGGGGGTCGCGCCAGCCCTGCACCGCCCCACCGGGGGGGAGGATGAGCAAGGAGATGTGGGAACCAACGCGTGTACAGCATACGCTGGTTGGCGCTGTGTACGGCCATACCTAGAAGTAGGTAGGTAGGCTACCTAGGTAGGTATGCTGCTTTGTATCCACCTAGGTACCTAGGTATGGAGCTATGTTCTGGACTGTATTCGACGGTGGCAGCAAGGGCGCGGATATGACATACCTGCCTAGGCATATGTGCAGGTGCAGAAGGGTTCCAAAGATGAATTAATATCTAGGTAGTCTGTCTGTTTGGCAAACAATCCTGTTGGACGAACAGTTGAGGTGAGCGGTAGCATCAGCCCACACGTAGCGCAACAAGTTTTCAATGTATGCAGGCCACGGTCTCAGTCTCACGGTCCCGAGGCCTCTCATTAGTCTCACAGGCCCAGAAACCAGATTGCCCAATCCATGTCCATGCCCCAGCCCATGCCCGTCAATTGATCCTCATTACCCCACCCTCGTCTGCCCCCTTTTCTACGCTAAACCTGGGAACCTGGCATGCTGGCATGCCTGGCCCGCCTGGGGGCTCTCCGTACCTCATGTAGGTACGGGATATAGGTACTGGGCCATACGGAATGGCGCGTCGAGTACATGCAACAACCTAGCTACACGAGGCAAATCCCTTGTCCTTCCAGCTCCAAATTAACAGAGGCACATCTGTCACCATCCGCCGTCCAATTCCATCCGTCCATCTCAACGCTGCAACCTCCCTTCCACATATCTCAACTCCAACCCGACAGCGTTCCCTCTTTTCCTGGGCCCAGATCTGATCTGCCTTGCTGTGTGACACCCACCAGTCTCCATCACTCACTTACCACACCAGGACCCTACCAGCAAGGTTGCGCGCGCCTTCTCCCAGGAACCTCCTGACCCTCCCTCGGCCACGTCCTCGACCTTGTCTTTCGTCTTCGCCGTCGCATAGCAGCAGCCTTCACGTCGCTCTTTATTCCTTCACAACGCTCCTTCAAGGCAGCATCGTGCAGTCCACACTCCAGCCACGATCATGAAGGGTGAGCGACTCCAAGCCAGTCCCCCCGCGCGCAAGCCACATGCTCGCGACTCTGGGCCAGGGAGCTGACATTTCTGCTTGTTACAGCTCTTATTCTCGTCGGCGGCTTTGGCACCCGCCTCCGACCTCTTGTAGGAACAACCCTCTGCCCGACCTTTCCTTCCTACAGTCACCCGCCCAGTCCACATGGCATACGGACCATCCGTCAGCTCAACTGGATGTCGCAGTCACTGACCCTGTATTATGTTACCAGACCTTGACAATGCCCAAGCCCCTCGTCGAGTTTGCCAACAAGCCCATGATCGAGCACCAGATAGAGGCCCTTGCTGAGGCTGGTGTCACTGATGTCGTCCTTGCCGTCAACTACCGCCCAGAGATTATGGAGAACGCTCTGTCAGAGGTTAGTCCCCGCCAACTGTTCCACATTCTCCCCAATCCCATTCTGCCCAGGAATCTTACCAGCCGACCTGCTTCCTCCCTTGAGCGCGGGTCTGCGCCTCACCGACATGCCCTCCCTTTGGAACTGCTCTGACCGCCTCCTCTCCCAGTACTCCAAGCGCTTCGGGATCAACATCACCTTCTCCGTCGAGACAGAGCCCCTGGGCACTGCCGGCCCCCTGAAGCTGGCTGCCGAGACCCTCCTCAAGGACGACTCTCCATTCTTCGTCCTCAACTCGGATGTCACTTGCGAGTACCCGTTCAAGGAGCTCATCGCATTCCACAAGAAGCACGGCAACGAGGGCACCATCTGTGTCACAAAGGTCGAGGAGCCCTCCAAGTACGGTGTCATTGTGCACCAGCCCGGCCACCCGTCCCGCATCGAGCGCTTCGTCGAGAAGCCTGTCGAATTCGTCGGCAACCGCATCAACGCCGGCATCTATATCCTCAACACCTCGGTTCTCGACCGCATTGACCTGCGCCCCACGTCCATCGAGCAGGAGACTTTCCCTGCCATGGTCAGGGACAACGAGCTGCACTCCTTCGACCTCGAGGGCTTCTGGATGGACGTCGGCCAGCCCAAGGACTTCATCGCCGGCACCGAGCTCTACCTGAGGTCGCTGGAGAAGAGGAAGTCCAAGCTCCTCGCGCCGCACACCGAGCCGTTCGTCCACGGCAACGTCATGATCGACCCCTCGGCCAAGATCGGCAACAACTGCAAGATAGGACCACATGTCACCATCGGGCCCAACGTGGTCATCGGGGACGGCGTTCGCCTGCAACAGTGCGTCCTGCTGAAGGGGTCCAAGGTCAAGGACCATGCTTGGGTTAAGAAGACCATCGTGGGCTGGAACAGCACCGTCGGCAAGTGGGCGCGCCTCGAGAACGTGACCGTCCTGGGCGACGACGTCACGGTGGGCGATGAGATCTACGTCAACGGAGGCAGCGTCCTGCCGCACAAGTCCATCAAGGCTAACGTGGACGTCCCCGCCATTATCATGTAAACCAGCCGTTTTGGGGCCTGGTCGCGGCGGCGGAGGCGATTCATGAACAAAATAAGCAAGCAAGCGGCAGCACTGGGGCGCAAAGCGGGCCACCAGCACGCGGGAACCCCTGTTTCACTTTTATACCCCCCTTTTTTCTCCCCTTCCCACGCAAAGGAACCCTTTTATCTGTACGGATACCATGTAATCGGTGAATTCCCAAGTGATGCACTCCCCTCTATCTTCCTTTCGGCCCCGGCCCGCGCTGCTGGGCAATCATGAGACCCTGGGTCCCGAACATGTGCATTTGAATTATGGCCCGGCGTCGGATATGCGGCACATGGTTTGCCATCTTGATCACTCTCAAAGGCTGTTCAGAATTTTACCTCGAGACATGTTTCGCATGACCAAGCTTTTCCTCTTTCTTCTTATTTATTCGAATTCATGGAGATGGCAGTGGTGGTGAGACTTGGGGGATGGGGGTTAAGGGGGAAGAGCAGAGCAGCCTCTGGTGACGGAAGTCATGATCAGCATAAAACTGGGCGATGGATGAATTTGACGACATGGTTGGTGTCTTTGGGGCTGCAAAAGGGGATTTCTGAGCATTGCGAACCCATCATAGAGGTCAAGAAAAAGAAGAGGTCTCGGGTTGCTCTTTTGGAGTTGAGGTTTTAGAATTGCCCACCAGCGGTCTCGTGGGCATGGTTCTAATTCGAGTCGTTCTCTTGCCGTTGACTGTTGTGCGTCGTCCCCTATCCTGACTTTTTGCTAGGTGAGTCATGTGTTTTGTTGCATGTTTAAATACATGTGTGTACTGGCATTTATGTGTATAGGTATGTATGTACCTGCATATGCAATTCCGCCCCAAGATTTATCGAGTCGACGACGAGATCGGGCGTGCTGTTTGAAATGATGCAAGTACCCGCTCCAAATCTCCGGGAGACACCCTCACACCTAGGCAGAGAAAATGTGCCTGCATAGGTTGCCATACCATTCATTGGCACTCGACCCGAAGCTTGACCCCCAGCCTGGAGGATGAGGATGAGGTCGGACTTGGCAACTGTGCGGGAGACAGGGACGCGCAACGTGTGCATGTTTCTGTGCTGCGCCGACTGGGCTTGTTCCCGCCGCCCGGCTGTTGGGCATTGAACGAAAAGGGCGATCCCTTGGCTGGGCTACGATGGACCAAATGTGCTGCTGGGTTGCATCACGCCGTGTCCCGCTCGAAGGTCGAGGTTGGCTGGCCCGTCGCCTAGCTGGACGAACCGGTCAAAGTCAATCGAGGAGCGGCGCGGAAGTGGTTCTGCACAGTAGACTCGATTTGGGTGTTTCTGCGTCACCATCCAGACTGCCAGCAAGCACAAGTCGACAGGGCGGGCAGGGCAACCTTGAAGTGGAAAGCTTGAGGAAGCCCTGCCCGGCACTTGGGGCAGGCAGCCAGTCGGGTTGGAGGTTGGGGGAATCCTGTTTTGGCAACCAAACCTGAGAGCGGCAGCAAGGCTGGCCACCCACACCTTGGTTTCCCATCTGACTGTTCCGTGCCTGGCAGCCATGGATGCCCCTGACTGTCCCAACTTCCAACGTCATCCTCGCAGGCTGTGTCATCGGATGGCAGCAGCTCTGATTGCTGATGCTGAACACACCTTGCCAGAAGCTTCTGGGTGTATGGGTGCATCCGAGTGTGTGTAAGTGTGTGTGCACGCGCATACCTGACCCAATATCAGCAACTATCTGTTGTCTGCATATGCCTCTCCTCCCTCGCCTCGTCATCTCATGTTCTTTCGTCCTTTTCTGACCCACCCCATTCACCGTCCTGAACTGAACTGACTTCATGTGAAATCACGCCGTGTCTGCAACTGAAGCTTCCATCTTAAAACATTTACATATATATACACATATATATCCGAATTGTGCCGTGTCAGCCGACCCGCCCACCACTCGTGTCACAGATGTCGCCAGTCCTTGATGCGCCTGCCAGTAAGCCGAGGCCGAGGAACAGGCTTCGAAAGCTCACCAAGCTCCGCTCTGGCCCGGCAGCTTCTACCACCACCGCCGCCGCCACCAACAATAATGTCTCACCGCGGGCCTCGTCGGACTCTGGCAAGGCACCTGGGCATAGCCACAGCCCACGGTCGCCCAGGCGCGGGTCCATTCCGCCGTCCCCAGATCTGAGTAGCCAGAAGTGGCTCGAGTACATCCGCAAGAGCGGCTACCTGTGCCCGATGGAGTCGTCGCCTCACCTGCAGCACACGAGGTCCCGCTCGCTTACGCATCACGCGAACAGCAACATCGTGCCCGAGCTCGCCCACCTAGCCATCGACATCCCCGCCAAGAGCCCCCGCCGGTCCCTGGAGACGCAACGAACCACAGCCTCACCAAAGTCGGCGTCATCGAGCTTGAGGCGGTACGCAAAGACACCGGTGCTACGGGTTGGGCAGCTGGAGGCCAATGTGGCCACGGCGCCGGGTGCCGAGCCCATCGCAGAGCAGTACCGCGCCCTGCTCAAGTCTCGCAGTCACGATGACCTGCAATGGGCCAGTGCGGGAGACGGGGCTGATGTCAACGACGCGGACATGAGGCAGACCAGCATAGAGGCCATCCGTGGGGCCACCCGCCGGCGGTCACCGCTGCTGCCGGCGCCGTCACCATCATCGACGCTGGGGGCTGGCGAACCGGAAGCGCAGGCGGAGCCGGACCTGGGCCTGGAGCCGAGAGGGTCGCCAACTTCGGACGGCACACTTGTGGCGTTCGAGGAGGACACCATCTTTTTCAAACCCGTGTCGTTCTGGCCGGAGCCGCTATCACCCATTCGTGAGGGCGGCGGCGGCGGCGGCCAGGATGGCGACCACGACAACGACAATAGCAGAAACGCCGGGCTCGGGCGATCAGAACGGCCCCTGCCGCAGCCGGGGGTGCTCAGCCTGCAGATCGCCACGAACCTGCTCTCCAGGGAGCTGTCGTGCGCGGTGAGCAACGAGGCGCTGAGGGCGCCGACGGACGTGCGGCAGCTACAGACGTGGGTGATGATCGAGGCGTACGAGGCCCTCCGTGACCAGGTGCTGCAGACGGGGCTGCCAGCTGACGAGACCGAGGCGCTGGGGGGCGCCTTCGACATGTGGTTGAGGGCCCTGTACCGCATCCACGACGGCTTCGCCAGGGAGACAAGCGGGCCTAGCGACAGCGATGTCGAGGCCATGCAGGCCGAGGACCTGGACTGATGATGTAGAAATCTCTATTTAATGACCTAGATTTGGACATTCTTTTGTAGCATAATATCATAATCATGACTGAAATCCCTGGTCTGCCAGTCCGAGTACAAACGCCCTGTGATAGATGCGGAAGAGTGGGCACTCCCTACCGACCCCTGCTTCCTTCCCCCACAGTCCGTAGACCATGCAAGCAGTTGCTGCACATCCGCGTAAGCGAGTGCAGTGGCTCCGTCATACGGACGTAGGTACCGAGGTACTTATCTTATCTAGCATTTATTGTGTTCTAGCTGGTGTAGACCAATCTTCAATCTTCAATCCTCAATCCTCCAATCCTCACCCTCACCCGTCCGACCGGAACCACTTTCTCCTCTCGCGCACTCACCGTGCACGCTGTTGTTGCTGGATTCTGAATTTGAATCTTGACCCCTTCACAATGGACGACGACTTCGGAGCCGACCGAGACTTTCTCGCCGCGCTCGCCGCCTCCGACGCACCAGGCCCCAGTCGCGTGAATCCGCGGCAGCCTGTCCCACAGAGGATCCAACAGCCCACTCCCCAGAGGCTTGACAGACCTCCGCCCAGCAATGCCGCTTCGGCACCTGGCGTCAAGCAGCCCACCCCGCAGGCTCTCCCTCAGCGCGCCGCCGGCTCTTCTATCCTGGTCTCGCCCCGCCAGAAGGGCAATCCCGTGCTCGCATGCCTTAAGTCCCTCCCGTGGGAGTATAGCGATATCCCCGCCGACTACGGGCTGGGCCTGACAACATGTGCCCTGTTCCTGAGGTGTGTCACTGTCTGCCCACGGCGCTGCACTGCTCTCGCCTGCTTTCTGCACCAGGCCTAGCTTCAAGTCTAACGCATGCATGCCTTTGCCGCCCCTGCAGTCTGAAATATCACCGCCTCCATCCCGAGTATATATACACGCGCATCCGAAACCTCCAGGGCCGCTACAACCTTCGCATCTTGCTCGCCATCGTCGACATTCCCAACCATGAAGACACGCTTCGCGAGCTCTCCAAGACCAGCCTCGTCAACAACGTCACCCTGGTCCTATGCTGGTCTGCCGCCGAGGCCGCCCGCTACCTCGAGCTGTACAAGTCCTACGAGCATGCAAATTTCGCCGCCATCAAGGGCGCCCAGGCAACCTCGTACGCGGACAAGCTCGTCGAGTTCGTCACCGTCCCGAGGTCCGTCAACAAGACCGACGCCGTCGCCTTGGTCAGTACTTTTGGCAGCCTCAAGGCCGCCATCAACGCCGACCCAGAGACTATTGGTGTCATTGGCGGCTGGGGAGAGAAGAAGGTCAAGGCGTGGATAAAGGCCGTCGAGGAGCCTTTCAGGGTGAAGAAGTCAGCAAAAAGGAGGCTGGAGACCGAGGAAAGCACAGAGGTCGAGGTCCAGAGGAGGAGGAACCTGGACGCGGCCAAGCCTCTTGGTAGGATGCCCCAGAGAGAGGTAGCCGAGTTGGCGGCTTCGAGGAGCCACGGTGAAACAAGTGCCGGCGAGCAGGGCCAACAGCAGGCGAAAAGAGCAAGGCAGTTCCAAATTGCCGGCGAAGATGACGAGGACGAGGACGCAGAGCTTGCTGCTGTGATCGCGGAATCGAAGCAGACTGCCCAGCAGGAAGCCAGGGCACGGGCTGGGGCAGGAGCCGGGCCATCTTCATCAGAGCGGGCCCCGTCGGGGAGCAAAGGAGACGATGAGCTCGCAGGTGGCGTTGCTGCGGCTTTGGCGAAGCTGAGAAAGGGATGAGTCTTTCTTCGGAACGACAAGTCTACGATATCAGCCAACACCGCAAGTTGCACACGGCCTTGCCACAGAAGACTACCGCACACGGACCCCAAAGGCTGCTCCAGCACACCCAATCCTACGCGACCAATGAGCAAAGCCGGAGAGCCAGACCCGGTGAGTATGCTCCGCTGGCTGTGCAATAGGACGGTGGTCACGGCGAATCGAGTCCTGCGTGGGAAGTGGTTGAGACTTGACGGATGTTCAGCATGCGGACGCAACAATGACCGGGATGAGACCGCCGATGTGGTCCCGGGCACCGGGTCTGCGGGCGGATAGCACGTCTCCCCACCCCCACATCGGGACTCAGGTTCACCGCGGTAGTTGACGACAAGTGCTCAGACTAATGATAATGCAGCATGCTGCCGTTCTCTTTGCTAGCATTAGAGACGAACAGTACCAATTCACCAGGCAGCGCGGCACGGTAAAATTTACTACTCGGAACACCTTTTCCTGTAGTCCAAATTCCAACGTCTCGGTGCTTGCAAGTAAGGATAGCAAGCAGAACGCCACGTACTATTCTCACCAGGCACGGCAACACCCCGTCATGCCCGACCAGACGCTTGCGGGCAAGGTTGCCATCGTGACGGGCTCCAACGCAGGAATAGGCGTTGCTATCGCCCAGGAGCTCTCGTCCCGAGGCGCAAGCGTGGTTATCAATTACCCCTTCCCCGCCCTCGCCGAGGAGGCTGAGAGTGTGGCCTCTGGCTTGCCCACCGCATCGACCTCGATAGCCGTCGAGGCAGATCTGTCGACAGAGGATGGCCCCCAGAAACTCATAGACGCCGCCGTGG
This sequence comes from Diaporthe vaccinii, assembly GCA_039880775.1. NCBI lineage: Eukaryota > Fungi > Ascomycota > Sordariomycetes > Diaporthales > Diaporthaceae > Diaporthe > Diaporthe vaccinii. The sequence continues at coordinate 109,109 of JBCEDN010000021.1, forward strand.
CAAGGTACAATACCATCCACATCCTCGTGAACAATGCCGGCCTGGCTGTCAACAAACCCCTGGCCCAGCAGACCCTCGACGACTGGAACAAGCTGGTCGGCCTGAACGCGAGGGCCGTCTTCCTCCTCGTCCAGGCCGTCCTGCCGCACCTGCCGACCCCGTCGCCGTCGACCCAGGAGCAGCCCCAGACCGACGGCGGCCGCATCGTCAACATCGTGTCCATCTCGTCCCGTGCGGCACCCCCGCTGCAGACCATCTACGCCGGCACCAAGGGCATGGTCGACAGCATGACCAAGGTCTGGGCCAAGGAGCTCCCGCCCCGGTACGGCTGCACCGTGAACGCCGTGTCGCCAGGCCCGACCATGACGGCCGGGTTCGCGGCCGCCGGCGAAGAGTTCATGAAGGAGATGGCCCCCGTGATGGCCCAGACCCCCGTGGGCCACCGCATGGCACTGCCCGAGGAGATCGCCTTCGGGGTCGGCTTCTTGTGCGAGCCGCGGGCGAGCTGGATCAACGGGTTGCACTTGAACGCGTGTGGTGGGTTGCATATCGAATAAAGGACTGGGATGATTGGACCCAAGGGACCAGTGGTCCATATTGTATAGCTGACATTTACTATCTGATGCCCCGCCCCTCTAAGGCATTCTCAAATTGACCAAGTAAACAATATGCTGCTATTTAGGTTTCATTCTGCCCGTTGTCTGTATCACGACATGAGATGGCCCAAGATATCCGCTCCGCCTGCTATATCAACGAGCACCAATCTAAATCCGGCGGTACCAGGCCCCGGTATGCCAGGGCCATCTCCAAAGGGGCCCGGGGGGTGGTATCATGCAAAAGGAGACCTTCCTGCCAATGAGAAATTCTCAAAAGGCCAATGCGATGCGGGTGAACAAGTTGATGTATACAGATAGAAGAAATGGTGCGTGCGGTCTATAGACTACCACTGAAGGCCCGCGCCGCCGGCTTTGATGACAAGCACGCTAGCCTTGATGCCGCCGTTGACAAGCTGCTCGGCAACGCTGCCGACCGTCTTCCTCAGGTCGAGCGCGCCGAGCTCGACCTGGCTGTCGCCAAGCTCAGGGTGCGAGCGGCCGACGACGACGATGTCACCGGCGTTCTTGGGCATGTTGCCGACGGTGGTCCTAGCCTTGGATACGGCCTCGGCCACCGCGGTCCCCTTGGTGACATTGACCTCGGCGAGGGTCACGCGCCCAGCCAGCTCCTTGGGCAGCATGGACCGCAGCGAGGACAGCAATGCGAGATCCTGGGGCGACGCCTCCTCCACGACCTTGACGGCATCCTTGCTCCCGCCGGCGGCCCTGGATGGTACCTCGACCTCGTCGCCCGAGTCGTAGGCCGCCCAGCTGAAGTGGGCGATGGTGAGGGTCACATGCGGGCTCTTTGCGAGCTGCAGCGCGAAGCGCAGGGCGACACGGTCGTCCACGCCGCCGAAGAAGGGGAAGAAGACCTGGTGGCTCTTGTCCTTGACGGGCAGGGTGGCAGCGTCGCGCTGACTGTGTATTGACATGGCGCTCTTTGACTTCGTGAGGTTGGGCCGCTCCGCCGGGCCCATGCCGCCAAAGTTCTGGTTGATGAAGATGCCAATGTTGCACACGGGCTTCTCGAGGGTCTTGTTGATGAAGTCCAGGTGGCCGCGGCCGTTGTAGCGGTCCTGCGCGGATGTGACGAAGGGCACTGACGTGTCCTCGGTAATGCTGCCGTACTCGCTCCAGGGCACCAGCACGAAGTCTGACGAGACGTCCGAGGCCTGTTTCATGAGGGTCTCGGAGTAGGAAGCCTCCGGCACGATGGCAACCTTGCCAGACACGGCCACATCGTTCAGCCGCGAGAAGGTGCGGAAGGCGTTCACGACCGGGTCGATCTCCGAGTAGTATTCACCACCCTCCGTGACCTGCATCACCGACGACGTCCGTTCCGTGAGCGCCAGGATGCGCAACCCATGGACCTCCAAGGGCCGCTTTGCGACTGGCTGCGAGCTGACCTGGGCCTCGCCCTTCTCAGAGGGCCCCTCCTCGTCCTCCGTCATGGGCTTCTTCACCACCTTGTCGCCTCCCAGCAGCGCTATGAATGTGAAGAGGCTGGGAAGACTGTCGAGCCGCAGGTAGACGAGCAGGCGGCGGATCTGTGCCGTGTTGAGTTGCTGCGCCCCTGGCTCATCCCCGCTGGAGGTTGACGAGATGGGGTTGCCGTCCTTGTCGGTCTCTCCACGCCGCCACTTCTCCATCTTGTCTTGGTACCACGGCGGGTAAAGCCACTTGACCAATGGCGTGGTGGCCACAGTCGTTACAACAGCCATGACGACGAAAATAGTGAAAGTGCGCCGGGAGAGGATCCTAGCCTGCAGCCCAATGTTCTGTCGTTTTGATTGTCAGCAAGCAAGTACTCATACCCGTCCGAGGCGCCGGCCTCTTGGGAGGAGATTGGAGGTCGGGGTTGGGACTTACAAGTACGATGAGCTCCACAAGACCCTTGCAACTCATGAGTACACCGATGGTCCAGCTCTCGCGCCACTCGAGCTTGTTCAGCCTGGCTGCCAGGGTGCCTCCAACGATCTTACCGGAGAAGGCAATGGCAATGACACCGATCACATAGGCCCAGGTAATACCATTGTCTAGCAGGCCAAGATCGGTGCTGAGACCCGACAGCGCAAAGTACAAGGGCAGGAAGAGCACGGAAATCAGATCCTCGATTTTTTCGGTCAGCTTTATAGCAAAGCCTCCCTCGTGGGGACAGATCAGACCAGCGAGGAAGGCACCGAAGATGGGATGCACACCGATGATGCCTGTGCACCGTGTGTTAGCTTCTTGGAGAAGTTCCGGACGTGAGGTGAGCCCACACGTTGGCCACAGGGAGGGAGAGTCAAGGGGACAGGATCAGCAGGGTAACGTACCAGTGAACCAGGACGAGAACAGGACAATCAGCAGAGTCAGCGAGACCATGCCCTGAGTGGGACCGTTCTGGAGGCTGCCGGTCTTCCTGAGGCACCACATGAAGCCAGGGCGGACGGCGAAGCACAGGAAGAGGGCCCAGCCGATGGTGCAGAGCAGGGCGTAGAGGGCGGCCAGGCCGTTGGCGTTGTTGACGAGGGCGACGCACAGGGCCAGCAGGATCCAGCCAGTGACATCGTTGCCGATTCCGGCGGCGAGGACGGTGACGCCGACGGACGAGCGCAGCAGCTTGAGCTCGGTCAGGATGCGGCAGAGGACGGGGAAGGCCGTGATGGCCAGGGCGGTGCCGATGAACAGGGCGAAGACGCCGAAGTTTATGGCGACTGTGTCGGCCTCGTCGCGGAACTGGTGATAGAGGCCCCATGCGATGGCGCAGCCCAGGCCGAAGGGCAGGATCATGCCTGCGAGGCCGACTGACAGGGCGACTTTCCAGTTGCTTGTGAATAGCCGGACGTCGACCTCGAGAGCGACGAGGAAGAGGAAGATGATCAGGCCGAGGTTGGCGACGTTGTTGAGGACGGGCATGGACTCGGTGGGGAAGATGTTGGCCTTGAAGCCGGGGATGCGCATCATGACCGAGGGCCCCAGCAGGATGCCGCCGATGACCTCTGCGATGACACGGGGCTGGCCAAAGTAGGACAGGGGGTAGTGGAGGAGGCGGCAGAAGATGATGATGATCATGGCCTGGATGATGAAGAGGGTGATGGGGTTTGAGGCGCTGTACTTGATGGGGTTCGCGCCCTCGAGCACGCCGGTCTGGGGCGCGACCTTGCCATCGCTACTGTTTCCCGCGCCGGCGGCGCCGACACCGGTGAGGGTGGAGGCCAGGACGAGGAGCGCGGAGAGAGTGTCAGCCATGCCGTGCAACTAGCCGTGCGACCCGGGCGAGGCGTGCGGACGAGCAGGGCAGTAGGGCTGCGACACTGCGACACTGCAACGCTGCGACGGTGGTGTCGGACCCGCGGGGGCGGAAAGGCCGCAGATTGGCTGGGTGGGTGTGTTGGGCTGGGGGTTTGGGAGCGTGTGTCGAAGCTGGACCCGGGAGTCTGGGCCGGGAGCCTCAAGACCACGGAGCAGACCTCCGCGTGTGGACTGCAGTGCAGTGCAGTGCGTGCAGCTGCAGCAGCAACAAGCAGGACAGGCGTGTGTCCTGTCCGTGTCGACTCGCAGCTGTGTGGGAGGAGGAGGAGGAGGAAGAAGAAGCAAGCCTCCGGCGGGGTGGATGGGCTCCGATGTGAGAGGGATGCTGACAGTGTTTGGCGGCCTCGTCCAACAGGCGAACGGTGTGAGAGATATAGAGAGAGAGCAGCAGGTGGGAGTGTGGCACTGGCAGGGAAACAGACCCACTGCGAGGCCAGTCACGACTGCATCAAGATCTCACTCGGCTCAACTCGACTCATTAAGGTTCGCATGGGAGATGCAGGTGCAGGTGAGGGACAGGGGTGCTCTAGACTCTTATAGCAAACACACCTCGCTGTCGCACGGCACTTGGACGAGGAATCAAGAGTGTGGGTCAGGCGAGGCGGAGGGGGAGAACCGAGGACGCGGAGAGATGGTGAGAAATAGAAAAAAAGAAGATATGCATGCAGCAGACATGACAATAAGGATTCAGTCAGGTGGTCGAGACTCGCTGCCGGCGCCAACTACGACGGTTCGGGACTGGAATGGGCGTGGCATGGCACAATTCACCACGGACATTGGCATCGGTATTGGCAGTGGCGCCGGCACCCTGGAGTGAAGTGTACGTACGAGACGAGACGAGACGAAGGGAGCGGTCAACAGACTGGGTCAGCAGAGGTGATCCTACAACGGGGAGCCCTGCAGGGTTCGGCGCGGCAGGAGAGAAGTGGAATGAACATCTATCTGGGGGTGGGGCAGGAGCAAACCAAGGTGAGCAGATAAAAGCTCGAGCGACAGACAACCCGCCAACCGCAACTTCGATCGAGGATGGCCCCAAAAGGCTTGGTACTTTCTTGGGTCTCCTTCCTCGCACACACACACACACACCGCATCCACGGTCATGTACGGTAGGTGCAGACTGGGCAGACTGACTGGCTGCCACATGCAGCAGACGGGTGACAAGACAAAAGGGAGACGACGACGGCAGCAAGAGGCTAGGTACTAACCTACCGTCGCGCACTAAAGACTCAGCCGCATGAGGTCGACCACCATGTGCATGTGCATGTGATTGTGCCCAGTCGAATACCCAAATATGCTGGTGCGTGGCGGGCGACTAGACACTAGAACAGTTTGATGGCTGCTCCTGTTGTGTTACTGTATGCTGCTAAAAAGCCATTAAGCACGTCGGTGAGTGGACCCTGCGATGAGAATAGGGGCCCACTGCTAGGTAGACATCCACACGCCCCGCATCTTGGGCACACCACACCAGATCTTGGCCTAGACCACACACCACTGTGCAGTGCTCATTATACAGGTAAAGACATATCATGCATGGGCCACGGGACAGTCAGATGATCTGATAAAAGCCTGCATCAATTCTATTCCAGACCAGCTTCTAACCCGAACGCACCACACTTACATAGCTGGGTTCGAATGACCTGCATGAACCGAATGACTGAATGACCTTGACTGACTCGGAGGGTCAGGTACCCAGGTAGCTCTCCAGCGGCTTGGTGCCGGATTGGGATGGTGCTGATTGGAAGGAACGGGCAGGGAGGAACGGAAAGTGCAGCACCGCAACGTACCTCCCTCCTTCCCCACTGCCAGGTGCATGGCTGCACAGCCACGCATATGTCAAAATGTTGTCACCTACACTTCAAATTTCCATACCGCCACCGTGAAGGAGAACAGACCAACATGGCTTTGGCTCACCTGTGGGCGCCCCTGCTTGACCAGCCCGGCCCGACTGGGCAGGCCTCAGCACCTGCCAGCACCGTGTTTCACCAATTCGGGCCCCCCGTTTCGTCCCGGGTCCCGGCCTGCAAATACGGAGCCCACGTACCGGCAGTCGGCACACCTCTCAAACCAACATCATCGCACCTTCATCAGCTCTCTCGCTCACCCATTCTGCCAGAGTCCCACCACTCACTCTAACCCGGTTACTCATCCATCTGGGGCAGGGACCCACCACATGGACATGGACTGGCCCCACTTCCAACGCTCCGGCCAGCCCTGGGGCCAAGCTTAGACTGAGACTCACACTTCACTTACACACTCACAAGTGTGGGTATAGTCTGTTGGCGTGTCATTACATAAACCTCCGGCTCACAGTCCCGGCGCTGGCCCCGCTGCGTCCGCTTCTGGCCCGGGCCTCACCTCGTGGCCCGGCCATGTCCAGAAACACTCCGTGCCCAACCACAGCCTCGAGTCTCCCCCCAGACACCGCCTGCTCCTCCAGCCCTGCCTTGCCTGTCTGGAAGGGCGACGCCTCCATGACTCCACCCTTGCCATTCCTCTCCAGCCGCGTCGAGCACCGGCCGCCAATGAAACAGGAACAGTCTCTTGTCGGCCACATCTTCGTCTGGCTGCGAACTGCCAAATCTCACCTCAAGGTCTAGACTCGTCTCTGCCCTCCTGCTGTGCCGCCGCGGTCTTGTGTCGTCATGTCTTAAGACTGGACCTGACCCTCTTTCCGCCGCATGGCTCTCTGCTACAAGCGTCAGAACTGCTGCCTATCGTTCTTTTTTTCTTCTCTTACTTCTTCTTTTTGTCTTCCGATTTGTCTATCACTTCTGTGCAGACAACCGTGTTGTGCTGTGTCACCACTCCAGAGCTTGCACCGAAACTCCACTTCTGACAGACAAGCGTCCATCTCTTCGTCCGCTGGTCTATGACACTCGCTGAGTCCCTATAAATCACAACATGAGGTCCTTCACGACCAGGCGGCATGCCGCCATCACAGCTGTAGCCTGTCTGCTCGCCCGCGGCAGAGCCACAGACCACGCCGGCGAGGGAGCTCCTCCAGCCGCTGACCCTCCTTTCCCGGTCCTGCCAGTAGCTCAATCATCAGCCCAAGGTAGGTCTACCCTCTCCTAGGTTCTCACACGAGCTCCGGACTAACATAGTCTCCCAAGTCATGTCCAGCCCGCCCGCCTTGAGCTACCCGGGGGCCAGCAGTAATCAGTCGTATCTCGCCCTGGGCATGGAGATGCCCATAATAGCCACCGCAGGCGCTGGCCCCACCGACAGCGCAGAGCTCATCTTCGTCTCGCCAGAATCCTACCTGCTCTTCGTCCAGCAGGGCATGACGCTGGACGGCTCCACCCAGCTGAACATGAGCGGCGGCCTGCTGAGCTCCGCCGCCGACCCCTTCGTCTCGTTCGAGGAGCCCACCGGGCTCTTCTCCTCCATCGCATCCGCCACGTCGGGCTCGTCCACAGGCTCATCCTCATCAGACATGCGCCTACTCGCAGTCCTGCTCTACAGCCCGCCCACCGCCCAGCCCGGAACACCCGCCTTCAACTGGACCGCCTGGGCCGCGGACATGAGCGCCAACCCGTCGCTGCGCATGGATTTTGACGTCCAGGACTTTGCGAGCCGCTCGGGACTCGGCGAGCCCGTCGCCGCCGAGATGCTGATCGTCCAGGGCGAGGTTACTACCCCCACCGATAACCCGGACGATAACTCGCAGAGCCTGGTCCCCGTCAGCACCATTATCCCAGCCAACGGGCAGGCCGAGTCCAGTGCCAGCGCCAGCGCCAGTGCGAGTGCCACCGGGGCGGGCGCCGCTGGTGCTGCTGGTGCCGCTGGTGCCGCTGGTGCCACAGGTGCTGGGCAATCGGGCGCGGCGGCCGCCGCCACTGGTGCTGCCGCATCGGGTGCGGCCAATGGCAGCCCTTCTGGTCTCGGTATGATGGGCGCCGGGGGCCTGGCGACGGGCGGCGCTGGCGGAGCCAGTTCAAGCAACTCGGCCACTGGGGCAAGTGGGACAGGTGCAGCTGCGGCTGGCTCGGCAGGTCAGTCTGGCTCCGAGTCGAACGCCAGTAGCGGTGATGGCGGAGCCAGTTCAAGTAATTCGGCCGCTGGGCCAATTGGGACAGGTGCAGCTGCGGCTGGCTCGGCAGGTCAATCTGGCTCCGAGACGGACGCCAGTAACGGAGATGGCGCCAACCCAGGCGCCTCCGCAGCCGGAGGAAACAAGACCGATGGGGCCGGAGGCGCTGGGGGTGCCGAGAATGGTGAGGGCAGTGGCGCTGGGGCAGGAGAACAGGGTGACGATAACAAGGGAGAAGGGAGCGTTGCTACACAGGAAGGACAAGAGGGCAGTGGCGCCGCGGCGGGATCTAACAAGGATGAAGGAAATGGTAAGGGCTCTCAGGGCGAAGGCTCTTACGGAGAGGGCGCTCAGGCAGGAGGACAAGGTGATGCCGAGAAGGGACAAGGGGCTGGGGCTGGGGCTGGAGGTAATAAAGACGGAGGAAAAGGCGCAGCTGGAGGGGCGGGCGGTGAGTCTGCCGACGATGAAGACGGATGTGATGCGGAAGAGGAGCAGGGTTCCGGGGCGGCAGGCGAAGCCGGCGCGAGCTCGTCTGCTGCCGCGTCCGGCAGCAACAGCACCATGGCGTCCGCAACGGGCGGCGGCATGGCGGGCGAAGGGAACAAGAACGGCCTCCCGCTCATGGGCACGGGGGCGGCGAGCCCAGCAGGCATGGCCTCGGCCGGCGGCAAGATGGATCCCGCAGCGCCCGAGATGACGGCGGCGGCGGGCATGGGCGACGGCGAGGACGACGACCTCTTTACGATCGGGTTCGACGTCGACGGCAAGTTCGGGACGACCATCACCGCCGAGCTGCCGTTCCGGGCCGCCCGCCGTACCGCCGCCGCACAGGAGAGCGACTGGACCATGACGCTCAAGACGGACGCGAGGCTTGCCTTGGGCGGCCTGATGCAAGCCACTGCCGCGTCGGCGAGCAACCCGACGCTTGCGACTGGCTTGTCCACCATGACGACGACCACTTCCTCCGGTCAGGGCGCACCGGCCGCTGCCACGACGTCAACCTCGAGTGTTGCCTCGGCCTCGACGAGTCTGTCATCAACCGTCTGCCCATCCTCGGGGCTCCGCGTCTTCGGTCTGGCCTGTGTTTCGTTGCTTGTATTAATGTTGGTGTGATGGTCCAATCCCAAGGGAGTGTGTGTATTAGGGCGTTCGGTTGATTTTTAGTCGTTCATCTTGTCTCGTGATTTTATCATGGTCACGGAGTCGCGAAAGGGCATTGTGAGGCAACTTTGCCTCATCCAGCACAGCAAGTCTGGACTTTTGGAGCCGTCGCGCTGTCATTGATACCGCTGTTGTTTTCGTACATGGGTTTTAAAGTTACAGTTAGAGAATAGAATCACCCAGTCCTTCTTCACCTGCTGAACAAGCCGCCCCCAACCCTCATACAGCATAATTTTTTGTTTCACTTACAAGACTATCATGTCCGATCCCCTTGGAACACCGAAACGCAGAATCGAACGCCGCGGGTATTCCCATCTATTGGTCCTTTCCCCGGGACCGTCATGCAAGCGCAATAAGACCACTAGCCTCGCCCCTATCGAGAGACCTCCCAGAAAGGCAACATGAGAGTTTGTTGATTCAGGCAGCCACCAATGCGAACAAGGCAAATAAGGCAAAGAAAATACACCGAAGAGAAAGAGGAAAAAGAGACATCATTCTTGGGGGGTAAAGGCCGATCGGTATTCCACAAATGACTGACAAGACGTGCCTCTCATTTCGTTCGAAGAAGTCAATGAGGTGTCTCGAAGTTGAGTGGGACTTTGATGGGTATCATCGCTCAAAAAATCGAAAAGATTTTGCCCCATTTCCATGTGACATCCAACAGAAAAGCAAGAAAAATAAAAACCATAAAACTGCCAGGTCGCTGTGATATGCATATACTCGTGCCGTCATAGGCTGGGACGCAGGTTGTCGAACTCTAGAAGCCGTACGTATTTGGGCTTCCCACGGTACCTTGGACGGTCGGGTTGCGGTTCGCTGGGGCTCTGATGTTCATGATGGCTACTAGAGTCTTGAGGTGTGCCAGTCACGGTTGCCTCGTCGTTGTCGTTGTTGAGAGCTTCATCATGGCTGCTGGGAACGGGTTCCCCGGCCGTGCTGGAGATAGTTTCCTGCCCCGTACCACCAGCAAGCTCCTCGCACGTGCTACCGACCGTTGCTTCCCGTGTGCCCTCGTCGGACTTCTCATGTGCGCCAATAACAGGACCATCACGCGTGTCATTAGGGAATTGATCATCATGACTTCCGCCGACAGGCTCCTCATATGCGCCATCGGAATGATCATCATGACTGTTGTCGACAGGTTCCTCGTGCGTGCCGTCGAGTACTTGATTATCATGACTAGCGTCGACAAGTTCCGCATGCGTGCTGTCGAAATGATCGTCACGGTTGCCGTCGGCATGTTCCTCATGTGTGCCGTCGAGGGATCGATTATCGAGATTACCGTCGACGGGCAGCCTGTGTGTGCCGTCCGGTGCTTCGTTGTGGGAGGCGTTGGCAGTTTCCTCACATGTGCTACAGACAGTGCTCCCTTGACTATCGTTTGGGGATTCGTTGTCCTCGTCATGAACATCATTTGCACCAATGGAGGTGGTGAGCTCCCTTTCCGCTTCGAGCTCCTTTTCCACGCTGCAGTCATTGGCCTGGCGATCTTGTTGCAGTTCAACGTCCTTCTTGGGTTTCGAAATCTCCTCCTGCTCACTTCTGTTGACCTTTCGTCTTTCAAGTTCCTCAAAAAAAGACTTAAATCGTGGTTGGGGCGGCGGTGGCTTCCTTGCGCGCCACTAGTCGTCTGCAACAGAGTACTATTTACCACGCAGATTTCTTCCAGGATCGGGAATAAGCGTCCTGCCCGGTCCTGCCATCTCGGGCGGTACATCACCACCAATGCCTCCGAGACGAGGCTCCTAGTCGGATGAGGGCAAGGGGCCTGATGATTTGTATGCCATGAAATTGGTCTCCGGCGGTGAGTCCTCCTAGGAGAAACCGGGGTTCCCATTATCCGGCAGCGCATTGTCAGAGAGAGCGACCAGTAGCTGAGTCAGACATCTCTTGGTGGCTGCGTCGTCTCGAAGGACAGACGAGAACGTCGCGTCGCGGAGAGGCTCCGGCAGACACTGACGGAGTGCCTCGCGCGCTCTCGCGTTGTCACTTAGCCTGCGCCTGGTTAGTTGTGTGTATCCACAGGATTGTGGAGGGAATATCAAAGCCCGCAAAAGTAGGACTGGGTACATACCGCAAGAAACACCTCACGACATGCTTCAGCAGCCGGGCAGTCTGCTGCTCGACCAGCTGGCCCACCATGTTGCTGAGGACGGTGCCGACGGCGTAGAATCTCTCATAGGTGGCGCAGATGTAGTTCAGGCCATTGTCATCAAGAAGGATTTTCTGCACGATGAAGATCGCGACGGTCTTGCTGAGCTCCGAGCCCGTCTCCATGATGCGCAGACAGAGAGGAATGATCTCGGTGGTCAGCAGGAAGTTGATGACCTCTGACGAGTCATTCTTGACAAGGGCGCCAATGACACCGAGGCTGGTGAGGCGGAGGTACTCGAAGGGGCGCGATTTGGACGTCGTGTTCAGGAAGGGATAGAGATAGAGGGGAATGTGAGCTGAGGGAGGGACTGGTCAGTCGCCATTGCGCGTAAGTTGGCGGGGGACAAGGTGTGGCAGCATACCGTTGAGGAACAGTGTGCGGGTCTCGTTGTGGGAGGCCACGCACTGCAGAAGGGCCAGAGCATTGCAGACCCTGTTGGAGGCGGCAGCGGTGAGCTGGGAGGGGTTGAGGAGGGTGTAGACAGATATGATCTCCTGGACCAGAGAGGTCATGACGCCGAAGGAATGCCACAGGATCAGCGCGAGCTCCGGGACCTGTTCTCGCTTCTTGCTGAGCTCAAGGAGGGCCTGCTCGCGCGAGTTCTCGTTAAGCAGGTCGGCAATGTACTGCATGGTGCGACGGTTGTCCTCGGTCATGTTGGGGTTGTCTGCAGAGGCGTCCTGGTGGACGGGATTCAGAGCGTTCGCATGGTTTGAGGAGGAGTTGATGCGACTATAGTGGGCCTGCTGGGCGGCGGCGGCTGCTGCTGCTGCTTGTTGAGCTTGGGCATGCTGGTGGTGGGACTGGGCCGGGTGCATCCAGGGAGCGTCCTGTGGGAAGTGCTGATGGCCGTACATGGGGTGGTTGGGCATCATCTTGACTGTTGGGTGGTCCTCCGTAGTCGCGCCCCGCGACGCCGTGCTGTGGGAACGAGGGAGATTGGGTGTGGTGGGTGTGTCGATACTCGGTAGGAGAATACTGTGTGGTGGAAAAGAGCGGTAGGAGGGGCGTCGTCGCGCAGGGCAGAGGACGACTGGCGAGAGATAGGTACGGATGGATCACTAGTGACAGAATGGAGGACGGCGTGTTGAGCGCGCGTGAGGGCCGAAAGAGGATGCGATAAGATTCTGGGGGAGGATAGTGAGGCTGCAAAGGGCTGGGCTTGGGCTGGTCAAGGTTGGTTGCTGTCAAGAGCCCTCGAAGTGAGCAGCAGGAGCGAGCGAGGCAAAGCTCCAGGCCAAGGCCCAGATCGCTGCGGCGGTGGGGAGCAAGCTGTGGCCCGTGCTCACAGGCTAGACACTGCCGCCGGCTGAGGGATGGTCGACACCACACAAAGTCCCAAGTACCTCCACTTGGTACCTAGGTAGGAGCATACCGATTTGGTAGTCGGCAAGTAGACTGCCTACCTAAGTGCCCTCGTGTGTCTTGACGTGTATGAATGTATCTTATAAGATATATCTTCCTCTGGGATACCTAGGTAGTCTCCTCTAGGACAGTCTCCTCTGGGATAAACTCCTCTGGGGTACCCTCTTCTGGGGTACTCGCTTATAGGATAACCTCCTCTGGGATATCATCCCATGGGAAAACCAAACTCTTCCCATCACGCATAAAATCTGCCACAGTCAGAGCGGAAGTGTCCCGTGCGATTCATATTGATACTACACAAGAACAATTGATTGTTCCACACCTCCAGAACAGCCCAGGGACTCGCAAGCAAGCCGAGTCTTCCCCATCATATTCAGGAACGGGTTCCCTGGGGGAGGGAGGAAGTCTCGGAGGCTGTGTTGCACCGTCCTGCACCGTCTCAAGTCCGCTTGCGTCCATGTCGGCGCCGCTCTTCCCCGTCGCACACTGCAGCATCTGCTGAGAGTTCGTCGTGCCGGCCACTGCAAGGGACAGACACTCGCGTGCCCCACAACCAGTCGCGTGTACCCCTAACACCATCTACACTACTATGTAAATAACTATTAACCCTCGAAATAGCAGGAACAAAGACCTATGGCGCCCGTGCACTCCCATCAGTCGGCATCGAGAGCCCACCGATTCGACGCCGCAAGCTCGTCGCCACTGCCAGACTGCAAGCTTAGCCAGCACGCGGTGTCCACAGGTACCAAGAATGCCCACAAGCTCTCTGGCTTCTTGGCCTCCAGGTCCCAGACACAGACCGGCGGATGGGCGAAGCACCTTCCACACCAGGAGCGAGGCCACGTAGGTGATCCGTCTGGCTCCACGCGCGAGACCGCCCCAGCCTGCAGGTGCCTCACCCTGCTGGCGGGTCCTCTGCCCCGGCCGTCCGTGGCCACGACTCCACCGGTTGGATGGATCACGGCAGAACCTTAGTCGCCCTGGTCGGAAGTTTTCGCGCCAGTACGGACCCGGCTTCTACCTCTTCCACCTCTCCACGCGGCGGTTCCCGGGATCTTTGCGGCAGACAGCAGGGCACAGCCGGGTTGGCGACCGCCCAGCATTGCTCGTGGGGAACCGGGGGCATTCAATACCGGACTTGTTGGCCCGTACTCGGCGGGTTGATAACCTCCATGGACGGCTAGCACGATGGGCCTGGTCGACTTGTCATGGCTGCCGTCACTATCATGGCTGTAGGCCGAGTGAGCGACGACGGTAGTGTTCAGACAGCCGGCCAGGGTCGGCTCTGCCAGAGTATTTGATGCAATATTTTTGCTCCTGCATCGGCTGTACCTGCATGCGTAGGTACAGATCTGAGGCATTTTTTTTGCAGCGTGTATGGATACTGCGCAGCCTCACTCGACACCGTTGGCAAACCACTCCTGCTTTGCTGACCATTGCTTTGTACCTTCTTCGCTGTCCATTCCGCGACTTGGCACTGCTCCATAGTATAGTCTCCGGGCCCAAGCAACACGGCCGTGTGATTCGCTGCCCGCGGCAAGAGCAACAAGACCATCCAAAGGTTGCTGCCCATAGAGTGGATGGGAACAGGTCCAGTCCGCTGACTGCTCGGCCCAGACGGATGCGGACAGATGTGACCTGTAGGTCCCAGGGTCTACGTGCATCAGAGCACTGCGGCTCGTAAGATCGAATACAAGATTCCGGTGACAAGTTTGGCTTGGTGTGTGGATTAAGCTCCAAAAAAGATCCTCGCAGGAAGGGGGCAGGTGCCAAAGCTGTCCGTCCGTTCAGTGAGCTCCCAATTCTCTCCATTTCTGAAAACTCGCGGCCGCCCTTAGCCCAACTCTGGACAACCGGACTACAACAGAACCACAAGATTAAAGCCAACAATGCTTTTCCCAGCATTTTCTCGGGGCTAGCCAGCACCGTTCCGACCACTTAGTGAGCCGAATGGATACCTTGAAGGCGTGCGGGTTTAAAGCCTTCGCTTCCCCAGCTTTACACCGCTGATCGACCCTCTTCCTGATATCGATCAATCAATCACTCACTCGCTTGATACCTCAATCAAGCAAACAGTCAGCCTCTCTTTCCAGGTTTCGCTATAGCCAGAGGTCATCGGAGCAGAGCACAGACGGACACTCATACCCAAGTTTCAACCTCAATCGATGAAGTCATAATGGATACCACGCAACCAAAGGGAAGGCTGAAGGCCTTCTTCAAGCATGCCACCATTCGCATCTCGTCAACCAAGGATCACGGGTTTCCAAATGATTCCGCCTCAGCTCACAGTATCGACGACGACGGTAGATCTCAAAGGTCTTCCATCAGTGCCAAGAAAGACAGCAAGCTGAGGAGAATTGGCCGCGGAATTCGAGAATGGAGATCAAAAAGGAAGAGGTTGCGCGGAAATACAGGGCAAAGAACCTCATTCAACCTGGAAGGAAAGAGCTTTTCGTCGTCTGAGGCGAGCCTTCCTCAGGGATCATTCGACGACGAGGAATCCTCAGACGAGGACGAACCGCTCGACCGGTCAGGTGACCATGCCCACGAGGCAAGCGAGGCGTGGCGGAGGGAAGCTCCAGAAGACAAGCTGCCATGCGAGATAATTCATGACGAGGTCGTCGTGAAACAGAGCGCAAGGGAACATGCTATCTCAAGAGCGAATGAGGGTCAGACCCAGTCAAGGAAGGAGGCGATCCTTCCACAGACGTCAATAACGCTCCCACCGCCTCCACCCATATACAGCTCATTAGTGTTGCCGGACGACCTGGCCCCGCGCGACAGGAACCTCGAACCCACTGGCATCGTGTTCAGACGAGATAGGAAGTGCGCCTTTGACTTTGCCCAGAGCACTCTGAGCAGTGAGCCTGCACTATGGACAGATGCATCTCACAGGATGGTGGGGCTCAAACACTGCGACCCCGAGCATCATGGAGGAATCGCAGTGGCCCAGAAGCTTGGCCAGCGGTGGGAGGTGCATTCGGCATACACTGCCGGATTTAAAAACAGCATGCAGCTTGAGTCGCTCGCCATCCTCATGGCCCTCCAGAGGGCCGCCCAGGAAAAGAGATCAGGTGCACTCGGGGAAGGCACGGTCTACATATGCAGTGACAGTGACTTCTCCTTGTATTGGATAGAAAAGGACCTCGCCCTCAACATCGCGACCAGGAAGGCAGTTCAGGAGCAATTGCCGTTCGAGGCCGACGTGGACGATCTCGAATGGGAGAGCCGGCTCTCTAAGAAGCTCGATCAAAGGGGAGTCAGCCATCACAACCGCCCGAAACTGGCAGTCACGATCGGCCAGATGATCCTGGAGAAATACTACGAGTTGCGCCAGCTCGGGGCCTGGGTCGAATTCCACTGGGTTCCGGCCCATTCCGGCCTGCCAGGAAATGAGATCGCTGACAGAGTGGCCGCATTGTCCTGCTGGTGGCTCGCAAAGGCGGTCCCTCGCCCGGCACATGGCACTGGCTTAGTGATGCCGTTGAAGGTGCTGACCTTCGACGAGCCGTGGACGAGATACTGCCCCCACAAGGGGCAGCCGCATCACACCGCGTACATGGCACTGCAGCTCCTCGAGGAATCCAAGAGTTTGCATGTAGTCATTTTGACCAAAAGTATCGGACCCGCAAGCTGCAACACTGCAGTTGTTGGTAATTGTCGTGTTCGTCCAGGTGGTTTGGCCCTACAGGAGGGTATCCCACGGCAGGGTATCCCACGGGAGGGTATCCCACGGGAGGGTATCCCACGGGAGGGTGTCCCAGGGAAGGGTGTCTCAGGGGAGGGTGTCCCAGGAGAGGGTGTCCCAGGGGAGATTGTCCCAGGGGAGGTTGTTCCAGAAAATGGAGCGGCCAAGCTGATTCCTTCATGCCCATCCGCTAGAATGGAATCCCCACCAAATCACAACACAGCCTTCGAACTACGACATGTGGGACCCATACCCCAACCACCATCACCACTCCCCCAGCAGGTTCGAAGAGAGAGGCAGAGAAAGAAGAGGCCATCGGCGTATAAAAAATTGCTTTGTGTCAACTGTTGGCACAACGGTCATCTGATCCACCAATGCTTTGAAAAGTTCCCAGAGCAGAAGGTGGCATTCCCACAGAGGTATGCTCGCTACGTTGGGCGCCCCCGGCTTGAGAAGGTGATGCCAGGGGCGTTCCAGAACATAGCCCGGCTGTACCCGCAGCTGATGTCTCAGCCGATCCACGGCCAGGACTCCAGGTACATGGTCGGCCGGGTTGGGCTCTCGCCTCACCTCACGCCGGAGCAGTGCGCTGTGTGGGCGGTTCGATGCCAGGCCGCACAGATGGGCAGGGACGCAGCGGCAGCCCAGTCGGTCCAGGACTACCGCCAGCACCTCAGACGGAAGTACCGTTCGGGCGAGGCACAGGGCGCCGCCCAGCTGGATGAGCTGGACTAGGTTTGGTATTTTCCCTGGAAGAGGGGGCTTCCCCAGCTGGGGGGACCAAAAAAAGACAGGATGCCCAGCCCTCCTCCCTCGCACGTCCTGGGTGTTGCTTCTTCCCACGTCCTCGTAGACAAAATATGGTGCATGATTGATTGCAGCAACATTCTCCCACGACGTAAATGACGAGTCAAAAGTCGAAGTCATGTGTGACCGACTGCACATGGCTCGGAGACCTCATGAGGGCATGCATCATTTGTTAGTACTGGCTATATGAAGATGGCACAGTTGCTTCAGGTTAAAAAGATACCACTCAAAGAATGAAGAATAAGAAACCGATATCACATGATTACATATTAATCCCACGGCTTTGTGACAACGCAGTATCCTCGCTCCCAAAGGAGATTGTCCTGCCAGAGACCAAGATGGTATCCCACAGGAGGGTATCCTGGATCCTATAAGAGGGTATCCCACTGGAGGGTATTCTATAGGAGGCTGTGCTTGCTTGTGACCATACACGGTTGCTTAACGCTAAGCTAAGCAGGCTGTTGAGGCAAAGACAAATAGATCCACGATTGTGTACATGCATCGCCACTCTGAATTGCATTAGTGATCCTTCTACTGTCCCCTCGGGAGATGCCTATTAAAAGTACTACATGCCCATGTGCAAGCAGGGCATGTGCAAGCAGAACAAAACAAAGCACTGCCGGTGCTGTGCCGTGCCATGCTATGCCGTGCCACTCCTGCTCTCTTTTCCACCAACCCTTCTGACGCCCGGTGGCGTGCAAGGAGCAGGATACCCTCTTGTTGTATCTGAAGTTGAATATCTACCGCGCCATTTTCAGGCTCGGTGGGGAAGAAAACGAAAAGAAAGAAGAAGACCCTGAGCGAGTGCTGCCGGATGCATGAGTCGTTGCCAAATCGTACCGCTTCCCTTCTTTCTATAACACATTGTGTTTGCTGGTTCGTCATAAAGCACCCCTCCCTGCCTGTGTTCCGCCTCTTCACAGCGACCGCGGCGCGTTGCCTGTTCACTACGGCCTATGCCGCCTTTCTATCATAGCCGGAGTTCCCTTAATATCTGATCTGCCATGTTCTTGAATTGCCACGTGTTGCCAGTCATGCGCTTGAATTGAATACCATGCAAGCTGATCATTGGTACCTTGACAATGAAAATCTCAAACTCAAGAACCATGTTTCCGCCTAGGTCGTCTTGTACCCGCGTCGTCGTCTCTCCCGGCGGAGGTCTTGACGGGCCCCCGGTGTCACGCGAATTGTCAATATCTGAGACATCTGAGTTGCTGCTGCTCCGGTCGTCCCGGCCCCGCCCTGGGGTCCTCGGCGTGTTGGGCTGGCCCCCTTCCAGTATGTCGCGCACGTCATCTGCTCGCTCGCCTCGGAGACCGAAACTAAAGCGTCTCCTGTGGCCGGGGAGTTGGTTGGGGCTGTTGGGCGGGTCGACCTTCTTCAGGTCTATGCTGGGTGAGTGAACACAACGGAACCCGCCCCGGATCTCGCTATAGTCCACGCCAAGTTGTTTGAGCACCCGTTTGATGTCTGCGCGGATCTCAGGTACGGGCCTTGTCGAGGTCGTGCTGACGCTGAAGAGACCCTTCAAGAAGACGGGCTTTGCGAGGCTTGGGTTGTCGTGGCGTTCGTCGTTGGACAGGCCGCTCTGGTCACCCAGCTCTGCGTCCGTTTCCTCCGGCACATTCAGCTCCCGCTGCTCCTCACGACGGGCGCGCCGCGCTTGGATGCTCTCGCGCCTCGCATGGCCCAGGGACTTGGCCCTCATGGAGACAGACCGCGAGGCGGCGGCCCCCCTGCCCTCGGCTTGTGGTTTCGGCCTCTCCATGGACTGGTCCGAGCCGCTCGTGGGTGGTGGCTCCTTGCCCTCGGTGTCTGTCGTCGATCCATGCGATGCCATAGCCCGTCTTCTGCGGAATTCTGCAGAGTTGACGCTAGTAGATCGCCCAAGGACCTTCTTCTGACCTTGCACATTGGCACCAGCAGACAGCGGCGGGCTCAGCAACTCGCTGTGTTGGGGCTGGCTGCTGCCCGAGCGTAGACGGGAGCTTGATCCATCTTCTTTATCGCGCCTCGAACGCCTGATGCTGAAGGATTTCCGAGGTGGTATGCCCGGCACGGGCGGCTGTTCGGATGGGGAATGGACGTGGACCTGTGGAGGGTGCGACCGGTCCTTCTCCGGCCTTTCGCCATCCCTTGGCCGTCTCCTCGTGGAGAACCTCCTGAGGATACCAGCTGCTGCGCTCTCCTTCTTTTCAGGCCTGTCCGCTGGTGCCTGTGCCTCTGGACCGAGGGCGGCCTTTGGCGACAGAAGCGCCTTGTCAGGCACATCGTCTTCTCCATGTGTCCGCGCTCGCGGCCTTGATCTCCCGCCGGTCGCCTTTTCACCCGGCATCTCGTATGCTGAGGCGTTAGTATGGGCCTCCTGTGGCGGTGCTATCTCGGGGACGGGGTCTTTTTCCCTTTGGGCTGGAGGTTGTTGCGTCGCCATGGTCGGCACGACGTCAACCCTCTCCCGGTCCTGCTTCTCCCTGACCAAGTAGTAGATGGAGAGCAGCGGGCTGAAGGCGTTAAGGGGATCGTTCCCGAGTGCGAGGGCCTCGCTGCTCGGGGCAGTCAACGTGTCCTTGCTGGTGATGGAGTTGCGCCGCTTGTAGAAGTCGAACATGCCTCTCTTCTTGTCACCATCCTTGGACGGCTGGGGCAGGTCCTTTTCCTGCTGGTAAAGGCGGACACCGCGCTGGTATTCCTCCGACTCGATCAAGCGCGTCAGCTGTGCCTTGATGACCTCGGGCGGTCCAAAATTGAAACCAGTCATGGCGTTGATGACCTCCGGGTCGAGTGGCAGGGTGAGAGGCTCACGGCGGGGCAGGAAGTTGTCGGGCGGGCTGCTGTAGCCCTTGTTTATCCAAGGGTGCGCCATGACCTCAGCCATGGTGGCTCGTTGCTTGGGATCCGTGACCAGCATCCGGGAAAGCAAGTTCTTACACTCTGTAGACAGGAATGTTGTCAGCCGCGTGTATCATCATGGGGAGTCGATATTGGGAGAGCTTACCGCTTGACAGCCAGTTGGGATAATCCACGAGACCTTTCTTGATCTTGGCGTGGAGCGCGGGCATGCTCTGGTCGTCGAAAGGGACCTTCCCGCAGACGAGAACATACAAAACAATACCAAAGCTCCACACGTCGACCTCGGGGCCGGTGTATGCCCTGGCCTGGAGGAGCTCTGGGGCGGCGAAGTACAGGCTGCCGCAGAAGGTCTTGAGGTGGCCACGCGGGGAGAACAGGTTGCTCAGGCCAAAGTCGATGATTTTGATGTCACCGATCTTGCTGATGAGGATGTTCTCGATCTTTAGGTCTCGGTGGACAATGCTGTTCCGGTGGCAATAGTCGAGGGCACTAGCGATCTGACGGCTAAACTTGCGGGCCTGTTTCTCCTTGAGCTTCCCGTGGGAGATGATGTAGTCCAGCATCTGGCCGCCGTTGACATACTCGAACAGCATGTACCAGTGGTAGTTGGTCCTGACGACGTCCCGCAGGCCGCACACGTAAGGGTGGTTGAGTAGGGTGACTATGGCAGCCTCTCGCGCGGTACGGATCTCCTTGCCCTGCTCGTTACGCTCCTTGTCTGCTCGGCTGTGGTGTCCATCGTCGGTAACACCCCTGGGGATGATCTTGCACGCGACCTAGAGGGTAGGCGGCTAATGTTAGCACGGGCTTCCAAGATGGGTTGTGTCGCGGGGTGGTTGGCACACTTGCCTGCTCATTGCTGTCCTCCTTTTTTGCCAGCTTGACCTTGCCCATGCTGCCAGCGCCGATTGTCTTGCCCAGGATCCATTTCCCCGATTGTGTCGGTATCGTGGTGCGAGACCTAGCCTTGGGCTGGCCTGAAGACCGAGGGTCGGCGGAGGAGGGGACGGCAGCAGGGCCGGTGTTGTGTGCAACGGTGGTCGCCATGGCTGCTGCAGGGCGAGGTTGTGGGGGGTGAGAGGCGGGATGCTGGCTGGCGCGAGGGTGCGGACGAGAGGATGACGGTGACGGGTCGGCCCTGGTGGCGGAGAGGGCTCTGTCCCTCTCTCTGCTGGTGCTTCTCGGGTGTTGGTGGGCTAGGCGTGTCCGCTCATGCTCATGCTCGTGTTGTGGGTTGGGCAAGACGGGAGGTTCTCTGTGCTTGCTCGGGTGGGAATGAGATTGGGTGGCCGAGGGGGCGCGATTGGGAGTGACAGAGGAGTTGTGGTTCTGGGCCTGGGCCGTCTGGGGGGGTTACGGCAGCAGCAGCAACAGCAACAGCAACGGCAGGGCCAGAAGCAGGGCCAGATCCAGAGGCAGGGCCAGGGACAGGGACAGGCACGGAGGTACCGTGGCGGGAGCGACTGGGCTGGGAGGTGGTGGAGGTGGAGGCTGCTGTGGACTGGTTGCGAGATGGAGATGAAGGGTCTTTTGGATGGGCGAGGGCGTGGCGGTTGGGGTCGAGTTGAGGCCGTTGTGGATCAGGGAGAGGAGCGTTGGAGCCGGGCGAAATTGCTGCTATCATTTGGGGGCGTTAAGGGGATCCGTACAAGAACGGGCTGGGCTGCCGGCGATGGGGAAACTTGGCGACTGACAGGAGAGAGCGCAGAGCAGCTGTACAGGGACCTATCCTGGAATAGCGTGGTGTTGAGTTGTACTGTGATGGGCAGGGCAGCCTATGGACAGCAAGCGAGGGCCAGAGCAATTGTATACCTAATCAGGTTGTATGGATGTGAGCAGCGCAGGGACTTTGTTTCTTTGTGTGTTGCGACACGCTGTCGCCCTTGCTGTGCCTGTCGCCGTCGAATTGCACGGTCAACGTGGCTGTCACCGTCGGCTTGCTGCTGTCAACGTCACGGTGCTCGCCTACTCGAGCCGCACATGCGGTGGTGCAGCCTGTAGGTAGTCCGGGGTAGCCCAGGTCCTTGCATGGCAGGATTGTGTTCCGGTCAGGTCGACCACATATGCACGACAGATGGAAATCAGGTACGCCTGCTCTGTGCCTAGTCTACTAACTACTACTCTGAAGTGGTCCGGGTACTGTGTAAAAATGCAGAGCAGCGCAGCGCAGAGCAGCGCAGAGCAGCGCAGAGCAGCGCAGAGCAGCGCAGAGCAGCGCAGAGCAGCGCAGAGCAGAGCAGCGCAGAGCAGAGCAGCGCAGAGCAGAGCAGCCAGCGAGCAAATGAGTCGGGCACGGCGTGAAAGCAGCCCGCGTGGGTGGGGATACTCTGGGCGGATAGGGGAAACAATGAGAGGGAGGGAGGCTGGTTTGGTACTGTGACAGGGCAGCGGGAGCAGGTGGCGGGAGCTTAATGGAACTGAACTGGGACGGGAGGAAACGGTGGAGGATCCGGTTCCAGGTTGGGGAGGCACGCAGCAAAAAGAAAGTTCAGCGGAACCCTGTGGCGGTCTCTTGTCTCGGTCCTTTTGCTCTGGTTGTTCTGGCTGTCCTGCTTGTCACCTCTACTCCGTGTCATGCCAGGCACAGCGTGTTGGGCCCAGACAGCTGGCAGTCAGGTGCTATAGGTAGTGCACACGACCTAGGTAATCCCGGAGGGTCGATGCTGTGTTTTAGTCTGGCAGGCCGGTCGTTCGGTTCGCCATTGCAATTTAACTGCATTACGCTGTGTGTGTACGGGATAGCCTGGGTCAAACCTGACAACTGGGAACCCTTCACGGCAGGTTTTGAATGGTCCTTATCACTGGATTGCTATAGAAAACGGTTCCTCCAGTTTTTCCCTCCTCGAAATGCAGTCTACACGCAGTTGACGTGTGCTCAACAGACAGCACCAGGTCCCTCCCTCCTGCGTCTGCTGACGTTGCCACATCATTTCCCTCGATCCTCCCTCGATCTCACCGTACAATTACCCACCCAGTACGCCACGGTACAGCACTAGACTATAGTAAAGAAGGGATTGGTGGGCAGTCTGATCCTGCGCGCTCACGATATCCAACACCAGGACAAATGTACATGTACAAGCACTTGTGCCTCCACGTGTGCCCTCCAGAACGTATGTAGATGTTAGTAGTGTACAGCTGGTGAGGCCAAGTCGTGCGTCCAATTGAGAAGACACGGGGCCTGAAAGTGTAGATTGTCTACTTGAAGTACACATGCTGTTACTATATTATGGATATTTTTGAAGGCCTTATAGTATACTGCAGAATACGTGTTTCTATCTACAGTGGACATGCATCCGCAATGGGTATCTGCAGTACCTCGTTGGAGTTAAGCATGTTTCCATATTTTCGGATGAACCCGCTACGATGAGCTTGGCCCAGTTTGGCTTGGCTGCTGCGACCTTCCCTAGAGCTGGCTGGCCGGCTGGACGCCTGACAGGGCCGATCGAACGCTGACTTCGTGGCTGATCAGCCTTGCCTGCGGGGAGAAGGGGGGGGGGACAGGCCTGTCTAAGTACTGATACATGCCCAGAGCACACAGACATGAACAAGCAAGAAGGCTGCCCGCACGTCCCAATCAGCTAGCTACTGGACGGCCCAGGCCCCGAACCCTGACAGCCTCGGGACTTAACACATGCAGACCCGGTTGTCAGTGAGAGCTGCTCAATCCGCGCTCATTCAGGCCTGCGGTTGAGCTTCACCAGACCCCGATCTACCTATCCCAATTCCAGACACTGCTTGCCCACCTTCTATCGCGCACACCCACCTCTTCTTTCCCGGACCGGGTCTACGCTCTCACCAACAGGGCCATCCGCCCAGAGATCCCCTCCCCGGCGAGCTCCCACAAGGCTCTCCACATGTCCTACAAGCGGACGCGCGCGCAATACGAGGCCGATCTCCAAAAAACACAGTCCCCTTACGTCGCCTTTGGCACGCCGCTTCCGCCCTTGGACCCTGACGTCCGTGACGATGGCTCCTACGTCCCCGTCTGGAAGCAGGAGGTGAGGGACGAGAGGGGCAGGAAGCGCCTGCATGGCGCCTTTACTGGCGGCTGGAGCGCTGGGTAAGCTGTCAACAACTGTCTACCCACCACCAAGGCACGGAGCCGCATTGCTGATCCTCGTGTGCGCGGCAGCTACTTCAACACCGTAGGGTCCAAGGAGGGATGGGCGCCGTCAGCCTTTGTCTCGTCGCGGTCCAGCCGCCGCAAAGACGACAAATCTGTCACCATCCAGCGACCTGAGGATTTCATGGATGAAGAGGACCTCGCCGATGCTCAAGAATCCGAGAAGCTACACACTTCGCACGCCTTTGCTGGCCTGGGCGCAGCAGACGCCGACGCCGACGCCGGCCGCTCAGGGGGACTGGCCGGTCTGTTGCACGTACAAGGCGAGACAATGGGCACGAAGTTGCTCAAGAAAATGGGCTGGAAAGAGGGCCAAGGGGTGGGGCCTAAGATCCGCAGGAAGGCAGAACTTGGTATGGCCACCAACCCGGGATTGGAGGGCACAGGCGAGACTTACCTGTTCGCGCCGGAGAATGCTCCCATGATACAGCTTGTCCGCAAGACCGACCGCAAGGGGCTTGGATATGACGGAGAATCAAGGCTTACACCGCTGGCATCATCGCGGCCGGGCCTGCCTGCACAGTCCGATGACGAAGACGCCGACGAACAAGGCTTCAGCCTCAGCCGCCCTAGGCTGTCAGCCTCCAAGAGCAACAAGAACAAGGAAGCCAAAGCCCGCGGGGGAATTGGCATGGGAGTGTTGAACGACACTGGCTCTGATGACGAAGACCCGTACGAGATGGGGCCGCGAATATCGTACAACAGGGTTATTGGCGGTAGCAAGAACGTCAAGAAGAAGAAGGACGCGAACTCCACCCCGGCGAATCCAGCTCTGAAATCCAAGCCGGTTTTCGTGCCGAGACGAAAGGCCGTGGTAAAAGCGGCCCTCGGCAGCGTGCGAAAGTGTCACGATGGTCGGCCACCCTTGGAAGGATTTGTCCTGGGTCAAGAGCCGGATCCTCTAGTATCTATGATCAATGCCGACGGCAAGTATCCACCACCAGAGATACCGGCACATTGGAAGTCGAGCAAAGATCCCGAGGCTACACAAGACGCTTCGCACTACAAGTCAACGGCCGATGCTGCGAAGGGCTCTCAACTGAACCCGTTGAGCCGAGCTGATATACTTGGAGAGAAGCAACTCCCGGGAAAGTCTGTCTTTGATTTCTTATCCGTGTCTGCCAGAGACCGCTTGGCGGCGGCGACCGGGAAGACGGACCTGCCGGCAGCCAAAGGCGAGATCCCGGAAGGCTACGCACTGTCGGAGGAAGAGAAGCGACGCAGTCTGTTGGAGCGAATTCCAAAACTGGACAAGCAGAGTGCCCTGGGCGCCATGACGAGGGGGGCGGCGGGCGGCGGGCCGTACGGAGACAACGAGGACAAGCGATCTCGCTACAGGGGCTATCTCGAGCTGCAGGCTGGTTTGAGGGGCGAGCCGCCCAGTAAGACGGCCAGGATGACGGATGACGAGTGGATACAAGAGTTCCATGAGTTCTACAACGTTGCCAGGATATTCCGGCCCATGACTGGGGCCATGGCCTCCAGATTCACAACGTCGTCGTCCTCCACCCTGACAAGCGGCACCGACGGAAAGGCCGGAGAATCTGCCTTGCTCTCCAAGCCACCATCCAAGCCAGAGGACCCAGCTGAGGCGGCAGCCAAGATGGGCATGTACGGCCATATGACGCGATCCATTCGTGATTTCTATCCGACACGGTTGCTGTGCAAGCGATTCAGTGTCAAGCCGCCGGCACACGTCCAAGCTGAAGCGGATGCGGACGCCACAGAAGTGCAGAGACCTGCTGGACCCACGCCCATGCGCGGGATGATCCAAGACAGCTTGGTAAAGGCTCCCACGACGGCGTCGGATGACCACCAAGCACAACCCACCGGGCCGTGGAAGCAGGAGGTTGTGATAGATAGTAACAGGAATGAGGCATTGGAGGCCAATCGGGCCGGCGAGGAGGTATTTAAGGCCATCTTTGGCGACAGCAGCGACGAAGAAGGATAGAACAGCCCCTCAGAGGTAAAGCAAAATAAAACCACCGCATGAACCTTCTCGTCCATCGCGTGATGCTAGAAAAGAGCTAACATCCTCTGGCCATGTTCTCGCGGCATGGTCTGAGAGCTGTTGGGCGACGACATGCTTTGGATACGTGTTACTGGCAAACTCACCAACCCACTGACGGTCAGCGTTCGTTTGCTGCGGACTCTTGGAACTCTGACTTGCTGACAATCACAACAACAGCATCATTAGAAAGCAAATAAGACGCCAGAATGATGGCAGGGTTCTCACTGTTGTAGTTTTTGTCCAGGTCCGCCGGTAATATTCCACAGGACGGAACAGTACACGTGCTCCGTGCCGGGGTGGTGCTGAGCCGGAGAGCCTGAGTAGCAGGTACCTAGCGTGCCCAGCCTACCTAAGTAGGTAGGTAACTACCTAGGCGTCGTACCTGAGCCGGGGACGCCCCTCTCCAAGGCCACCGTTCCCGCCAGGGGCAGCTGGGCTCGCTCGCCAGGGCCGTGGCATGCGAAGGTGCAGAGCTGGGGCGTCTTGCCTGATTTGGCACCTTCATCTCTCGTTCATTTCGATCCGACTTAAGCGCAATTCGACCACACCAGTCTTCAATCTGCCCTCGTCAGCCCTCCGTCCAATGCGTGCCGTCGTTTGATCGTGTGCTCTAAAGGTCGCCGGTGCTATTTGCTAGCAGTCTTGTTGTCTCACGCGGTGCCTCATCCTTCCATCGCCCAAGCCTCCCTCCACGCCTCACCCAGCACAGCAGACCCCGCCGACCGGCCAGCCCGTCTCGTCAATCAATCAATCACCTCCTGATGCTCTAGCCGCCCACCCTGCTGTCCAGCACCCGCCCCCGACCGACGACGAAGCTTCCAATATCCCCAGATCAACAGCACAAGACGGAGCCCAGTACCGTCTCCACATCAGCCAAATTGTCAGCACCACAGGAACCCAGTCGGGGACGTTCCGTGTCTTCTGGGTCAAGCCATTCGAGACGAGTCGTCGACGAAGCCCTGCTAGGACACGACGATCCCACAGCCAGGCACAGCCAGGAGAGCCTCTGCGGCCCAGGCCCAGCACCACTTGATCCTCCTGCACCATCACCACCGCCAGCTGCCGCCGACAGCATCGTCCGCTCCACCCAGGGCCCAGGGGCAAGACCGCAGCCTCCGCCGCCCCAGTACCCTGCCTCTGAGGCATCTCGCCCGACTGCCACGCCGCTCGTTTCTCACCGGACTGCACCTCCGCCTTTCTCCTCCCTCTTTGCCAGCTTTCCGCCGCCGGACCAACACAGCCCTGCTTCTGTGCTCGAGACCGACGATCCCTCTGGCTCTGCCGTAGCTCCTTCCGACCTCTTCGATCCGGAACCCGCCCAGCGCGATAAGTCCCCTGCCCCTGCCTACGAACCGCCAGCCGCATCGAGCTCCTCGGAACCGCCCAACACCTATCAGGAGACCCTCGCCGAGACCAAACGCGCCCTCCCTCAGGACACCAAGGGCGAGAGTAGCTCGCGCCCCAAGGACGACGACGCCGAACCACCACCAGCCTACTCGGAGGGTTACAGCCCCCTCCAGTCCTTCACATACCTGATGGCTGCCGCAGGAGGAGCCTCGAGTATCATTACTCAGGTGCAACAGGGTGGACCGCCCATCAACACCATCGGAGGTGAGAAACATCGGACTGGCTTGCTAGGGCACAATCTCTGACGTGACAAACGATAGATGTCGGCGCCGATGAGACTATAACCATGGACCTTAGGTATGTTGAGCCCCGCTTTTTGGGCGGTCTTTGGACGCGTCAGGAAATCGAGGCTAATGCGCAATATCAGGGGCACGCGGTTTGTTCTCTCCCGCGACGAGCTCCTGACGCTCCCCGAGTTTGTCCTGCTGTCCCTCTTCCCCAATGGGCTCTTCCCCGAAGGGCACATGGGCGGCTCGACCGACGGCGACGCCATCCAAGTCGATGTGAGTTGTTGCTGCACACAGCACCTTGTTGATATCTTCGCGAAATAGTGTGAAGCTGACGCAGTTGCCACGCCCGCCAGTACGACCCGGAATCTCTACAGTACATGCTTGAGTTTTTCCGCAAGGTTGCCTCGTCGATTCCAGCTGAGTCGTCACCACCACCATCGCAAGATGGCGACGCGCTGCCTATCGAGCCGCTGGGTGGCGCAGGGCGTGATGACTCGTCAAAGAGGGCAGGCATCATAGTACTGCGCGAGGACCTCGACTTCTATGTCATACCGCCCAAGGCAGACATCCAGCAACCGGAGATGATCGAAGTGAAAAGGGCCGCGGCCAGGGCACTCTTGAAGCAGGACGGCATCTTCTCCGGGCTAAAGCGGAGTGACGAGCCCGGGACTACAGAGGCACATTTGATTGAGATGTTGACAGCTGGGTATGTATCTAGAGTCTTTCAAATTCTCTCGCACCCAACTCCCCTTTGGCAGCATTTCCCAACTGACAGCGTGACACAGTGGTTTTAATCACGATGACCAATGGGGACACCGAGCAGGCGAGCCTAACAAGGCGGTTGTCTGCAGTCTCGCTCTAGCAAGGCTCCGCAGTGACATCCGTGGTAATGAAATGGGCAACAACGCCGTGGGAATGGCACAGAAGCTGTTGCTGTTCTGGCGGAAGCCGGCCAGGAGATGTTGGTGGGAAGGCGTGGAACTCGACAACGTCGAGGGTGTGCAGGGGAAGCTCAAGGTCTGGATCCGACGGGTCTGGACTCTGGAGATGAGTGTCATCGGTCTGCGGTGATTTCTGGACTATGGATGTGAGCGTTCAAAAGAAGAGCACGAAGCGTTCTGATCGTTTGTGGAATATCACGGGGGGTGGGGGACCATGCAGGGGCCTGGCGAGCCTTTGCTTTTCAGATACCAACAACGTATATAATTGGGCTCGACAGCCTGTGTGGGAGTGGCGAACTGTTCCTTTTCTATTTTCTAAAGTCATGGTCAAGAGCATAACACGGATACCATATTCTGTTCTTCGCACATTTCTCTGTGTGCTACCGTAATCAGTGTCGGATAATCGCCACGCCGGCTATGAGGCCAAGGCTGGGCAGCTGAATTCGTGGGGTGAGTGAGACCTTGGTAAGCGAGCTCACGGCTACAAGTGCTTGCCTACAGCTCGCCTCCAAGGCGGAGTAATTCGGCCTGCGGCTGTCGAAAGCCCACCCCGGATCGGGTCATGACATCAACTACCAAGCCTCGCTGTCAAAGCTGGGGTAGGCCGACTGGTCAATGGGTAGGTGGCCTGGGAGCCAAGCCTACAGACACGGGACGGTGCATCCAAAGAGAGCACAGCCGGTCCACACCTGGGCGATTGATACTGGTTGTCGTTGAGAATTGGGCAAGCATGGGTGAGAGATGGATGTACTCCGCGGATACTGAGGTTCGTGCAGGTTGGATATCCTCCTGCGATATTTCTGAAGCCGTTCGTGTGACTAGATGTATCTACATTCTGGCAATCTTCCAGTAGATGAATAAGCGAGATGCATCTTTACATATAGTCTTCAAGAGACCAGTCAGGGCGGCGGGTTCCCCATGTCTTACCGCAGGCTTGGGATCGACGGCAACCTCACTTGGCATGAGTTTCAAGATCTGCGCCGACTACTACAGCATGTGGGAGTGTACGCGTCCGGGGTCCCAAGCACCCAAGGCATGACGCTACTAAGAAGAGCTAGAACTTTTCTGGCTGCTCAGTACTGGGCGGTTTTATACCTCGCCCGTCTGCTATATAATGGGAGGGGGTGTTGGGCTCATACATACACACATCAGATACACAAGTGAAAGCGACTCGCTCGCAAGAACGACAACATCGCCTTGGATACTGCGTGTGTAGCGATTGTCGATGTCGACCCAGGTTCCTGCCATATAGGTACGGACTAATAAGAGAGGGGAGCCTGAAATATATCAATCAACCCTGGTCTCCTCCTTCTCGAGCAACTGCCCAGCAATCAATTGCTGCTTCTTTGAAAATTCCCAGCGACGGAGCTTCTGGAAGTCAACTGAACGCCAGGTCTATCCAGCTGTCTGGAAGCAGACTTGAGGAGCGTCCCGCCCAGACCAACTCTCTCAGAAAGAAACATCTTATTTGCGAGGGCTGTCCTAGTCGTTCGACCATCTGGCATTGACTTTCCCCCGCCCTGGCCATCTCCCAAGAAAGAACCATGAAGCCTCTCAGCCTACTCGCTGCATTCGCAGCCCTGTTCGGGAACATCACCTTCTGTTCCGCACAGTCCACTACCTCTGCTGCAGGTGCTTGTCCGACGGTCCTCAGCCCCTCGTATGAAGCCCCCGTCGTTGGCTCAGGATGGACCGCCCAGCTCATCGCCACCGGCCTGAACAAGCCACGGAGCATCATCTTTGACCAGAACGGTGCACTTCTCGTCGTCCAGCAGGGGTCTGGCATCGTGCGCATGTCACTGACTGACAACGGCGGAACCTGTCTGGCTGTCAACGAGACCTCCACTGTGGTCGAGAACTCAGACGTGGGTGTCTTCTTCTTCTTGTTCGAGTTTGTGAAAGGTCAACCCAGACTGCTGACGCTCTTCACTGTCTAGCTGAATCATGCTGTCCAGCTGTCGGCCGACGGACGCACCTTGTATGCTTCCACCTCGAATGACGTGTATCGTTGGCCCTACGATGCTGCTGCTGGCACTGTGGGAGACAGCGAGACACTTGTGACCAACATGAGCAACTCAGATGTAAGCCGGCCACGTGTGGCTCTCCCCGTCAGTGGCTAATCAGCCTCAGCATGTGTCACGAACATTATTGCTGTCCCGAAAGGCCGACAACACTTTGTTGGTATCCCGTGGGAGCGGCGAAAACATGGACTTCGGTGCCGCCCAGCTTGACTCCGGAATCTCACAGATCCGGGCCTTTGACATTGGCAACCTGCCGGATGGGAGACCTTACAACTACCCATCTGAGGGTAGACTGATGGGCTGGGGTCTGAGGAACAGCGTTGGAGTTGCAGAGCACCCAGTCACGGGTGGCATCTATAGCGGTAAGCTTCTCTGTACTATTCACTCCCTTGAAATCATGGGACAATTCTCACAGAGAATCAGTCGAGAACTCGGCGGATCAGATCGAGAGAAGCGGAACTGATATCCACCAAGACAACCCCGGCGAGGAGATGAACTATCACGGATTCCTAAATGACTCTACGGAGGACCAGGGCGGCAATTATGGTTATCCGGACTGCTTTGCCCTATGGGGCACCGATAACTTTCCAGACAAAGGGAACATGACCGTCGGGAGCCAATTTGCGCTCAGCCCTAACGACACACTCAACGACACGACTTGCGCGCGGGAACATGTCCCGCCTCGGTTGACATTCCAAGTAAGCCTCTCTCGAGCATATGAAAACCCAAGACCGAACAAAGACTGACGGGGGGAAATGCAGGCTCACACAGCACCACTGGACATGGTCTTCGACACCAACGGCACGACAGCATACATCACCTTCCACGGCTCGTGGGATCGCACTGATCCCGCGGGTTACGTGCTGTCGAGCGTGCAGTTCGACAGCAACACCGGCGCGCCCGCCGCCCAGCCCGACAACAGCAGCGCCACGGCCGACGTGCTCAGCAACGCGGACCTGTCAAAATGCCCGGACTCGTGCTTCCGCCCCGTCGGGCTCGCCTGGGACAGCCAGGGCCGCCTCTTCATGAGCTCGGACTCGACGGGCGAGATCTACGTGCTGCAGCGGTCCGAGATGTCCGCGACCGGGGGCGGCACGGAGACGGGGACCGGAACGGGAACCGGCACGCTGGTCACGCCGACGTCGAGCACCAGCCCGAACCTTGCGCCGCGGTCGAGTAGGAATCGGCCGGGTGGTGAGGCCATCTTCCTCACGGGCCTGGCTGTTGCGTTGTCAGTGGTATGTGGGGTGTTCTTTACCGTGGCCTGAACGTACAACCAACTGCTGATAATGTTAACTTGCCGGGTTGCACGTCCCTCGTCGGAGAAGGGCAAAAGTGGCTTGGAGATAGGATTCCAGGAGACGATAGTTCTGGTTCTTCTTGGTAGACCGAAATCAACGCGGAGCTTCATGGGGGGGAAATAGCATTGAAACACGGCCGCGGAGCTTAGCAGGCTGAAATTATGACTGACTTGTCCCTCTTCTTTTTCATTTATCAATACCCGTCCGGTGGACCCCAAACGCCTCGCGACCCCTAGACTCACTCCTCGAGTGTCTTTACAATGTCCCACTCGCCCCGCAGGTTCTCCTTCCACAGCGTGACCTTGTTGTCGCTTCCACTAACGGCGAGAACGTTGCCGCTGAGGGACCAGCTCACGCGCCAGACGGGGGCGTCGAAGTTGAGCACCTTGGAGTTCCACTGTCCGGGGCTCGCGGGGTCCGACGTCCAGATGCGCACCGTCTTGTCCTGCGACGCGCTCGCGATGTAGCTCTTCTGCAGCACCGTGGGGCTCCAAGCCACGTCCCTAACCCAGTCCGTGTGGCCCGAGAGCGGCTCCCGCTCGGGCTTGTAGCTGTTGTTCGCGGGGTCGAAGACCCATATCTTGAGGAGGTTGTCGCAGCCCCCCGAGACGAAGCGGCGGTTGCCCGTGGCGCCGGGGCCGGGGGCGCTCGACACGATGGAGCCTGGGGTGGTGGACGGCGCCCAGGAGACGGAGTTGACGCCCAGGCCGTGGGCGGGGAAGGTGGTGTGCTCGAAGCTGTTGTCCTTGAACTCGAGGACCGAGACGTTGCCGTCGGAGGAGGCGCAGGCCAGCAGGCAGCCGGACTCGTGGGGCGACCACGAGACGATGTTGACCGAGGCCTTGTGCAGGGCGAAGTCGAAGATCTTCTGCCACGCGCCCTGCTGCTCCCGCCAGATGAAGACCTTTCCGTCGTAGCCAGAGGAGGCGAGGATGTTGCCGTATTTGGGATGAGCCCAGGAGACACACCACACAGCGCCCTCGTGTCTGTTGTCCTGGGGCGTCAGTTGTCTGTGACATGCCGTGTGTTGCCCTGCCAGCCTCTTGTGGCCGGACACTGGAAAGTGCCAAACTCACCCCTTGAGTGTCTCCGTCAATCGCTGGGACTCGCCCTCGATCTCAAAGATCTTGATTGTGCGGTCCGAAGAACATGTCGCGAGTCGGCGTCCGTAGTAATCGAGGACGGCATCGTGCTAGGAGGCCAGACGGTCAGGTTGAGCTCGGCAGGAAGGTCGTGCTTGTTCGCATGGGAATGCGAGATGGAACATACTATCATGTCATCGTGGCCGGGGTTTGAAATGACTTGGGTCGCCTGTGGTGGCCATGGTCAGAATCGCAACTCGATGCAGATCCGAGGCATCGTGGGCATAGCAATACACACCATGGTGGCGGGTACACGGCGCGGTCGAGGACAGGCCGATCAAGTGGACTTTTAAGGCGAAATAAAAGGAAGGTCTGGGTAACTCAATGAGGGTTTGAAGTTGGCACAGGGACTGGAGAGGATGACAACAAGTTGGGTTTCGCGGTGGCCGTCTTGGGGAGGTGGGCGATTTCGTGACGTGCTGTCCTGTCCATTAAACCAAGCAGTCTCTAAACTCTCAATCTACCACAGTAAGCTTCTAGGTACCTACCACCTAGCAGGACGACGTCAACTGGAGGGTCCACCTGTGTTGTGTGTATGTAAGCAACACCCCCCTGCCACTGCAAGGTGCCTGCTGCAATAAGCTACTGAGGTACCTCTCCCATGTGTCTAATGCGGTAGGCCAACGGCCGGCTGACGGAACGGACTGACTGCCTTTGCCTCGGCTTCTGGCTTTCGGTATTTGCCTCCAGCAACTGTGCACATGGGCTTGACTCCTTCTTTCTACCACATACACTGCCATGATACATATTCCGGCCTTAAAACAATCTTTATCTTCTATGTTTTTAGCAAACCCCCCAGCACCTTGACTGGGACACACAGAGCATCCATGGGCTCTGCTCTCAGGGCCAGCCAGTCAGTCGGTCAGTCAGTCGTGGGGTTGAGATCAGTTCGCATGAGTGCTCTCACTCACCACCTTGGATGAATAACCCTTCTCATAAATCAGTCATACTTATACATCAAAGCCAATGCCTTAAAAGCTGCTGCATCTGGATTTCTTTGTCTGATGTTTCTGAGCTGGAAAATTTGTGTGGGAATCAAACAATAGATGCATCGTTATTGTTCAAAGCTCGCCCCTCCTTCAACTCAGGATTTCGATAAGTTGTCTTTGAGCAACTCTGAACAACTTTGAACTTCCAACAGGAAGTGCTGCAGTCTTCTCTTTTTCAATCACCCAGTGTGGTCGCTTGCCACTGTGTGGGTGATTGGCACTCATTACAACATCGTTGGCACCTCCAGGCATCGTGATCACCAAATCGCGAGCATCAAATCGCAAAAACCAGATCACGACCAACGACCACCACGTCTGGTTGACGGTCTGAGGCCATCATCCATTGAAGACACGTCGACCACACAAATTTCAGTCACCATCGTCAGAATGGCGGACAACCTCTGTGGACCGTCTGCTCCGACCAAGGGCTTGGTTGGACACCTCGACCGCGACCGCACCCTTCAGCAGGACCGTGTTGCAGGCTCTCCCGCCTCTGCCGCAGGGGTAAGTTGCACCTCAGGACTCTTTTTACTGGGGAATGAAGCTGACCTGTACAGTCTTTCCGCTCAACTACCCAAGGGACGCCCAATACAGCTGCTGGTGATGCCTCTTTTGCCAAATTCACTGGTGCCTCGTCTCAGCCCAATCCTCAACCCGCCGCCACTGCTCCGGCCCTTGTCAGACCCCGAGAAAACCCAAACCATAACCCATTCCTTTGGATGCAGTACCAGTCACGCTTTCGTGGCCATGTTGACATCCCCTTGGATGGCAGGGACCAAATCGATCTTGAGAAACATGTCAACCCGCCCATTCCTGACCGCCGTGGCGGAATGGACCATCAGCGCCCAAGTGCAGCTCTGCAGGCAGCCAATACTTCCTGGGTCAATGACTTTCGACGTGCTCAAGAGGAAGACTCTCTGAGGAAAGATATGGAAGTCTTGCGCTTGAATCCTACTTACAACGCAGGACCTCAGTACCCCATCAACCTGTATACTCCTCCCATACACTCGGTACCCGTCAGCACTCCAGGCTATGGTCCACCCAGTTTTGCAGCACAAAGTGGCTACCTCTACCCCAACGGTCAGCCCATAATGCAAGGAAGTGTCGCTTCTCCCTATGGCCATCCACACATGATGCCCACCCATGCTCCAGGCCTGGTTCCAGGCTTTGGTCAAGCCGGCATCGCGGGGCAAGGCGGCCAACGCCTCACTAGGGACCAGCCAGGGCAGCAGGAGACTATTGCTCCACATGGTTATGCCACTCCGGGCATAGCTCAGACTGGCCCGAACGGCCTCCCTTTCAGCCACTACCCTCAGAACATTGCCTTGGCAGCCAATACAGAGGAGGCCCTCGGTGCGGCGTTCGCTGCATACGACCAGGAATTTGAGCAGGAGATGGATCAGTGGGTGGCTGCTCACGGACCCGAAGACCGCGAGGATCACGAGGCTATCATGACCGAACATGCCAAGAAGTTGGATGCTAAGCGCTGGGAGGGTGACCCGAAAGTCTTGTCACAGCTGGAACCCAGGAATCGCTTTAATCTCAAGAGGCGAGAGGACATGGAACTTCAATCGTATGCTGCACGCATCCTGAACACCATGGTATCAAGCGACAATGAGAAGTTCAGGGGCTCTTCTTTCACTGACCTCATGCGCCGCATCGTCAACCGAGAGGTGGTAGTTGAGGGCGACGATCTCATCGATGTTGCCACTGGCAACCCCACCGACCTGACTCCTCGAGACCTCAAGCCTGTCATCCAGGTGCCCGACGTGCCCCCGACCTTCATACCTCCATCGGACGCGGAGCTCCGGGCGCGGCAGGAGGCCGAGCCCAAGGAGAAGGACACGGCTGCGGCGGAGAGCTCGGGCGGTGCCTGAAGGGGGCTAGACGTCCAGACGGAAGTGGTGGGGGCTGACGTTTGGAACCTGTCGCCCGTTTGGAAGCCATCAAAGTTATCTTCTCCAGAGGGAGGAGATGAGGAAGAAGAAGGGCAAGACCACTGGGGCACTCGCACCAACTTCCTCGCGTCTCCGTGCACCGGGTTTCATGGGATCCAAGTCCCCACCACCGCCCGGGAGTCACGCACCGGCACTGATTCAGAGCGGACCCTCGACGGCCAGGCTGAAGAGATGCGGGACCTTGCAGAACTTGCGATCGGGGAGTCGAAGCAATTCACGCCCTTGGCATCACCGTTGCCACCGTCGTCACCCATGCGGTTCGCCTCGCCGTCCGAGACTGGTAGCAAGATACGGCCATAATTGTTGCTTTTGAATTGCTTCTTGTATCGTCTTTTTCCCCCTCCTTTTTTGAACCTGTCTGCGCACCCCCTCCAGATCTTGTCAAATTGTGTCGAGACCATACCGTCAATTGCATGAGCACCACCAGCCCGCATTGCCCCTTCGCCCAGCAGGCATCGAGACCTGTTCATATCCACACCTTGTTTGTCTGTTTTCCATCTCATGGTCTACAGGAATCAGAGGATCTCCCACTTTGCGGCGTTGGAAAACAGGATCGTTTCAGTGTGGCCTTCCCAGGGGGCGGAGGCAAGGGCTTTTGTCCATGATACCAAGGCTCTGTTTGTTATTGCATCGTTTTCAGGCAGGCAGTTTGTGCATGTCTTCCGGATTGGCAGGGCAGCAGGCTCATGGAAACGAGCTACGACAAACTTGGCAGCATACCACACGGATTTTAGGAGGTATGGAAAGGCTGTTTGTCTGCTCTCATCTTGGTGTCACCGTGTGCAACTGTACAATACTCTAGATCAGAAATTGACTGCATACATCTGACAACATGCCGTCCGTATTCTGTCGTATGAATCATTAAACAGCATGACCGCACGCGAAAGTCCACTACAGTGCGAACATTGTGACAAATCATACAGAAAATTCGGATGTATGTGTATATAAGAATTCAATTGGGTATCGTATCATATTTTTCTTTCCTTTCCTTCCTTTCCTGAGGGTTTAGTAGGCTGCACGCACCAACACGCCTAGTGTTTAAGCTTCTTAAGCCAGCTCACCCTCCGTGTCTGCTTTTGTACAGGTGTAAATCCGGTGCCAGCACTCGTCTCCCTCTCACTATCCCTGTGCTCCCGAGTTACACTGTGCATGCCAGCCTGTTTGTCCGGTAACACGACCGTGTTGTTGCCCGCCTCAGTTGACTGGGAGTGAGACTGCTTCAGCATCCGCCGCTGCATAAAGGCCGCGCCTGTGCTAACTGCCCTCCTGAGGCCGGATTGCGCCGGCGGTGGCGTATTGCTGCTGATGTTGCTCGTGGTCGACCGCCTGGGCAGTTTGAGCGCATGGGATGCGCATGACATGCTCACGGACGGTTCCCGCGGATGAGCGGCGCTCGCATCACTTGTCTCGGCCGAGTCGGGCGCTGCTCCGCCGAGTCGCAAAGCCAGCCAGAGGCCTGTGACTGTGATGAGCTTCTTGGTCTCATCATCCACTGCGTGGGTCTGGCGTTCGGCGGAGGGCTCATCGGCAGAGAAAGGGGACGGCGGCAGGTCCCTGGCGCTCGCTGAGTCGAAGTTATAGCTCATAGGGCGAGAGGGCGGGAAGCGGCCCTGTGATGTCGACACGGTCGTGTAGTCCTCGAATACCTCGAGCGATCTGGGTGTCAGATTCGCCAGGATCGGGTGGCGCCGGGACTGCGGATTGATCAGGCTGAATGTGTACTTGTAATCGCTCGGCTCCGCGACAGACGTGAGGTCGCCAGCCACTGTAGCAGCCGATGACGAGAGCCTGTTTGCGTTCTTCTGGTTCGAGACGCTCCTGGTGGAGTTCCGCTTTGCCCACCGCGCGGTCTGTGTGATACCGTGCTTGTCGATGTGGACAAACTCGTAGTTTCCCTTGGGGCCAGGTATTGCCCTCCAAACAGTGCCGTCCTCCATTACAATCTCATCACAGTCCTGGCCCCTTACTGGGCTCAATATGGCAAGAGGCTCGCGGCGGCCGCCGACATGCTCATCCTCCTCGTCCGAGTCGCTGAGACCGGTGTCATAATCCTCGGACTTGAGCAAGATGAGGTCACGAGGGCCCAGCTCGCCCTTTGCCCCAAATATGCGGGGGAAGAGGTTGATATAGCGAGCGGTGACTATGGGCCCGGCTATGACGGACGCGGGAAACACATCGATTGCTGGCCGTGGCCGCCGCTGGTCTCCGGGGAGCTCCTGAAGCTGGAAGAGCAGTCTTGGGCGGATGTTCTTGAACAGGTGCTTCTTGGAGCCCCGCTTGGGTGCGGGCAGGGCGAGGAGGTAGTGGCTGCTCTTGCGAGGGGTGGCTCTCCTCCTCTTGGGCCTGGCGGCCGAGGACGTGTGCGAGGTGTCGGAATCGTAGAAGGATGGCTCATCTTCTGTCATGGAGGACTTGGGGGTCTCAAGCGGCTCGGGATCCTTGAAGCGAACGACGGGAGCGGCAGGGACAGATCTCCGGGCGGCAGCACGGTCTCCGACACGGTCTCCGAGCACATCGGTGACGGGTCGTTCGTAGACTTCAGACACGGGTCTCGTCGCTTTGGGTGTCTGGGGCAGAGGCCATGTGCTTGCGTGAGGCGGCGTGGTCGTGGAGCGCAGTATGGGGGTTGGGAATGCTGATCGTAGGTATGGTCTTTTGCGTTGTAGGGGAGCGTGTGTAGGTGAATGTGGAGGGTGGCCGTTTCCCGAGCCTGAGAACTCGTGGCCGTGGAGGGAGGCACCAGCGTGTAGAAACATTTTGCTGGCGGCAGTCGATACAGCGTACTAGGAACTCATACACAGGCACATATAAGTACACATGAACACGCAGCGGGCTGGCAAGACGAGTGCGTGAGGTGAGCAGGATGGGCAGGAGTGACCGGCGGTTGGTCACGTCCTAGAAGTAGAAGGAGTGACTGAGGCTCCTTCCACTCCGTGACTCCCGGAGGTCCAGCTTCGAAATCCAAATCCAAATCCAAACTCGGATGCGACGCAAGTGCGAGTGCAAAATGCTGCGGAGCTGGTCCGTCCCGGTTTGCGTCCTGGTGCCAGAGATTCCGTCACTCGTTCCCAGGGCCGGTCGCCGCCGACGGCGATCATGGGGCGCGCTGGTGGGAGGACGGGTTGGTAATTGGTGCCGGAATTGGCGGATACCAAGACAGAGGCGTCCAGCACAATAACTCGTAGCTAGGTACTGTGCAGGCAGGATGGTGTTGCAAGGCCGGTGGCGGTCTAGATATCGCTTGGGCTCGGAGAATAGAGTTGATGGACAGCGTGTGGAAGTGGATCCAGGTGGGAAAAGCGTTCAAAGTGTGGCGTCACAGTCGGGCATTTATGGGAGGCCGGCGCGTGTGGTTTTTGTATGAGATCGAACGACAGAAACTGAGATCAGCAAGACGGGGTCGGAGGTTGGTAGTTTAAGTTAAGCTTCCCAATTGTCGAGGCCTTCCTGTCATCAGTCATCAGGTACCCAGTGGCAGGTCGATATTACCCCGTCCAGTCCGTTGGAAGGACAAAGTGCTGCACAGCAGGGTGGCAGATATCGACTGGGATGCCTTGTTGCGGGAAGACGCGTCGTCCCTGCACAGAATGTGGGCTCTCCAGGAAGAGGGCGGGAAGGCTGGACAGGAGGCAGGCCAGGGGTGTAAGGTGGGTGGGTGAGCTCCAGGCGTACACGAAAATGTTAACAAGGGCACACAGAGCTGGTGATGGGCTGAGAAAGGTCGGCGTCGGTGTGGCTGATCAGGAGAAGGATGAGGAGCTTGGTGAGTTGTTCTCGCAGGAGGGAGGCAGAGAAGAGGAGTTGAAGAAACGGAGTGCGGAAACGAAGACGAATACAAGACACCAATCCACCAGGGATTATGGCGTGGGAGTGCAGCACGCAGTTGCAGCGGTGGGACAAGCCTCCCGAGGTGCAGGACCGCGGCAGTGGCAGAGAAGCTGATGAGGTTGGTGAGCTGAGCTGATGAAGGCCCAAGATCCTGCATGTGCGCGCAGGCAGCTACTTTCCTATTGTATCCTGAGCATGTCCCTGTCGGCATGCCACTGTGCCCACACGGCTATGCTGCGCCCGTTCCAATGAGAAGGGGGAAAAGGGGGTCAGTTGAGCTAAATTGGGCGTCGGGCACGGTGGGCGTGCAAGGGCATTTCCCCAACTGTCACTGTGTGCCGCTTTGCCTGCTTGCTTGGCTGACATGACCTGACAGCAAAAGAGTCCTGGATCTGGTCTGATTTGACTTGTCAAGATGCCTGCTCCTTACTCTCTCGTTGTGGACTTAGGATGGCTCTTGGCTGATGGCTGACGATACAATCCGTCACTTGATCCATCATCCATCCGTCAGGGGCGGTGACGGACTTCTTCTCGTCTGGTCTATTTCACTGTACCGTACAGCCCGGCAGCACGTGCAGCAGCCGGTCAATTGGACTAATAAGCCTAGTGGTGCTCTACTGTAGTAGTGCAATCTGGCAATCTAGGGATATTGACCAGACTAGTCAGTCAAGTGTGTAGCAGGTGGCACGGCAGTTCTTGGACACACCACACAACCGCTGGGCCATTGATGGGGTGGGGGAGCTGCGGATATAGCCGTGGAGATTGAAGTCGCCTCCGGGCCCTTGCTCGAAACGGGAACAAGTGGAACAAGAGAGAGTGTGTGTGAATGTGCACTTGTGTGTTTCAGCTGTCCATCCTGCCCCCCATCCTGGGCCTCTTCTTCCTTCATCAGACATCAGACGGATCCCCATGTGCTCAGATCCCCGCATGTTTGCCACCAGTCCACAGTCAATCTTGTGCTAGACTTCTTGAAGTACGTGCGTACTTGAGGTAGCTGGCACAGACTCACATATAAGCAGACTGGACTGATAGGTGGACACCAAGATGAGCATCTGCAGGTGCCAGAGACCTGAGGGGCCCAAATCCCGCGCCGGTGGAATCTCCAACAACCGGCCTGCTAATCGGCAGCCTCGTGGCGCCGACTGATATTTTTGGCGTCAGGTGTTGGTGCTCTTTTCGTCGACTTTTTGATTGCCCAAATCTCGGTACATGCCGAGGCCTGCCCCCAAGCCACAGCACGGGTGGTGGAGACCCACAGACGCGCTGGGCATGCCTGGCATAACTGACAGCCTGTGGGCCCGATCTTCTCAGGGGGGGGGGTCGTACCCCATGCTGTCCTCTATTTGGGTCTGTCTGTCGTCTGTGTGTCCTGTCAAGCCCGTGTGTCCGTGTCTACAGTATCTGTGTACGGCAAGTAGATCATAATTGCTATGAGCCACGCAGCATTCTGGTCCCCTCCACCACATTCGCCGCCATGGCCACAAGCATCAACAGTGGCTCTCCCTACACCACGTTGACGGCCACGTTCCTCTCGTGGAAGGCCGTCCTGTTCGCCATTGCTGCCGGCAGCCGCGTGGGCCCGACCTACGACACCTCCTCGAGCCTCCTCGTCCCCGGCAGCCCGCCGACCTTGCTCACGCGCCTGTCCTCTTGGGATGCCATCTACTTCCTCAAGGCCGCCCAGAGAGGCTACCTTTTCGAGCAGGAGTGGGCCTTTGGGTCCGCCTTGCCCAACTGTGTCTCCCTGATCATCCGAGGTAACGCTCGCTCCTCCTGCCTAACAGTCCGCCCAAGTTTAAAACCAAGTCCAAGCTTCTAATCACAAGCCTCAGCCCTACGGATCCCTCGGCTCGGCCTGCTCACTTTACCCGACCCCAGCACTCACATTGAGGCTCTGGTCGCCATCATCTTCTCCAACACCTGCCACCTGCTGTCCGTACTGGTCCTCTATCAGTTGGGCTTGCACATCTGGAGGGATTCGAGGTGGGCACTTACTGCTGCCCTGCTGCACGTCTTGTCCCCGGCCGGCCTGTTCCTGTCCGCCCCCTACGCCGAGAGCGCCTGCTCCCTGCTGTCCTTCACCGGCTGGCTGCTCCTGGTCAAGAGCTGCCTCAGGACCGGCACATCTGTTTCATCGCTTCCCAGAGATGCCTTGACCCTACTCGCCGGCCTTGTCTTTGGCCTCGCCACCTATTTCCGTACCAATGGCCTGCTCAACGGCGCCCCACTGGCCTTCGATTTTCTCTTGACCTTCTACCAACTGACGGAGGATCTCGATCACACCAAGACCCCCGATTACCTCCGGAGGCTGGTCGTCCTCGGCATCGCCGGCCTGTCCGTCGCTGCCGGCTCCGTCGTCCCTCAGTATGTTGCTTACCAGACTTACTGCTCCACCGCTTCCGCGCCTTCCGAAGCGAGACCATGGTGTACCCACCTCGTGCCCAGTATCTTCAACTATGTCCAGAGCCAGTATTGGTAAGAATCTCCTGAGTAACCCACAGACTGCGGGCCACATGACGATGGCCTCGGACATCAGCAACGTCCGCTTGCTTACACCGCAGAACAGGAACACCGGTTTTCTCCGCTACTGGACGCTGTCCAATGCCCCACTCTTTGCCCTTGCAGCTCCCATGCTCTTCGTCATGGGCAAGGGCGGGAAAGATCTTTTCTTCCAGGGCTCCAGGATCTCCAAGGGCCACGGGTCGGTCTCGGGCCTTGACAGTTCCCGGCTCGTCCTGGTGGTGAGGTCAATGGTCTTTGCTCAGGTTCTGCTCGTCGCCCTGGCCTTTACGAGTTACCACGTTCAGATCATCACCCGCTTGTCCTCGGGCTACCCGGCCTGGTATTGGTGGCTTGCGGCCTGCCTTAGGAGCCCTAAGACGAGCAACATGGGCAGCGGACTTGTGGTCTTCATGATCATGTATGCTTCCATACAGGCCGTGCTGTTTGCTTCC
Organism: Diaporthe vaccinii; assembly: GCA_039880775.1. NCBI lineage: Eukaryota > Fungi > Ascomycota > Sordariomycetes > Diaporthales > Diaporthaceae > Diaporthe > Diaporthe vaccinii. Next base: position 151,969 of record JBCEDN010000021.1, read on the forward strand.
TTCTTGCCTCCAGCTTGAGACATCCTGACACTAGTTATTTTGCGTCGCTGCAGCATTGACCTTGCCTTGAAAATCATAGTAGGCGGCTGATAATAAGTGCCGAGTGATCTATAACATCATGCTCAAGCTACTGTTGCAGCCTCGACTCTTCAAGTAGCCCAGTATCTGATATTCAACATTGGGGCCGTACCATTCCCAGCCTGCCCCTTCAATCCTTCAAGTCAAGTTCCTCTTCAAATCGAACAAGTGATTCGCATGCGAGAATTCTCGCCTGGATGCCCACCAGGGGTCCTTCCATTCATTTGAGGGAAAAGGATATCATTGCGGAAAACTACTCTTCCAGCATTTCACATATAGGCATGACGACGCCATTGCTTGGAAAGCCGCGCATGCTATCTAAGATATCCGTTTCTCTTGAATTGTATTGTACACTCGCAGAAGTGGGTCGTCCATCCGCCAAGCCCCCCGAAGCCCGGGGGGCATTGACTGCCCTCGCCGGGGACCAGTATGATTGCTGCCTGTTGGATTTTTCCATGCTGAACAAGTCTCACCAGCGTTCCAGTGAACATCTCCCGGCTCTCTGGTCTCTTCCCTCAATTGGGTGGACCTCCGAGACGTCTATACTCGAAATCGTGGAAACGGGAGGGCTTGTAGCCGCGACCATAGGGCGGAGAGCTGCTGGTCCTGGGCGAGCGGCGACGGGGCGGCGGCCTGTCGCGCGTCACGTACCGGTCGATTGCGCGCTGGGCATCGAACTCATCACGGGGCAGCGGGTGACCGGCCGGGCTTGGGAAGCGTTGCCGCGGGTGACGCTTAGTCAAGGACCGCGGGGGCGGGCTGTCGGGGAAGCCACGGGGAGGCGAGAGCCTGCCACTCCGTCGGCGGTCTGGGGAGAGCAAGTTAGCAGTGGGACAAAGTCGTGTGTGTTTAGCCATGCGGTGCCAGTGTGCTGCGCACTTGATGCGAGGCAGGGGGGGGGTCGGGCATGGATGAGGGGGCATCATGAAGATTGTGAAGGGAAGGGGGAAGGAACGTTGGGCAGGATGCCGAGGGGAATGAGAAGGAGACTGGTAGGAAGCAAATCGGGGTACCTTCTCGGGTCTGCCACTCTCTCGAGTCCTCACGGCCGCGGTTGTGGTAGCCGTGGTAGCTGGCGCGAGATCCACGGTGGTTACGGTTAGTACGGTAGTACTTGGTGGAGAAGCCGCCATCTACGTCGCCATCAGTCTCTTCGCCGCGCTCTCTCTTGATGCCGCCTGTCACCGTGTACGGGCCAAGCATGCTATACTCAGCCGGCTTAACATCTTCGGCACGCTGGGGCGGCGCAGGAGGTAGCAGCAGCAGGCGCGGTCCAGCGCCGCTCGGGTGGTTCACCTTGCTACCCTCGGCGAATCCCTCCTTCAGCCAGGCCTTCTCTCGCTCGCCCTGCTCTTTCAGCTCCCGACTCTCGCGGTCGATCTCCTCCTGGCGGCGGAGGCGGGCCAGCTCGCCCTGGCGGTACCTGTAGCTGTCCCAGCCGGTGAGACGCAGCCAGTCTCGGAGGTCAGGGTCCCGGAAGTCGAAGCTCTGCATTTCCTGGCCGTGATGCTCGATCGGCCGCGACGCCACGGGGGCGGGCGAGCGTGGACGCTGCTCGCGGCTGGGCCTTGCGTATACATGGTGGGGAAAGGGCGGCGGCGGCGCCTTGTGGGCCTTCCAGATGATGTGGTTGTCGTCTTCTTCTTGTCTGCCCTGGCGGTCATGGAGTGAGCGGCGGCCATGTCGGTGCTTATTGTCGGACTTGGACGCGGATGGATGAGCAGGGGCGGTGTCACCCTGGGCTTCTCTGTATTTTGCCACGGGCTTGGCCTCGCTAGACCTGGACGAATTGCGCTCAGCACGTGGCTCGGTTGGCACGATGGTTGTGGCAGTCGGGGCACTGGTGGGAGGCGTCCTCTTGCGCGAGGCAGGCTGGGGCGTCGAGTCCTGGACGGGAATCCTGCGTGCGGGGGCCGAGGGCTTGCTCTCGGTTTCGCCCTCTTCAGTCGCCGACAGCATGCTGGAACTCTCCTTTGGGTCCACTTTGCTCTTGGTGCCAATGCGCGATGCAAGTGTTTCCTCGCTGGCGGTGCTATCGTCTCCTTGCTGGGCCTTGTTGCGGGCACATTTGTCGGTTTTCTTTTGAATCTTTGCAGGCGCGTGGCCCTCTGTGCCCGGAGGCGCCTTTAAATTGGATCCAACCTCGTTGACTGTCATCGCGGCGTCGTTTGCATCCTTGCCAGTGGTCTTGGATGGAGTTGAAGACGGTAGCTTTTCCATCAGTTTCTCAGTAATTTTCCCAGAGCCATGTACCTTGTAATTTGCATCAAGTTGGCCAGGAGCATTCAAATCGGACGATATCTTGGATTTTGAAGTCCCCTTGTGTGTGTCCCTATCGTCGGGCATTTGATGGGACAGGCCTGGGATGGATTGTGCTTGAGCAAGGGTGGACGTCTTGGTCTGGACAGCTTCGACTCCGTCTGAAGTCGGCTGCTTTTGCTGTTTGCGTTGGCCTGACATATCTTCTGCGGAGTTCGTGTCTGCAGGTTGCGCAGTTGCAGCCTGTAGTCGGAGCCGCTCACGTCGGCGCCGCTCCAGCTCCAGCTTCAGCTCAGCAAGTCGGGCTGTCCAGTTAGGCTGATCGGATTGCCTTGCCTCTGTGGGTTGCGCGTAGGGGCTCGACATTTTTGTAGAAATCGTAGTAAAAGCGGTTGTAAATTTTGTTCTGGGTGGAAGTAATCAAGTTGATGTGTAGATATTACTTCGTGTTGTTGTTGTTGGTGCCTGTCAGCATTGCTGCAGGATAAGGTCAAACGGTGTTGACACTAGCACCATATATCTCTTACTCACTTCGACAACAGAACAGCCTGGCAGGCAGGACCGGGCCCAAGGAATGTTGACAGTGAATGACGAGGGACCTCTAGGGGGGGTTTCCTCGTCCCAGGGAAGTTACGAGCTGGGGTGTGTCTGAGTTTGCAAAGCTGAACGGGTAACGACACGGCAATACCTCATGAGGACATCTACCATACTTTGAAAATAAATCCTAGAAAGCAGTCCCTACAAGCATACGGGGATGTCAACCAAAATCCAGCAGAGGAGTGGCGGCACATGGCATACAGGTATCGCTGCTTATAAAACATAAAGCGATGCTGGTGGGATGGGACGGCATTCATCAGCATGGAAGATATGGTACAAGATCGATTCTTCCTGCAGGGCCATCCATCAACATGTATTTCATTTGCTGACTAGCTGCAGTATGCTGCTTTCCATTGGCAGAGCAACGTCAGTGACGTGGCTGTTGGCTCGGGTACCTGCTGTTCTGCTGCATATCTTTTGCCCAAGCCATGCCATTTGGTTTGTTAGGAACGTGCCCAATTACACCGCCTAGTGGACTCATCAAGTTTGAACACTTAATTCTCTTTCTCCAGGACAGGAAACTCGGATTTCCGACACCTTTCAATGTTTCCTATGTCTCTAGTTATCCATCAGCCACGACTATCTCCTGAAGTCGGAGTCGATCTGGAAAAGAAACCCTCAAAAAAAAATACACACACAGCCATCCATGGAAGTTTTAACAAGATGTGTGGCCGTCACTCAAGCTTTAATAACGTCCAGGTTTCCATCATCAACGTGGAAGCAAGGGGTAAACATTATTATCTGCGCATGAACTATCATACCACTGCAAAGAAAAGCGTCAAGTTCAGGAATCTGGAGATCACTGTCTGTTACTGGCCTCGAGCAGCCTCGACCAGCCTGGTGAAAGTTACGACTTGCCTGGGAATGGTATCAACATGTCACATATGTTCACTGTGTGTGGTTGTATTTCAAGCCGGCGTGTGACCGAGGACGGCAAACGTAGGCGAAGGATGATTTCGAGGCAGAGAATGACAAGAAGCTGGAGATACGCTTTCGATACACACATAATAGGAAAATTATTTACGCCATTCCATCAAGTTTCTAAAAATTGTCGCGTGGGCTTGGAATGGTAACAAAGAAGGCCGGCCAAATGTGCTGTCAACCCGGTGAATCATAGGTGGCACGAAGGACCATTTCATTCTCAGTTGATTATAAACATTTAAATCAAGTTGAGTCGCCTCGATCTCGAGTAGAGTCATGGCAAAGCAGTTAGATATGCCACATAGTGTTGATACAATTTTGAGCCAAGTTCTGATCTTGCTTGATGTCATGGAGGAACCAGCTGACATAAGGCCAATGTCATGTTCTGTTTCATACCAATGTCTTACCCTAACCGGGTTCTCAACGCAACTCAACGTCTGTACTATCCTGGCCCGGGTCGATTTCCCGGAAATCATACATTTGTTCGGTTTGACAGGGACTGATCGTGTTCAAGTGTTGTCTATGAAGCCAACCCCCGTTGATTTGGGCAGTAGCAGTGGCAGACCTTCAAGCAGCTCACTAGTCGTGCTGGTCCATGCATTTACTGACGAATCTTCCGGAGGCCGTGACTCTTTATAGGTATTGACTTCATAACTGAGCGCAGCAACAACTAGAGTCTGCAAATCATGTCTCTTCGTTGCAGCATGAGCCCGATATTCTTTGTGGATCAAACATGACAGCTCGTGTCTTGGGGTGGATTAACCGACACCTTGTGTTGACAGAGGAGCGGGAAGGAGTCTTGGTCTGGACCACCTCGCTCGCTTGAGTAGTGTGGATGCTGATGAGGTGCGGCCAAGTGTGTGATGGCCTCAAGGGGGGCTGATTCCTAGACCAGAAAAGGAAGTGGGAAGGTTAGCCGAGGTAAGTATTGTGGGATTGAGGTGACTGTCAGGACCAGGGGCCTGCCTGCGTACCAAGGTTGATTTACTGTGCCCAGGCAAGTAGCGTGTACCGCATTCCTGTGTTGAAGATTAAATCGTCTAATATTGAGCCTCAAGACCCCGCCGGAGCCGAAGGATTCCAGCCAAAGCATTGAAAATCAAATACCCAAAGCGGGCTGGCGGACGGAGGCTATTGTCTTGTACCTTGGTACTAGCCGCGAACTGAAACGGAGCTGTGCACGGGGCTCCCAGCGGCCCGGCCGTAGGTTTCAGTCCGTTGTCATTCCGCTTGGTGTGGATTACTGCACGCCTAGACAGCTTACCTATATACGCGAGTTGACAACAGCCGTGGAAGGAGCCTGGAAGTCTTGAGGAACTTTGGCAAGTGCGATGGTCCGCGAGCCCGGGTCCTGTGTGTGCGCTTTTTTCCGCCCCAAGCCCAACCGAAACTCAATCGCCAGACAACGTGGTGAGCAGAATTCAACTGTCTCCTCTGATCATCCTGGGCCAAAACCCTATCTACTGTCGCAACAACGGGCACGCCCGAGTCTATTGAAAGCAACGACCCAAGATTGACTGACTCCTTTGGTCGGCCGGATTGGCGATTGGATGATGTGGTCGTCAATCGCGAACATTCAGTCGAAGTGTCATCACCATCAACTCAGGCCACTTCTCGCTCGGAACTACCAGATCCACAAAGCCAAGTGTCGTCCGGTCTCGTAGCTTCGCTGTGGACGCCTCCCTTTGGGTTGTTTGAACAACAGCCTCTTTTTAGATCCCGTTGTTCCGTTCCTGCAGCTGGTTGTTCCAATGCAGAACGAACCTTGGCCTGTTTGCCGCGTGGTTCGCGACGACCGTCCGGTAGCGTTCTACTCTTGCAGGTGTGCAAGTGAGACATGGTTCACCAGTCCTGTCAGTTTCGGCTGCCGGCTGCTCCTTGGACCCTTGCCCGGCCACACGGACCTCTCGTCCTCTCTCTCCCTCCCTTGATTATCTACAACGCACTGGCCCCATCATGATTCTGCACACATACACACTGGTGCTGCGCAGAACCCGTCGGCCTCAGGATCGCCCGGATATAATCCATCCACACCTACACAGTACATTGACTCTCCAGGGACCGGGACACCAAAGTCAATCTGGTCTGAATGGCGCGGATGCAATGGAGATCGTTCCAAATCCGGCTAAATCTCGTCCCTGACCGGACGACGAGGTTTACGCCGGCTCGCTTCTGACGTCTAAGGTTTCAAGTGAAACACAAGAGCACATGGGTCACGATGCCACACCGGTGGCAGCATCCACCTTCCATTCTGAGAGCCTTGGCGCCGCCGCATCGCTGCTGTCTGCCACAGGCGCCTGCCCCATCTTTGGCGCCCATCACTGTTCACCCAGTCACTCAAGCCTGCCGTGGCGCTTTCCTCGCCCTGCATGACCACCGAGCTTGCCACGTCTCGAGCCTGTCCCTGTTCCACGGGTTTGAGCCTCACCCTACCCTCGCTACCGGGATGGCTGGCCAGTCTATTCCAGGTACCAGTCCGACGAGCGAGATGGGGGCTCCCTAACATACCCACACCATCGTCAGAGCCACTCCTTGATAGCACCTTCAATGTCGAGATTCGGCAGCCAATGTTTCCCTGCCGTATGCAGCATCCACTCCGCTCCTAGTTTCGCATGCTTCAGATCCAGCGTCCCCACTTTGTCGTGACTGCTGCTTGACACTGCCCGTCCCGTCCTGTGTGATCCCAGTTTCGCTGTCTCTTCTCTCTTTGCTCACTTCTCTACTGCATCAATCACAACGGGAAGTGACGAGAATGACTGGCGCGAGTACGTGAGAGTGTCGTCGACATGTTGACTGTGCGGAGGATCACGAAATGATGAAGTGTTAATGCTTTTCTTGATACCCTTTTCGTTCGCTTCGAATTCCCCATTGACTGGGCTGGCTTTTCCTCAAACTCCCCTTCGCCAGCTGGCGTCGCCATTATGGCGATATCTGGAACCACCTCGGCCCTCGTTGCCGCCTTCGCGTTGTGAGTTGCTGTCACCCTCTCCCCAACGGGCATGAGATGGCGGGTGTGGTATCGGAACAACGCTGACGAGTATCAACAGTGGCATCGTTGTCAACGCGGCATTGGCGGCTCTATTTCTCAACGTCAGGGGCCATGGCTCGTCGATCTTTCGGGACGGCAAGAGGCTGGTCCTCGCTATTTTTCTATTCAGCGCCGCCACATGGGCCCAAGTTGGCTTCATCACAACTCTAATAGATCCGGCCGCCGAGAATTCGTGCCAGATCGCCATCATCTTTACCACTATTTTTGACCAACTCGCCCGATACTCGATTGAACAACATTCGCTCTGGGTTATAAACGATGTGACTCAGGCGTCAGCCGGCCAGATCATCCCGCAGGTCTTACTGGGCGTTCGGTTCGTCCTGGGGGCCGTTTTTGTCGGCCTTTCAAGACCGCAATTCAACACCGTTTGTGTGCCGGTCTCATCTGTTCTCGCCCTTGCCATCACATTAGTAGTGGTGGATGCGGTGATTGTCGCGATTTTGGCCGGACGGGCCATTTCTGTCGGGCTGATCAAGAAATTGCAAGACGGTGGCCAAGACTCGGCTCGAAGCAAGGCTGTTGTTGCGTCGCTCATTGGTCTGACAATATGGATGGCGGCTAGTCTCACCACAACCCATCAGGCCTGTCATCATGGTGTATACTGACAGGCATACAGACGAGTGTAGCCATGCTGCTGGGCATATTCACTACGGACTACATATTCAGAAGCACCGTCCCAGCGGGTGGTCTCACCATCTTGCTCAGTAAGTCTTACACATGAACATGCTTTCCGGATCTCCCCCTGACTGTGTTAGTTGTTGTGACTGCGAGCACAAGCGCGTTCGGAGACCAAAAGCCGAGGGATAGGGACAGGAATGTACCAGAGGCGCCATCACCGAGACAGGTTGTAACTGCACGGTCCATCTCCACCTCAGCCTCCAACGAGTACCCGCCGAGCCGATACGAAGATCTCAAAAACGAGCAGATCACTTCCAGCACCGCGTTCGTCCAGCCGAGGGAAGTCCCGTTTCCAAATCAGGGCTTGCCGAGCATCACGAACCCCGGTATGTCAGGACAGGGCATGGGTGGAGTCCAAGTTCAGGGCCAGTTGTTCCCTCCGATGCGGTCGGTCACGGCACCCGTCAACCCTCGTGAGGGAAGACAGCAGGAGAGGATACAGAACAAGCCCAAGACGTTGTTCTCGAACGCTGGCGCAGGGCCAGCGAAGACGATCACGGTCGGGAAACTGGCTATATCAGCTCCTGTCCTTCAGGAGGGCGGCTCGAATCCGTTGGACAAGGTAGCCACAACCGATCTTGACACAGCAGCAAGGAAAGAGAGAGAGAGGAGGGCGCTCCTGGCGAGCCAGAGTCAAAGCTCATCGGCTGTCCGGAATGAGGCTGCTGCTACAGCCATCGAGCCGGCGCAGGGCGTTATGCGGGCCACGAGTACCGTTCGTAAGGAGGTGGTTGGGCAGGCGTCTCTGCCCGCTTTGCCCGATGGCGCCACATCTGCAACAGGCGTCACGACCGGCTCTCAACTTTCGCCTGGCGGTGAGGAACTCCGGAGAAGATCGCCGAGGCATGCGCCGTCGACCTCGCAGACCTCGGCACAATCGGTGGCCGTCTCAGCGACCAGCCGGCCACCTTCTCCCCCGCAGAAGTCGGCAGCCCGGGCTCTGCCTAAGAATCAAGATGTTATTATCAGGACAGATATCCCTCCGTCTCGACAACTACCTCCATCACCCGAAGCCACGGCACCTGAGCCAGCAAAGACACCTCTGCAGAGACGACCGACGAATGGCCTCCCGGGGAATCCGAGAGCAATGTCTGTAAGGAGGCCGCAGGGGGAACCCGGGCCTCAGAGGCAACAAACTGTCATGTTCGTCAACAACATCATATATGATGACCCGAACTACGTCGAAAGCGTCATGGGAGATGCCAAGGAGCGCGGCGCAAAGACGGCTGTCCCAGCGCCTATCAACACAGCGTCTGCAAGCCCGCCAACAACGCCTGTAATTCCGGAGACACCTGGCACCTCAAATTCGATTGTTCACCGTCCGAGACCAATCCCGAGAAGAAGCAATACATCAGGCATGGACACGTACTTCCCTCCAATCGCGCCTCCCAAGGGCCACAGGAAATCGAAGTCAGCCGGGTCTATCCGCACCGTGAAATCTATGCTGCAGACCGTGCCAGGCAGCCCGACAAATCTTCCTCCCCTACCTTTGCCTCCTACGCAACAAATCCCAAGCTACGCTACTCGGCCGAAGCCCAATGACACGAAGAGCATGACGTATGATGAGAAAATGACCCTGCTCTTCCCACAGCCACCGAACGCAGAGGGGAGTGCACGCAGGAGATCATCAGTGCCATCATTGCCTGGGATGCCCGTCTCTTTCATGAGTAGTTCACCGACACTCACAGATAACCTTGGCTACAACAACCAATATCGAGACTCGAAGAGGACAACAACGTCGGTGCAGACAAGGAGCCTGTTCGACGAGCCAGAGGAGGCATCCCAACGAGAAGTGTCCATGGAGGCGGGCCGTGACCGACCGAGTGCCACGGCATATCAGAGTCTTCTATCAGAGGCTGGCCAAGATGTTATGGCCGAGGAGTACCCGGTGGACGAGAGGAAGCAGTCTCTGGCAACGACAGGAAATGGCAAACGAGCGTCTTCGCCGGTCTTACCCGCCCGATTCAGTATCCGGTCAGCGACAACGACGGATCACACCAACGCGGACGATGCAACTACGGAATGGGGCACAGTCCATTCTCCGGCACCAGTTCAGCAGATAGGCTTGACAGTTCATCAAGCCCGGGCCATCGAGGTTGGGAAGGTGGACAAAACTCCTGGCCAGGATCAGAGGGCCGTTTCGGCGATGACCAATAGCGAGGAGATGGTTTTCATGCTCGACGCGTCCGTGGCCCGGGACTTGCAGCCCAAGGGCAAGGAGCCTGCAAATGCCGAGGAGGAAAGCCCGGTGGCGTCAAGAGCGTCTTCTGGCCAATTCTACCGGCGGGTTGGAGACGAGACCCTCAGTTTCTCTTCGCGACCCGATAAGACGCGGTCGAGAAGAGGCCCACCACCAGTTCCTCTGGTGCTGAGCGACCGACCGACAACAGCCAAGCAAGCGGTCCTCGTCAAAGCTGCCGAGCCATCGCCTCTCCCGTCCCCGGAAGAGGCGCTCTTGATGATTCAAGCACAGCTGAAGAAGTACGAGCAGCCTGGCCCGGGTGCGGCCGATAGCCCGGGGCACGGCCGACTCGCACTTTTGAACGACTTGGAGGCAGAGATGGGCCAGCAAGAGACGAGATGGCATGGCATGCAGCATGACCTTTCGCGAGATTCCTTCTCCACCGTCTCGCCCACCGCGCAGTCCCGCCGCAATTCTGAAGTTGCCCCCACGTCACCGGCTGAGGCTCTATCCAGGAACTCTTCAACCAAATCCAAGGAGAGCATCGCTATAGACCGGAGAGCATCACGCCAGGCACGTCTGGGTAGCATCACGTCGACGCGCTCTTCGTCGCGTGAGAGCGATGACAGCAGGAATCGAGCGAGTCTTTGGCAGAGGAGGCTGGCGGAGGCACAGATGGAGTATATGGAGAACGCTAACGAGCTCATTCGCAAGCGTAGTCTGAACTTCCTCTCCGTGGCCAAGGCCGACTTGGGCAGTCCGACGCCCCCGGACTCGGATGAGTCGGAAGGCGAGATCGAATCCAGGCGCAATCTGGCAGCACTCCTCGAGGCCCGTGCCAAGTATCAGGCGGTCGAGACGGAGCGGTCTGCTGGGGCCTCACAACTTCTCTGGACACCTCGTCAAGAGCCCAAGCCTGAGAGCGGCTTTATGTGGGTTCGGCCACAGCGACCGTATGAGCAACATTTGCCGCGTCAGGAGCCTCCCCTGCCAGGACTCTCGGTCCGCCCAGCCCAGAGGAAGGAGAGTTCTACGCTGCCGATCGAGTCCACACAGCTTTGGCAGAAGCCGATTTCACTCGGCGAAACCGACCTATCCGGCCTTTGGAGGTCTACAGCTGAAGTCGACGCGCTCAGAGGAACATCTCAAACGACCAATGCTGCAAGGCGCCAGGCTCCCAGCTACTACAACCCCGGCATTCAGCGCTCCCGGTCCGCTTCCGGATCCCGCCCCCTGACGCAACGACCACCGCGGCGAAGCAAGCGGATCACAGCGCTGCCAGACATCGTCGAGGATCCTCAGCCACTTCCAGACAAGCGAGGAACTCTTGGTATCTTCCAGTTCCCCTGGGGTGAGAAGTCTGACGTTGCCTCCGTGCAAACTCGCCCATCACTCTTCATGGCGATGCCAGGCACCATGTCCACCGGTGGCAGGGATGTCAACATGTCTCTTGACGCGAGGGCCAGGCAAATCGAGTCGGATGAGTACTCTTCATCCTTCTTTGATGACTATGACGAAGATGCAGAAGATCGAAGCGACTCTTCGAGCGACATGGGATCGGACAGTGACGATGGATTCGATGAATCCACGTTGTGGGAAATCGCAAGCTTGCTGAAGACTGATCAAATCCCATCCACGAACAGCCTGTTCCCGCCGCGGGATAATGCCACGAGCTATGTTGTTGATGACTATGCGGATGATGAGGAGGCTGCTCGGATTGCTCGTCAAACGATCCTCGTTGGTATCGAAGAACCAGATGGTCTCCAGGAGATGCCATCCCCACTACCCCCACTGGACTCGCCCAAGAGAACACAGTCGGCCCTTTGGCAGGCCACGCGAGTTACGGAACGGGCGTTGTCCGCGAAGGGTCTCCCTCAGCCAATGGACTGGCACAGCTATGATGCACCAACAGAGACCTCCCGTGCGAAGCCTCGGATGCCTGTGCAACCGGCGATGATCGAGAGTGACAACCTCTGGATCCCGTCGCAGGTCGAGGCTGTGGAATCAAAGTCGCCAATGTGGTCATTACCCAGCAGTGTGGAGTCTTCCCATCCAGCCTCGCCGAAGGAGACGCCAGAAGTGCCCCTAGCGCGGGGGCCATCGACGGAGCTTCCTGGCCTCAATGAGCTGTCGAGATCTATTTCGACGTCAGACTCACTCTGGAAAGTGGAAGAGCAACCTCAGAAGGGCGGTCATGGTGTCGGCCTGCCACATCCGGACAACTGGGAGGCGCTAGACAACACCAAGACTACCGCTCGTGCAAAGCCGCGTCAAGCTGAGCCTGCTGTCATTGAGAGCGGCAATTTGTGGAAAACTTCCTCCGATACTCGTCGTTCCAAAAATTGGCTAGAAGCACCGACGCCAATTGAGTCTAGCAAACCTCTGTGGGAAGTGTTTGAGAAGCCAAAGCGCGGCGAGCATGCTATCGGGCTGCCTCATCCTGACAACTGGGATGAGTATGATGGAGCCAAGCCTACTCTGCGTTCCAAACCGAGACAGTCTGGTCCCGCCGTCATCGAGAGCGTCAACTTATGGCAGGCTCCTCAGTTGGAGCAGCCCGGTCCGAGGAACTGGTTGAAGCTACCAAGAGCAATCGCTACCAGCCACAGTCTGTGGCAAGTGACTGCACGCCCGAAGAGAGGAGAACACTCGGTCGGTCTGCCTCATCCTCAAAGCTGGGATAGCTACAACAACGTAACGGCAACAATCAGGGCGAAGCCTCGACAATCTGGTCCCGCCACTATCGAAAGCGTCAACCTGTGGCACGCTTCTTCAATTGAGAAGTCTTCACCGAGGAATTGGCTGAAGCTTCCAAGCCAGCGTCTCTGGCAGGCAACTGCGCGACCAAAGAGAGGTGACCACGCTGTCGGTCTGCCTCAGCCTCAAGCGTGGGAAAGCTACGATGGTGTCAAGACGACTGTCCGGGCAAAACCTCGACAGTCTGAGCCTGCTGTTATTGAGAGCGCCGACCTTTGGCAAGCCTCGTCAGGCGAGGTAATTACTTCGCCTTCCAAGCTGTGGGCACCGAGGACGCACTCCGCTCCTGTGACGCGTGCTGCATCCCCTGTCGTGGATACATTCAACCAGCCTGAGGCACCTAAGCTACTCTGGTCAGCACCAGTGTCGCCCAAATTGCTGGCTGACTATGGACTGTTCAATCCCGATACCAGTCGCACAGACTTCAGAAGGTCTTCTCAAGCTCCCGCCGCTGTTGACATGGGCCGCAAGCCCCGCGCAGTAGACCGGAGGCCGGTTGACAAGCTGAACTCGACAACGCTTTGGGTCGCCGATGCAGCGCCCCAGATCGAGCGCAAATGGATCTCACCGATGCCCAGCCCCAAGGAGAAAGCTTCCAGGATCCCAGCCCCTGTGCTGAGGTCAGCTACTCCGGCTAGACGGCAGCATCGATCAGTTGCCGCTTCGCAAGTGGACTGGGACGCTGCCCTCCGGAAAGCCCTCGCGGCCAGCTATCCGATGCCATCGCGTAAGGCGGCGACTGCTCAGCAGTGGGATGCCGCACTCGACCGGGCTATAGCTGCCAGCTACCCCGTCCCCTCTGCTCCAAGCCGCAAGACGACTGCCCAGGCAAGTGCTGCGGACTGGGACAGTGCTTTGGCCGAAGCTGTGTCAAAGAGCTACGGCAAGCTTTTCGATGTCTCGAGACGCCATCCCGTATTTGCCACAACATCGTTGACCTCGCGTGCTATGGTGACACACCCTGCTGCTACTGGGTACACATATGATATTGCTGCTGTGCATCCTGTCTTCTTCGGCTCAGGCATTGCCACGTGCTCGGTGGACAATATTCACCCAGCCATGGGCCGGTCGTGGCCCACAACCGACGTTGAATCATCTGGCGAAACCACAACCGGGAGCACAGTCTTGATTCCTACCTTCGCCGATCACGTAGTCGATGAGGAGGAAGAGTACTATGCGGAGAATGAGATGACGATGGACCCAGCACTGCTTGCACGAATCGAGGCACTTGAGCAGGAGCGCCAGTTTGCGGAGCAGTGGGCGAGGAACTCTTTCGCGCCTGTTGATGTCACCCCAAAAACGCCAGAGGCTCCAGTAGCACTTCCCAGGGAGGAAGCACCGGGGGTTCCTGAGCAAGCCTTCGACTTTGAGTTTGAGCCCGTCGATGCCACGCCGTCCGTCCAACTCGCCCCCTTGGCGATGCCACACGTCGCCCAGGAGCCTGCCGCGGCAGCAATTGGCTCTGCATTGGAGTCGCCCGTGGTTCAGCGTCTCAAGCGCGCAGACACTTTCCAGTCTGTGTCTGAGATGAGTGAGGCTGAGTCGTCGGTAGTTAGGCTTAGGGACAGCCTCGTGAGCGCGGGTACCCCTACGGAAAGCAAGCCTGCGGGATCTAGTATCAAATTCATCTACTGAGGGTATAAACGAAGGAAGGCACGGAATGGGAGGGAAGAAGAGTCGGGAAACCTTGGGCATCCCAGATTTGTTTTGTAGTTTATACTGTGTGACTCGATCGAACGATCCACAGAAATGATACCTCGGACCTGTAAAATTAGCATGATGTTACAGTCTTTCGCTTCCAACTACACACACTTGCTTAATCAAATTTCAATTCATATGAATGAGTTTAATCCTACAAGGCACCCTTCAGAAAGAACATATGTGAAATGGAATTATTGCAGCCTGAACTCCTCGACTTTATGACATCCCGTCTGTCTATTCAACTGCTTTCTTTGCGCTTGAAGCTTCATTCTAAGATCATGAGCCCGCCTTTCCATTCTATGGCTATATGAGACGCCCAAAATCACTGCATGCTTCTTTTCAATGTTACATGTCTGAAATAAACGATCGCGTTTTCACTAATAGTCGCCACAAAACACATCAATACCTGACTAATCCAACCGTATCATAATCTGAGCTTTCTATCTCTCGCGCCTACATCAGAGCGCGAAGTCAGGCTCCGGGGAGGACGGAATGGGCGAGCTATCGATGGGCGAGTAGACGGGCGAGAAGGGGTCGCTCTTGTGGAAGACGCGGCTTCCAAACTTCCACACCTCGTCGGCGACCAACTGGAAGGCGCCGTCGGCTGCCACCTCCTCCGAGAAGATGACGAGGTCGGCGTCGGCGCCGGCCTCCAAGGAGCCCTTGACGCCCGTCAGGCCCAGCATCTCGGCCGGGGTGGACGTCACCGCCCTCAGGACGTTGGGGATGCTGGTTCCGGACCACTTGAGGAAGTTGTTCACGCATTCGATGAGGGTGATGGAGCTGTTGGGGAGGAAGGGGTGTAAGAAGTCAGCACGGTCGTTGTTCTCAAATATTCCGGGGGCTGTGGGGCGTCGGGAGGTCCCTCTCGAGTAGACTCACCTCCCTGCTATGCTATCCGTCCCTTCGAGTGTTAGGACGTAGCCCTTCTTGACGATGTGGTGCTCGCCCTCGCCGTTGGTCCACTTGTACCTCCCATCCGGCAAGCCCACCATGTGCATGGCGTCGGTGACGAGAATGAACCCGTCCGGGTGTGCGTTGTGGGCGATCTTGATGGTGGTTGGGTGCAGATGGATGCCGTCGGCGATGATGCCGAAGTAGGGGCGCGGCAGGCTCTCGGCGATGCCCAGCACGCCGAAGATGCCCGGGTTCCGGTGGTGCAGCGGGCGCATGGCATTGAAGAGGTGCGTGATCATGGTGGCGCCGCTCGCGACGGCGGCAGAGGCCTCCTCGTATGTGGCCTCGGAGTGGCCGATGGAGAAGATGATGCCGCGGGACTGCAGCTCGGGGATGAGCTGCGTCATGTTGCCCAGCTCCGGCGCCGACGTGATCATCCTTATGGGCAAGGGCCCTCGCGCCAGGTCCGGGTTGATGTTCTCGGGGCCGTACATGTCCTCGAGGTCCTTGAAGGCGTGCACCTGCCGCATGACCTCGACGTTGTGAATGCCGTTCTTGCCCGGGTTGAGGAAGGGCCCCTCGCAGTGCGCGCCGAGGGACTCAGCGCCGTCGTCGGCGATCCTCTTGGAGCCCGAAGGCGCCAGGTGAGGCAAGACCTTGCGGTATAGATCGCTCGTCTGGGTCGTGACGGTGGGCACGTACGAGGTGACGCCCGTCTGGACCAGCCTCCGGTTCAGGTCCCGCACGGCCTTGCCGTACAGCGACATGTCGGGCACGACGGTGGAGAAGTTGAGGCCGAAGGCGCCGTTGAGCTGCACGTCGATCAGGCCCGGCGAGAGGATGCGGCCGCCCAGGTCGATGGTCTGGTCGGGGAGGACGAAGTCGTCGTAGAAGGCCTGCTGGGTCTCGACGATCTTCCCCGTCACCGAGCTGACCCAGAGATCCTCATCGACCAGGCTGTCGCCCTTGACAAGGCGGCAGTTTGTAAACTTGGTGATGCCATGCTGGCGGTGTTCTGTGACGAGGGCCGGCATGCTCGGGCTCAAGGATGTGTTGTCTGAAGTGACGATTGCAATCTATGGGGGATATATCGTGTATTCCTGGTGTGTCCTGAGCCTGCAGGCTTCTCTTTGGTGGTTAAGGGACTCCATGAACAGGAAGGGAGAGGTGATGACAGGGAGCATGAGAGTCTATACTTAACCAACTTACCAACTAGGTTTACGGCCACCAGGGTAGCAGGTTGCACTCCGGTAGCACTCCGGTCGTCAAGATAGGACTTGCAGTACATTACACTGCCTGACTGCCTGGCTGACTGACAGACCCCGGGAAGCCCAGAAAGGGAAGTGGATACAAGGTAGGTATCACGTTGCCGGCACAAACAGACCGGGTGTGCCGCCAGGCTCACACAGCTCCGGACAAGAGCCGCTAGGGATGGAGGCTACAAACCCTCATGCAAACCCACTTAGTCATTGGGGGGCACCTGGTTGGATGCATGGTGATGAAACCGGTCATAGTAATAAGATGAACTGAATCGAGGCGGCGGCAACACATCGATCAGCATGGGCACAGTGCAGCACAGTAAGCCAGTCGTCGCAGGGCGACAGTCCACATGGCCACCGTCACTGGCTCCCGTCCAAGTGCCTCGAGACAGGCTCCGAATCCCGACAGTCAGACTGGATGCACTTCCTCGGTCGAGCGTCATCGTGGGTGGGAGCGCAAGCCCGAGTCCCGCTCGAGGCTGGAATCTGGAACCTGGAATCCGCCACGGTCGATAGATAGGCATGGCCTTCCCTCCTTCGACACGATGGTGGGATGGACGACAGAAGGACCACTGGCAAGCCCACACGCCAGCCATAGAGCCCTACCGGACGAGAACAGAACATGCAACCAACGGTGCTAATGTGGTGATGATCTCCGGCCGTCACGCCGACGGTGCGAGTTGGGTGTGCTCCGCGATGGATCCGGGCCTGGTCTGTGTCTGCCTAGGTGCTCCTTGCCGTTGTCACTGATATGGGATCAAGGAGGGGCAAGGCGACGTTAAAGCTGTCTCAGAGGTACGTGTGGTCGTTGGTGGTGGGATGTCTCGAAACCCCGCCGTCACATGGGCGATGTGCTATGTGGAGGCGCGATGGGAGGATGAAGTCGGCGACAGTGACGTTACATTTGTGAGGTGGTCTTGATAGATAGGGCACCTGGGTACATGATGTAGGCGATGCTATCGTTCCCATCGCAGCCTAGCGCCATCTTTGGCCCTCGGAACAATCACCCTAACCCTGGAGCCGCGGCCTTGCGCGAAGGGGGAAGGCAGGGGGCCAGAGGAAGGGGGATGTATCTAGCGTTCAGCCTCATGGTAGTCAGTCCCGAGAGGAAGCAAGCGCTAGACTCCAGATCACTCTGCACCGCCCGTCCGTGTCAACGCACTTGCACTCCGTCACGTATGAGTCGGCATACCGGTATTGCCTGCAACAGTAACCCCGCCAACTTACAGAGCACTGCACAGCACACCCCAAGCTGCCATCACTTTATCACTCTTTTGTCCACAATCTCAATTGTACCGCCCAGGCTACTGCCCGTCCCGAGTTTCTGGTGTGGTAGGGAGCGCGAGAACAATGCCACCCACGCTCCTCCTCCACGCGACAGCCACATAGGATCCGGATCCGCCCCCGAGTATCATTATCAGAGGTAGAGCTGTTATGTTCTACTGCCCGGAGAGAGAGTTTCCCAAGTAGCCCACAGCAATGGCTAAGCCAGACGGTGACTTGGACCCACTATGGCAGGACCTTGATTGGTAGGTCAACGGGCATTACGTTACGACATCACTTACTTTCCGACTTGATGCTTGACGGTCTGATATGCGGGACATCGATGTGTCATGGCCTCAGCCTTGGGCGGCTGGCACCTTTATTGCATCATGAGCTGACGGCATGATGTTGATGCAGGGCCATTGGCCAGATGCTCTTGATGGGCTGGGACGGCACCGAGGTTGTGAGTATTATACTTTCCCCCCTCAATTTCTGAAGCTGACCCTCTACAGACACCTCAAATCCGTAGTCTTATAGAGGATCACCACTTGGGGTCCATTATCCTCACGGCCAAGAACTTGAAGTGTAACAAACCCCGTCACACTGCGTCTCGCCTGCTCCGTTATGCGTGCTGACCAGATTCCTCCACAAAGCGGCTCAACAGGCGGCCAAGCTCGTACAGGAGTTGCAAACAATTGCTCGTGGTGCAGGCCATCCTTATCCCTTGCTGATCGCCGTGGACCAGGAAAATGGCGGCGTCAACAGCCTCTTTGACGAGGACTACATCTGTCAGTTTCCCAGTGCCATGGGCGTGGCAGCAACAGGCAGCCTCGACATGGCGTACAACGTGGCCAAGGCGACTGCGAAGGAGCTCTCGGCAGTCGGTGTCAACCTCATTCTTGGCCCGGTATTGGATGTTCTGACCAACGCCCGCTACCAACCCATGAGCGTCAGAGCCAGCGGTGACGATCCTCAGGAGGTCTCCCAGTACAGCATTGCCGCGCTGAACGGCTACAAAGATGCCGGCCTGGCGACATGTGGCAAACATTTCCCAACCTATGGCAACTTGGACTTCAGGGGCTCCAGCCTTGATGTCCCAATCATCACACAGACCCTTGAAGAGCTCGGCCTCAGTGCCCTCGTGCCCTATAGGAACGCCATTGCAACGGGTAACTTGGACGGAGTGTTCATCGGCGGCTGTGGCATCGCATCAGCCAGCATGAATGTGTCGCATGCTTGCCTCTCTGACCAAGTAGTCGATGACCTGCTACGGCAAGAGCTGGGGTTCAAGGGAGTCGCCATCTCCGAGTGTCTAGAGATGGAGGCCCTGTACCAGGAGATCGGGGTTAAGGGAGGTACCGTTATGGCAGTCGAGGCGGGATGCGACCTGATCCTCCTGTGCAAGGACTATAATATCCAGCTAGAAGGTATTGCGGGGCTCAAGTTGGGCATAGAGAACGGCATCATCACCAGGAACAGGGTCGTGACCTCCCTGAGGAGGATCCTTCGCCTCAAGGCAGGCTGCACTTCTTGGGCCCAGGCACTTAACCCCTCTGGTGCCTCTCTACTTTCCCAGATGCACCCCTCCCATCTCAACCTGTCCAGACAGGCCTACGAGAACTCCATTGCGGTCATGCGCGATAAGGACAGGCTGCTGCCCCTGTCCCAGTCCCTGGATCAGGGAGAGGAACTGTTGCTCCTGACACCGCTCGTCAAGCCGCTACCAGCGTCGGCAGCGACAAAAGCGATCGAAGCCAAGAAGGGGACCAGCGCTTCCACCATGCACGACAAGTGGACTCATCGAGAGAGGGGTGCTATAATGAGCGGCGAGGGTGTCTTCCGGGAAATGGGAAGGGCGATCGCGCGCGCAAGGAATGGCAAGCTCCTGCACACATCATACACCGCCAATGGTGTCCGTCCGGTTCATGAGAATCTCATCAATAGGGCCTCGGGGATCATCATTGTGACAGCAGATGCGAACCGGAACCTCTACCAGTCAGGCTTTACGAAGCACGTGGCCATGATGTGCTCGATGCTTCGGGCCAGCGGCCAGAAGAAGTCATTGATAGTTGTTGCCGTGAGCTCACCGTGAGTCCGTCCTTCTGGGCATTGTTTCTTGAAAAACCTATCCTGTCTCTTTTGCGGTGGCGACGACTATATTTTGCCAATTAAGACTAACTAACGAGGTAACAGGTATGATTTTGCCATGGACAAGACCATCGGGACGTATATCTGCACTTTTGACTTTACCGAGACAGCGATGCAAGCACTCGTGCGCGCACTGTTTGGCGAGTTCACGCCACAGGGGTCGCTACCAGGGACGCTCAGGAAGAGCAAGAAGGTGCTGAAGTCGAGGCAGCAATGGCTTGTCGAGAATTACGAAAAGGCACGAGATGCACGGCCCTTGGACGACCTAATCAGGGGCCTCGCCAGGGCCAGCGCCCCGAAGCTCGAGTTCCTGAGGGCGACTTCTTCCGCGTCATTCGATCTCTACAACGCCAGTATCGAAGAGGCACACTTTGTCGTGCGAAACAGCAGCACTAAAGCGCTGTACGGCTTCTGCGCGACATACTACACCCAGGGCATTGGCATAATCGGTGCTTTGTTTGTGGATCCGACGAAGCGCAACGTCTCGATCGGGCGCTCGCTTCATCGCCGCGCCCTCAGGCACCTCATCCAAAAGCGCGGGATCAAAAAGGTCCGGCTTGGTATCTCGTTCCCGGGGGTGTTCCTCGGCATCCCGGTCGACGATAGCACGGGGCTGAGGAGCTGGTTCATCAACAGCGGCTGGGACACGCAGTTCCCGCGGCGCCTCACCAACATGGTGATCCCGGAGCTGGGGAGCTGGACGGTGCCCGAGGGCCTGCTCCAGAGCATCTCGCGGGCGGGCATCAGCTTCGACCTGATCCACGGGCTGGACAACGCGGACAACGTGGTGGAGCACGTGCGGGCGCACGCCAACGGCGAGGTGCTGGAGCTGTACAAGTCGGCGCTGCAGGAGGTCAAGACGTGCGGGGTGGTGCGGGCCAAGAACGGCGGGGGCAATATCCTGGGGACGGTGATCATCTGCAGCCCGGGAAGCTCGCTGTCACACCTGATGCCGTGCCTGCAGCCGGGGTCCGGGGCGGAGGCGGTGGGCGGCATCGTGGCGCCGCTGGTGGAGCCGACGGCGCAGGCGACGCTGGTGCTGCAGGGCCTGGTGGTGATGGGGGTGCGGCAGAACAAGGCGCACAAGACGGCGAGGAGCGTGCTCAGCTGGGTGACGGACGAGCTATACGAGCCGCTGCTGTCGATGGGGTTCCAGGTGCTGCAAGTATTTGAGGAGGTGACCAACTCGCCCGAGAACGTGAGTTTCCATTGCTGCCCTGTCCTGGAACATCCAAGGGAGAATGAGTGCTGACAGCTTACAGTGGTCCGACATATCTTGATCTAAAATGCAAAGGGCGTCGCAGTCGCTGACTAAAGCTATCGATGCCAGCTTGAATATTTTTTTTATCCATTTATTTGGAACTGCGGGCGGTGTCGTGGTCTTATGAGAAAAGAAGGTCATGTCTCAGACACAGCATGAGATGCTTACGCTTATGATAAGGGAGAGGGGCGGTCAGGAGGCGGCACCAGTCAACAAATAACAGTCTTCTTGTTTGCATGAGATGCCTTCGTTGTTGGCAGAACGGCACACTTATCGAGAGGCTGAATGCTTGATCATTCTGTCCTGATCATGCTGGTGCAAATTTTGAAGGTTGTCTGCCACATAACTTTGGATACGCGCATCAGGGGACAGCCTACCTCGGTCCCTTGTAGTTTAGATACCTAGTCTAGTCTAGACTACCGGCCCAAGGCAGGGGACCCTCACACCCGTCGACCTGGGGTAACTCCATACAATAATACAGTAAGTACATTGCATTTGGACCTCCGCTCGGCCAATGGGCCCTTCCCCGCAGGAGCAGCGCGCACAGCGACCCAGGCCTACCCAGGCCCCACTGATTAGGGAGATTGAAGCTTTTAAGACGGGCAGCACAGGCGCTTGTGTGCATCGAGGCGGGCGGGTCCCGAATCTCAGTATTGTGCCGCCCCGGCCCTCGACCCTCTCTCGTGCCCAAGCCAGCGAATGCCCTCGCCCGCTGCGTCTGCATCTGCATCCTCTCTCTCGCGCCTCGCCGCCTCTCCACCCCTCCCACCTACCACGCTACCTCCGGCGTCATTCCCGAGAGAAGCGGGCAGCGACAGCAGGCCAAGCAAGCAGCCTCGGGACCGACGCCTGTCTCCACCCGGACGAGCCTGGGAATGCGCCCGCTGCCGCCGTCGTGGTCGCATGGCCGATAAGACAGAATAGGGTGCCCACGCCCACGCCCGGTCCCAGATGTTCACCTCCAACCCGGGCCATGCTGCTGCTGGACCTGCTGCTCACGGAGCCGGTCCAGCCCACAATCCCACTCCGCCGACTGCCGCCCATGCCAACGTCCACCACCCTCACAGCCTGCCCATGGCCACCAATATGAGCAGCGCCGGCGTGGATATGAATGTCTTTGACCAGGACCTCAACTTTGACGAGTCGCTACTGTATGTCTGGTCACCTTCTCGCCCCTTTTCCCGTGTCTCTGCCTCCCTCTCCTCCTCCCCCGGTGACATTAGGCTATCCCGCATTCCACATCGCATGTTCCACGTGCCAGGCACATGGCGAGGCATACCATGACATGGCATGGCGGTGCAAATGCGCCGTCACCGGGACTTGTCAACTACGTCGAGAACCTAGAGAAAGGCCCTTATGGCTAATCAAATTGTACGCTCACCAGTGACGGCGTCAACGGCCTCGCGCCCCTCCCCTTCACGCCCTCGTACGAGTTCGAGAACTTCAACACCTTCGAAGACCCCTTCTCCTCCTACTCGGCCCGCCCAGCCTATGATGTCCCCGCCGACAGCACCGAGCCCTTCAACGAGGAGTCACCCTCCCAGGAGCTCGACAACAAGCTCCTTAGCTTCTCCGCCCCGATCCCCAGGGCCCAGATCGTCGATGGCGCCGGCATGCTGACGGACCCCAACATGACGGCCGAGCTCTATGGCATGTTCTTCGTCGCCGAGGACGTCTTTGGCGGCGATACTGCCGGGCGTCCCCTGGAGCTGACTTGCTACCGCAGAAACCTGTGGCAGTGCTCTGGTCAGATCACCCTGCCACGGAATATAAGTCATATCATAGACGAGCAGTCGCACCAAGTCCAGATCTTTGACCTCGCAGCCTCCATCACCGCCATAGAATCCATCGAGGGCAAGGCGACGGAGATAATATCAATACCCTGGAAGTCTGCCGGTGACGAGGGATCCAAGTCGCCAGCTGCTCCTCCCAACATAGCCCTAGACCTGTCCACCGGTCAAGAGTTGGACCACAATCGCGTCTCACTGCCTGTGTCGTGGAAGCGACTGCAGTTCAAGCACGCGACGGCCAACAATGGCCGGCGCAAGGGGTTGCAGCAGCATTATGTTGTCCAGATCAGCCTCCTAGGCAAGGCCAAGAGTGGCGAATACCTCAAGCTCGCAGACATACAGTCGGGGCCCGTCATTGTTAGGGGCCGTAGCCCGAGAAACTTTGACAGCCGCAAGGACGTGCCCCTGTCCGGTGACAAGAAGGCCGAAAGGAGGGCCACCTTGACGCCTTCAGATACAGCGCCGATTCCCAAGGTGGAGCGGACGGGAGATCTGGCGCAGAACCTACAGAAATATCATTCCCTAGGGAATGTGCAGGTATGATGATCTGTCACCCTGGCTTTGTCTGGTGACTCCCCAGGCAGGAAGCTAACCCTCGTCACAGCAATCCGGAGAATGGGCATCCCCACATCCGTACGTCCAGCCAGGACAGTCTTCCAAGAAACTCGCACTATCACCAAACCTCAGCCGACCACCCGTACCGCCGTGGTCCTCGGAACCATCAATATCCAAGCCAGGACAGCCAACAACCCCGCGGAGCAACTCCTTCCAGCGCGGGGTGCCCTCGAGCTTGCCTATCAACCTGTCCCTCTCCGAGGACGAGCGCAGCCCCAACCGCTCCAGCTCGGACTCCACGTCACCACGCCACGCCAAGTCGATGGCGGCCGCCCAGAACCTGCAAAAGAGCCCCGAGGACGACGAGGAACAGCTCTACGAGTATTTTCCTCTAAGCCTCGACGATTGGTGAGTGTCGACTTGTCCCTGCGCTTTAATAGCTCTCGCGGGAACCCCCGCCCCTTTCCAATTTTTATATCGGCCTGTGAGAGCCAGAGCCAGCATTAACCCAATCTGTAGGCAGCAACCTGTAGACGCCATCTACCGCCCTCACGTCGTCCACCACGTGTTTGTGCCCCCGGAACTCAAGGCGCAGCAGGTCCGGAACAAAACCAAGCGATATTTCTCGTCCGACTGATTCTGGTCTTGATGTGATTGATAACCTTTCATCTACTTCAAATTTTGTTGTACTATATTGTGTTCACGGCATGGGGCATTTCCTGGACGAGACCATGATAAGGAGGCGTTCATATTTTACCTGCTGTGTGTGCGTGTGTCTGTGTGATCGTGGAGGGCCCTGGTGTGTTGTGTAATTCACATGCCATGAGATTGCAGGAATTCGGATGGCTATGACCAGGTGGTGGTGGCAGATTAATCGTTTTTGGATGATGGTGAGAAGTACTGATTGTCGTTGAGAATTATACCCCTACTTGGTCTGGATACATATATAACGGGGGGCGGGGAGGGCCTCGTCTTGTCACTCTTGATAATGCTCTTTTTTTGTTTTTAGCAGGTTGCTTGGAGCTGGGAAGAGGCGCCATACTCATGGGCTTGTGGTTCCTCGTTGCATAGTATGCGGCACAAACATCAGCATCTGGGAGGATTTGCAACATCGAGCGTGTTGAGATCGTCATCAAATTATTATATGTGTGTGCTTGCTCGTGCTTGTGCTTGTGTTGAGCACCTGATGATGCCTTCACGCCTTCAATGCTACCGTGGCATATTCCAAATCCAAAATGTAAACCGCAAAAACCCCTTGTACTATGCTAGATGTATGCAAGCCGTCAACAGCCCCGGATGGACGCGGCTGGCTGTTGTGGCGAATCGCTAATCCCTGAATATCCAGATGCTTGCTTCTCCAATACCGACTTGGAGTTTCGTGTAATGATGTCTTGCCCCCCGCGGCAAGCGTTCCTTCAGTTTGCCTTTCCCTCCTCCAGACAAGCCAGCGCGACCGCCGCCCCGAGCAGCGAGCTCTCCTTGGCCCCCGCGAGGCTGATGGTGCCGGTCCTGACACCGGCGGACGAGAGGAGTCCGTCGATGTAGCCCTGACAGCTCTCGAGGTAACGGGGGTAATGCTCGATGACGGAGCCGTTGAAGGCGACCACGTGGCCCTCGAGGCCGAGCTCGCCCTGCGCCGCGGCGGCGGCGAAGTGGGAGGGGCCGTCGGACTGCGCGGAAGCCAGGAGGTCGGCCTCGGCCTCGTTCTTGAACTGCCAGAGTGCGAAGAGGGACGCTGCTACGATGGCGGCTGAGCGCCGCGATATGTACGATGCAAGGGAGCGGATGAAGGTGATGTCTGCTGTGGTGGGCTCGACGGGTGATGGGTGGCGGGATTGGAAGACGGTGAGTGAGGGTTTTAGTGATGATGATGTGTCTCTGCAGGCCTTTTCAGTCAATGTTGCTATTCTCTTTCCTCTTCTCAAGTCGGCAGTTGGGCTCAATTGGATGGTTGTACGTACGCTTCTATCAGGGATATTGTTTCCGAGTCTAGTGAGTAGGGAAGGTGCAACGACGGCGGCACAACGCCGCCCAGCACGCCCGTCGTGCCGATGGCCTCGATGAGCGCCAGCCTGCACATCTCGCCGAGGTAGAACCCACTGACCATGTGTTCCAGCGGCTGGAATTCGGGCTTGGGGTGCGCGGCGTTGAGGGCCTTGTCCCACCGGGTCACCGGCAGGATCCCCTTGCCGAACATGCCCAGCTCCGTGTTGACGATGACGTGGCTTGCCTTGTCGAACCAGAAGTCGGGCCGGCAGCCGAACTTTTCCCGGCCGATGGTGGGCACGGGTAGGTGGACGGCGATGTTGACGCCGGTGCCCAGTATCAGGCCGAAACGCGTCGACGAGTTCAGGTAGGCCTCGGACAGGAGGCAGGCGGACGAGTCGTTCACGATGGCGGCCAGCTCCACGTGGAGGCCCTTGGTCTCGCAGGCCGTCCTGATGATGTTCCCAAGGTCGTGGCCGAGGAGGCCATCGGCGGCCAGGAAGCCCTTGCCCATGCCCTGCAGCTTGCCGCCCTTGTGGGAAGTCTGCTCGATGGGGAAACTCCAGGCCAGCCCCATGAGCAGCGGCTTCTCGGCGCTGTTCTCGGTGCCCAGGGCCTGGGACACTGTGTCCACTATCCTCTGCGCCAGCCAGTCGAAGAAGGCAGTGCCCTTGAGCTTCTTGATGGACGGGTCGATCTTGAACGAGTCCAGCCGTGCGATGCGGCTCGCACTGCCGCGAGCCTCCCGGCCGCGCAGCTGGACCAGGGCCACGCGCAGGGTCGAGCCGCCGACATCGAGGGCGAGATACTGGCCGTTTTCTGAGCGGCTCGGCAGCTGGTGGTTGTACGACGGCAGCATGCAGGCCGGGTTGTTCAGAAGGCCATCCCTGAACTGGGCCTTGAGCGCCCGTGAGAAGTCCCTCAGGCCGTCGGGCCGGACTGGGTGCAACAACAGCTCCTCGGCCGCCCTGAGGAAGTCCTCGGGACACGTGCGTGGTTTGGAGGCCACCTCGTCCCGGTTGGGTATCGGGGACCCGGGCCCGGCGTCCTTGATTGTGGCAGGGCTGATCCAGAAGGCGAGCAGGGCCTGGAGGAAAGTCTTGCCTCGTAGCAAGGACTTGAGCGCGGCGACAAAGACCTCTCGCAGTGTTGGCATTGCAGCGGGAATATGCAAAACGAGCGGCTAACCCTGACAGTACAGAGGGGGAGGGTAGGAGAGGGTTGGTCAAGACGTGTATATCAAGTCATTAGAACCAAACGGGGGTGTCGAAGGGATCCAAAGCTGGTCGAGTCGCCTTATCAGGCACAACAACTATTATATGCAAGAAACACGCAGGCCCTCGGTGTCACCGCTACCACACTACACACAGCATGCGCACATAAACACACACCGGCGGGAGAGAGGCCCGGCAGGAGTGGAAAAGGCTGACGGCGGAGACGGTTGCAGTTGCGGTCACTTCGTATCGACCCAGAACGTAGTAAATAGAAAGGGAGGGTCGGGCAGGCTATAGCAGGGCAGGCTAGGCCGTACGTAGATGATATGGGAGAACGGCAAATGTAGCCCACCACGCGCCCGGGGGGCTCTCTGGGACTGGGGCTGGGACTGGTGAAACGAAACAGAGGAAGACGAAAGGCAGGCCCAATCAGGAGCAGGGGAAATTCCCGTGGCGTGGCGTGGAAGCGCGGGTGACTAAAGGCGACTGCAATAGCTGATGAAACAATCGATGGACGGATGGCTGGCTGAATGAATGGATGGATGGTTGTGGTTGTGGTAGTTGCTATGGTTGGGAGGGTTGGTGGGTTGGTGGGTTGTCTGTGGACAATCTCCTCCCGAGCTCCTTGGGCAAAGTGCCGTGGGCCAACAGGATCACAGGAGAGTCACAGTGGACTCGTTATTACTCGGGTGCTGGTGTAACAAGAATTACGAGGGAAAGGGCAGTGAAGGGCAGTGCATGGCAGCCCCATTCGGCTTGGGTGATCCGTTCGCAGATTCTGATTCAGGATACGGTCGGGTCCATGCTATGAAAAAGTCAGGGACATGCTGAGAGCTGCAAGGCCGGCCCGCAGGAGCGGCAGGATGTGGATATGGACGGGTTGCGTGTTGCGAGTGGTGTTGTGTTGAGAAGGCGACTGGAACGTAACGTAACGTTGCCCGAGGGTTGAGGGTCCAGAATTTCAGAGTCGGGAGTCCAGATTCCAACAAGTCCAGAGCCCAGTGACCACTGGGTCAGTCAAGCTTGATCGGCGTCTCGGCATGAGATGGACTGACTGCTCGAGCACCACCGGCAGGCCCTGTCGTCACTGTCGAGCTATTGCATAGTTTCGTTGACCGAGGTCGAATCGAGCCCAAGCAAAGCACGGTCAGATATGTATACAAATTGAGGGTTCAATGCACAAGAGGAAGACCACATTTGACGTTGCAGCGGCACAAGCCATATAGCCCCCTGCTTGTGCAGCGCCCCAAAAGGCTCCACCCAAGACCA
Source organism: Diaporthe vaccinii (assembly GCA_039880775.1). Lineage (NCBI taxonomy): Eukaryota > Fungi > Ascomycota > Sordariomycetes > Diaporthales > Diaporthaceae > Diaporthe > Diaporthe vaccinii. The sequence continues at coordinate 179,833 of JBCEDN010000021.1, forward strand.
GCAACTGCCCTAACCCCCCACAACGTCATCCTCCTTCCCTCTTTGGTGTCTCGATATGGCTTCGTGCCCAAGATTGTGTCGGCCGACTTGACATGCTTAGTGGTCGACCAAAGCGAACTCGGCAAGAAGTAACGGCACACAATTTGATGGGCCAGCTGGCTGCAGTACATGGCATTCTCAGGCCCTGTTGTCCCCTTCCAGTCCAGAGTTCCAGCACTGCAACCCTGGCCGATCACTCGTTACCTCTACTCCGCGCCTACCCAGCACGATATAGACGGTACATCCACTCACTTGGTCGTCGTTACAGATTGCGGCATCAGACGTTCGGCCCGTCAATCGGAGCTCTCGATAGCATTCCTCCTGGCGCTGTTATCTCCCGGCTGCTACCATGTCACAGCTAACGGCAACCGACGGTCCCAATCACACCCACACTACTCATCAAGCGGCTCCCACAGCCCGACCCGGACTCATTCATGCCAAGCGATCGCATCTCCCACTTGGTCCCCGATACATGTGTTGTGTATCTCCTGTTTTCCCGGCCCTCTTTGATGGTGTCGAGGTCAATGTTGCAATGCCATTCCCAGATCCTCCGTCGAGTCCTCCGTCGAGGCTCGTCTCTCGCGGGTGTCTTCATTCACAGGCTCTGCGCGAGTCAAAGCTGCCTAGCTCCCTAGACACAAGGCTAACCGTCTGACAGCGGCCGACGCAGAACCGAGGACGTCACTTGATGGGCCCAGGGCTATTCCGTCCCGAAACGGTGGCACATGGTCATCCATGTGGGAGGCTCCAACGTGAGGCTAGGCCTGGATGGGATTTGGCACCACCGGGCACCACACCGTTCCCGTCTGATAGACTTCACACAGTGGGGGTTCCTGCTCCATCACCACAGTGAACGTTCCATCCTCTTGCTTTCGCCTCATGGTCCTCGTTGCCGGCAGTCGGCCGCTTCTCTTACGCCATGCTGGCGCTGGCAGTGTATACCACTCCGGTGATGTGCCGGCCGCAGACCCGTTAGGCTACCCCAGTGCACGCTGAGGTCATTGCTGGTCCCTTGCCAGAGAACTTATCAAGTCTGGTCCCGATAGTAGGTGGCAGTATATTCTCTCTCATGTTTCCTTTCTGTCATTACCGAGTCCTCCCAAATTCAAGTGAAGCAAGCTCTCCAGACGCAACCTCCCGGTCATTGATAAAAAAATAAATAAAAAAACCACCATTCAACAGCACCAACCTCAGCTAACCAGGAGACTGAGATTCCTGGCTGGTTCTCATTGATTCCCCCGTCATCATATCTGTGCCTTCAAGATGAGACTCATCATCCGTGACGACGCCGAGCAGGCCAGCGTCTACGTGGCTAATTATGTCGTTGATCGCATCAAGCACTTCAATCCAACCCCGTCTCACCCCTTCGTCCTTGGTCTGCCTACCGGCTCTAGCCCTCTCGGTGTTTACAAGGTCCTAGTTGAAAAGTACAAGGCTGGCGAGGTAAGCATACTGAATATCCGCATTGGTCCATGCTTTTGAAAATGTACACGTGCATTGAGACTCATGAGATGACTACAGATCTCTTTTGAGAACATTGTCACCTTCAACATGGACGAGTACATCGGCATCCCCCGTGACCACCCAGAAAGCTACCACTCCTTCATGTGGAAGAACTTCTTCCAGCATGTAAACATCAAGCCTGGCAATGTCAATATCCTCAACGGGAATGCTCCCAACCTTGAGGCCGAGTGCATTGGGTACGAGGCCAAGATCAAGAGCGTAGGCGGGATCGACCTCTTCCTCGCAGGCATAGGCGAGGACGGCCACATCGCCTTCAATGAGCCCGGTTCCAGCCTGGCATCCCGCACGCGCGTCAAGACACTAGCCTACGACACGATTCTGGCCAATTCGCGCTTCTTCGGCAATGACCTCGAGAAGGTGCCCAAGATGGCACTGACTGTGGGCGTGCAGACGGTGCTCGAGGCGCGCGAGGTCATTGCTATCATCCTCGGCGCAAGAAAGGCCCTGGCGCTGCAGAAGTGCATAGAGCAAGGGGTGAACCATATGTGGACGCTTTCGAGCCTGCAGCTGCATCCTCACCCCATGATTGTGTGTGACGAGGATGCTACATTGGAGTTACAAGTCAAGACCGTCAAGGTAAGCTTTGTGCCTGCATCTGGACCCCTGCCTGCCCTTCAGCCCCAATTCCCCATCACGTAGCCACCCCTGGCTGGGCTTGCGGCTAATATCCACGGTCACATGCAGTACTTCAAATCCATAGAGAAAGTGGCCACCAGCCAAGGCTTCGAGCAGATCCTACCATCCTCGATCCGCACCGGCCCCAATGTCAAGAGCTTCAAGCCTATCTCCGCCCAGCCAGTCCCCACTACCGTCATCGACGAGGTCTCACCCCCTCTGTCACCCAAAGAATCGTCCCCGACGATCCTCAGCCCTCAGCCCACAACATCAAGGCTCTTGCGTGCGACATCGCCGGCGAACGAGTACCCTGTGCGGTCTGTGTCCCCAGACTTCGATCTGGTCCCAGACAGGATGGCAGACCGCCTCCCAGATCCGGGCTTTGCAAACATGCGATTGACCCCCAACCCCGAAGCACAGAATGCTAGGCAGGTTGGTGTTTACTAAATGAGACGGTCATGTAGGATATCTCTATGTTTTCTTTGGAATTGGGGAGAGGCAGCATTAGAACACCCAAGGCGTTGAGGCGGGAGAATCCAAGACTGACATGTCACGCTGGAGTCTCTTGTTGGATTTAGTTGCATGGTCGATCGTTACAGGACTCAGCCAGTGTGGACACAATCGTTTAGAGACACGGGATGATGTCTGCAAAGATTTGTGAGATAGGTCCTCTTGTACGATGGGATGCGCCAACAGGATTGTTAGAGTACAAAAAAAAATAAGAAAACACCCACACCATGCTGGCTCCCTCCAGGATGCGCAGCACGCCTTGGATAAATGGCGAGGGATTCAGATTTCATTCTACTTGATTTTGGCCTATAAATATGTATTCTATGTGAGTAGCTTGATACCCCTGCTCACAGACTCGTCGATCTGCCTCCCGTCCTTGCTCACAGTCGGTTTCCCCTTGAGGAATTCCTCACCCTGCAACTTCCCATCAGCCGCCACCCCTATCGTACCAAGCTCCTTGCCCTCGTTATCCAACAGCGTGGCCTTGGTACCCTCACTGACCCCATACAAGCAGACCTCCAAGTCCTCGGCATAGTCATAGACCGCACCTCTCACGCCCTGCTTGCCGAGAAGCAGGATCGAGTTCTCCCTGACGTACAGCGGCAGAGTCCCAAAGCCATGCTTCTCCCTGAACCAACCGGGCCCAGTGCGCACCTCGTTGGTGAAGAACGACGTCCACTTGCCCTTGGGCAGGTAGAACTCCACCTCGCCGCTCTCGTCGAAGATGGGCGCCGCTAGCAGGTTCTCGCCGACCATGAACTGCCTGTCCAGGTACCAAGACGTCGGGTCGTCAGGGAACTCGAGACACATGGCCCTCAGGCTCAGGGGCAGGCCGCCGTCGATGGCCCTGGCGGCCTGGGCGAAGAGGTACGGCATCAGCCTGTTCTTCAGGGCGGTCCACCTGGCGAGGGTCCTCGTGCAGCCCTCGTCGCTCTTGTCGTCGCCGTCGATGGTCCACGGCACGCGGTAGGAGCTGCTGCCGTGCAGGCGCGAGTGGCTGCACAGCAGGCCGAAGGCGACCCAGCGCTTGTAGACCCAGGCGGGCGGGTAGCCCTCGAAGCCGCCGATGTCGACGCTCCAGAAGGCGAACCCGCCCAGCCCCAGGCCCAGGCCGCCGCGCACCGACTCGGCCATGGCCTCCGGGGTCGACTCGCAGTCGCCTCCCCACTGCAGCGGGAAGCGCTGGGTCCCCGCGGTGGCGGCGCGCGCGAACAGCACCGCCTGGTCGGCGCCGTAGCGCGCCTGCAGCGCCTCGTAGACGACCTTGTTGTACAGGAAGGCGTAGAAGTTGTGCATCTTCTCGGGGTCGACGGAGGGGTCGTGCCACGCGACGTCGCGCGAGGGGATGCGCTCGCCAAAGTCGGTCTTGATGGCGTCGACGCCCTGGTCGAAGAGCTTGTTGAGGCAGCCGACGTACCACTCGCAGGCGGCCGGGTTGGTGAAGTCGACGAGGGCCATGCCGGCCTGCCACAGGTCCCACTGCCACATGTCGCCGTTCTTGCGCCGCAGGAAGTAGCCCTTGTCGGCGCCCTCGCGGAACGCCTCGCCGTGCTGGGCGATGTACGGGTTGATCCACACGCACACCTTCTTGACCAGGCCCGAGGCCTTGAGCCGGCCGATCTGCGCCTTGGGGTCCGGGAACCGCTCCGAGTCGAAGACGAAGTCGGTCCACTTGAAGGCGGGCATCCAGAAGCAGTCGTAGTGGAAGACGTCGACGGTGATGTCGCGCTCCTTCATGCCCTCGAGGAACGAGTTGACCGTCGCCTCGTCGTAGTTGGTCGTGAAGCTCGTGCTCAGCCACAGCCCGAAGCTCCACGACGGGACCCTGCCCGGCCGGCCCGTCAGGGTGGAATACCGCCCGAGGACCTCCTTGGGCGTCCTGCCGTGGATGATGTACCACTTGAGCCTCTGGCCCTCGACGCTCGTCTGGACGCGGGCGCAGCGCTCGCTGCCGACCTCCAGATCGACCTTGCCCGAGTGGTCGATGAAGACGCCGTACCCGCGGTTGCTCAGCCAGAAGGAGATGTTCTTGTAGGCCTGGTCGCTGGACGTCCCGCCGTCGGCGTTCCACAGCGTGATGGACTGGCCCAGCTTGTTAAAGGCCCCGAACCTCTCGCCGAGGCCGTGGACCGACTCACCCACGGATAGGGATGTCTGGGTGAAGAGGTAGTGCTTAAAGTCCCGCATGTCGCCCGTCTGTAAGGGGTTGCTGGGAGCCGGGTTATAGGCCAGACCAACACTCCTGTTCAGGAGAGAGGTGAGATGCTTGGAGCCATCTGCCGCATCGAAGCTGATGTCGAACGTCCCGGGCTTGATGGTAGCAGCCAGTGAGCCCGAGGTCAAGGTTGTGCCTTTGTCCCCTTCGGCAACCTGTAATTCGACCTCGGGCTTGCCCCCGGGATACAGGTCAAAGTGTGGTCCTCTGTTGATGGCCCCATCCCAGTGGGTGGTCTCGACGGATATGATACCGTCGCTCTGGGCTTCAACGTCCTGTGTGGATTTCAGCTGATTTATTCTTCCCTATCGGAATTGCGCGTATGTCTTTGGAGACATACGATTGTCAAGGTGCTCAGGTTGAGAGTATCGCCGCGAGACTTGATCTTCTTGGTGGGGCATAGCAGACTCAAGCCCCGGTCTGTCTTTTTGATGTTGTATACCTCCTCCGCATACTCGACCCTCACCCCCTCGGCTGTTAGCCACATGCCATCACGGAACTTCATTATGAGAATGTGTGGTGTTTCTTCGCGCCTGGCTACACAGTGAGACTGAGATGGGTCTGTATATATATTCCAGAACAGGCCTGGTACAACAGCACTAGAAAGAAACACCCTTCAACTTTGAAGGATTCTGGCGCAGTAGAATGAGAGGGGTATGGAGGTGGCATGTTGGATCTCAACAAACAACTACGAGCATTTGAACGAGACGGCAAGACGGGCCGGTGCAGGCGACGGTCAGTTCAGGACGGTTTACGGTGGGTGCTAGCAATGGCAGATCTTCGGCAGCAGGTCTTGAGGACCTCAGCTCACGAGGTGCCGTGCATATGGGTGACTGGGCCGTTGCGGGACGAGTTGGCGTGCACGTTGGTGAATGCTCTATTCCCGAGCTTGTTTTGGTCTTGATACCCGACGGGTGTGCTTTGCCCGCTCCCCATCCCCCAGAAAAACCCCAGGTTTCCAGGAACCAGGGGCTCTCTTCCAGGAGGATTCTAGCCTGAAAGGGACGGCAGCTCGGTGGCCGGGACAGTGTTTGGCCGCCACGGCTCCAATTCACTTCGACTAAGCTTCTTGGGCTTCTCCAACGGCCACCAGCGGCACCACGATCCCCTCATCTTGAGCCTCCTTTTTCCACGAGTCAAATTCGACGTCGCCTCCAACGCCTCCAAGGGGAAAGGTGCACACCCCACTCGAACTCCAGGCTTCTCCCCTCCAGGGTTGCAGATGTTGTTTGGATGAACAGACAGGTCACGCCTTGATGATGTGGGCTGCTGGGCTGCTGAGGTGTTCGGGCCTGCCGTGGTGGAGCTTCTTTCTCATCCCGACTCCCGCTCGGAGTCACTTCGCCGTCTGTTGCTGATCTGTGGAACAAACCTTAAAGTCATGGATTAAGGGGCCAGGCATGGCTGTCATCTCCGACCTCGTCTGGGTGAGGACGCTACGATTCAGGCGCGCTACCCTCTCCTGATGCCGTCGAGAATCTTGGGGCCGGTCAGCCCGGGCCGTCGAGGCTTGACTATTGTGCGGTAGACTGGGGAAGGAAATGCAAGTCCCATGTCCTAATCTACGCAGAGACATGGTTTCCCCAAATACCACCCTGCATCTGAGATTGTACGGAGGCTCGACGAGTCGCAATCACCGCCTCCTGGGCTCGAGAGAGGCTAAGTCCTGCTACCCACAGGCATGGTAAGCTCGCCCAGAAAGGCATCATCTATAGCGAATCTGGATGTGCCAGGACAAACAAATCTCGCCTGGCTTCCCGTGATGCCGGCGCCAAGGGTAGGTCGACCACGCGTATATATCAACGACCTCGTCCAGCAGTCCATGACAAGTGTCATACTGAGCCCGACCAGGCCTTCCCTCCTCAGCAGCCCGCTCGCATCCGAAGATGAGGAATTTCACCCCCGTCCTCGCCACCCTGGCACTCGCCAGCACCGCCTGTGCGCAAGGGTCCTTGTGGAATGGGACATCACCGCTCTACAAGAACCCCAATGCCACCATCGATGACCGAGTGGCCGACCTGTTGAGCCGCATGACAGTAGAGGACAAGGCGTCCCAGCTGCTCCAGGGGGACGTCTCCAACTGGATCAACGTCACAGATGGCAGCTTCAACGCCAGCGGCCTGGAATGGAACATGCAGTACCGGGCGGCCGCCTTCTACGTTGGCTACTATACCAACTGGACGACCCTGGCCGACGGCATCAAGGTTGCTCAGGACTACCTGACCCAGAACACCACCCTTGGTATTCCCGCCTGGGTCCAGTCCGAGGGCATCCACGGCTTCCTGGCCGTCAATGCCACCATCTTCAACTCGCCAATCGCTCTCGCCTGTTCCTGGAACCCGGGCTTGGTCGAGAAGATGGGCAGGGCCATTGCGCAGGAGGCCCTTGCCCTCGGCGTGAACAACATCTTCGCTCCCGTGGTCGATCTCGCCCGTGAGCTGAGGTTCGGCCGAGTCGAGGAGACATACGGAGAGGACCCGTATCTCTCAGGAGAAATGGGATACAGCTATGTCAAGGGGTTGCAGTCCGGCAAGGTCGCGGCCATGGTGAAGCATTTCGCCGCCTTTGCCTCGCCGGAACAGGGCATCAACACCGCGCCCGTGCACGGAGGAGAGCGAGAGCTCCGGACAACCTACCTGCCACCTTTCAAGCGCGCCATCATCGACGCCGAAGCCGTGAGCATTATGTCGGCGTATCATTGCTATGACGGTGTGCCAGCGGTGGCCGACTACCACATCCTGACAGAGATTCTTCGGGACACCTGGTGGGTTTTCCTCTACACTTTTCTCCCTATCGACCATGCCACAGCCTTGCAAAGGACTGGTTTCGGTCATGTCGGACAGAGTAGCCCATGCAGCCACAAGACATTCTCTGTTGATGATGCATGAATATGTTATTAAATTTGTCGTCTTACTGATTCTGAACAGGGGCTACGAATATTTTGTGATGAGCGACGCAGGAGGTACGGATCGTGTTTGCACGGCTTTTGGGCTTTGCCAAGCCTCACCCATCGACTCCGAGGCTGTCGTGTCTCTCGTTCTCCCGTCTGGGAATGACATGGAGATGGGCGGTGGATCTTACAACTTCCAAAAGATCCCTGATATGATCGAAGCCGGCACGCTGGACGAGGCGACTGTTGACCTCGCCGTCTCGCGAGTATTGCGGGCCAAGTTCAAGATGGGCCTGTTCGAGAACCCCTTCCCTGGAGTTTCAGAGGATGAGTATGAGAACTACATCAACACCAACGAAACGCAGCAGCTCGCGCGCCAGCTTGATACCGAGTCCATTGTCCTGCTTGAGAACCACAACAACGTCCTTCCGTTGAGCAAGACTGCGAACGTGGCTGTAATCGGACCCATGGCCCACGGTCTAATGAACTGTGAGTAACTTGCCGCCGGAGACTCTTCCTACGACACGGCGCCCCGATTCCTCTTATTTGGGCAGCTACTGAGCGAGTTCTGAACAGATGGCGACTATGTCGTATATAAATCCAACTACCGCGGCGTCACGCCACTCGACGGTATCAACGAAGTCAGTGAGGGCACCGTTACCTACGCCCAGGGGTGCGAACGCTGGTCGACCGACGAGTCCGCATTCCCTGAGGCCATCGCCGCTGCCGAGGCAGCTGACGTCGCCGTCGTTGTGGTGGGTACCTGGTCTCGCGACCAAGGCGAGCTTTGGACTGGATTGAACGCCACCACAGGCGAGCACATCGATGTCTCAGACCTCAAGCTTGTCGGCGCTATGCCGAAGCTCGTACAGGCTATCATCAACACGGGAAAGCCGACTGTGGTGGTTTTCAGCTCCGGGAAGCCAATCACCGAGCCCTGGATCAGCAAGAATGCCTCGGCACTCGTGCAGCAGTTCTATCCCTCCGAGCAGGGAGGTCATGCTCTCGCTGACGTGCTGTACGGAAACTACAACCCCAGCGGACGCCTGAGCGTGTCCTTCCCGTACGACGTGGGAACGACCCCTATCTACTACGACTATCTTAACTCGGCTCGTGCTTATCCCAACCCTGGGCAAGTCTTCCCGAATGGGACACTGGTCTATGGCAACAATTATGTGCTGCAGTCGCCCTTGGCGCTATACGATGTGAGTGAACCCCCTTCTCTTGTCATTTCTCTATCTCGTGTAGTAGTCGCTAAAAGGATTTCCACAGTTCGGCTACGGCCTCTCGTACTCCAACTTCTCATACTCGCCTGTCACTCTGTCTTCAACCACTGCGTCCGCAACCGACAAGATCACGGTCTCGGTAGACGTGACCAACAACAGCACCGTCGATGGGACTGAAGTCGTGCAGGTCTACGTCAAGGACGTCGTCTCCTCGGTCGTGGTACCGAACAAGGAGCTCAAGGGCTTCGCCAAGGTCCCCATCGCGGCAGGTGCCACGGAGACGGTCAGCATTGACTTGGATGTGGCAAATCTAGGGCTTTGGGACATGAAGATGAACTATGTCGTTGAGCCTGGCAACTTCACCATTCTCGTTGGCAGTTCCAGTGGTAACTTGCCTGTGAACGCCACGTTGACGGTGGCCTGATTAAACAGTGCCCGATAGTATACACGAATTAGTACGGGTAACAAAATACTAATTCAGCCTACAAAGGCCCTTTTTTCGAACCAAGCCCATCCTAATTTCTCCATGTGCAAGTGTGAAGTGAATTTTCAGCTAGAATGATGCACGGATAACTGCTGGTCTGTCTCACATATCGAGCTACGGAGTTGTCACCAGCTGTCTCAGGTTGTTTCTCGACTGCTCTGTTTGATTCAATGAAATCCTGCTGTTCTGTATCTTCGCCGTTGGTCCAAATACGGCATGACATGTAAATGTTCAGAATTGAAATACAAAGGCCCATCTCATAGGCTTCTCAAACGACCGTGACTTATCAAGCCGTCCACATGGACGCATATAGTGTCAAAGGCTCTCTTGTCCTCTCCAGTGACCCTCAGCGCCTAGGCATTCAACCCCTAGAAGCATTTACGATGCACGATGGACGGTCCACTTTCATCGTACTCCTGTTTCGAAATCCACATCTGCTGGAATGTGGACAGAGACGCGAGGATAGAGCCTCCGATCCAGACTGAGTACTTGCGCTCAGGAGGCGCAATAACCCTGACCCTCATCGATGAAGGCGCCATGTTTGTGAGCTCCTGCTGCAGACGATCGGATATACCCGGGAACATGGTCGTGCCACCGGACTATTGCGACGGAGTGGTCAACAAGGCTCGGCGCCAGGGTTGGGGGGGGGGGGATGAATGATGAAGCAGGGTAACTCACAATGACCATGTTACCGTATAGTTCTTTCCGGACGTCAATATCGCACTTGTTAATGGAGTTATACAGCGTCTGATGGACCCCTCCGCCCTCCCGACCGAGGACAGAAGGGTCGAACAGCGCCTCGGGCGCACGGAAACGCTCGTTGCCGATGGTGGTTACCTTTACGAGAGTCAGCACATGCTTTAAAAAAAAATACTGGTCCCCGGCGGCTGTCCTCACCTGGCCGTCAGGCAGCTCGTAGCTCTTCTCGACGCTGGAGCTGTGCGCCGCGGTCTGAAGCTCCTTGTCAAAGTCAAGGGCAACATAACATAGCTTCTCCTTGATGTCGCGGACGATCTCGCGCTCTGCAGAGGTCGAGAAGGGGTAGCCGCGCTCCGAGAGGAGCTTCATCATGTAGTCCGTGAGGTCGCGCCCGGCCATGTCGATGCGCGAGATGGCGTGCGGCATCGAGAAGCCCTCGTAGATCGGCACGACGTGCGTCACCCCGTCGCCCGAGTCAACGACGACGCCTGTTGTCCTGCCGGAGCTGTAGAGGGAGAGGACGGCCTGGTGGTTTTGCTGCGTCAGTCTTTCTGAACCCCCTTCGGGTGGTATGGGGCGAAGTGTCGCTCACCTGGATGGAGACGTAGAAAGCCGGTGAGTTGAACGTCTCGAACATGATTTGCGTCATCTTCTCCCTGTTTGACTTTGGGTTTATTGGTGCTTCCGTTAGAAGGACTGGATGCTCTTCCGGAGCGACTCGCAGTTCATTGTAGTATGTGTGATGCCATATTTTCTCCATTTCATCCCAGTCGGTGACGATGCCGTGTTCGATCGGATGTTGGAGACTGAGAACGCCTCGCTTGGATTGAGCTTCGTCGCCAACGTACGAGTCTTTCGAGCCCATGCCAACCATGACCCTAAGACATAAATATCATCAGCCACGTTCGAAACCCCTCACGTCGGGTTGGAGCAGATCGTAAATCTTTGGAATGAATTCCTTGTGGACGCGGGAAGACCGTGGGGGACGATATACATACCCTTGGTGGCGAGGGCGTCCGACTATGGAGGCTGATCACCAGCAAAGTTAACAACAGAGCGGCCAACAATTAAACCTTCGCAAGTTGAACTCACGGAACACGGCCCGAGGCGCATCGTCACCAGCGAAGCCAGCCTTGCACATGCCGGAGCTAGTCTCATTAGAATCATGATTCAATTGTCTCGAGTTCGCGTCGGCACATACCCATTGTCAATAACGAGAGCGGCGACTTCGTCTGAATTTCCGGACCAAATTGACAGTTAGTATCAGTGATAAATTTCAAGAGCGCTAGAAGAGAGGGCAGCGTCCGCAGGGCCTTTGGGACCGGATATCCCGTCTGGACTGTATGCTGCGGTTTGCTCTTAAAGAAGGGGTCCACAAACCTTCCATGGCGACTTAACTTTACTCGTATTATATTGGAAATGGAACAATTGAAGTTCATGCGTCGAGGACCTAAGAACGAATAATTGATGCTGATCCACGAATCAAAAAGACACGCGACACTGGTAATAAACCTGAGGTAAATAAATGGCTGAATACATGGCCGAACTTATCCAAAACAAATTCAGGCAGCATTTTGTGCTGTAAGGCAGACATGCCGAAGTGCCCATTGACCTCATCCGGAATCTCGTTGCCTGTAGCACAAAGTATGTCCACCAAGTGGCAGCCCTCTAAATTCCGCACACATGCTGACACAGGCCGCGCGGCACCGCGGGGTCGAGCAGCACGGCCAAGACAACATTTTCTACCTCAAGCACGACCAAAATATACTGCCTAGGCCAGGCTTCGAGATAATCCTCTCGTCCCGTTCCACAGCCAAGAAGCCGTCGTAAGGCTGACTGCCAGCCCCCTTGTAATCCAGACTCAGCCTAATTAGGAAGCCGAAGATCTCCCTCGTACAATGAAACTAGTAAGCGGCTCCACCCCCGCCACTCTCTGCTGAGGCCAAGCCATTTACAAGCGACCAACATTTCGGCGAGTTGCCCATGATTCATCGGCAACCGCCGTGTATTATACGGAAGATTGCTTGGAATATCGTAGGCGGTCTCTCAAGGCATTCTACAACTTCAAGGACCACGTAAAGCCGACTGCGGCGCCCCACGGATAAAGATAGATGTTGCTCGACAAAGGGGACGAGACCTTTGGGAAGTTTGCGAAATAGTCATTATTGGGTCACAGTATTTGCAGGAGACCAATCACAGTCGATTATGAACGTCAGCCGGATCCCCGGCTACATATGTACATGACAGCCTAAGTCAGAGTAAACTTGTTACTAGTCCCATTAAAGGCGGTGATTGTCCCGCCAACGTCCTTCGAGTCACCATAGTACCTCACGCGGTACGTCCCCGGCTGGGCGTAGTCCTCCGTCTCCCAGCTGATGGTGACCTCCGAGTACCCCAGGAGGCCGTTGGTCCGGTTCCACGTGTATACCAGGAACCAGTCGTAGTCGCTGCGCACCTGCGTCCACGAGGTGCCGTCCGCGCCCAGCTGCTCGACCGCCGCGAAGGTGCCCTCGAGCCGCAGGTTGTTGCGCGGGTTGGCGCCGACGAAGGTAGTATTGACGACGGCGCCTCTCGTGTACGAGGCGGCTGGCTGGGTGACGACGTCGCCGTACTTCTTGCCGATCGGCGCCCCGTCGTACACGACGCCCGTGATGAAGTCGAGGGAATTGGCGCGGTTGTCCGGAGGCGAGGGGCCGGCCGCGGGCGAGCCGGTGGCCGTGGGCGCGAGGTAGTGCAGGTTGCTGAGCGTGAGGTTGATGTAGGCGTTCAGCTCGTTAGGCCCGTAGAGCGTGCTGGCGCCCTCGTACCGCTGAATGGCGTACTCCTCCTCAGTGGTGACGTAGTGAGCGTACGTGTTGGCCGGGCCTCCGATCACGACGAGTGGCTCGGTGTTGGCCGAGTATGTCGCAGCGGCCTCGGCCTTGACGGCGTTGCGCCAGCGGCGGCCGGCCATGGTGGTCGCCTCGGAGGGCGAGACGATGATGTGGAGCTGGCCTGCGCGGAAGGACTGTACGTCGACGATATTCGGGGACCAGTCGTAGGGCTCGGTCTGCTCACCGACATCCAGAAGGACAGGCTTTGGCGCTTGGCACTTTACTTGCTCGGGCCCGGGGGCCTTGAGCAGGGCGGCGACGGCGCTCCAGACCGGGTTGTTGGGCGCACCCGAGTCACCCTGGGTGAAGTCAAACGCGCCTGGCCAGTCCGTCGTTCCGGCCGCGAAGGAATAGCCAAGAGCAGCAGGACAGGTCTTGGCAGCAGTGCCGTTGGGGAGTTGGAAGTTGAAGGTGCTCATGTCCTGGTAGAAATGGAACGACTTGACGGTAGTTCCGACGACAGGCGTAGACTTGGTATCAAAAGAATCGTACAGATCCTTTGCACCTTGAAACTGACGTCGACCAATCTCGTAGCAGGAAGACACGCCGAGGTCGAGAGCTTCGAACCTGGGACCACGACCGTGGCACGACTGTGACTTGCCATCGGCGCAGGTGCTGTTCTCATAGCTACACATCTGGCCTGATCCATCATCGCAGAAGGCTCCTAGCACGTTCGGCGTGGTGTCTCCAACGTTGGCCTGGGAAAAGCCAGCGACAAAACCATCGGCCGCAGTACCGCCGGATTGCACGGCCTGCTCAAGCAGGTAGGCGGCCACGCCCTTGTTGTCTCCAGCCACGTGGGTGTTGTTTCCATACATGGAGGTCCCATGGACGGGGTACCAGGTAAGTACGCCCATATCAAGGCCATCCGATGCGCGCTGGAAGCGGAGCATGGTCAGTGTCGTGTCCGTGGGGCTGTTATAGAGGGCGCGTTCCGCAGCTGGGTTATTGTTATAGGCCGAAGGGCTTCGGGACGCATTGCCGTCGGTAATGTTGACGGTACCGACATCCAGGTAGCCAGTGGTGAGGCTTTCGTGGGCTCTCTTGATTGAGAGGACAGCGCCATCAGCAATCGCATTCAGAGACTGGGCGTCAAACCCAGCGCTGGTGATTTGAGGAAGCAGGTAGTTCCACCAAGCGCCCGGCCCATTGTGGGAGTGAGTTCCGGTCACGGCAATGTTGGTCCGGCCGTAGACAGAATAGTCCCCGCCGAGAGCGGCGATGCGTTCAAGGATGGCATATCTCTGGGCCGTGTCACCGGCTGCCACGTCCAAGACGAGATAGACGAAGCGGTCGTTGGGGTTGCTTGCGTCACCGACAATGAAGGCACGCGAATAGAGGCGCTGACGGAGACCAGTACCGATCTGGGCCAGGTCCGCATATCCAGCAAACTCTACCTCGACGACAGGCCCAGTGATATCAGCCTTGCCCACTCCGATGCTGTGTAAGTCATGGAGTGGTCAGCAGTCAGCCCGGACAAGAGAGACGGAAGGCATGTTGCTCACAGATACTGGTCGCCTACTGCTGAGGCTCTGACCTTGGAGCTGAGTAGTTTCTTGACTTCCTGTGGATCATCTAGGTCGACATGCCCAAGCTCCTCGAAGTTGGCCGCAGGATACCTTGGCTTCTGATTACTGCTCAGCACGGAAATAGAGAGCAGGAGCAGGGCAAGGAGTGAGAATATGGCGAAGATGCTGAAGACACCCCTCCGCTGCGCGTTGCGGTCCGTGAACAGGGGTTGGGCCATGATGACTTGAGAAGCTGGGGCAAGAGAGGCCGTAGATGGTGTTCCAGAGCAACAAGTACGAGGCTGCCAGTTCGCCCAGTCCGATGGCGTTCACGTCGTACCCTGTGTGACCAAGGAGGCCAAGCTTTGATGTGACAGAGCTAGAAGTGAGCGTCCCTGGGGTGGGTCAGAGAGGGAGGTCGCTGCGGTGCGGGATGGCCAGTCGTTCTTATGATCGTCAAGAGAGTAGCAGGTGAGAACACCTTTGCCATGTACATTGTCTGTGGTCCCTGGTCACTCGTCTCCACCAGTGGCTTGTGCAGAGTAAGTATCTTGGTCGACCTGCCTGGCCTGCCTTACAGGTGGGCCTGCGTGACGTTGAGATTGGAGAGAGTGGCCCTCACGCGGGTCGGTGTACGAAGTATCTCTCTCTCGATGGCTGCATCATGCTATGGCACCCGCGACGGGCTTGGAGACGAGAGGTCACTCCCCCGTGCCCCTCGCTCCCCGTGGCCCTCGGTGTCACCCTCTTTGTGATTCCGTCTCCGCACAGGGGCGAACAGGGCCCAGGAGGGATGGAATTCCCATGATCCGCGTTGGGGTAGCTGTGAATCGGGGGTGTTGCATTGGGGCTGGGTGGTGGTCGTGGTGTTCCTGGGTCGATAAGAGGGCGGAAACGGTGCTTAGCTGAAGCTAGTTTAGATTTCACGAGGACGGCAGCCACCAATGAAACCACGGTGCCTGTCAGGAAAGAGAAGGTGGTGTCGGGGTCGAGCGCCAGCCAGTGGCAGAAGCCTGTCGACGTCGTCGAAGCGCGGACGATGCCATGATTGTGCGATGGCAGTGCCGGGCAGAACAAGCGGGGGAGCCCCTGCGAGCAACCATCGACGGTGGCAGGTGACACCCTGTCTCTCATCTTGCTGGTCCGGCTTCCCCAGATTCTGTAGTCTACCAAGTACCGTCCAGGCCGTCCATCACGGTTGCCTCTCTGGGAGAGCGATAACAAAACAATACCACTCGACGGCACTCAAGCAGATTACCAAGTCACATACTGTGCCTCAGCCATGAGCATCCAATATCGTCACCACGGCCTGGCAATTGCACCTGTCAACGAATTAGCGAGCGAGACACAGGCATGCCAAGGGGGCAAAAAGACAGACATGCACATGCACTTGCACATGCAATAGTTCAGCCAATGCACAATGATGAAGCCTCCTTTGGACAGGGACAAGATCCACGGGCGTGGGGCCAAACAAGCTTGTGCCACTGACAGCCGGACGGGAGCCGCGGGCGCGTGAACGGAGGAGAAGGCGACCCTCCTGGACTGTCATGTTGCTGGTGTGGAGGGGTGGAGAGTTGAGAGGGGGGAGAAGCGGATGTGCCCCTGTGCATGCGATTCGGGCGTGTGCATGGCATGGTCCAGCTGACCCTGCCTCCGTCGATAGATTCGGCTCTTCACCCTCGGCCTGCATATGCGCCACGCGACTAGTCGCATACTATGCTGTAATAATACTGCAAGTACCTTGGTAATTCACTGCCAGACTGCAGATATCCATCACCTCTATCTGCGTATCTGCGTTCCCTATCAGGTTGCAGCAGATGGATAACGGTAAACTTGATTGAGCCTTGTTGAGTGGGATCAAATCTCCCTTGGGCAATGCCACCGGAATTTCCAGATTGCTTATCTGATACAGTCGCACTGCAGATCGATATCTGTGTCTTGGAGGAAAAAAGGCCCAGATCTCAAAATTACTCACCGTCACCGCGACCTGACACGCCGTCTTTCCAACTGATGCCGACTTTGAGCTGACCCTGACTTGTTACGAGATACGGGAATACCCCTACCTTTTCCTTGTCCTCCTTACGGTATCCTCTTCGCGCCTCGAACACCAGCGGCAAGAAACGGCCTCTCCCTCTTTTGCCCTCGGCCGCCTCTTCCGAGATGGTGGGATGAACCATGAGTCCCTAGGTCGAGAACGGGCAAGACGCGGCGGCAAGATACCACCGCATATCTATCCCAGGCCAAGTGGCCTAGTGATGGCAGGGCGTGACGGACGGATAAGAAGGGTAAAGGAAGCAGACAAGCCACGGGCAATCAACACCTCTATCTTCGTCGGCCTCCCGCGGGCCAGGCATTGGCTATCCCTAATGCGCCACGGCGCTCAGCCACTGTTCTGTCCATGGCCCCTTTGTGATTTATCCTCGAATACCTCAAGCAATCGGCGGTGGGGCCATAGTCAGAATTTGTTCTGCCTATGCGCCCTTTCCAAAGTGCTCATCCCATCGAGGATGTGAAGTCACATCTCCGAGTGTCATAAGCCTCCTGGCTGCTAAGGACTCGACTCTGTTGCCTCGACATTGCTCGGTGGCGTCGGTGGCACTAGGCAGAATGAATTGACAACAGTGCGAGCCAGGCTAAGTGCGAGAAGCCTCGCTGCTTGCGGATCTTGAGCTGAACTTTGACTCACCGTCATGGGCCTCCTAAAATGAGACCAGTTCATCTCGTGTCAAGGATGTGACGGTGGATTCTCGTGCTGGGAAACACATATGAGGCCATGCAGCCTCGTGTGATGACGACGACAAGGACCATCAGAGGCAACCCTCCTTCACGGCGACGGACGGCGGGACCTGCTCTCGGATTTCAACATTCTCACCGCCAGTCGCCTAGGCCTCGGTCGAACAAGGGAAGCAAGGAACATGTGGGCTCCACGCCCCTCAGAAATGTATGGAGATCGTGCCAGCAGAGCTTAAATGGGAACTGCGACGATCTTGCGGATGCTCCCGAGCAATAAGCTCAGGAGTGCGTTTCCCTCGAGGACCCATCACTTCTGGTTCGCCTTTGCTCATCAGCCAACTTGGACCTGTTTATTTATTTGTTCACGAAGGCGCGGGTTCTCGAAGCCCATTTAACAGTCGAATCTTTTCACCTTTTTGTCATGGACTGTCTCCATTTTAATTGAACCATGCGGACGAAGGTTCTCCGGTTGTGATGTGACGTGACGGATGCAACTGCCGAGGACCAGGTAGTTAAATTAGACGTCCATCACGAGTCGGCAACAGCTCCACAACAGGAACCCGACGGTGGGAGAGCACTCGAAAGGTGCGCCGTAATCGTTCGAAGGGCTGAATGCTCACGACGCCTGGAATTTTGGGGTGGTGGATGAGATGCAGATCGCCCGCTGAGAACCTCACTTTCTGTGGCATTCTGACCATGGTCCTCTCCTTCCTCCCAGTCCAAGGGGCGCTTCTAGCCTACCAGTGCCTCGGTACGGGGCCCATCCTCCTCACAATCCCAGGCGCCAACGGCGACGCCGCCATCTTCAACGAGGTGGCGCCTTACCTCGCCCAGGACTTCACTGTCTGCACCTACGACCGCCGCGGCTACAGCAACAGCACGCTCACAGGCAACGCGACGGCGGAAGACCTGGCTATGCCTTACCGCCTGCAGCGCGACGCCGACGATGCGGCGGCACTGCTACAGCACGTTTCCGGCGGGGACCCGGGGCTTGTCTTCGGCACGAGCAGCGGCGCCGTCGTCGCCCTGGAGCTTCTGCAGCGGCACGCCGGCCTGGTCGACTTCCTCATCGCCCACGAGCCGCCGCTGGCCCATGTCCTCGGCGGTGCCTGGGCCGACGAGACGTACTCCGTGTTTGAGGGCATCTACCAGACGTTCCTGGCCGACGGCGTCGATGCCGCGGCGCTGGGGTTCCTGGGCCCCGGCGCGGCCAACTCGACGGACGTCGAGACGCAGGCCGCGTATCATGCGCTGGTGGACCCTGCCAACAGGGGCAACGCGGAGCTGTTCTTCGGGCACGAGATTGCTGCGTACACTGCCGTCAATGAGAGCATGCCGGAGCTGGTGGGCTTGAAGGACAAGTTTGTCATGGAAATAGGCGAGACGTGCAACATCCCCAGCTGCAATATCAGCGCCATCCTGGCTTCCGAGGTGGGTGTGGACCTGTACGTCACCCCTGGTGGGCACTTGGGATATGTCTCGGATCCAGAGGGGTTTGCGGAAATGGTTTTGAGCATATTCGCTGCGCACGGGAAATCCTAAAGGGAGGAATGTTGCCTTAAAGCAGGACCAGCTATGCGACATCTACATATCGAATAATAAAAGAACCGCAAATGATAATATATATATTTATACAAATTAGCAACTCCCAAGTCCCCTTCATCGCGGGAAAAGTTTCCCCGAGACCAATATGGCATGGTCCAGTCAACCACCATGTAGCACCATAATACCTGGTAGTGTTTCTTGTATATTATTCATCGTCAATCATAATCCGCCGAGTCTCCGTCCGCATCCACACCACCACACTCCGCTCCATACCTGCCTGTCTGCACTTGTTGAGGCCGACACTAATACAAACGACGCCTCTGGTGGGCGCGGCCATCCGCGTCGCCGCCGCCGGTTCCATCGTCGCCGCCGGTTCCGTCGTCCCTGGGCCTTCCAGAGTTCCTCACCAGCCGGCCGATGACGCGGCAGCCAAAATCCCGCTGCAGGTGCGTGGCGAGCTCACAAGGCGGGATGATGGCGCCCCTGTAGCGGTGGTCGTAGCCGTTGAGCCACGTCTTGACGTTCCCGGGCCCCCACTTGGACACGGCGGTCATGTCGTAGACCAGGTCTTCATACGCCACCCACAGCGGCATCTGCAGGTCGGCCTCGACGCGGTTGCGGGGCACCTTCATGCCCTGCGGCAGCGGCATGTGGCTGCCGTTGTTGGCGCGCAGCGTGGCCAGGTCCATCTCCCGCAGGGGCGTGGCCAGCTTCGCCGTGATCAGGTCTGGCCTCCCCGGCAGGAGCTTCAGGCTCTCTGGCGGCAGCATGAAGTCGTCGTTCAGCACCGACGTCATGTCCTTGCTCCTGAGCCCGCGGCTGTCGAGCTCCCTGATGAACTCCCTCTCCGGTTGCCCGCTCCCGATTCTGCTGAGATCGTAGACGTGCCCGTTGAGCGCGACCTCGTTGTGTGTGAGATGCTCCATTGCCTTTACACCGACTATACGGCCGACCCGGAGGTAGTCGAAGTCTGCGAGGCACCGGTCGGCGTCGGCGTGGAATCTCTCGAACTCCTGGGTCGAGTCCCTGCCCGCCCACTGCCGCAGAATGGTCCTTCCGCCGGGGTGGAAGTCCATGTAACCGTTCAGGTTGTACACTTGCCCCCGCATGATTGTGTACATTGTCGTCCCCGGATACACGTGGCAGGCAACCTCTCGCAGGGTGAAGTGGAATTCCTCTGTGGGGCCTGGTCCCTTGTCGGATACTTGTGCAGCAACCACGGCGCACCGGTATGGCTGAAGGTCTATGACGAGCTGGTCGTAGTCGATGGTTCCATCCTTAAGAATGGCCTTCCAGGGGTTGCCTCCCGGGATTGATGTCATCAGGTTGCGCTGCTTGTCGCTCTCGAAGGGAAAATTCGATATATCAAACACGTCGTTGCCGACTGAAATCCAGAGAGGCTTCCCATGTCTTCCGTCTCTCTCTGCAATTTCGTGCCGCCTCATCGGCAGGATGAGCTTGCCCAGAGGTTCAGCTTGCTCCTCGAGGTTTCTTTGGAGATGGGGAAGAGCCTTTAGGCCCAGGAGGGTTCTCTCGCAGTGGTCATTCAGGGTGAAAGCCGCATTATCGTCGGCCCACATCTCCTCGACGACGTCCGTCGCGTCGTAGACATCGTAGCCGTGGGCTCCGTCGTCGGCGATTACCCACAGGTCGCGGCTCGAAAGATGGTCCCCGGCCTCGCCTACTGTGTAATAAACTTCGTCAAGGCCCTGGGCGGCCCTTCGTGCCTTGCGTGCGACCCGTCCACGAGGAGACCGTGCTAATATTGGGCTCCTCACTCCGGCTGGTGAACCTAGATGGGAGATGGTGGGATGCGGTGAACTTTGGGCCGAGGTCGAACGCGATGATCCCGGAGCTGGTGTCTTCGGGCCGGGTCCACTGGCAGGACCTTGCTGAGGCGGCTGTGCGGCACCGGGAACATATCGCTGCGGTTGGGTACTGGGGTTATACGGGACGTACTGAGAAGAGGGCGAGTAGCCGACATTTTTCTTGGCCTGCTCAGTCTGCCAAGGAGGCAGAACGAAACCGATCTGGTTAGACAGCCATTTGTCTGAGACCTGATACTGGGGCTCCTCCCGGTCGACATTGTCAAACATAGCCTTGACCGCTTGATAGACGGGATCCGGAACCGGGAGTAGCTTCTGACGGTTTGGGATTTCGTCTTTCAGAATTGCCATGAGACTCGCCCGAGTGCCCATGAGATTGTTGGGATCATTGGGAGCGAACTTAATGTTGCGCGTCTCTAGGTGACTCTCATCCCAGTCGCCATCTCCTCCTGCAACCTTAAGTTCGAATGGTCTTGCATATCTGGCGGCAGCGTCGGCAGCGGCCGCAGCGCTTGGTGAATGCTCATCCTGTGGGAAATAGGGGATCCGCCTCCGGAATCTCGTCGTGCGTATGGGCATGATTACCATCATCAGGTAAGCAACTGCTTGGTCCAACCAGTCCTCGTCTTTATCCAGCAGGAACCCATTTGTGGTGAAGATGTCTCCCCATTGTGTCGTAGCGCCGAGGTTTCTGAAGCACTGTTGACCTACCCATTCGTCACCTTGTCTGTGAGCGACACGGAACCGCACGGAGCGGTCCCTCAGCCACCGCTGGGAATACACACTACCGTACCACTCTAGCGACTTTTCATGCATCCAAGGGCGAAGAAGGTCCCATTGATTTTGACGCGTCCTAGCCCTCTCAGCGTATTCTTGCAGCTTAGCATGGAATTCCTTCGGTGCAAACTCAGCCTGGCATAATGCCGGTTGGCCAGCTTCGTAGAGGTCACACGCAGTTCTGAACAATTTGGGAAAGTGAAGAGCGGGTAGTCCGTACTTTACGACATGGGTCTGCCAAAATTCATCCGAGCCGTATTGTTGCGCCACGAAGTCCGGAACCGCATATGCGTGCCACGTTTTGTTTTCGTGACTGGCCAAATCTATGCCCTTGCAGTAGGCTTGTGCCAAGCCGTTATTGGGAATGTCGCACGACAACATGAGGAGCCCCCCTGTTGAGTCTCGATCGATTGGGCGCTCGACCACGCTGCCATTGATCATGGACTGTTCCCACGAGATCCCGAGCTCGCTTAACCAGGCTGAATCCTCCGGTCTGGTGCCAGGCGGTGCATAGAATGGCTCATCGGAATGCACCTCGGCTGCCGGAGCAAGCATGTTTTTACATCTGTAGATTGCATGCATCATCTCGTGGGCCATGGTTATCGCCAACACGAGGGTGGCGTGCGTCTTCGAACTAACCGATTCGTTTGGATCCAGCAGCCGCCAAATGAAGACAGGGTTCAACATCATAATCACAAAGTCGACACCGTTGTGTTTTCCGCGGAGGTGGGGGTCCATTATGGATGAGGTTATGCCTAGGGAACTACCTAGGCTGTTTCCAGACATTGTCGGCGACATGAAAGTGATGACAATCTTTTCCGCATACCGACTGAGTGTGTCGACCAATTCCTGTTGGCTTAGTCGCGGGGGTGTGTTGTTCTTTGCTAAGACTGGCGGCATGTTCAGGCCTTCAGCCTGCATATTATTTGCTGCAGACGCCAACAATCAGTTGCAAAGACCAGTGGCATGTAGCATATGGAGCTTGTGAAGAATGAGTGAGAGGGGGAACAGTATCTGCGTACGATAATAGTCTGTGGTCTTTACTCCCAAGATTGCGTCCAGGCTACAATGGGCAACGTTAATAGGGTCGCGATGATAATCTTGTCTAGGGAGTCACCGCTGGGCAGTCCACGTACAAGGGGTGATAGACGGTAGCCCGCATAAGCCTATCCGCGAGCTCGATTGCCGGGGACAGCTTCTCCCAAAACACGGGGTTATCCACGGTGAAAGTCGCGTTTGCTGCGAGACGACTATCCAGTGTCCCCCGCCACGCTTCGGCAATGGGGCGGTCGAGATTATACCACCTCTTCTTAGCGAAAAGCGGAAGCCAATTGGCTTCATCTATGGTCATGTTCATTGGCTGAGTCTGCTGCAGAGCACCGAAAATCAGGGCTTGCCCTACCGTCCTGGGTCAGAAATTCCACTACCAGGTCAGAAGAGAAACTACACACAAGTGAAGTACCCGCCCAGGTCAAATTGCTGGAAGTTTTCATCAAGAAACAACCGATCCAGCTCGGGGTCACTAGGCAGTGGCAACCCGACTCCCAGCCTCAGATAGATCCTGGCCTCGGGGGACAGCGTGTCAGGATACTTCACATCGATATCTGGGAACCTGGGGTGTAATCCTGATTTGTTTTCTTCCTTCCAAGGATCTACACAACATGTTAACAAGATACGTAGAATAGAAGTCGAATCGGTGGACTCAGGAACAGCAACGGGACATGGAGTAGGCACGTACAAGCGTGGCTCACCAAAAAGCGTTCGGCCCATGGTGATATCGGAGGATTCATAGGTAGCGCCATTTTGTGGCTGAGGGGTTTTTCTCAATCCTGTGAAGGTAAACGACTGGCATCTGTTGCGTGCAATGTGCAACGGCAGTCGCCAACAGGAAAGTGGAAAAGAAAGAACGCGATGCAGCTCTTGCGGGGTGCCGGAGGAAACAAACAATACCGCTCCACAGCCCATGGTATTAGGTCTTACAATGACACCTATCAGCATCTGCAACAACATCTAGTTCAACTACCGGCCTAGTCGTTCGGCTATCATGCCCAACAAAGGCTGAGCCCGGTTCCGGAACTCGAGCAGCGTTCACAAAGCTGCCTTTTGTCCCATTTTGCAATTCTGTTGTTTCCCCCCTTTGATTCTCTCTACTAGTTGAGACACAGAATTGAAAACCCCACCTAGGACTTATCAAGCAATGCCAGAGATATGCCATGCGAGTCTCCTCCGGGCACCTTCGAACCTCGAAAGGAAACGTGCAAGGGCGAAATGTTCGGGATGCCCACGCCGGACCCGTGTCTCCTGCACTTTGTGTGCATGGTCAAGGAAACAAATATGGTGGCCAAATATGTATTCAGTAACAGAGAGAGTAGACAGACTTTGAGTCGCCTGCATGACTACCATGAAGAGCATTCAGTGAGCCTGATGATTTGCGTCCCCGTGATTGCTCACGCGACTGCAACACCGGCGTACTTCGTGCTCAAAGTCTATTCCAGATCTCAAATGAGAAATGGTCTCTCAGTGGTGACAGTTCATGAGTGGCTTTTGTAGTGGCTGGGCCCGGCCTTCCATGGTCGATTCATTGTCAGGGGCCTGAATGGCTTTCGAAGTTTTTGCAATGCCGCAGCTTCGTCCCGAGGGGCCGCCAACCCTGGAGGTCTGCGAACACCACTTGTTGTCTTCTGCATGGTGGTGTTGTGGAAACTGACAGCAGGACGCTTTGCGGGAATAGACATTGGCTTAGGAATGTTCTCGTTGTTTCCACCTGCATCACCGGATTCGATCTCTTTGTCTGGTGTTGGTGGCCGAGGTGGAGAACTGGAAAATTGGGTATAGTGCTTCCCGGATTTGATCTCTTGCTTCTTGGGTAGATTGTGACCCACTGGCTTCGAACTGCCTACCCTGTGACGAAGAAGACCAGGGTCTATCAATGGGCGTTTGCTAAGCCCTGGAGGAGTATTTGCAAATATCTCACGCTCTTCATCTCGCTGTACACGAGGTACACGAGGCATCCTTGGATGCGACAGAACTGCGAAACAGGGTGCAGTCACCTCGGCATCGTTCGAGGCTGATTTTGAATCCTTCTTGACAAAGCTGAGAAGGTTGCCCTGACCGGCCGAGCGCACCGTCCTCCCTTGTTTTGAGGGGGGGCCAGCTGTTGTGTTACCCACCATCTCGTCCGAGAGCCTCTGTGCCTGACGACCCCCTGGTATCATGGAACCGAGCTGCGAAGCCATCGTGAAGGTGGATGCCTGGTTCATCGTGGTCGAGTATCCTCTTGCCCATTGCGGCTCCTTGTTGCCTTGATGGTCGCCACTCTGGACGGCGAGTCGAGGACGCTTCCGTCCGAAGGTTTCGGTTGAAGGCCCATCCCACCCTGAGTCGGCGTCTGCGGTTGCTTGTTGCTGGTTAGGGTCTTCAGGGAAAAGGTCGTCGTTAGGGCTAAAGCCTTCTGGGAGCTCGCCATAGATTTCTTCCTGTGTGGGGGCGTTGCGCCCCAGGATCCTACCGATCGCCTTCAGCTTATGGCTTTCGAGGTCTGGCCCAATCTTGGCGAATGTCTTCGCGACTGGCTCGACAAAGGGCGAGAGCTCTACTTCGGACTGGCCACCGCCGTAGGATGAGCTAGACAATGGACAACTGATATAAAGCAAAGCCTTTGCGCGAGTCATGGCAACATAGAGTAACCGGCGCTCCTCATCGCTATTCTCAGAGCGCATGTGTGGGATCGAACCATTGTAAGCCGCCGGAACGAAGACAATGGGCCATTCAAGTCCTTTCGCGGCGTGTATGGTGGAGATGGTGACCATGGGAGTGGCCTCTTGTTCTTGAGCTTTCTTCTGAGTATCCGAGGCCAGCGCCACGTTGGCCAGAAATCGGGCCAGGACATCGGAATCTTCTGACTTTTCTAGCCCCTCGACCTCGGGAAGCTCTTCCTCTTGATCCTTGTCAAGGTCCTTGGTGAAATCATTCCCAAGAGCTCGGAATTCCTGCACGTTTGCCCACCTTTGTTCGAAATTTTCAGTGTCGCTGTAGGTTTCTTTGAGGTGCCTTTCGAGGCTAATTCTCGTGAGGACGTCATCAATGATGTCGACCAGCCGGTACGGCTTCTCGTCTTGTGGAGTGTCCATCTTTTTCTGAATGTCCAAGATGAGGCGAATCACTTCGCCACTTATCTTCTGTTCCGTTGACTTTTTTATGCTTGTCTTAGCGAGTCGATCGCCCCGGCAGTGTTTGACCAGCAAAGCCCACAGACTGAGGGATGACTGCTCTGCTTCTTCGACCAGCGCCTTGATTGTAGGGTCCCCCACACCTCGCTTGGGGACGTTGAGAATCCTCGCCAGGGCATCATTGTTTTCCGGCAGGTGGATCACTCTTAGGTAATCAAGAATGATCTTGATCTCTACCCTGTCGTAGAACTTGACACCGCCGACCATCTTGTAAGCAACGCCAGCCTGGCCAAGGGCAGACTCGATGTTCCTGGAGAGAGATGCCGAGCGGAGGAGTATGGCAACATCGCCATGTCCGAGCATACCGCCAGACAACAGCTGCAGGCGGCCAATTTCCTTCACTATCCACTGTGCCTCGGCAGTCGAACTTTTCAGCCGCCGCAGCGTGGGCCGTGTTCCCTTATCGTGGAAAGGCTTCAAGACCTTCTCATAGCGATTCGAGTCCTGCTGTATGACACTCAGAGCTGTGTCCAGGATCGCCTGCGATGAGCGATAGTTCTGCTCTAGGGATATCTGGTCTGTTTTGGGGAAGTCTTCGAAGAGACGTTGGAGGTTCTTGATCTCTGCTGACCGCCATCCGTAGATGCTCTGGTCAGGATCGCCGACAATGGTGATCCTGTTGTGTTTTTGAGCAAGGAGGCGCATGAGCTCGTACTGGATGCCATTCGTGTCCTGGTACTCGTCGATGAGCACGGCATCCACGTTGGACACACAGGCCGGATGTGTCTGAAGAAGCTCAACGCAGCGGGTGAGGAGGTCGTCATAATCGAGAAGGTTGGACCTTTCAAGATGTTGCTGGTACTCCCGGTAGCACAGCTCAAAGGACCTGGCCCCCTCCGCGGCCTCGCCGCTGCGTTTCCTCTGCAGAGGGGTGGGTTTCCACTCTTTGCCCTTGGCTTTTCTCTTGCTTATCCATGCACGTGCCTGGACAGGATCAATGCTCAACTGCAGGCGCTTGCAGATGCGGTTTATGATGGCCCTTGAGTCGGCATCATCGGCAATGGCGAACTTTTGATCCAGGCCGATGTGCCTGCCGTATGCCGCCAGGTAACGGCGGGCGATGCTGTGGAATGTGCCGAGGACCATCCTGTTCTCGCGGCCACCCCCCAGGGCGCGGCCGATGCGCTCTCGCATCTCGCGGGCAGCTTTGACGGTGAAGGTAGCAACAATGACATCCTGTGGCTCGTAGCCCATGGCGTCAATGAGCCAGACGACACGCGAGGTGAGAGTATGTGTCTTCCCGCTGCCTGGACCAGCCATTATGGCAACGGTGGCCGCCTCTGAGCACACTGCCCTGCATTGTGCAGGGTTCAGTTTCAGGGAGCCGAGGATTGAGGAATCATTTGGTGGTGCTGCAACCGTCATGGCCGTGGCAGAAAACACAACTTGACGCGCGCCAGACTCCAATGAACGCGGTGGAAGGATTTGGTTAATGATGATGGACAACGAGAACGAGAACGAACGCCCTTCGATGACAAGAGCTGGGCCACGATGTGTCCGAATTGGCGTCGCGTCGAGTCGAATGTCACTGTCTGTGTACAACAGCTATGAGACGCGTCTCGGGAAGCGGCCGGTGATGGGAGAGGGTCCTTCGGCCGCACGCCGCCTCCGCGCGATCACCTGCTCCCTGCGGATGCAGCTCACCCACAATTGGGCGAGCATCACGTAAGCATCCCGCACGGACCATGACCCTTGACCAGAGCGAGCCAGATTCACGATGTCAGCGCTAAACAAGCTCGGTCACATCACATTCGTCCCACGCAAGGAGCAGAGACGACAGTATCTTGTTTTTGTGAGGCCATTCTGATAGTCTGGTTCGCTTTTGGGAGCCACCAATCCAGTCGGCTATCACGCCACCTCCCATCCACCAGCCCATTGATTACAATGTGCCTTGCTGGGTGCTGAGTGTGTTGATCTCACACCATGAGGACGGGGCCCACCTGAGTTGGGCGGGTACAATACTGTGTGCATTGATGCTGTGTCATCATGGGCGATGGGAATTGCCTTCATGCCATGTCTAGGGGTCTTTTTCACAGACGTCTCTTCCCGAGGTGGAATGCTCCCATCCCATCAGACGAGGATGCAGCTAGGGCAGCATGGCGAAGCCTCCGTCAATGCCGGGACTCGAAGATGCGACTTACGGGGAAGGTCTATTTTGGACGGTCACCGCCAGCATCGCACAAGAGCCGTATCTGATCGCCTGCAGATCGCCATCCAAACCCATCACCTCCCGCCCAGCAGACCTCACACGGGCCGGACGGGCTGAGATGGGACAGGCGGGCGGGCGGGAAAGGCAGGACAGGATGCAATATCAAAATGGGCGGGGAACACGACGGCCACCCAATCACGCGGGGCCTCGCCGGTGCCATCGCATGTCGGGCGCTTAGAGACCCCTGGCCCCCTGCGCACCCACCGGCGCTCCAGCCAACCACATTACACGACAGGGCTCTGGCCTGCCCTCGGTGCTGCAAGCCCACCGCGACATCACGACGATGTGCGGCGTCGTTGGACGAGTCCCAGCCCAGAAGAGGCCTGCCATGCAGCTGCCGCCCTGCCCTGCCCTGCCCACATGTGCCTGTGTGCCCTTTGTGCCTGCGTGCCTGGGCCCGAGATGGGGGCGTCCACCACGCGCGAACCGGCCCCATTGGCACATGCTGCAGAGAGAAAAGCCGGCATTGCGCTCTTGAGTGGCTGCATTGTCCCCACGCCCGCCCCGTCCCTCGCCTCTGCGTCGCTCCGGTATCAACAGCCGCTATATTACCTTCTGCATCTCCTCTAAACGGCTCTGGAGGCTGATCTTTCCTGCGTCCCCATGCTACATCTCTATCACAATGCGTTTCGGCCCATCATACCTTGACTAAGAACTAAACAATCCAAACCCCATCACGCCTTAGTTTTGGTGGAGAAGGTAGATGGCAGCCGTCTGGTCTACTAGAAATAAGCCTTGGCCCCGGAACTCTCTCGTCTGACCCTCACAATGCCCCTTGGTCTTTGCAAACCTCCCACCTCTCTTATCACTCTTTCATTCACTTCAAGTTTCGTCACAGTTTTGGTAGCCGCTGCTGCTGCACCACAACCACCCAGGTCGCACCAGGTGGAAAAGAGGGATAACAACAACCCCCTCGGCATCGACTGGAGCCCTGCCCCTCCACCCGACGAGGGTCCCGCGGGAGCAAAATACGCCCTCCGAGATCCAGCATACCTACCAGCTCAGATCGGCGGAATCGTCGGCTCGTACGCTTTCTCTCTGGTGCTGGTCGCCATCATCCTACTGAGCTTATCCAAAAGGCGGCGAGAGCATCTCCGAGCAGCAGGGGACTTCAGTACCTGGGAGGATACAAACCTCACATTGGAAGTTGCCGAACGATTCTCTGCCTACAGGCCACAGGACGATTTCCAGTTTCGAGGCCAGGATTGTCCTCCACAGCACAGCTTCCAGGACTTGCCAAAAATCCACACACAGGATCACGTTCAGGGCCACGTCCGCAACTTTTCTCTCCCCTCGCCTACTTCGGCGAAATTCTCCACAGGAACACGGGAGCAAACCCCCTATATTCTCCCATCACCAGACGGCAGTCTTCGTGGACGACCAGGCTTAGATCCAAACGTCGACCAGTCCGTCGTCGCACAAGACAGAGTCATGGCGCAGGCACAGCTAGAAGATATGTACAAGTATGTGATGGAGCAGGAGGCTGCCAAGGAAGCGGGAGTCGAGTTCAGAGGGCCGACGTTCCCTAACGCAGGGCTGCAGCAGCTGCAACTGCAGCAGCAGAATGCCTCATCACAGAGCATGCTTCAGAAGAAGGGTAGAAACAAACCCGCAAACCTTAACCTAAGCGGTGACGCCAAGTCGGAAAAGACGCAGTCCCGGACCTCCTCGATCCTGTCCGCCCTCAAGTCCCCGCTGGGGAAGAAGAAGGAGAAGGTGCAGGCCATTAGCATTTCCTCGCCGATCATGACACCCATGACAGGCACATTCCCGCCCCAGTACGCCGGCGAGGAGATGAACGCCATCCCGCCACGGCACTACGCACCAGCTGCGCCGCCACCAGTCCCCACAGGCAACGGCACGTTCAGCCAGCGACGGAACGTCCAGATGGCCCCTCTTACGCCGCCGGACGACATCTCGCCAGAGAGCACGCAGAGCATTGACGAGCGGCTCCGTGCCATGGCAAGCAAGGGCAAGGACAGGGACGTCCCGGAGGAGTCCAACGAGGAAGAGGAGGAGGAGGAGCGACAGAGGCAAGAGCACTACTACCACTCACGCCAACAGTCGTCCGCCACGATGGAGGCGGACCCCATCTCCGCCACGTCGGAGACATCCACGACGCCGCTGGTCAGGGGCGATCGGGTCCGCGACAGCCGAGCCTCGGGGCTCCCCTCGAGCCCCAAGCCGGGGGTCAACCGCTTCCCGAGCCTGAACTCGCTGCCGTCGTCCCCGAAGCCGGGCGCGACCTTCTCGCGGCCCAACGCGCCGTCGGCGGTGCGCACGGGCGGCGCCCTGCCGCTGCGTGCCTACGAGCCGCCGCTGATGTCGCCCAACACGTACGACCGCACCGTCAAGCAGACTGTGTTCGAGAGGGCCGGCCCGCTGTCGCCCGGGATGGGCACCGCGCGCACGCCCCACACTGGCGCGCCTGTTCCGTACTCGCCGTACCAGCCCTTCTCGCCCGTGGTGCCCATCACGCCCAGCCTCGTCACCAAGGCCGACAGGAAGAGGATGAGGAGGATGGAGCCCAAGACGCCAACGATGGAGATGGTCCAGAGCAGCGACGATATCTGGTGAGCAGCTGGCTCGGGCCAATTGGCCGTGGAATAGACAGACTGTCGAGCCAGGTTGGCAGGCTTTTAGCTAGTCATGCCGCAGATCCTTTGTCAAAGTTTGGGTATACAAGCTCTTTGGATATTACTTGTGGATAGCTGGAAACTTAGGAGGCCTAGCTCTGGGAGTGCGCAGTACGGATACGGGCACCGGTGAAAAGGCCGAGCCCACACAAGCCGTTGCGGCGGCGACTTTCTTGGCTGGATGGTCCTTGGCAGAGGAACCTTTTTGTTTCTTTATTTTAATCTTTAGTAGAGTCGCATATGTTATCCTGGGCGCTGGGCTCGTTTGGAATACAATACCTTGTTGATGACCACAAAAGCTCTACAGGCCTGCATTTTGGGTAACGACACACCAGTACCAAGCAAGAGGGCGTCACTGGCTTGGTTCACGGGGTTATTTAACCGTGACAGGAGGGCTTGGATGTTCATAAAATGCTTGGCCGGGTGAAGCTGGCGCTGATGTTTGTGTCGTACATCTGAAACACCAGGCAAGCGAAGGCAAAACCGCCGCCAAGTGGGTGTGCCAGGCTGCTGACTGCCTGACTGCTAGGGCCACCAGGCGAAGCTTGAGCTCGCCCGACACCGTGTCTCTTGCCCAGGTTGGTGCGGCACGCCACCACACACACTTCGATCAGAATACTACCGGAAAGCAGTGCGGTTGCTCCCGCGATTCGTTGGACTCGGACGGACCGGACGACCACGTAGTCTAGTGTGTCGGAACCACGCCGCCGTATGGGAATGGCTCGACGTTTTCCTTCTAGAAGGAGTGTGTGCTGCAGTCAGTCACACGATTCTGGCATTTGATTGCTTGGTCCGAGCAAAAGAAGAGTTCTAGCTCCCGTCCTGTCCTTGAAGAACGACTGCCGGGGGGCAAATACGCGAGCGACTGACACATGCAGTTGCACGATCGCGGAGGAGGCGCACGACCAAACCTTATCGCGATGCGGAATGACGACAGTCAGGACCTCTGGCAGCGGTTTAAGGCTGGGTTCCTGCCACATACCACTCTTATGTTTTTAAATTTTCGAGAAGAATTCAGGGTAGTCCGCAGATCATCGTCCGTTCTTATTCGGGAGGTCTGTAACATGTGAAGTTGTCGTAATGTTGACGATAAATCGATGGTCTCGTGAGCGGTAGTTGTCAAGGATGTGTAACGAGGAAAGTTCTGTTAGCCAGTTCCTCCACACCCAAGTGCGACCGTTCGTGATGTGCGTGATGTGAAGCACGAAAGGATCCGAGGTGTCTGAGTGTAACAGAACCAGACTACCCGGAGTACGAAGATCGCCAGCGGAATACTACAAGGGCAGAAGGACCCGAGTTTGGGGGTTGGGTTTTCTTGGTTCCTGAGGTTTGGCTGGCGAGGAGCGCAGAGCTGAAAGCTGAAGCCATGTGCGGAGAAGACACGGCCTATGGTCCTGATAGTCAGTACGCCTCTCGTCCGATTCTGGATAGTCGTCCCAGACACTGTCTCGGCCGGACAGACGATGGCTTCGAGAGGGTCCGAGGCCGAGAAGGCGCAGTGTCCCATGTGGAGATTTGTCCATGTTCTAGATTGCGGTTCCTGAGCCACGTCTGGCCACAAGTGAGCAAGTAGCTCGTGACTATGGGCAGTCCAAGTGCGCAATGGCTGCGACGGTGTTCGGTGGGCGATACAGACAGAACTTGACGAGGCTCAGCATCGGATCGTCTGATAAGCTCGAGGTGCAAGATTGGGGGGACGAGCAGCCACTGTCCCGTCCCCACTGAGTCAATCCTGGAAGCTTGAGCTTGGTGGAAGGAAACAGGCGGTCGAGTCGGGCGAGGTCGAGGCCAGCCAGCTCCAGCCAAATCCAATGCAAGTCCAGTCGGCCCAGCCAAGTCCATTCGATTGGGATTGAGTCGAGAGTCGGGAGTCGAGTCGATAGTCGGTGTCTCGCTCACTTGCGTATGGCCACGGCGACGGCGACGGCGCCGGCGATGGTGAAGGGTGAAGGGTGAAGGGTGAATGCGATGGTGGCCGTGTGAAGAGGGGCTGTCGGCCACTGTTCGTACTGTCTCCCCACAGCATGACAGCCGCTCGACCCCACCTGCCGTTGACAGTTGAGGGGACTGGCCACTCTGGCCGTAGTATGGCTGGTCTGGCTCAGCCTGGCTGTGGCTGGCCGGCCGTGATTGGCAACTACGGGTCCGCTCGTGCCTGGGCCGGGCGTGCCATAGGCTAGGCACCTCCATCGATCGCCCCTGCCAACGAAGCAAGGAACCTTGGATCCATCTCTGGGAACTCAGTCCTGTTGGCCCAGGCTGGGCAGGAGCCAGGAGGGGCCCCCTACTCCGTACTAGCAGCACAGTACGATGCCTAGGGTGCCTATGCGGGCTGGACAGGTAGGCCAGGGGCGTCTTATGCTGGGTTCCCAGGCAGAGTGGCAGAATTGGCAGGGTGTGCGGTGCGGTAGGATGGATACTACCGGCGCCCCCCGGCCGGCCTCTTGTGTTCCATGCGATTATACAAGAAAATCGACTGATGCGCTGCTCTGAAACTTGCGCTGCTCCCTATCGTTCTGCTTCCCGACCTTAACATCTTACGATTCCTCTCTCCATCCCTCACCACCACTAATCCCATTTCCCCCCCGGCCCATCCATTCTCGCCAGGCCTACTCGTGCTACAGCATCGGTCTTGCGGCCCAGACAAACCCAGACACCTTACGACATCCACGATACGGAACCCACCGTCCCGTGCCGTTGACGTCCCATCCCAATTCCACTCCGTTGAGCCTGAGCCCCGATCTCCCACCGACCGTATCAGGAACGGCCAGGCCAGAGGTCACCGGTTTGAGGCCAGCTCACGCACCATCCCGCCCCGTCGAGTCGAGTCGAGTCCAGTCGATCCGGGTGACATAAGCCGACGTCGTCGCTTGACGCTTGAAGCCTGCCTCTGATGCTCGTGGGACACGCCCTGGGACGTCCTCAGACCTGCTGAGCAACGAGCACTGAGCATCAAAGTGCTGCGCACCAGCATCACCGAGGTCCCTTGGGCCGAAGCAAGCGTGCAGGGCGCACCCCGTACCTGTAACCAAGATAGTCAATTGGGTTGAGTCGAGCTCAATCCCCCCAATCAATCAATCAGTCCAGCAGCCCCCAAAGAGGACGGGCTCCGCAGGGAAACAGCCGCACGCACAACCAGCCATTCGCGCTGTGCTGTCACCTATTGAATGGAACTGGGTCGTGATTGAAGCAAATCGCACCCAGGTAGTCCACCAGAGCACATCGTGCCTTCGTGGGAGCGACAGCCAGTGATCAATCATCTGGCCAGCCAAGGGGGAGAGAAAAGGCTCTGCCCTGCTGCCCCCCTCTTGCGCGAACGGACGCTCTCCTGCGACGCTGCGGCATCGAAGCGAGGCGCCGAGCCACCCTTTCCCATCTCCCGCGCGGCCCCTCCACCCGGCCCATCTTACCCATCGCTGCTCTCCCCATCTCTCATTTGGGCCTTGCCTGTCTTGTCACGCGTTCATGTCGAACCACCTCTGCATAGCTGGAACGGTCTAAGCATTCCCATCCGTTCGGTCTGGTTCGCCCGTTGGCCCTGACGCCCTCCGTTTTGCCCAAAATGGCAGATCAACACCAAGATCCGCAGCAAGTCTGGAATGCTGGCCTCGACAACTTCGACTACCGGTCCAGCAATTCCCACTCGGCCTCCTCAGCCCCAACCTCTGCTGCACCCGCGCCCGCGCCTGCATCCGCATCCGCGCCAGCTTCAGCATCCCGAACTGGTCCACGATCAGCATCAGGATCGCCCTCACAGTACTCTCTCACCAACAACGCCGCCGCCGCCGGTCCCAACCCCGATCCCGTCACCACCTCAGCCCCCGATCCGGGCTTCTCCGACTTCGCTGCCTCAGCCGCTTGGACCGACTCCAGCCAGTTCACTCCTCCACTCGGCCCCAGCGACGGCGAGCCCTTCGAGGGCCTGAACCTGTTCCCGGACAACTGGAACGTTCCGACCGCCAACTTTCCAAACCAGTCTCTCCAGTACCGGCCCAGAACAGACGGCCTTCCCAACTTCAGTAATCCGCCGGCCCTGCAGCTTCAGAACGGCGAGCTCTTCACCGCCTTCATGAACACCGCCGCCGCCAACTCCGGCGACTCGTCGTCTCCTCAGGGCCCCGTCGTGGCCGGCATGTCTACCCTGACACCAGCTCAGGAGGAACAGCTTAGGAACATCGCCATGCCGCCCCACCTGCAATACCAGTCCCCTAAGAGTGAGCCCAGCCAACTAAGCCCTCAATCGAGCAATGGCGATGGCCACAAGGCGGGCTCTCCCGATCCGTCAAAGCCAGGTAGCCGCAAGCGCAAGTCTTCGGCCGACTTTGACGACCTGGAAGATGATGATGACGACGAGAGCCAGCAGCCGGTCAAGAAGACCGCACACAATATGATTGAGAAGCGGTATAGGACTAATTTGAACGACAAGATTGCGGCACTGCGCGACAGCGTTCCAAGTTTGCGAGTGCTGTCTAAGAGCGCGAGAGGAGAGGATACCACCGAGGACAGAGAGGAATTACACGGCCTGACACCCGCACACAAGCTGAACAAAGCTACGGTGAGACTGTGACAGCGGCATTGGGAAGCAAAACACGGGCTAACAGACAACTCAACAGGTGTTGAGCAAAGCGACAGAATACATACGTCATCTCGAGAAGAGAAATAATCGCCTCAACGACGAGAACAGCGCCATGCAGCAGAGAATTTCAGCCTTCGAAAAGCTGTTCATGGCAAGCGCTATGAACGGCACAATGAGCCCGGTCCAGAACCAGAACTCGCCAATGCAGTTCGGCCAGGACGCTTCTCAGTTCATGAACACGCCGGTGGGCACCCCGAGAGGCCTGGATCCGCAAGGAATGATCCCGGTGCCCGACGACATGAAGCGCATCATCAGTCAGCAGCTAGCATCTGGGCGGCCATATCCTGTCCCGCAGCAACAGTTCCAGCAGAACCCTGCCATCATGCGACAGCAACAGATCCAGCAGCAACAACAAATGCAGGCCAACCGTTGGCAAGGCGCAAGCCCTTACATCGGAAAATTCATGGTCGGCTCTCTCGCAGGATTGATGATCCTCGAGGCCGCCCGCGAGAACGAGCAGAGCAACGAGTCGCCCGAGGGTCGTGGGCTCTTCGCCATTCCCCTGCAGCTCCTGGGTCCACTGGTGGGGAGCTCGCACGTCAGCATCGCCGGGTACTCATTCTCCATGTACCAAACAATATCCACCATCAAATCTCTGCTACTGCTTGGCGCCCTACTCTGGGTCTTCGTTCCTTCTCTGTTCGCACCAAGGCCACCAAAGACGGACAAGACCGCCCAGATCAACAATGCGAATCTCAAAAAGGTTCCATCATTGGCCTCACCCATTCATGTCCGGAGGCAGGCCTGGCTTACGGCCGTCCAAACCGTCTGGGTGCCTCGGCACAACTTCTTCCTCGAGGCCGCTGCTCTGATCTTGAAGACGATGAAGCTCAGCCTGAGAAATATGATGGGCATACAGGGCTACCAGATGCTGACCGGGCTGACCGAGGAACAAGAGACAGCCAGAGTCAAGGCCTGGACTATAGCTTTGGACGCTCAACTAGCCGGAGGAGATGTCGAGATAAACAAGAGCCGCCTGACTTTGACACTGCTTGCAGCCAAAACCCTGCCAGACACGCCTTTGCGACTCATGCTAAATGCTCTTCACATGCGCGTCTTGCTCTGGCAGCTGGGCAAGCAGGGCCTCCACAATGTCCTGGCTGCCAAGTTGGCCAGGTCCAGGTGGAATGAGGCGAGACAGTTGTACAGGCTGAACAACTCACTTCGCCGGAACGAACCCGCTTCGTCAGATGATGAGCTTCCAGAGCATCTGGCTGTACTCCTTGAGCAAGACTGCGATAATGTTCTCAACGATGACATTGTACAGCGCGCGAACAACCTTGCGTGGAACCGTCCAACGATGCATAACATCGATTCCGACGTTGATGGTATGAACGCCGTTGTGGAGGACCCAGCCGTCCGGTCCCCCATGGACGCTGTCGCAGCCTGGTGGTCGAGCCTCATGCTGCAGCGAGTCCTGTCAGCCAGTCTCATGGAGGTCGAGGACGAGGCTGTACAGGCCACGGTCACGGATGATGATCTCAACCTGGCTGTAAAGGTAGCACCCATCGGCTCAAACGCCCAGGTGCGCGCGCTTGTCGCCAAAGCCGTACTCGTCGAAGAGAAGAGAGGTGCGCACATTGCCACTACCCTGAAGGCCATGGGCCCCAGCCTGAACCCGGACAAGCACCCCCGCTACAGTCAAGGAGTGCCACCCCTGATCGACTCTCCCATGTCATTCATCGTCCCAGATCCCGACGTCCAGATGGCCTTGCGCTGCAGCATGGCCATTGCACACCTAGAGCGCTACGAGACTCCACCCCACAGCGCTCTGTCGATCATCGATGGAATTCTTCCTGGATCGACGGAGGGCCTCTCGCTCCTGGGCTGCACGGCGGCTTTCCACCTGGTGCAGCGTCTACACAAACACGCGGTGGCTGCCGAGGCATGCGCCACGTCTCTCGAACGCATGGCGGGAACACTGAGGATATGGATCGGCAGTGAGGAAGGTGACAGGCCAGGGCTGGACCGTGAACTCCGGCAGAAGCTGGTTGAGAGGTGTCTCAACATTACCAAGAGCGTTGTCGGCATGGCTGAAGATCAAGGCTATGCGACAATGAGCGAGTGCGACAGCGACGATAGCATGTGCGATTCCGTCGGATTGTGACAGTCACTTTTCCAAAACTGATAACCAGGTTTCCTTTGTCCAGGTTGCGATGCGTACACGCGTGATGGGAATTCACTGTATATATACTGCATTTAAGAGCGGGATACCAATCCCCGGGACGCATTGACTAAACGGCTCATGTTGGGAGGCAAAACTGTATTGCGAGCTTGGGTCTGCTCTCCAGTGCCGGCCAAGGCCAGGCAGGTGACGGGGGCTTGCTACTTGGGAGGCTTTATCTGTGTTTCTGGTTTCGACAACAACGTGCGTACGGTGTTTGAAAGCGGGGGCAAGGCCCAGATACGAGTGCTTGGTGTGCAAAAACTTCATTCGTCTTACATTATATGGATAATAGCTGCTACATAATTTCATACTCTCTTCTTCCCATTATGTTATGGTCTTGTTCAGCTGGATTCCCGGGGACATGTGCTACACCAGAATTAGAACGAGAGCAGGCCGGTGGAGGTCGAAATGCTATCAAGAACAATGACAGATCAGCTCACCAGAATCTGACATGTGCTAAGGATCGTACAGGTTCTTGCATTCTTCTGCCAATGTGTATACATATGAACACTATTAACGATGGACAAGAGTTTGCGCCTCCAGCAGTCTCCCCTCATACCTGGTCGAACCAGCTATGTGTATGCTGATGACCTGGGCTTCAACTATACGTCAAGCAACCACACCGCGCCGTCCGGATAACAAAATAGCGATAAAGTGACAGATTTCCGCAAAAAAGAAAGCCACGCACACAGACCAAGAGCAAGGTCCCTCTCCAATACAGGCGCGTGTTGTTTAATCATCAGCCTCTGGAGTGATCTCAAAGTCGTCCTCGGGGAAGCCACCCGTTTCACGCGCCTTCTTGTCCTTGAACCTCAGCGGCGCCGGGACGCCGATATCGAAGTCATCCTGTCCCGTGCAAAGGCGAGCGGGTCAGCACAATTATTGGCAACACGGGAATACGTTGTACACAGAAGGCTTCAAGGGGCGGGTGGTGGATTATAGGGTGGATCAATGGACCGACGGATGGATGGAGGGATGAATGGGATGAATGGGATCCAAAGTCTTTCTCTCCCCGGGGAACTCACCTCGGGCCAGTCGACGGAGCGGGTCCCAGCCACAGCCTGACGCTTCGTGTTGTCGTCCGGCTCGGCCTGGATCTCGAAGTCGTCCTCGACGAAGTCCTCACGCGTCGTCAGAGCGTGCTTGCTCGCAGGCTTCAGGGCTAAGGGAAGGGCAGAGGTGGCTGCCACCAGGGCAGCGAGGGCCAGAGTGAAACGCATTTTTGGTGGATGGATGGCTTCTTCTGTAGCGTCGCGAGATGAGACTGGCGCCTCCAAGGCGGATGGGGAAAGAAAAGAGTCGGTCAATGAGTGTTTGAAGTGAAGACGAAGATATTAGGAAATTTGTTAAAGATGCCCCTCACACCCTGAACTGCAACAGGGCTGGAGTGGCCTCTCTATATACCCGTCTGGTCGCTTTCTGAGAGGCCATCGGCAGCCGTCTTGTGGACTCATTATCGCGAAACCCAGGGAGGCAAATGACTTACACACGAAGCTTGATTGTCAATAGTCAAGGTTAGGCGGGCGGTCGCGACAAAACCTTCCTCGAATGTGGTTCAGGAGGCGGAGTCTTGGCCAATGGCCACTGCCATCTCAACTTTAACTCCGTCACGGGCTCGGCCTCGGAGTTGAGATTACTTTTGGCGGAGAGGATAAGTCGCCAGTGCACACCCGAACGCTCACCCAGAGACAGGTGGTTGAGTGTCATCGTGTATCCTAGCCACAAACTGTCGAGATCTACTGCACGGTGTGCTGGCTGGGGCGATCAGCGGCCTCATTCTCTGTGGGGTGGGAGAAGTTCTCGTCGACGTGGGGAATAGATTTCGCTCGTGCCAAACCTTGCCCGTCCTCGCAACGAACCCAGAAACCTGTTTATCTTCGGCAATGCTCTGGAGCGCAGTCAATGCTTCCTTTCTAGTACAGACCCGTATGTTTTACCTGCACTGCACACTAGCTAACAGCCTTTTCCGGTTCCGAGATACTTTTGACGGAGGCCCAAAGGGACAGAGTTCCGAGTAATAAATGGATGATAACCATGATATGAAGACAACGCACACTGGGATAAACTCGCAATTCTGACTCTAGTGGGCGGCCTTCAAGACGTGTTTCTGCCTCCATTGGGCAATCATCTCATAAGGCGTAACACCCGTCGCGGAGTCGGAAATGGAGAATTTGTCCTCGAGATTGTGGTGTTTGCACTTTGGGTTGTGAGAAGCACTTGGACGGCACGGCACGGCACGATGCTGACAAGACTAATTATCTCATGGCATAATCAACTACTGTTGGTTTAGTTTGACCGGTGAAGTGCAGAGAAATGAAGGTCCGGAGAAGATAGTCTTTAGATGTTTCTATTCTCTTTATGTGCATGAAAATGGCATGAATCTACACCGTGAGTATTACCAGTCCAGCCCAGCGCCCCCACAGCCGCCAGACATCAGCTCGACCGGCCTCTTCATAGGCAGCTCAACATGGGGCTTGACGCCGGGCTTCTTGGCCCTCGTGCCCACAAAATGTATCTTCTTGTCCAGCTCCGCGAACTGGCCCTCGCCCTCGCCCTTCTTGACCCTCCACTTGGCCGTGCCGAGCGCGGCGTCGAGCTCCTCCACCGGCGGCAGCTTGAGGTAGACGAGCCCGTCGTCCCGCTCCTCCACCCCGAACGTCGCGATGGACAGCTCGCTGTCGTTCTTGCACGTGCCGCCGGCGAGGTCGAAGTTGCGCTTGTGGTTGGGGCACGAGACCCACGGTGCGGCCGCCCCGTCGGCTTTCTCGTCGCCGATGAGGCCGTCCGACAGCACGAAGGAGCGCTTGTGCGGGCACATCTGCTGCGTGGCGTAGTACTTCCCCCGGATGCGCCACACGGCCAGCTGCGTGTCCCCGCGCTTGATGGTGGCCGAGATGCCGTTGGGCAGGCTGTCGGCGCCGTCAAAGTGCGACGCGCCGATGACGGGCTGCCAGGTCGTCGACGACCACTTCTCCTTGAGGCCCTTGAAGTCGTCCCTGGCCGGCTCCTTGGCCCAGAACACGGGCCGCGGCTGGTCCCGGTCGTGCTCGATCTCCATGTTCTCGATGTTCTCCTCCGTGTTGTTGAACTGCTTGAACTTGGCTGCTATTGCCGGGTTCTTGATGGCCTCTGCCCACTCGTCAAAGAACGAGTCTACCAACTCGGCCATCTGTGCCTCGAGGGACTCGTTGATGCCTAGCTTGTCGTCGAGGACAACCTCGCGGAGGTACTTGATACCACCGGGCAGGCCCTCGAGCCACCTGGCTGTGCGTTGTAATCTGTCTGCTGTGCGTATGTAGAACATGAGATATCGATCTAATATGGGGATGACTTCTGATGGTGGGACGTCCTTGGCGAGAAGTTCGGAATGTTTAGGTTTTGCGCCGCCGTTGCCTCCAACGAAGACATTGAAGCCTTTCTCTGTGGCGATGAGTCCGAAACTATGCCATGTGTTAGTGGTCTCCAGTGTAGCAATATGGTGGGAGAAGAAACACTCACTCCTTGTTTTGTGCCTCCGCACACTCACGCACACAACCACTGACACCTCCCTTGATCTTGTGCGGAGCCCGGATACTCTTGTAACGCTCCTCGAGCCGAACTGCCATACCGACGCTGTCGCCGATACCAAATCGGCACCATGTCGTACCAACACAGCTCTTGACCGTCCGTAGGGACTTGGCATATGCATGTCCACTTTCCATACCAGCATCAACAAGCGTCTTCCAGATGTCGAGTAAGTCTTGCTTCTTCGCGCCGAACATATCTATCCGCTGGCCACCCGTGATCTTGGTGTACAAGCCGTACTTCTTTGCAACCTCGCCCATAACGATCATCTTGTCCGGGGTGATTTCGCCGGCCGATACCCTAGGGACGACACTGAACGTGCCGTTGCGCTGGATGTTGCCCAGGAAGCGGTCGTTTGTCTCCTGCAGACCGTGGTGAGGCTTGTCCATGACGTGCTTGTTCCAGAGGCTGGCGAAGATGCTCGCCACCGTGGGCTTGCACACCTCGCATCCGACGCTGTCGGCGTCGACACCGGAGTCCTTCATGACCTGCGGGAACGTCTTGAGGCGCTTGACCATGATGATGTTGTACAGGTCCGCGCGGCTGTAGTTAAAGTGCGGGCACACGTTGTTCTTGACCTCGTTGCCCATACTCACCATCGTCTTGTTGAAGATGGACTGCACCAGCGGCATGCAGCCCCCGCAGCCCGTGCCCGCCTTGGTGCACGACTTGACCTCCCCGATTGACTTGCACGTGCCGTCTTCTACCACGTTGACGAGGTCTCCCTTGGTTACGTTGTGACAGGAGCAGATCTGCGTGTCGTCGGCCAGGTCGTCTGCGCCGTCGTCGTCGCCCTGCTTGGCCCCGAGGATGAGCTCCGAGGGCGGGACCTCGAGCTCTTTCTGGCTCTTGACCATTGGCAGGAGCTTGATATAGTCTTTGGTGTCGCCAATCATCATGCCTCCCAGGAGGTATTTTCCGTCCATGGTGAAGATGTACTTCTTGTACACATTCTGGAAGGGGTCCTTATACGTCAGGGCCTTCACTTCTGGTGACGGAAGACCATCTGTGAGAAGCTTGACGTCTTTCGTCTTGCCATTCTTCGTGTCGCCGTTCATCTCCT
This sequence comes from Diaporthe vaccinii, assembly GCA_039880775.1. NCBI lineage: Eukaryota > Fungi > Ascomycota > Sordariomycetes > Diaporthales > Diaporthaceae > Diaporthe > Diaporthe vaccinii. The sequence continues at coordinate 221,801 of JBCEDN010000021.1, forward strand.
GCTGCTGCTTCTTCTTCCTTGCGGCCACTTTAGGAGGCAGGGACTGAGGCCCGTCCCTATCCGCAAAAAAGTCACCAAAGCTGGCGACTTCCACACCCAGCAGTTTCAGCTTCGTACTCAGGTCGGGCCTCTTGAATGCCCTCGGCGTGTGTTGTTTTGCCTGTGTCAGGTTGAAGCTCAGCACATCGGCCATCTCCACGCCGGGCGCGATCAGCCCGAAAGCCTGTCCCTGCCACGAGGCACATTCCCCGATGGCGTAGATGTCCTCCTCGCTAGTCCTCAGCTCGTTGTCCACGATGATGCCGCCCCCGCGGTCCGCACACTTGATCCCTGCATTGCGGGCCAGCTCGTCCCGCGGCCGCACCCCGATGGCGAAGCAGACGATGCTGCACGGCATGAGCTCGCCGTCCTCGAACCGCACCCCTGTGACGAAGTTGTAGTCGTCGACCTCGATCTTGTCCACGCGCTTGCTCAGCATCACATCTACGCCGAGATTGCGGACCTGCTCGACGACCATGCTGCCGGCCTCCCCGTCGAGTTGGCGGGACAAGACCCAGCGGCTGCGCTCGATCACCTTGACCTGCTTCAGGGTATTCAGATCCATCATGGCCTTGGCGGCCTCGAGGCCCAGCAGTCCGCCACCGACAACAGCACCATACGTTCCCTCTTTTGTTGAGGAGAAGGCAATGAGTTTCTCCAGGTCATCAATATTTCGGTAGACGAAGACGCCATTCGCATCGTGGCCGGGTGTAAAACGGGGTAATAGGGCGTTCGAACCAGTCGCCAACACCAGTGTATCATAGGCGACTTCGGAGCCATCCGCGCAAGTGACAGTCTTCCGGTCCTTGTTGATGTCTGTGACAGTCTTGTTGAGATGCCACCCCAATGCATTGTCTGGGCCGACATGGCCCTCGTACCAAGACAGGGGGTTCAGGTAGAGCTGCTCGACCTTGCGGTGCTCGAAAAAAGAGGTCAGCCCGACGCGGTTGTAGGCGAGATGTTTCTCCTCTCCGATGACAGTTATGTCGTACTCCCGGGCGCGGGCGTCGAGCTTGAGTAGCTTTTCTCTTTGTGGTTGTTAGAGGTGGGCTTCGTTTTAGTAGGGGGGTGCTGCAAGTGAGGCTTACATGAAAGCAATCCCAACCATACCCAGGCCCACGACCACAATATTTCTCCTTGAACCAGCTGCCATGATTCTGGATTCTTGGTGGGAAGTTGCGCAACAGGATGTGTTGGGGATCTCATCCGAGCGTGCGGGCTCTCGAGTGTCAGCACGCTGCAGTTGGGTTGTATCAGTTACGACCTAAGCAAGGGCAGCAAAGCAAGTTTTGCGTGACCATGTCACGATAACCAAAAGAACACTTTGCGAGTACGGAGGAGGAATGGGAGGATGCAGCGATGTTTTAGACGGTGGCGGGCATGAATTGAGCGCGGTCTGTCTACTCTGCGTATCAGCCTGACAAGCAGCAAGAAACAGCATCTCCGAAACCAGCAATGCTTGGCCTGGTGGTACAAGCGCAAGCTCAGCCGGCCCTGGGATGGGATGCTATGGGATGACTTTCTGGCCTGTGCGATATCTGCGACACATAGTAACGCGGGCGCAACTGGTTCTGCGCGGGTGGACGAAGACAGCATTTCCACGGGATGGCATCTCCGAAGTGCACCGAGCTCCCAGCATCTCCGTCATGACCAAGGGCCATCACGCCGACGGTGGAGTGATAAGGAGCGCGCCGCCAATCGCGTGTAAGCCATTGCCTAGCCTTATCCACCGTATTTGAGCCTCCCGCGGAGAAAGATAAAGGGCCCACGCCCAGACAGAAAACCGAGAGAAGGACCAGGTCCTTACGGTGCAGGCCCTAGCTCTCTGGCCCTATCTAATCTGTTATCGCTTATCGCCCGCTCTCTTGCTCCTGCCCTCTTGCTGACGCACTCTGGTCTACGTTGCCCTCTAAGCACCTGGGCAGATAAGAAGCAGCATTGCCTGGTCTTGCAAGCTTGGCTGGTCAATCCCAAAACCACAGCACCATCTCCCGTGCAGACACATATCGATGCATTTCATCGACTGTCGCCGTGTCTCCTTCGGCCCTGAGATGCTGCGTCGAGGTCGACCATGATCGTCTTCCAAAGGCGTAAACAGTCCCGCCGGGCTCACCGCGTCGCGAGGTGAGGCGAGTCGACCTGTGGAGCTGCAACACGAAGCAGGCACGCAGTCGGGCAGTCAGGGTGGACAGCCCATTACTGCTTACGAAATGCGGCTTCTTGATTGCGTGGCTACCATGTAGCACCTCCCCCAGGCTAACCAATGCACGCCTCAGGAGGCCACGTCCGGGAATGCATCGCGCCTCGCACGTCCTGAGAAGACAGGCACGGGTTCCGGCTCGGGACCGCTTATACACCTGGGCAGCGGGGCACCCGGGCGGGCGGGCGCGTGCCCAGCGAAGTCACCCGAGCACTTGCATCTTGACGAACTTCCAAGAAGCATGGCCTGAGGCTTGCGTGGGCTGAGGTCTGTATCACCAGAGGCAGGTGACATCTTTTGGAATGCACTTCATTTCGAGAGACGAGATGCTGGTACCTGGTGGGGTTGCTTTCGCTGTCCCCTGACCTGCAATGCTACCCAGTCGCCCATGGGGCAGCTGGTTCATCCCATGTAACCACCCGGGCCACCAGGGTTTCTCCAACCTGCTCAGCAGCCTCACGCCGCCACCACCAGCTAGCCATACTTTCCGTCGCGTCCATCTCATCACCGCCGACACGGAACGGACGGCAAGGGTACATATCCAGTCGGCCAGTATACACCACTGCTGCTTCAACGGTCCGCAAGGACCAATTTGGCCTGCCAAGGTCCGTCTTCTCTGCCATGGCATGCGGGCAAACTTTGGCGCTCGGCCGTCAACACAAGCAAAGCAGCTTACTCGGACCCAAAGACGCGTCGAAGACATCGAGAGCCGTCACTCGTCCGGGTCTAACTACGTGGAGGAACATCCTGGACCTAGCTTGCTTTCATTCGCCCTAGTCCACCAAACTGCCGACTATCTGCCGCTTTTCCTGCCCACGACTGTCGGCTCTTGTAAAGCCTCTAAAGGTCAGAATCGGTCTGCCTTTCTCACTTCCAGGAACTGCCTTGGCTTTGTACGACTCGATTCTCCACAGCAGGTGTTGACGACCAAGGAGGACGCACTCCGACTTCCTAAGGACCCGGCAAGGGGCTCGTTCATCTCCTTCAAGGCGATGCCACGCCGAAAGTTTCCACGTCGGCAGGTTGGAGAGGCCATGGGTACGGAAACCTTCCAGCCCCTGTTGTCTGCGCATTATTACGGCTCATTGACTCTCAAAACCCCTCATTCATCATCATGCAGTATCTCGCACGCACATTTGCCCAAAGCAACTTGCCAATTTAAGCCCGCAGTGCTCTGGTCTCGGCAACGGGCGCCTCCACACTCCACCCAACCTGTGCAGATCTCCCATGATCACACTGGACGGTTGCATCGAGCCGGCGCTTGTGTTCTTACTAGTAGAATATCACCGCAATGCCTTGCAGCACCCACGCATCTGCTGTCCACTCTTGGCCGACTCGCACGCACAGTTCCCAGATCTGTCTGCATCTGGATGTCAACGAGCATGCTAGCTTCCATCACCTGGCGAGCCCACGGTACCATCCAAGGCTCGTGACAATAATCGAGTGAGCCATCCCACCGAGCTGTCATGGCTCATCTTGCCCATGTCCCGACGTCGACACTCCCTCCAATTGTCTCTCAAGGTTTGCTGAACAAGCTAATTCGCTGGTCCTAAGCGTGCAATTACTTCCAAGATCCTTCGCATATGTCGCCAGGACGTCCCCCCTGACTGCCTACAGGTAACCTGGTAACGTGGGCCCTCCTTGGTCCTGCAAGTGCACAGAGCTAGAGCCGAGCCCGGGGACATTAGCAGGACAAGGTTCATGATGCCTGTTCGTCCACACAACAACCGTACATGCAGTCTAATTTAAGTTTCCCGTGCTTGCGATCTGCGTATTCCCTGAAGAAAGCTCCCGGATTTAAAAGTCATGAGCCTTCCCCAGAGGCCATGACTGATAGGGTGCTCTGCTCTTCTCTCTTCAGCTCTGCCTCTCGTTGACCTGGTGATTTTCCTTCGTTCCTGGTCTGTGGTAGTCAGTCGCTGTGTCTGTTCGCCATGCATTCTCTAGACTGTATTCTCGCCATCTTGGCGACGGCATCCCACGTAGCTGCGGTCCCTCGCGTCTCCCGTGTCCGTGAGAGCCCGTCATCACCGGTCCAGAGATACCTTGGCCCGCCAACGTCCTATGTTTACAACCAAACTCGGGCCGATGCTGTGAAGCAGACTTTCCAGATCTCCTGGGACGGATACTACAAATATGCCTTCCCTGGTGACTCTTTGCTGCCTGTCTCAAACACGTTCGAGAACGATCGGTTAGTACAAACACCTTGAGTACGATATTCAAAGTTCCAGCCCGCTAACCGGCAAGCAGCAATGGCTGGGGTGCCAGCGCCATCGATGCGCTCAGCACTGCACTGATCCAGGGCAACACAGAGGTCGTCAACCAGATCCTGGACTTTGTCCCAACCATCGACTTTAGTGTCAGCTTCAACGACACTGAGGTCTCTTTGTTTGAGACTACCATCAGGTATCTTGGTGGCCTCCTATCCGGTAAGAACGCCCACAGAACTGTCTCCAACACCACTGGAGTGAGAGACGGGAAGAGGCTCAAAAACCTTGGCTGACTGCAAATCCAAGGTTATGACCTTCTCAAGGGACCTCTCTCAACCTTCGTGAACGACACGAGCAAGATTGAGCCCCTTCTGGAACAGGCCAAGAACCTGGCCGATAACCTCAAGTTCACTTTTGACACACCCACCGGCATCCCGGACAACAGCCTCTTCCTCGACCCTCCCAGGATTGGCAACTCGACCTCCAACGGTGTTGCAACCACCGGCACGCTCATCCTGGAGTGGCAGCGTCTGTCCGATCTGACAGGCGACCCCTCGTACGGCGAGCTCGCGAAGAAGGCAGAGTCGTATCTGATCAACCCTCTCAACCCGGAGCTGGGAGAGCCCTTCCCGGGTCTCATCGGCACCGATATATCGATCAGCAATGGCTCGTTCCTGGACTCCAGGGGAGGCTGGACGGGAGGGACCGACAGCTACTACGAGTACCTGATCAAGATGTACTTGTACGACCCTGAGACCTTCGCGGATTACAAGGACAAGTGGGTGGAGGCCGTGGACAGCAGCATCGAGTACCTGGCGAGCCACCCGACCAGCAGGCCCGACCTGACGTTCTTGGCTTATTACCGCAACAACACAGACACTGGCATTGTTTACCTCTCGCAGCATCGTAAGTCAACCTCCCGTCTTTTCCTTCCTTCGGATGTCATCTCTAGGCAGAGCAGTTACCCCACGTCGAGTTTGTGGTCCGCCGCCTGTGTGACCACGGGTGCCCGTGGGAACACATGCACAAAGGCAAAACAGGCGGGCTTCGTGTGGCATGGATCAACCGCCCGTATATGCGGTCCCTATGATTCAGTGTTCTAGCCTCACTTGCACAACATATCCGTTCCCGGGTACTCACCTGAGGAAACCTTCCGGGCCCAAAGCTGACTCAACCCTCACCGGAAAAACAGTGGCGTGTTTCGACGGCGGCAACTTCATCCTGGGCGGGCTGACGCTCAACGAGCCGTCGTACATCGACTTCGGGCTGGAGCTGGTGGCGGGCTGCCGCGAGACGTACGTGCAGACGGCGACCAAGATCGGGCCCGAGACGTTCCGCTGGCTGGGCGAGAAGTCGCCGGCCAACGCGACCGTCCCGCCCGGCAACGAGACCTTCTACGAGCGCGCGGGCTTCTACATCGACAGCGCCGACTACGTCCTGCGGCCCGAGGTCATCGAGAGCTACTACTACGCATACCGCGCCACCGGCGACACCAAGTACCAGGAGTGGGCCTGGGAGGCGTACCTCGCCATCAACGAGACGTGCCGCGCGGGGAGCGGGTACAGCGCCATCAACGACGTCAACGTCCCCGGCGGCGGCGGGTTTGCCGACTTCCAGGAGAGCTTCTGGTTTGCCGAGGTGCTCAAGTACAGCTACCTGATCCATGCTGAGGTGAGTTTCTTGCCCCTCTCTGGCTACATCTTTCTGTCAACTTGTGGGATATCGGCGAGCATGACCGCTTACGTTGATTTATATAGGACGCTCCATTCCAGGTCAAGGCGGACCACACGAATGAGTACGTGTACAACACCGAAGCTCATCCTGTTCGGATCCCTGGCGGGGAGAGCACGGCATGATAGATGGCCTCAGCCGGAGGAACTGTCCTAAATTTTATTCTAACTCATGTGCATGCATGCATCTGTGGAGATAGATACATTTGCATAGATAGGAGTATTCCTAATATTACTACCTATTTTTCTTGAGATTGAGAGTTGTGTGCTCAAAAGACGGGGGTTTGTTGACTTGCCTTCTACTTCGAAGCCTTGAGTCGCCGTTCCGTTTGAAGCCCATGGATCTTGCGAGTTGATATTGTGTACTGCCAACGAAGATGATGTAGGGCAAAGTGTAAATGATGATTGCATGGTTGCAGGCCCTAGTTGCTTGTCAGTATATGTCGGACTCGCAGGGACTTCGATACAAATCCCCCTGATGAGGGTCATTTGGATGGAGCGGTTGAATATGACTTCCTCCATCATTTCGTATTTAACTTTGTGGCAGCTCTTGTTGCATGTTGAAGATGTTGACATAAGCGCGAAGGCAAGCGGCACCTAAAAGGCTTTCACGACCAAATCCAGGGGGAAGTTAGACTATACTTTCTGCACTTATGTTCGCGATCTTGACACACTTGGACCTTCTACTATACTTAACCATATTTTCCTTGAGAGTGGATATTCGCACTGGTCAAAACGGATAGTACACCGGTATATCACCAGCATTAAACCAACACCCAATCCCAATTTACATACCCAATACCCATACACCAAAAATCCAAACACCCAACCCCCATACACTCAACACCCATACACCCAACATCCATACACCCAAATCACATACCCAATGCCAATTAGGCGTATAAATTAGGGTGTAGGTATAATAAGGGTAGGCTATAAGTACCGGTGCACCATCCGTTTTGACGGGTACAAATATCCGCTCTCTTTTCCTTTTGTCCAGAATTGACGATCATCGCACCCCCGTCCCATCTTTGCACATGCTCTCTCTACATTGTCTCCTCATCACGTGAATTAGACTAGAAATAAAACCAGGGCGTAACGCCCAGGTTCAGCCACTTTATAACGGCAACAGGAGTCTGACGCGTCACGGCGTCCTCATCTGGGGCTTCTGTCCCCGAGGCTCTTGCATTGTGCTAGTTTTGGATGAAAGAGATGTTGCAAGAACTAGTGACTTTTATTCTGGTGGTTCGATCCTAAGGCTCGGGTGACAAATGATCAGGGAACCTTATTGGGTACCAGTGGCGGGCCTTCTTCTGAACGGCACAGCCAAAACCTGGATACTTCACTGCAAGTTGATTTGCACAGTCACGACTTTCCTGATCTTGTAGCTTCCCTCTACGTCAGAAGATGAGATAATGCAGAGGAGAAATTTATGTGAGGCACTCCAGTGTCCGACTCCTCGTTCTATCATGGGCAATTGCTCCCTGTGATGAGCCCGTCCCCGACCAAGCCACCCCCGTCCGGATGCAGAAAGATGCTAAATGTACACAGGCCACGCCCGGCGCGGAACGCCTTGCTAGATATGCTAGATGCCAGACCATAAACACGCATGCACGCACGCGAGGCAACCCCCTTTCTCGCGGCTACTCCATCCGCACAAGCCGACTCAAAACACGCGCGTCTCGCCAATATCGCAGATGTCAAAGACGCCCTCCTCGGGGATGCCCCTCCGCTTCAACGCCTCCCTCAGCCTCTGGGGCGGCTCCATGACGGGCTCCGAGGTCAGCGCCCACGTGCCCCAGTGGATGGCCAGCGCGGCGCGGCACCGCGTGTCGCGGAAGATCTCGACGGCGTCGGCGGGGCCCGCGTGCAGCGGCGACATGAGCAGGCGCGGCGCGTACGCCCCGATGGGGATGAGGCCCACGTCGAAGGGCCCGCGCAGGGCGCCGATCTGCGCGAAGTCCGGGTTTGTCGGCAGGTCCGCGAGGTGCTGGTGACCCTCGCCGTAGCTGTGCGTGGCCTCCTCGCCGCCCGCCGCGACCACCGCCGCCGGCACCGAGCGGTAGCCCGTGTCGCCGGCGAAGTAGGCGGACTTGGCGGCTGACTTGACCGCCCACGAGCACCACAGCGTCTTCTCGTGGTCAAAGGGCCCGCGGGCCGAGCCATGCTGCGCAGGGAGGCAGGACACCGTCGCCGTGATCTCCTCGCCGCTGCCGCCGTCGTTGTTGGCGTCGTCGTCCGGCCTGACCGTCACCTCGGAGTCCTCCCACCAGTCCATCTCGGTGACGTTGTCGACCCCGGACTCGCGGAACCACCCGCCCAGCCCCAGGCCGACGAAGAAGTGCGCCCGGGGGAAGCGCGCCTTGACCTCCTGGACGGTCGGCAGCGAGAGGTGGTCGTAGTGGTTGTGGGAGATGATCACGGCGTCCAGGAAGGGCAGGTCGGCGACGCCGCACGCGCTGCGGGTGTAGCGCTTGGGGCCCGCGAAGGTGAAGGGCGAGCAGCGGTCCTCCACGACCGGGTCGAAGAGCACGCGCAGCCCGGACGGGTACTCGACGTAGTGGCACGCGTGGCCCAGCCAGGTCGTCCTCAGGTCCTGCGAGCCCAGGCGCGAGCCCAGGAACGTGGGCGTCCGGATGGGCACCGTCTCGCCCTTTGGCGCTGGCATCCTCATGCTGCCGTCTAGTTGGCCCCTGGGGATGACATGTCAGTGAGTCCTTCTTATTTATTCTTCTCCTTTCCGTCTCGTCTCTAATATTTGGCTCAGGGAACCATGCTGAGCGCCGACACAGCATATGTTGGTTTCTCGGAATTCTCCAATCAGGTCCCCCCAAATTGTGCCCCTCAAAACCCCCCAACCCAAATCACCAGGTTCAATAGCTGACTTACATGATGGCCTTGATAGGATACTCCCAGGGCTGGAAGGCAGCCCTGTAAGAGGGATGGGGGTTTTGGAACCGGTTGATGGTGCCGTCATTGTTTCTCACATGGTGAGGCTTGGACTTTGCACCCTCAGGGACAGCGCCCAGGGCGGGCTGGTTGACGGATATTGAGTAGGGCATGGTGGTCTTGGTGAAGAGTGACACAGAACCAAGAGGCTTGAGCCGTGCCCGGGAGGGCAGGCTAAAAGGGCGAGGCATGAGGAATGAGGACTCTTAAGTGGGATTCTAGTGAAGGGGGTTGATTGGTTGGGTGTGCGGTCTCGTGGTGTGGGCGGTGGGCATCGGGTTTTGCAAGATGCAACCCCTAACTCCGAACAGGACGACGACAGCCACGAGTCGTCGTCAACCTCGTGGAGTGCCTGGCCACCCGAGAGCTTGGGGTGAAGTCTTATGAGCTTCCCGAATCTTCCCATCCGGATGGATTCTTACGCCGGTCTGGCTCGGTCTGCAGCCTCTCACAAACTCCACTAAATCCGACTGCTTGGGAGGTCCACCCGTGCCCTGGCAGTCTGGGCCCTAGGTGGGTGCTCCCTGGTGCTGATTGACATCGGGACCCGAGCCGCTCGACCTTGAATTGGCTTTTTAGCATGCACTTCGATGACGCTGTCAAATGGGTCTTAGGGTGGCCCCTAATAGCCCGACAATTAACAATGCCGATTGGGAGCCACTCCTGCATTACCAAGCATCGCGTACCAGGTATTGGCATTCTGGTGCAGCCTTTCCTCACGCTGACCCCAAATCAAGAATAAAGTGGAGCATGTCAATTGTGTGTATTGAATTGGCTATGTTTGGATATGGGTAGAAACAAATTCACAGTTTGTGAACCATTTCCTCTGAACTGCCAGATGGAAATTCACGCCCATCTGACCATCACTGGCAACTTATACACATGATAGGCCTAGGCTCCTTCACCCCTCAAGGCGACGCATACTTGTAGCCATACTGGGCCTTGGCGTCATCGATGAGCTTCTTTGTCTCCTCTGCCTTCTGCCTGGTCTCAGGGTCGTCCTTGATCGTCTGCAGGATGGCCTTGTTACCAAAGGGCGACTCCTGGGGGATGGCGAAGCCCCTCTTGACGCCGGGCCGCTCGTAGCAGCGGTCAAACCAGGCGGCGACGTTGGGGAACTGGCCCTCGAGGTCGAGCCCGCCGAGCACGGCGCCGTTGGCCCAGCCCAGCAGCGAGATGTCGGCGATAGAGAACTTGCCCCTGCCGGGTCCCACGACAAAATCGCGGTCCTTGAGGCGGGCGTCCAGGATGCCGTACAGGCGCTCCGACTCGCCCACGTAGCGCTGGATGGCGTACGGGATCTTCTCCTTGGCGAAGCGCACGAAGTGGTTCGCCTGGCCCTGCATGGGCCCGACGCCACCGTGCTGCCAGGCCATCCACTGCTCGGCGACCGAGTAGTCGTCCGAGTCGTAGGCGAAGCTGAGCTTCTTCTCCGGGTCGTAGTGCTTGGTCAGGTACGTGAGGATGGCCAGGCCCTCGAAGACGGCAAAGTCGCCGCGGTCGTGGTCCACGATGGCCGGGATCCTGCCGTTCGGGCAAATACGAATATAAAAATCCTGCTTCTGGGTGTTCTTCATGATGTTGATGGCCTGCCATACAAACTTGGGCGCCTTGTCGCCATATGCCTCCTTGAGCTCCTCTAGGATAATGCTGGCCTTGTAGCCATTGGGGGTTCCGGCCGTGAAGAGCTCAATGCCATCCTTGGCAATAGTTCCCGAGGGCTCAGGCTTGTCCGCCATGTCGTCGGTGCTGACCTGGGCTTTGCTGCTGCTATATGGGCGGGAGCCCGTGGTGGCGGTGGTGGTGGCGGTGGTGATGGTGTTGGAGCTCACTTGAGCCCGTCTTGGAATAATATGCGAAGACGATGCCTGACAATGGGAGGCAAGTGAGGTGAATGAAGCTGTTGAGATGCGGACACGGGCCTGGTGAGCAGTTGATGAGGCATGTATGAGGAAGAGAGCCCCTCTCCTTATGGAGGTCGCCATGGCTGCCAGTGTAGGACTTGAATGTTGGGGAAGCACAGGCACATGCACAGCACAGCCAGTTAGTTACGCAACAATTGGAAGCTACGTACTACTGGTTTACCTATCAAACTCTCCGCCTGGGGTACATTCCGCATGTGGGGGATGTGTGATGCTTTGAAAGCAAAGCTCCGATCTGGAAGCTCCCCAGGCGCCCCACCATAGCTTCTGTCGCTTATGTTTGTGCCGCTCGAATTACTCAGCAGGGTTTGTAAACCACCGACGACGACGTTACACACCATCCAACCCACCTCGGGCTTCGTGCACTTCATTCACTTCTTGAACCGCCGCGACAATGCCCGCAAAATCGAATGGCGATTGGCCCCGTCCATCTGGGCCATTGGATCTGCTTCACCCAGAGGCATGACTCTGCTTCTTGTTCTAGGACCGCGACGACTGCGGAACTCATGAACCCGTGGAGAGAAGCCATGCCACTCGACCCTTCTCCTCTGAGCACCCTCGCCCTGCATAACATAGACGCCATCCTGCCTGCGCACAGGTACAGGGGGCGCCGGCCTCGGGTTCATGAACATGTCCAGCCCGACCAGCCCGTCCGGGCCAGACGTCGCCCAGGAGCTGGCACCCTCGCCCCTCTCCTCCGCCTCCATCCTCCTCCTTCTCTCGCTCTTGGCCTGAACGGACCCTTCATGGCTGAGCCCTGGCCCATCCTCGACCTCGTCTATCGCGCTGTCGTCGAAGCGGACCTGCTTGTGTAGTTGTGGCTGGCATTTCGGGCATTCACATTCTGCTACCCACTTGCCCTTTTGCGCCGCCGTCAGGCGTCTGGTATATCGCGCCGGCTCCAGTACCGCAGACTCTGACCCTTTGGTGTTCTTCTGCTTAGGGGTCTGCTTCTTGGCAGCACGGCGTCGTCTCCCCTCGGAGACAGCAAGAGAGTCAAGCGCACTCGATGGAGCACTCCTGCGGTCTGCTGCTGGCGACTTTGCTTCACCCTTTTCCCCAGATACGCCTCGCTGCGTCTCTTCCAATCCTGCCAACGCACTGTCTCTCCGCTCCGATGTCTCCAATCCAGGAGTGCTGAAACCTTCCTCAAGCTCAGTGAGCGTGCCGGCGAGATCAAGTAACGGCCTTTTACCTCTGTTCTCTTCTTCTTGCTGTTGTTCTCCCTCAGCCGAGTCATCATACTTGCTCTGACACCTCCAAACGGCCGCATTGCTCGCCGATCTCACAGTTGAGGCGTCAGAGTCACCAGTTCCCCACCCGTTCACATCGTCATCACGGGGCGAGCATTCTCTCAGCATAGCCTGTACACTGGCGGCTGTGATGGGGGCGACAGCGTGAGGGCTGCCTGATCTCGGGCTGTCGGGCTGCGTCTCTTCAGTGGTGCGCAGTAGTAGTGATGGATCTGCTGACTGTGCCAAATGCTCGACCGGGTTCACCGTTTCAAAGGTCCCCAGGGCCGTTGCCCGGCGAGGAGCGACGTACTGGCACAGAAGCGCAAGCTCGGTCAGGCACTTTTCTCTTGATTCATCCAGCGACCGAGCGCTGGTCTTGTTGTGTTCTTGGGCAACGGAGTCGATTTCCTCGATTCTTTGTCGGAGTGCTTTTATACGTTGCTTTCGAGCCTCGTCGACGGAGGAAGCGTCGAAGACGGCGCCAGAAGATATTGCCTCCGTACAGTCGAAATCTTCGATATTGGCTGTGTTGTTCGTGTCTTCGGAACCCATGATGCCATCGTCGTAGGCTTCTCCTATCTCCATGACGTTCAGATTTCTCCTGAAGGCCTTCGACGCGCTCAAATTGTGCAACATGCCTTGCATTCTCTGTTCGAAGACTGGGCGCCAGTCCTTTGTGCTGTGGTATGCAGATGGCTTACGGCTGCTCTCGCCGGCCAGTTTTGTTGGTCTATCCATGACGGGGTCGGTTCCTCAGGTCAGTTGTGTGCTATTGCCTTGAACTAATACAGTATACGAAATGACAGATCGGCGACAACAACAAATAATAATCTGGAAGTAGAGGGTAGACCTCAGACTTTCATGTGTCCTCACTACTTGCAACCTAATATTTGGCAATTCTCCTTTAGGCGCTACTAGGTGTGCTCTCCTGTCCTGGACAACATCGGACATGGCGCTATCGCTCACTATACGCATGAGTATGCACTACTAACAACATCGACATGTTCTGAATGAGCAGACAGCGCCTTTCTGGACTCCACCCGGATCCTGGCTACCCTGAAGGGCTAACCATAGCGTGATAACTAAATACACGCTACTCACTGACACTTCACAACTATCTTGTCCCTGGGCTATGGGGAAACAAAATAGAATGATATCTAGTCTGCACTAATCAACACTTCTGTTCGTCATTAAGTACTGCAGTCAAGTCTTGTTGAGTATATTGTGTTCAAACAAATGTGCGCCCGACTTAGAAGCTGGACGGACCCGGGCGCCAGTAGCTAAGCTAGCTTGTGCTTTGCATCTATCTGGCCAAAAATAACAACCCAGGACACCACTGCCTGCAGCCTTCTATGGCCTCACGTGGCATCTTTCGAAGTGCCATTACTTGCTTCCTTCCAGTCTTTCGAGCAACAGGAAAGGGCGGCTATCGAGTGGGTTGGTGTCTAGGTGTATGGGTGTACTCGTTGGGAGTGAGAGGTCGGACGTCCACGTGGGGCCGAGGAGGGGGTCGCTGGCGATACAGCAATAGTAGCAGTGTAGTCCTCACAAGGCTGAGATCATACTGTTTAATGGCCTCTGTCCGAAAGAACCAAGTTATGATATTGTAATAAAGTCAGAAGGAAAAAGAATATTGACACATTATGATAAGAGGGACTAGCGAATCTCCAAATTCATCAATTTATTTCAAGCCACGAAAGTAGAAAGATAATATCGTGACAACCTAACGTACAACCTTTGGAGACTTCAATCCTGGCCTCGTCTCGCGTGAACATTCAAAGAGTCCAAAAGTAAACGGAAACGCCTCCCTCTTGATGTTCTCCGCCCATGAATTGCCTCATGTTACGCATCCGTGCTTTTTTAGTCCCCCCAGGCATCAAAATAAACGGAAGCAAGCATATGTCGAGGGGGCAGGAGATGGCAAATATTCCCAAGCTCTCCAGCCAGGCCGCCAGCTCTTCTAGAGGCCCAGGCGGCCAGAGCCCCGATGCCCCAAAGTTTCAATCACCCTAGGGCGCTCAGGATCAGCACGTCTTATACGTGCACTCCTGCTTGAAGAGTCGTCCAAACCATCCAGGTGCAGTGCTTGAGCCAGGCCCTCGGTGACTCAGACGTGCACAGAGCGTCAGAAACATGCGATCCGAAACCCAACCAGGCTACTCGAGAGATTTTGACCCCCCGCCTAAGGAAAAAAAAGACCCTTTCCCATCATCACCCTGCCTTTCCCTTGGTCGTAAAGATTACGTGAAAATCGTGCGCATCTATTAATCAGGTCAAGGCCCGCGCGGGTTCAAGGATTGGAATGGTAAATTACCAGTAACGGCGGTCGTAATCGCGCGGAGGGTAGTATCCGCCTTCCCTGGGGTACCCAGCTTCGCGAGGGGGAAAGTCTCTCGGGGGAGGAGGGTAGTCATCGACAGGACCGCGACGGGGAGGCGGATAATCATCCATGCGACCGCGCCGAGGAGGGGGGTAGTCATCCATGGGGCCACGGCGAGGCGGCGGGTAATCATCCATGCGGTATCTCGCCGCACGGTCGTCGTAGTAGTCGCGACGAGGAGGGCTTCTGTCGCGGTAGTCGCGGCGCGGACTCCATCCGCCCGGTGGGCCACGACGGTCGATGAAGTCATCCCGTGGAGGGTATGGACGGCGGGCACCTGGTGAGCGGGATCGACCGCGGCCGTCTCGTGGTGGAAAGTCAGGCTGGGTCTGTTTCAAGATCAGCAACAAGGACGAGAGAGGGAGATGACAAAAGTAGCCTAGGGTCACCCACGTTCGCGATACAGGTCACACGCTGGTCCTTAAACTCGCGACCATCAAGCGCCTCGACAGCCTTCTTGAGATCTGCGGCGGTCTCAAACTCCACGAAGCTATTGCACAGGGGTCAAGTTAGACTTTGAAGACAACGAAGCGGGCATGGATGGAGGGGTGCGCTCACCCTTCGCCATTGGAGTTGCGGCCGGTCTCTGAGTAGACGACATCACAGCCAGATTGACGGGCGAAATCTTTCAGGTCCTGCGTCCAGAGAATCCACGTAAGTTGAAGTCCAGGTTCGAGCACGGGGGCGGGTTGAAGCGGCCGATCCCCAGGCACAGGCCTCGGCAAGCAAAGTGAAAATCCAGGACCATCCAAGAGCGTCTGAGGTTGAAGTCCAGCAGGGAGAGGGAATCCTCGCAATCACGTCACTCCAAAACAGTCCAGATATCAAACATGCCAGGAACTCCAAGTCCACCGGAGGAAGATGCACTGCAGTCGTCCTGAGGGGGGAGCAAGTCGTCATGGAGGGGAGAGCGCAGTACAATCGAATCCCACAAAAGCTGGCCACCTATCCAGAGACACAGATGGCTGTTGCGACGGGCATCCGTGAATCCGGCAGCAAGGAATAGGAGGAAGAACAGACCTGCCAACTGGTATCGGTGGGAAGACCACTAATTTGCATCCTGTGAGGAGTGCGACGGGGGCGGGGAGGCGCGCGCTCGTTACTGGCAAATCCGCCAGGGCCGCCGGGGGCGCCATTCTCACGGTGACGCGAACCTCGGGCGAATTGGACAGTCAGGCGCTCGCCCATGAAGGTGGATCCATCTTGTTGCAGACAGTATTAGCCAGGTTCACGCGGGATGGGTCACGGTGGTGGTTGCTGGAGTCCACGGAGGAGGTCGCGACGTACGGAAAGCTGTCAAGGACATGACGGTTAGCCAATTGCCGGGTCGATAGTGAGGGCGCGGCTGAAGAGCACGAGACGAGGCGAGGGCAGGGTGAAATGAAAGCATGGGTGCTGAGAAGGGCAGGAGCGTGGGTTGGTAGCTTACCTGGGACGACATCCCGGGCGTCCATGGCATCTTTGTACTCGATGAAACCGAAGCCGTTCATGAGCTTGATTTCGGTGATGTCGCCGGTGCCATGGGACGCGAAGTGGGCCTCAACATCGGCCTTGGTCGCTAGAGACGAGGTTAGAGGGCTGGACGGAGGCGGGAGGGCGCGGCGCGGGAGCACACAGGTCGAGGCGCAAAGGGCGAGGCGGTTGGGACGGGGCGCTTACCATTGCGCGGCAGGTTGCCCAGGTACAGGCGGGTGGATGACACCTCGGTCATGTTTGCTGCGATCTGTTTTCCAGGTGATCAGGTCATGCAACGGGAGGGATTGGACTGGACTGTTTTTGAAGCTGGATCGAGGCGAAGTGAGGCGACGGGAGAGGAATGGCACGGGGAATGGCAGCCTTATCGTGGGCGGGCGTTGGGAGGTGGTCTGGTTTGGGATGCTGACGGTCTGCGACTGGCCGTGGGGAAAAGTGTGGAAGAGGGACCAGTAGCTGGGCTGAGCTTTTGGGTTCCAAGGTTGGTTGGCTGGGTGGGCGGGTTTGGGTTTGGGTTTGGGTTCAGATCAGACAGTTGGGGGCAGGCGAGGGATGCCCAGCAGGCAAGCAACGCAGCGAGTAGCAGCTAGAGCAAGCCCTTCCTGCTCCAGTGGGTCCTGACGGCTGACTGGGTAAACAAACCGTTGCTCGTGTCGCACAAGATCCTGTCAATGCCGAGTCGGTTCCAAGCTGATTTGGACGTGACTGTCGATGCGATCGCCAGAAGCTCTTGATTGCTCGACTGAGGCGCTCGAATACTGCGCAAGGTGCAGGTGGTGAGACAGAATGCGAGGGAGAGGGAAAGGGACGGAGGAGAGGGGTTTAGACGAGGTTGAGCTCGAACCAAGGAAAGCTTCCCCCAAGGCTGGCGTCTGGCTGCCCACCTGCCCTCTTCGATCAGATGGGCAATCAATCGAGAGCACCGAGAACTGCAAGGCGCACGGGCCCCAGGCAAACACTCGCAGCCCAGCCCAGCCCAGCCCAGTCCAATCTCATCGGCTGAGTCCAGTGCAGCGCCGGCTCGTTCTTCCCCTCATATCTCTGCCAGTCTCCCAGTCTGTCAGTCTGCCACTGCAGTTACCAAGGTACAGTACATGGGTACCTAGGTACATGGGTCATCTGCTAGACTGCTGCACCAGTACCACCCAGGCACCTAGTGCACCTAGATAACCACGCAAAGCAGCCTCGGGCAAGGAAGGAGGAACTCATGGGGAGATGCAGCCGCCCTCTTTCTGCCCGCCTTTGGCAAATGGGACCCGGACCCAGAATCGCAAACCGCAGCATTTTCGGATTCCACCGGCCGACCACATTGTTAGATGGAGATTACCCCTGGCGAGTATGCCAGGGCATCCCTATCTAGTCACCCATGATAACTACGGCCGCACTTTTTGGATTTCGAGGTCGAGTGCCTCGCTCGCCCCGGTCAAGCTCCCCATGCCCATGATTACGTCTCACCATCCTCTGAGAATTGGGCATCGTGGCTCACGACAGCGGCCGATGGTGCGGGCCAAGCCTCACATCATCCGAAGTCTGAACAAGACAAGCTTCAGGATCTACCTTGGGAGGGTGCGCTGCCGTTAGGGAGCAGGACGGGCGGGAAGATCTGCCAGCCAGGAAGATCTTGACACGGGATCGGCAACAGCCTCGGCCAGAAACAAATAAACTACCCGGTTCCACCACAACTTGGAGATGGAAGAAGCAAATGACTGTCTCCCAAACACAATGAAGCGATGCAATTGCCTCGATATACCGCCCTGGAGGCACGTAGAAATGTCTGGGACGGGGGAGGCGGAGTTGTCTCAAAAGATTCGATACCGGCTTTGCCATGGGCTTCTCATTCTCCAGCCGGGTTTCAGCGCCGCCATGCTCCTCCAGAATCGGAAGATTCTCGGTCTGCACCCATCTGGCCCATGCAATTCGACCAAAGCAAAAGATGGCAACCCCGGGCGGCATATCCAGGGTTCATAGATAGACTTTACAGTAGTCACTGAGCATAGAACCGGCCGGAGCTCACGCCTCGGCCAGGCCGACTGAAGAGATGGAGCCGCATAAAGCCGTTCGGCGGGTGCGGTCATGCATCCCAAATAAACACCGACAGACCAGACGACGACACAATTTGATACTCTAGCACAACAAATAAGACTTGTGCAAAGAGAGAGCCCGCTGAACATGAAGACACACGGTTAAGTATTTCGCAAGCAGGCTCTGTCCAAAAAAAGAAATAAACGCCCACGCTATGCCACGCCGCCCGCCAGACAAAAAGTTTCCGCACCGTACCGTTCGTTCCGTGCTGGGGCTGTTCTTATCATATCATAATCCACATCGAGCATACTACCTCTCATTAAAGAGTATATCAATAATCTCATCCACAATCGTAAACGCAAGGTGCGCACTGAGAAAGGGGCAAAGTTAGCTAGGCATCGGATGAGAGCCACGATACGAGGCGCAAGAGGCAAAGAGGAGTGAGAGAAGAGAAGCGAGGAATTCGCAGCGCATGCAAACTTACTTCAGCCGTTCATTGTTGAGCGTCGCGAAGATCCTCCTGCTCGCCGCCTGCGCGTTGACCCGCCCCACGACGCTGCCCACCATGTCGGGCACCAGCGTCGCCAGCATGAGGCTGGCCTCGGTCCGCGTCCTGGTCTTCTCGCCCCTGGTGCGCGCCCTCTTACCAGCCCCGAACCGCCCTCCCGCGGGCCACAGGCTGTCCCGTAGCAGCGCCACGTACCGCGCCACCGCGTCCTCGTTAACGAGCACGCGCACGTTGTCGCGCAGCTTGCGCTCGATCGTACCTCCCAGCAGCTGGTGCAGCACCACCACCACCGCCCGCCCCCGCAGCCAGTTGTTGCCGCGGTTGAGCTCGAACACCTCCAGGAAGATGTCGCAGATCGGCTTGACGAACGGCTCCGCGTCCGCCTGCTCCTTGCCCTCTGCTCCCGCCTCGAACGCGTTCAGCTCTGCCTCTGCCTCCGCCGCGGTCACCGCGTCCGAGCTGTTCACCGCCGGGTCGATGATGCTGTTTACGCCGTGTAGCCCGGGTCCCATCGTATTCATCTGGCTCGTGGCCGCCGCGATGAGGTTCTGCCCCGCGACGGAAAGCTGGTCCAGCACCGGAATGCTGCCAAGTATGTCCTCCATACCGTCCGTCACGGAGTCGTACAGCCTCGTGATCATGTCCTTCCTGTTGTTTTCGTGACTCTCCGCGAGGTCCTGCATAATGACGCTCTGCGAGAGGAACGCCCGCAGCTCCCGGCTCCGGCACACGTCGGGGAGAAGCAGGAGCTCGCGCATGTAACTCTCCAGCGCCTGCCGTCGCTTCTGCAGGAAGTCCGACTGGAGCTTCATGACGACGCGCCTCCTCGGGAAGTCGAGGCTTCGGACGGATGGGTATTTCGACCGTAGTCTCTGATGAAGCTCGTGAAACTCGCTGTACCGGCGGCTAATCATCCATGACGCCGCGGGCATCTTCTCTCCCGCATTACGGGAGACCTCGATGACGTAGATTGCAAATTCTTTACCATCTTCTTCGTGCCCGACCTGTATGCCCTTGATCCTGATCATCGACCGGCCGTACAAACTGTTATCACTTTCCTGCACGACGTATTGCTGCCTTTGCAACTCTTTCCGCCGTACCTCTCTTTCCAGGCTGGCCTTAGACTTGCGCAAGATCCTCAATTCCGCCATATTGTTCGTTAGTTCCGCCTTCTTAAGGAGCGAATCGATAACAGCATTCTGCGCCTCTAGCCGATCGATGTCGGTCGTGAGGACAGTGACTGCTTCAGCCAGCCCAAGGTCCCCCGGTGCGGCTTCATGGATGTCGCCCATGTCGTCATCTTTTTCAGGCCCATCCTCCTCGTCATGCTCGTCCGACAGGTATTTGTTCTCGTCCCCGAACAGATCATCATCCACGAATACGCCGATGCGAGAATGAGCGCTTACGAGGCCAAGGGACGAGAGACTCGGCTTCTCCGGCTCTTTGCCCGAACGGCCGGCGTCAAGAGAGCCACGTTTGGAGTTGGTATCCTGGTCGGAAAACAAGAGCGAGTCAGTGTCCCCCTCTCCGAAGAGAGACTGTCTTAAGTCTTCCGAGGTGGCTGGTCGGGTATCCTCCAGGATATTGCTCAGAGCCTCCTCCATGGCCGCAACAACCTTCTTGTCTGGTGGTTGTGGCCCTGTGTTCTGATCCAGGCTCGTGACGCTCTCTGCAAGGCCATCATGATCAAAATCTTCATCATCAAATAGGGGATTTGGAGACGTATCATCGTAGGATCGTCTGGCATCTAGAGATCTTCGAGCCTCCGCCGACCTTCGAGGTTCCGCCGCAACGTCCAAAGTAGCGAGCATACCATTGGATGATCTCAGATCCGTAGAAGACTCAGCGCGCCGGCTCTGTAGTTTTGAATTGAACTTTGGACCCAGTCGAGACAACGGATTTGGCTTGCCAGCAAAGGCGCTGACCGTCCTGTTCATAGGGGGTGACTTGAGTTCTCCGGAAAGCCTACCAACAGGCTGGGGCTTGCTCTGAGAAGCCTCTTCTGATGCGAGGCACTTGTACCACAAGTCCGATTTCTTGAAATTTGGGAAATGCCTTGATTGCATTTCCTCTAAGACAGCATTCTGGGCACGTAATATCGCTCGCCGCGCCCTGTAAAATTGCTCTGGGGTGGCCTTCTTCCTAGCCTCGAGGAATTCCCGCACCGTTCGCTTGGATGGTTCCGGTACTTTCAGCTCTGATTTGGACAGATACGCCTGCTCAATCTGGGCGAGATCCAGCCTGTCCGATTCCGTCCATGGTGGCAGCGTAAGCGGAAGGGTGTCGTCGTCGTGAAACTCCTCAAGTGGGTTGCGAAATCCGTCAACAACCAGCCAGAACTGCACCAGGCTCATCAGTCGTTGCCTGTCCATGTACTCCATGAAATAAGAAAGCCCTGAAGAATCACGAAGGAGTTCTGCAAGCGAGGCGTTCTCCAACCTCGACTCTGTGGGGGTGCTGGAGCCTAGATCTGCTGAGAATGTCATCCCTCTCTTATCACCGCCGGCAGCAAGATACTGGACCCTCTGATCCAACATTCTCTTTCCCATATCCAGACGACGAAGGTAGACGGGGTCCTGCCCGTCTTGCTGCGAGTCCTTCTTGAGCTGGCTGGTCACCTCGCTTCTGAAGCGCCTCGCGTCCGATAAATTGTTCACTTTCCGGACAGTCCTGATAAATCTTTCGAACCTCCTCTCGCTGTCGCCTGGTGCCAAACGCGGGAATTGTGGCGTCCTGCCCGGTTTGGGAGATGGCGCGTGTTGATCCAGAGCTGCGCGCAGTTTCCTGACCGTGGAGCGGTCCTGTAGCATGCCTCGCCCGTAGTTCTCCATCAGCTGATTCCAGGTATCAGGATCGGACAGGAGTTGTAGGACAGGAAACAAGACAGCGCAGGCGACAATCTCGCGGATCAGGCTGGAAACAGCTCGGCTGCTGATAACGTTGTCTGGCAGCACATGCGGGAGAATCTTGTTGGTGGTTTGCCGGAGGTAGTCCTGCTGTGTGAGCTTGAGGTCCGAGTATGACAGGCTGGCAGCCGGGTGTATTTTCCCATCTCTGTATTTCGATGCAATGGCCAGATCGAGCTCCTCCGATTCCGTGACAGACCGATTGAGTTTATGCCCACGTATAGCTCTCTCGGCTTCGTTAAAGTCGTGGAAGTGCGCCGTCATGATAGGGACAATCCTGGTGGTAAGGACCTCAGGCAGGTCCAGCGTGGACAGCCGTTCCTTCAGTTCGTCGAGCGCGCATCGTATCGCCTTGTCCACCTCGTTTCTGAACACAGGATTCTCGCTGATCTTTGAATACCACGACCACACGAAGTCGCGCGTGATCAGGTCGAGGACGTCGTCGAGGGCTTGGGAGATATTTGTCGAAGAGTCGCAAAGAGGCTTCTTCTCGTAAGCCTGCCGTTTTCGTAGCGCCGAGAGCTCGCTGCTCCATTGTTTGCGGCCGAGAAACTTGGGGCCATCTGGACGGGGCGACAGCCTTCGGTTCTTGTGGTCGAGGCCCTTGGACAGCAGCAGGGTGATGGAGAGCAGGAGGAGCAGGGAGGTCAGGAAGCCGGCGACGAAGGCATGGCCAGCCCAGCGGATGGCGGGAAGCCAGTGGGTGGCATAACCCCACGCAATGAAACTTGCGATACCAGCAAGAATCACATCTCTCCCCTTCAGGGCCATAGTCCATTCATCGAAGAGCCAGTTTGTGAGAGCCGCCGCATGTTTCGACGCGTCGGGGGGGGGGGACATGGGCTTATGATGTAGGCACGCCCGGTTCGAGCAGCTTATCGATAGATGCTTGCACTGGACGGGGCCGGGGAGCTGCCCCCTGGCCGAAGAAAGTGCGGAAGGAGCCGTGTGCACGTCCCGAGTACACTGTATACCAAGACCTGAAGCTGCTACCGTATAGAGAGTACAGTGCAGGTCACACAATCTGGACTGTTGATCACGTCTCAGGGAATTGCTGGGCTCTAGATGTTGTGGTATTGGATTCTGTCGGCGCCAATAATTGCCTTCTCACCGAATTGTTTTGGGTATCCTCTTGGTGCTTTGTCCTGCCGTTTCCGTCATGACCTCCGATCCATAACTCCAGGAATGAATGTCTGTCCCTACCATGGAGGGTCCTCCAGACGCCTGTAAAGAGCAACAAACTTGAGTCCCTGATTCCTCTCCACCTTCTTGCCCTCTTCCGTCTCAGTCCTCATGACAGCGACACACTCATCCTTCTCCTGGTCCTCCTCCGAGACCCTCTCAAAGGCAGGGTGTGCCTCGAAGTGCGACACCATCCACTCATGCAGGTCCTTGACGTCGGTGATGGTGTACACGATACCGCCTGGTCTTAGCACATATGCGTATTCCGAATTCAGCTGAGTGGACACGATGCGCGCCTTGTGCTTCTTGGCCTTGAAATGCGGATCCGGAAAGCAGATGAAGATCTTGGACAGCTGCAACTTCTTGAAGAAATTGGGGAGGAACTTCATGGTGTTTGCACGCAGGCAGGCGATATTTTGGTAGTCGTTGCTGCCCTTTTGTCTGCTCTGGTTCCGCAGGGCTCGGATCTTGTCCTCGACGTAGTCGGTGACTTGAGCCCTGATCTCGAGGCCTATCACTGTTTAGCTGGTCGTCTTACCGCTGCTATAATAATGCGAGGACTCGAACATACCCAGGCAGAGGGTATCCGGGATGACAGGTGACAGCGCCACGAGCAGCCCCCCAAAACCGCACCCTATATCCGCAACTTCGACGTCCTTGGTCAAGCTTTTCGGCTTGATCACTGCCCTCACAGTCTGCCCGCCCTGCTGCATTACAACCTCGGTGGCCTCGTTGTCCTGGCCTTCAGCAACGTACGCCGGGTACATCGCTGACCAGTCCATGAGGTCTGGACTTGCGGGGCTGTCCCATGGTCAGCATCTCTTCTCCTCCGTATTACATACTGAGAAGAACACTTACTATATGAGTCTGTGATCTGAGAAGGGGTTTGCGTGAGCCCTCTGCCGGTAGAACTTTTTTCGAGGCAACTCGGTCGAGTCTTCATCTGCGCGGTGCTGCGCGCGATATGTCTCGCGCTTTTGGCGCTTCGCCGCTGGGCCCACCATCTTGAAATGCTTGGTAAGTTGTTTCAGCACCGGATGCGTTTATTTGTATGCCGCGAGTTGGGTTGCAGAAAGTGTGGACTGGACGTCAGAAGCCCATCTTCACAAGCCGAACGAAGCGTCGAAATTTGGCTGAATCCAACAAAGTACATCCAGTCTACGTGGGGCTCGCTTTTCAAGGGTCCGCCCAGCTCTCTCATCAAGGCCCCTGCCGAAGCTACCTCCTGTAAAGCCCCGCGATCGGCTCACCTGCAGCTTGACAATTTTCAATGTCAACCTTGAACCCCTCCATCCGCTCCATATTCGAATGACATCGTCCCTATTGCATTGTTCACAGCCTGACCACCTTGAATACCTTCTCCCACCTCCAATTGATTCCGCGGCACCAATTGATTTACGAAGATGGCTTTAGCAAAGCAAATTTATATTGGCATTATCGGTACGTGAAGACCTGCCTGCATTCTGCAGCTTCTGTTCTCTTGCAATATTAACCAGCTGTATACAGGTGCCGGCGGCGTAGGAAAGGCCTTCCTGTCGCAGCTCGAGCTGCTCGCCAAGCGCCCTTCAGGCCCCAAGCTCGTCCTCTGCTACATCTCTACCTCCTCCAAGTCCCTCTACCACAGCAACTACACCCCGCTCGACATCTCCAGCGCCATCTCACAGCTCCAGGCCAACAGCGTCGGTGCGCCGCCCGCCCTGCCCAAGGTCGTCGAGTACCTTGCCTCCGTGCCCAGCGGGTCCAAGGCCGTGCTCATCGACAACACTAGCAGCCAGGACGTCGCCGAGTCGTACCCGGCCTTCCTCAGCCGCGGCGTCAGCGTCGTCACCCCCAACAAGAAGGCCTTCTCGGGCAGCTACAAGCTGTGGCAGGACATCTTCGGCGCCGCGGCGGCCAGCGGGGCCAAGGTGTACCACGAGTCGAGCTGCGGCGCGGGCCTACCCGTCATCTCGACGCTCAATGACCTGGTGGCCACCGGCGACGAGGTCACGCGCGTCGAGGGCGTCTTCAGCGGCACCATGTCTTTCCTGTTCAACTCGTTCGCGCCCACCGAGGGCGCCGGCGGCAAGTGGTCCGCCGAGGTCAAGAAGGCAAAGGAGCTGGGCTACACGGAGCCCGACCCCCGGGACGACCTCAACGGCCTCGACGTGGCGCGCAAGCTGACCATCCTGGCGCGTCTGGCGGGCCTGCCCATCGAGTCGCCCACGTCCTTCCCCGTACAAAGCCTGATCCCCAAGGAGCTGGAGTCCGTGGCCAGCGGCGACGAGTTCCTGCAGAAGCTGCCCGAGTTCGACTCCCAGATGGAGGAGGTCAAGGCGTCTGCCGAGAAGGAGGGCAAGGTGGTCCGGTTCGTGGGGAGCATCGACGTGGTCAGCAAGCAGGTCAAGGTGGGCCTGGAGAAATTTGACCGGTCACACCCTATCGCGGCGCTCAAGGGCTCCGACAACATTATCAGCTTCTACACTAAGCGGTACGGAAGCAACCCTCTGATCATCCAGGGCGCCGGCGCCGGCGGTGAAGTCACCGCCATGGGTGTGACAAGCGATCTCCTCAAGGTGCTGTCCCAGATATAGACCCGACCAGACGCATTTTCCTAACATCACGCGCATAATCAATTCGACGTGCAACCGCCCTCGCCGCTGAAATATCAATAACGCTGAAAATGAACCATGCTTCATGGCTATCATGACAACCAAACTCCTCGCTCCCGCTCCAACGTTGTGTATGTTGCTCTGTGCGCCATTGCAGGAACGCTTTGTATTTGTAGAGGACCAAATAAGACACGTGGTTATTGCTCGTCATCGCGTATTTCCTAGGACGTGCTGACTGGGTGCTTAAGTGAATCGCGCCGTCGTCTTCTTGACGGATTGGTAGTGGTGGGCGGCCGGATCAGGCGGCAGACCCAGAGGAGGAAGTCGAAGCATATGAGGGCCACGAGGGGGAGGAAGAAGGACAGCGCCAGTGCCAACTGTGAATTTGGGATCATGAATCAGCATTCCAGGCCCCGATTAAGATACTGCTGAACGGCAAAGATAAATCGGACGGAGAGGCCGCGGGAGACGGGGAATCCCCGGGGGAAGGGGGCACTTACGAAGCACCAAGAGATAAACTGCATCCACGATGTTGAGCTCGACACCACGCTCCACTCCACGACCTTGGAGCGCACAAGTGACGCGAGTTCGGGTAGAGACGCCATGCTCAGGGGAATGTGGACGCGCATCTGGGGGAAGGGTGGGGAGGCCGTGATCACTCGTTGAGTCGCGACTCGGGGCAGCTGGGCTCAGCTTGCTGGTTGGCTTATCACTGGCCTCTTGGGTTCTGCAATTGGGTTTGGCGAACAGACGTCTCGCTGCGAGCTTCGGGTCGATACCAGCCCAGGTACAGTAGGTATTGTCCGACTGGTTGGCGTGGGGGGCCGCGGCTTTTTTGTCTCTCTTTGGCCGTGTTGGAAATCGAGAACGTCTCGAAATAGTATAACGAGTGATGAAGTGATGCGCATGAAGGGAGACAAGGGCGAGTGAGATTGGGTGAGAATTGGCCAGTAAATAAATACCGGACTTGCGTATCTGGGAGCCCTGGGATTTGGCATTTGGGATCTGGTTAGCAGCAATCAAGAGTGGCATGCTTTTCTAGCGGCCCACCCAATTTCCACCCCAGCAGCCCAGCAGCCCAGCAAAGCCTCGGCAGCCCGATTGCGGGAAGGGAGCAGGGGCCATTGTCGGTGGGGCCTGGGTGACAGGTCCGCCCTGCAGATCGTTCTTAGCGAGTGACGTTGGTTACCTGCGGTGCCTGTCCCCATTTTTTATCACCAGACTTCACATGCCAAAACAGCACCTCGACGCAGCCCAACGCACCCCAACCTATATCAGGAAAGCCGCGGGCTCTCCGTTCGGACGACCAGATTATTACTCCACTGCGACTGGGGGCGGTGCCTCTGCATCGTATCACGAATCCGAACTCTTCGTCCCATCGGGCCACGCATAATGCCACAGGACCCAAATCTCTACGGCCAGCGGGCCCCCAAGCGCCAGAAGAAGGAGATCGCCCTCCCGAGCTCCCTCGCATTCTCCTCCGAGCTATCCTCCCTCATCGCGAACAAGTCCTCCTCCTCGACCACAGCCCGCCCCCGGCCGTCCAAGTCAAAACCAGACATCTTCGCCGGCGTGAAGGCGAAGCGCAGGGCCGAGAGGCAGGAGCGCGAGCGCGACGAGGGGAAGCTGGTCCTGAAGGATGCTGTCGGCACAGAGGACCAGAAGAAGGAGAATGAGGCCGCCCGGAGGAGGATGGAGGAGAAGGCACGCCTGTACGCCGCCATGAAGAGGGGCGACTACGTGCCGAAGGAGGGCGAGGCGGCGCCCCTCGTCGACTTCGACAGGAAATGGGCCCAGGCACAGGAGGACGGCAAGGGCGAGTCCTCGTCATCCGAGGGTGACAATGACGACGACGAAGACAACGTCGATAACGAGACTGTCGAGTACACGGACGAGTACGGCCGCACGCGGCGTGGCACGCGGGCAGAGGTGGCGCGGATGGAGCGGCAGCAGCGGGTGAGGGCATACGCGGCGCAGGAGGCGGAGACGATGAGTGCGCGCCCCAAGGCGCCCGAGAAGGTCATCTACGGGGACGCGATCCAGAGCGAGGCGTTCCGTGCGGCGGATGAGGACAAGATGGAGGAGCTCGCCCGGAAGCGGGACCGCAGCATGACGCCGCCCGAGATGAAGCACTACGACGCCAACAGCGAGATCAGGACCAAGGGCACCGGTTTCTTCCAGTTCAGCAAGGACGAGGAGACGCGGCAGAGGGAGATGGCCAACCTGGAGGCGGAGAGGCTGAACACCGAGAGGGAGAGGGCGAAAAAGGACGAGGAGAAGGAGAGGAGGAGGCGAGAGGTGGAGGAGCGGAGGCGGGTAATCGAGCAGAGGAGAAAAGAGCTCGGTCAGAAGAAGGCAAGGAAGATAGCGGACAGTTTCCTGGACGGGCTGGCTGCCGATATGGGAGAGGGAGAGGGCGGGGGCCAAGGGGCCAAGGACTGACAGCTCTGAACACAGCATCTTGATTAAGCCATAAGTGAAAACAAACCATACATTCATATCATCTCTTCCTGCCCTGCGCCCCAGGTCAGAAAACCTGCCGAGCTGAGCAGCAAATGTTGGGAGTCCTTCCGACTTGCACAGCGTAGCTAACACCATAGCAAGCCGTTGCGGGATGATACTAGGTGAAGGGCGCCAAATAAAGTCCCACTAGCTCGAGCCGCCCTAGTAGTATGAGGACTGAGAAGACGAGTCCAGCGAAATATCATTAGCTCGAATAATAGTCCGCTCGCATGAGTGCCATGTCATTGGGTGCTGTCAGAGACGTAGGCGCTGATGGTCGAACTCTTTTGCCATTTTTGGTCAGGACAGTCCCACAGCACACACTATTCGCTCGAGACGCTTTGGACATTCCGTTCGAACAAATTTGTCCCTCTCGGTACAGTCGAGCCAGGCATGTGATCGTGACGGTCGTTGTTGCTGGGGTTCGCGCCCACCACGTCTGAACTCATGAGGACCACGACGTGGCAAACTGTACTTGTATCTACGGTGGCCAGATAATACCTATCTAGGTCGTTACTTCCACTCATTCAGCTTCTTCGGGGGCCATTGTCTGTCTCTTCCTGGTCAGTTGTTGAACTGCCCTTGCGGACCCGTCACAGCCCCCATGCCCAGGTACCGCCCTCTCTGTTGTCCCGTCCGAGATGACAGTCTCGCTGGTTCATGCTCGTCGTCTTCTCCTTACGGCCTCTTCTACTATAAGGTACACTGCGTGAGTTGAGTGAGAAATTCCCACCTGTGGAGCTTGCTCTTGTGTACGGGGGTGGGAGGAGATACGTATACGGAAGACCACCCTTGAAAAGTACTTGATTGTAGGCTTAAACAGGGCTCGACCCTCACCTGAATTCTCTTACCGCGGTTTCTTGCTTGAAAACAGCTGCGTCGCTGCTCACTGCCCTTGTGCGTGTCCAACTGTCTGCCAGTGTTCACCTACAGGACTCTGCGTGCAGGCACATCTTGCAAATTTTTGGTTCTACATAAACATACGATATTTTGATGCTCTAGAATACATAAATACATGTCGTTCCCCAAGTCTATCTAGCCAAGGAAAAGATTAGCGAGGAGGATTTCGATGGTCACGAAATTGTTGATTCGTAAGTGCGAACACAACCAAACATTGCTCAGTATTTTCATAATGAAATCCCATATATAGGTCACACCTCAATGTTGACGACACTAAACACGAACCGGGCTCACATACCATCTCACATGACGATGCGATCATTGTTCCGACAGTCAAGATATTATCAGATTCCTCTTGATTCATTCGCTCAGTGGTGCCTCATCCCACGGTCCATCTCGGCTACGTAAACCATATACATTCAGTGAGCCCTTCAATTTAGGCCCCTCCTGCTGCTCACCCTTCCAGATGCCCTGGCGATGATGATGATGAATCAATCATTAGCGTTCTGGAAGAGCATTATCCCCGTCGTCTCAAATCCTGCTCTTCCTGATAATAACCACCGCCCTCGTCCCTAGATGTATCTATCATCGATCTCTGCGCGCCGTCCCTCAGGATATACAAATAGACAGGGAGGGAGATCAGCCAAAGCAACCACGCACAAAGGCCGAAGCTTTTTCGAAAACCAAATATGTCGCCGCATATGCCGTCAACTCCGTCCGGTCCAATAAATGTCGCACATGGGTGATGTCGTACAATGGTAATAAGGAAAAGGTTAGGAAAATGAACCAGCCCAGAGCGCCGGTCGCCGCGCAAGTTGCGAGTAAGCACCACCAGTCGCCATAAATATCCGCTCCAAAAGCATCACAAAAGCCAACAACGCCTTCCATACCGCCTGTGTGTCGGCCCTTATGCGCGTCGTGGCTTGGTTCCTCCGCAACACCACCGCCCGCCCTAGGCTGCCACTGTGTCTTGATTTGTGGCAATTGTAATGACGAGTGACAGATATGGGTCATGATGAGAACCACATGCACCCGCAATTGCTCATGTCACCGTCTCCGCTGCTGTCCCGAGGGTACAAGAATTCCCGCAGAGCATCGCGCTCCCGCTTTTGCTTGAAGTGCCCGTCACCGTATTTCCCCTTCCGTTCGGCTTCTGGCATTACTGGACCCGGCTCGTCTTCCTTGATGTATACAATCACCGGGTCGCCAGCGTCGTTCGTAACGGGTTGCGTGGTGTTATCCGGCATCACCGTCACCTGAACGCAGTATGGCGCAGGTGCCGAGTCAATGCGACGCTCTTTCACCTTGACGGCCCTCGGGTAGGGAGCAAACGGCATGAAATCAATCACTTGGCTTGTGACTGCTGATGCAGCGCCGGAGCCCGTTGGCGCCGGAAAAGAAGTAGGTGTCGGCCCCGGTGGTGGCGTGATCGTACCGGTCGACGCTTTCGTCTGGGAAGCGTAACTGCTGTTCTGTTCCGCATATATGAACACCTCAACAAAGGTGTCAGGCCAATTACAGATCCAAGGTTTGCTGCCCAATGGTGCGACGTCTTTGCGCTGGAAATCCCCGGGACCTGGCATAAAATTGCCTCCATTCCGCCGGACCTTTGAAGTGCTGTCTGCCGACAACAGATCCTCTGGGACAACAACAGTCTTGTTGTATGGCAGCATCCTAAACCATGCTGGGCCGCGCTCCTTGTCAAATGTGTCGTTGACAAGCTGCATGCCCATGGCAGGCTGGATGACAGGGGGCTGAGCACCGTAAGCCAGTAGATTTTTGCGGTCCCCGTCCGGGAAAGACGTGTTTGTCTCAAGGAATATGTCGTAGTTGCCCTCATCACCAAGCTGCGGGGCGTTTCTGCTAATCGTCATCTGAACGTGGACTGCCTGCCCGAAGATGAGGTTGCAAGTCCATGCTGAACTCTGGGCCGTGTTCTCAAAACAAGTATTGGGTGACTTGTTTAGGTTCAAAGGCAGGCCATACACGCCTGTCGGGAGTGGAGGTAGATCGGTAGGGGTGGGGATGGGAGTAGCATCGTAGGTTATGGTCATTGTCGGAACGCCATCCTGAAATCTAAGCCAGACTTGTTAGCTTTGGCCAGTCCGTCCGCGTTGCTCGGGTGGAAAGTCTTACTGTGAAGAGTTGCCTTTTCGAGGTGGCTTCTTATGCTTGGACAGCAGAGTCCCAACCACAGCCCCAACGATGATAATGACCACGACAACGGCGGTGAGCGTCATACATATGGCCCAATAAGGTACCACGCCGCAAGCCTTTCTTTTCGCAAATTTCTGGAACTTGTTGAGTTGTGGTTTCTCGGACACTTCTGCTGCCGCGGCCGTATTGATCTCGTGGTGGCTCTCGTTGGTGAAGCTCCTGGCGTACTGCCGTGACTGTGGAGTGCCAATGTCTTCGACCGAATCGAACTCCGGGTTTCGAGCAGCCAGTCCTAACCCACCAGCACCTGGTATCGCCCCAGCACCTGACACCGCCCTCGTAGTGTTTAGTGGTACCGCGGCTGCTGCGACCGAAGGCCCCCCGTTCTGATGTCCCTCAGTGTCTCGTATTTTCCGGTTATAATATTCATCCGGGTATCTGGTGTATGGTGGTAGCTCCTCGGTATGTCCATCTGGGCCAATGATATCACCTGCTTCCTCGCCCTCTGGCCCGATGCGGCGTTGGTAAGGATCTGAAGAACTGGCAAAGCCGACAGGGATGGCGGGCACGGCAGGCACAGATACTTCACTGCTCGTGTCAACAAAGGGGTTCTGAGGGTACATAGAGTAGGGGTGCGTGGGGCCGCTGGGGCCATTGTACTCGGATTCGGGCCGTGTCGTGGGCGTGGATGAAGTGGTCGTGACACTTAATGTCCTTGCCAGCCGGGGATTTTGCGAGTACATCTGATAAGGATGAGAAGGTGCAGAAGGGCCCTCATATGGCGCCTCCTCGGGGACGTAGGGCGCGTCGGTTGAAACACTGGATACACGCGAGAGCGATGGGCCGGCGACGTGGCCCATAGCACCGTCATGTCTTAGGGTGAAAGAATCACGACCCGGGGGAGGTTTGGATATGCTGGAACGATTCAGCCGGGGCAGTGACGTCGTTTCTTGGGTTGGTTGTGTGACGGCAGGAACGTTTGGCGGGTCTGGCCGGACACGGGAGGTTTGTGGATCGTCAAGGTCGGCGGTGTTCATGGGCTGGGGCCGGAACCCATCCGAGATACCCAGAGCCAGGAGGGCATAATCGTCGTCGTCGACGTCCAGTAACACTCCTCCTCCGCCCTCTTGCTGCATTGATATCCTCCTCGACGTCCTAACCGAGGCCCTTCTGTCGGGATCAGACGCTTTGCCGTTGGTGTGGTCCATTTTGAGTCGCAACGCTCGAAAGGCGTCGGATGCTGTGGCTGTGGTTATGAAGCCGAGCCGGCGTCGCCGGGCAGTGAGCGATGCTCAATGATTCAATCGATGGTTGAACTGCTGTTGCACTGGGGGCCGCAGGTTCAATCCGCCGAGAGTTAACGAAGAGCCTGTGAAACCATCGAATTGTCCGACAATGTCCGCGCCGACCCGAGACAAAGCAATTACTTTTGATGCTGCGAGGTACCCGATCCGTGCTACGATTGACCTCGATCGATTATTCCTCGTACTCCGTTTATCTACCTCTGTGTTGATGACTGCAGTAGATTTCCGGCTTCCCTCAGGATCGTTGATGTCGCCGGTGGTGTTGACGCTGCGTGATGGGGGTGAGTGGTGTGGGTTGATGGGGATGGATGAAATGGATGGATTGGGCAGAACGAAGAGAAGGAGGGATTGATTAGTGTCTAGTCAGGACCAAGAGATTGGAGCGTGTCAGAGTGGGCGTGTGCCCGGATTGACGCTGCTGACGGAAGGAGCCGCCCAGAATAGGGTATAGCGGCAAGGAAAACGGAGTTAAGGATGCCACCAAAGACGGGGCGAAAGGAAGCAGAATGAACTGGACCGGACTGAAGCGCATAGATTCGATGACGGGACGGGACAGATGGGCAATAAGAGAGAGTATTCCAGGGCTGGTGCTGGGCGTGGGCCGGACCAGACTTGGGTGGACTGGGCGGCACTCTGCACCACAGTACCAGGAGCGAGAGAGAGGGAGCAAGGGAGGAGGGAGAGGGGGTCGAGGGAGGGACCAGGGCACTGGCTCTGGCACTTGGACGATTCAGGAACAAGCATGGGCAGGCTGGGGTTTCGGACCTGGACTTGGGGGGTCGGAGGGCTGCCGTCATTGGTGGCCTGGGCTTCGGTGCAGTAGTGCGCGCCTGGGCCCTGCTGCTGCTCCTGGTGCAAGTCTTGGTTGCAAGTCCTTGGTGCTTCGCTTCCCACCTCTTATTCCCTGAAATTTTACTGCGTATAGCCCCGGGAGCCACAGCAGCCCCAGTTGCGCCTGTGCCCGCCCTGCCCTCTGGGAAATGCACCTTGCCCTTGCGGCTAGCACTTGCACTTGCCCCGTTCACGCCCCTTCTCCGCCGGAGTGGAACCGGTTGGAGCAGGCTGGCCCGCTCGCCACTACCCACTCCCAGCCAGGTCACCCTATGGGATAATCGCTTAGGCGGGCGGGCTCGCAGCAAGATACAACATCGGCCGGACTGCTCGGCTGCTGATCAGGTCGACACATTATTACCGTAACCATCACGGTGGCGTTGGAGATAATGGCCTGCTGCTACTGCTACTGCGACTGCCGCCGTCGTGATGCAACCCCCTCTCTTCCAACTTCAGGTTTTGTAGATGGGGAAACGATGATAACCACGCCATGTACCCAGCCCGCTCCTACTCGCACCTACACCCAGCTCAGTGGAGGAGATATCCGCAGCAGGGATGGCTGTGTGGAGTTGGGAGGAGGAAGACGAGCAGGATGCGATCGGGATCCCTGGAGCAAGCTGGAAAAGGTTGAAGTGGGCCACCATCTTGGGCTGTGTGGTAGAAGATAAACTTTGGGAAACAGAAGAAACACAGCAAAAGACAAAACTCCAACTCTAGCCAGCATTGCCATGGCCATTGCCATGATGCCAATCATACCAAGGCGCTCGCTGGTGACGGGAAATACGAAGCTTTCACCTAAAGTCAGGAGTCCGTCCTCGACTCGTTCGTGCCTTGACACTACTTTTCGGCGCGCCAGTGCCAGGCCACCACAACCTCTTGGCCTCATATCTATGCAAATCTTGGAAGGGAGCCGTTGTCTGGCCAGCCTATCATCCTCGTGGAAACTGCTCTTGTGTGTTGTGCACAGTATCTGGGCATATCCGCACCGAATCTGTCATCCCTCGAGACCTGACTTGGCCATCAACTTGGTATCACGTCATCTGTATCCACATCTCGACATGGCCGCTCGCAGCGACGAGAATAGCACGAGGCAACATGACTTGGATACATCCTATCCATCCTTTTCTGAAGGCCCAGCAGGCGAGGGGGTGTGCGGACGAGCGGTCGCTGTGAAGCCCGGAAGAACAAACTCCAGCTATCAAGGTAGCGTCTTCCACACCAACCAGGATATGGACAGTCCAGCGCTGATTGTGAATTATTCGTGCTGTGGATTAATTTAATATTGATGACATGCATAGCAAAGACGTGCATTCGTCCACGAGCCAATTTGGTCATCGCCGACAGGGCCCCGGTTCCCACAGCCGCCATCGTCCATGGTCACAATCAAAACCTAAAGCCCATGAAGCTTAATTCCAGCCAGCCAGCCAGCTGACACTCCTACCCAACCCAAGCCAATCTCGCCGGATCATGGGCGCGCCCCTGCCAGATTGCCAGATTACCAGGTCGCAGGCTGGCAGGGACTGCCTCCCTCCGCTTTGCCCGTCCCACCGGAACCGATGCGACGAGATTAAATGAACGAAATGAGAGCGCCCTCTCGCTTTCCACAGACACTATGGAACGCCGCTTCCGGGCTGCCTGTCCTGCCTATGTGGGTATTCAGAACCCGGTTCGATCGGCCGGCGAGTCAATGACAGCTGCTTTTCATGGAGCCGCCCAGCCGGCCGCCGCTGGCTGGCTTCGGGCCACTTACTGTTGGGCGTCGGTGAGTACCCGCCTGCTTGCAAAAAGATCATCATTCAGACTCATGTGCAAACTGGTGTGCCACTGCCGTCGAGGTTATTTTTAACCCTGTTGGAGACGACGCCCGTGTACTCTGGCGGCTGACGGGAGAGCAGCACAAACTGTACGGGTAACTGTGCATACAGTACACGCCTGGTAAGGGGAACCTGGGGCCGGTCTCGTGTCTACTTCTGGGCGGCTCTGTGACTGATCGCAGCTGTCCCTCATCCGAGGCACCACCTCCCACCGGCAAGCAGCCGGCTCGGTTCGGTTCGGTTCGATAGGCTAGTCGCTTACAACTGGGCTCTCCTCTCTCCTGTCTGATTCTGAACGTAAAAGTGCTCGAATGGCCCGTTCCCATGTGGTAGATAGATCACTGATCGCTACGTACCGCTAGAATTTAGAGTTGACCCGCGAAAAGAAACGTTTCAGGGTAGTTTCTTGGCACGGATTAGCCTCACCAAACAGTCTCAAGTGCCGAACAAGAGCGGAACAGGAGCGGAGTACTGTCGCAGTAGCCAAACCCAAGTGTGGGGCAGTACCATCACTGCCATTAGGCCAGACAGTCTCTCTCACTGGGTCCTGCACGCACAGCTGCGATCGTTCCCGACCTAGCCTTCCTAGCCGGCTTTTAGCCTGTGTACGGGCCAGCTTTATTTGACTCCCTGGCCTTTGTTCACAGGTTCAGGGGCACTATTCTCGATTTGGACCCAGTTCGCCGTGTGGGGGCAGCCGTCTCGCCACCCGAGGTGGGTAGCCTCCGAAATCCGCGACACTGTTGCGATAGAAGGGGCGGTTCTTTTATGTCTCAGCATCAACCTCAAATTCTCCCCTCTGGCACTCGAACCGGAAAGAGAAACACAGGGCTGCAGTCGTGGCCGCCCGGATGATTCCAGATCCCAGATCGAAGCGGCGCAACCTTCCTGTTCCAAGCGCAAGTGGTCGGAGGCATCACGGGAACATGGTGAAGAATGGGAGCAGTGCGACTCAAAGGAATCGGATGAATCTATAGGCGACCACCCGTTATGGGACACTGCAGCAATGCTCGGGTGTCGTCCATGAAGAGAAAGAACCAGGGCAGTTCGACTGTCAACAACTTCGGAAAAGCCGAAGCTATTCTTGGCCCCTGCCTTATGATGTTTCGCCTTCCCGCGACTCACACCACGGATGCTTGTCAATGGGCTATGAACCCCTTCCCGCCTTGATTGTGTACTTGACTCTTGACGAACCCCTCATCACTTCTCTTCCTCCTTCAGGGGGCGGGGCAAGCGTAAATCAGCCACAATGTGCCAGATGGGCGAAGATGCGATGATCTGTCTGGTGGGAATCCAGCACCGTCACGTCACTTGCCAAGATGTCACGATCGGGATGCTGCAAGACATGGCTCTCACTTGCCTATCAAGGCGTCGATCCGGGCTGCACGAAGGCACGGAAGAACACCAAAGAAGAAGGCTAGATGTGCACTACTGTACTTGACTGCATGGTTGCTGTCCCCCCTCCAACCGCCACAACGTCCAATCGATCGCCATCACGCTCACCTTATCGGGCCACCTCTTCAGACGAACTCGTCTCCACAGCAGAAGAGGTCTCAAGTGCGTCTCAAGCCCCAAGTGGCCTAAGCTCAAATGGAAAGGTGACGATCCTTCGAAACAGACCCGTTGCTAGTGCTCGTCTGACCTGGAGCACAGGATGAGGGGACTGCTGTCACCGGCCCTGGCAAAGCTTCGGCCGACTTTTGACAACCTCGATGGCTGGCTGGATGGGCGAAGGAAGCAGGTCGCAGTGCTAGACCAATTCGATGTTGACAGCCCGGGACGGCATGCCCCGGATGGACTGCGATCATCCGGTCCTGTCCTCTGCCCAATCAATCACATCTCGCGGACCTTGCCCCATTATCACCTCCATCGCCAAACTCTGGGCCTGCGGCCTCCAAAAGACGTGCCAGCTTCGCTCAGTAAGGAGTCTGAGGACTCAATCGCACCATTATACAGATCTAGCCAACATCGCCTCCCCTTCCTGGTGACGATCACCCCCCCGGCTCCCCCGCCCCTGGTCTCATGCTCAGCTTCAGCCGCAGTCGCAGTCCACTGACGCGTACGAACAAGCGAGACCATGCACTGCATGCGTTCCAAGCGGACACATACCATAGTAGGCCTCCAGGAAGGCTAGCTGCCGGACGTGAAGTGCCTGGACACTGAACCTCATGTCATGGCCTCGGTCTTGTCGACGAGCACGGCATCATTATGTCTGGACTATGATCAGAGAGATGCCAATGTCAGGGCTTTCAAGCAGATAGCTCTGGTGGAGGCGGGGAATATCCCATGGCAAACCGCGAGGCTCGCCCAAGGAAGTCTCGTTGGGCATTTTCATCGCAACCGTTGGAGCCACAAGGTGCCAGTGGCTCATCCATTCCGTCCGATGTGATGCCCCGGGATCGTCATATGGCTATCGACGACGTCCGCATGGATGCTTGACGCAACGGACGCCGCGAATAAAGGCCCTGATGGGGCTACAAGAGTGCCTGCCACTGCCCGCGCTGTCACGATCGCCTTGGGGGTTCCACTACGCCCTCGCACAACCTTGTGAAAGAGGCAATTTATTTAGCTCACATATTCATGTACACGCGGGCACTGGGCACTGATGAGGGATAGTTGCCAGTTGATTCCTCATTGGGTCTGTCTATGCCCCCTTCAACCTAGCCATATTTCTCGGATATATTGTCGCTGCTGCTCAGCTCGCCATGGATCAGGTAGGGTTCAAGTTTGGGTCAATCGGGTACGACGACCATGGTGCACGAGGGAGGGGCGTTTCGTTCATCACACTTCGCACAGATGACAGGAAGACCGCTGTCGATGAGTCTCGAGTGGCGACTCCCTGGTTTGTATGGGAGGGTGCGACGCAGATGGCTATTTGGGCTTTCTGGGATGTCCAAGTGGATGATGGAGGTACCAGCTTCGCTCCACCGACAAAGCAGTCGAAGAGCATCTGGCCACGGATGGCTCTGTGACAAGCTCGACATGGGAGAGTGAAAGCGATGCGCCGCGCACGGCAGTCACCCTGCTGACCTCTTGGATGGAGGGCGCCGATACTGAGACGAGTATCCTTTCTGTTCGAAGGGCTTTCGGCATTCAAAACCTGCCTCAGCCGCTCGCCCACTACCTCACACGTCTTCATGGTGATATGCCAGAGAGGACCGGCTTGCTTATCAGATCCTGTGTGAAGTCAGCGCTCCTCTCGAGGTTGGATGGTGGTATTCGTTGCTACGGGGCTTGCAGACAACTGGTAAGTTATTGTCAGTGGGTGCTTTAGCTTTCGGGATGCCATGATGTAACACCTTTATACCGCCCCTTCATGATCTCGTGGACTCTTGGTCTCATTAAATTCAAACTGGACGAAGGCTTGAATGCTCATGTCTCAAGGTGAATAGAACAGCTGTTGTGTGCACATTATCTCCTCTGAGCACTCCTCCAGCCAGCAGTACGAAACGGGCCGAGTGAGTGGAGATATTGAATTTGTAGGTGGAGGGCATCACCTAAAGGGCGTGGTTACTCTGTTCCTAACCATTGTCCGAGTCACAATGATGGTCTGGTTCAATTTGACTTCATCATGCAGCGTCGAGGGCCCAGAGACACCATGTCCCAGAATGCCCCGAGACATGCTCTTTCGTATTCGATTCATGCGTCATGTGTCGAAGGTGTCGAGGAGGCAACATAGTGGAACAAGATGCGTCTTGACTGCTGGTCTCGACGATGCAGATGAGAGCCTATCTGGTGTTCACCGCTTCTGTCACTGTCGTAGCCGCCGGAGCTTCAGGAACGACACCGTAACCGTGAAGTCAAGTAGCTTTCAATAGTGCCGTTCGTCAATCGCCTGCCGCCCTCGAGATACGACCTTGAAGGTTTGTGTACTCGATTGAGTATTGGCCAATTTCTCTCTCTTGGGAACCAGGCGCTCGGGGGGGGGGGTTGATTATTTGCTCACCCCCTTCCAACGGATAGCACTCAGGGTTCACAACCCTTGAGAAGGCCACACTCAATCGAGTACACTGTCGATGATTTATCCTCCATTAATCATCGTCTACAAACGCCACTGACGAGACTTCATCTGCTCCACTGTAGTGATTAAATTGGCTTTCCTCTTTGGTACGAGATATTTGCGTCATTATTGATTTCGTGAAACGCACGCGTTTTTCGAGCTGGTTTTCGCGCCGAGCTCCGTCACCCTCCTCGATCACCCTCAAGGCCAGACACTCTTCCAAAATCCGCATCCGGACCCGCAGCCCACTTCTTCCGCTGCCGCGCCCTGCAGCCAGC
The DNA here is from genome assembly GCA_039880775.1 of Diaporthe vaccinii. Classification (NCBI taxonomy): domain Eukaryota; kingdom Fungi; phylum Ascomycota; class Sordariomycetes; order Diaporthales; family Diaporthaceae; genus Diaporthe; species Diaporthe vaccinii. The sequence continues at coordinate 260,934 of JBCEDN010000021.1, forward strand.
CTTGCTACCTGTCGGCGCGGCTCTACGCGTCGAACAGCTCATCAGCTTATGAACGTGAGTGCGGGCCGTCCGTCTTGAGGCGTCATCCTCGTCCCAGCCTCTCAGCCCAGAGGTGCACCTCTATCAGCTGGTCAGAGGGACTAAATGTTGGAACGGCGTTGCCGAAGACGTGTCTCCCTGAAAGGCGTGGCTGGCTGTGAGAGTCTCGCCCACCGGCACGATTACTTTTCTTCAGCCCTCAAACATCGATAGCTGCTTCTTCTCGCCAGCAAACATCCGCACCGGAATGGAAAGGATCACCCGAAATGTCTCACGTATCCCACGTGCATGCTTCTTACTTGCGTGGACCCCCATCCCGGCCGCCCCTGAGCAGAGCTGAAGAGAGCCTTTCACCGCGTTATGCAGAGTCCCGATTGCGTCTGTCCTACTCGAGCCTGCAGGTGCCCCCAGAAGGCGCCAGAATACCCGGGGCCAACAGCATGCCTGCCTCGCGAGGTGAGCAGGTGTGTGTGTGCGTCTGGTGCGAATCATTGGACGCCGTTGAGCGCGCAGTTCAAGGCTTCCGACACCCACTCCTCCACCACCCCCATTTGGCCGGCTGTCTACGGCCCAGACAAACTGGTTCCTGCTGGCGGCAGCTCAGTGCCACTGGCTCCTGTAGCAAGCCTCGCTTTGCACAGCAGCTGGAGTAGTGCATGCCCACCACATGCAGTTTCAGCGCCGTGCTACTGCTGCTGCTGCTGCTGCTGCACACCAGATCGGACCATGCCACGCTGCTGCCGCCAGTCAGTCCTGAGTGGTCAGCCAATTGCCGCCGGTGATTCTACGCTTGGTTCTCTTCACCTTGTGCGACTTGGACCAGCTTTGCCTATCCCTCACCTGAGTCAAAATCAAGCAGACACGACTTCAAGAAAACGGCTTGCTTGATCAGTCCAGTAGTCTTCCGACAGATCCGGCAACACAGGGTCTCTTGCGGTTCACAAGCAAGCAAGAGGAGGTAGTACCTTTGCAGAGACCAACGTCGCTACCCGCCTTCCGCGAATGTCAGCCTTTCCAATTCGGGTCTCGTCTCGTCGCTCCTCTGCGACGTCCTCACACGGCATTGCCCATCTGCTACCCCATCCGGCGTTTAGCTTTGGAGGCACCATGGGTCTCTGACTCGGGGGCCTTGGCCCTCCTTTGACGATGATGCTGACCACACAAAGCAGCTCGCACTCGACTACTGGCCACTGCTGTAAGTCTGCTTGGGAGCAAGCGGACGGCTAAAATGGCATTTTGAGCGCATGCCGCGTCGGCCTTTAAACACGTCTCGTGGGATTGTGGGATTCGCACTTTCTCGGTGTGCTTCTTCTGGCCAAGAATCTCCCATGAAGCAGGGCGAAAAGTGGCTTGTGAGAAGTGACAACCTGCATGGCGCTTCGTCCCTGGGAGGGCGGGACGAGCATATGGTTCGCCGCTGCAGCTCGGCGTCGATGGCCCTGCCCGCGGTCGGATTGCACTACACTCCTGCATATCGCAGTGGCGAGGCTCACTCCAATTGATCAATGGCAGTGCCTGTCTCGAGTGCCTAGCTTCTCCCCACCCAGATTGTATTGGCGTCTAGGCTCGCACATCCAACATCCGCGTAGTTGGAGACTCCCAGTTCCAACGAGACCCTGTGCGGCTCCGGCCTGCAGTCCGGAGAGATCTAACAACGCCAGTCGTCACCCCCCTTCATCCACTTTCGACGTCAGTACACAAGATGACGCTCGATCGGCTAAAAACTTCTCGTACCTTTCCTGGACCGAGTCCGTAGCCTGTACGCCCCCGTGCCACGCCATACCTGCACATCAGATGCACCAACCAGGTAGAGAGGCTTGCCCGACCACCGTGCACCCGTGTCAGTCGCCTACATTTGCTGTCAGCAAGCCTCTGACTGTTTGCCTCCCCTGTCCGTATGTAAGAGCTGCCTGCAATCCTGATCTGCAAGTGCAGAAGGAAAGTGTCGTCCAGAGACCGCCATGTTCTTACTGTGTACCCGCGAGTGGGTGTGGGAGGGGATCGACAGAGATATATTTCTGTGCCCCCCGTCCTGAAGGTTTCCGCCCGAGGACGCCCTTCCCTTCCGTCCCACGTCGCCCCGTCTCGTCTTATCTCGTTCCTCCTGTATGCCTTTGCCTCTGAGAGCTGGGTGACTTCAGTGCTTGGACTCGACAGCTCTGCGGCCAAGCCTCCATCAAGTAGCATTGATCCCCGCAACGCCAGGGCCTGTTTCTGACGCCCCCCTGTGTCATCACCGTCGCTTACCTTTGTACGGTGTTGGGCGTCGATCCTTTACCCGACCATCTAGTCGCCTAGCCCAGTGAACCTCTCTCTCTCTGGCTGACTTGTGCCCCTTTTGGGACCTCGTTGGGAGAGCACCTCAGCACTTTCACCTCGCGAAGCTTGTACTAGCACATCATCGATACCGCACACCAAAATGTCCGTCTACTCCCGCCGGTCGTCGTCCTCTTCTTCAGGCCGGTCAACGGCCTCCACCATTACGGTGAAATCGACCAATCTCAACGTCCCTCGGAGCAAGTCCCTCTCAGTGGTCACCTATCTTGCCGGCGGCGACCCCCGCAAGCACAAAAACCTCCGTCGGCAGAAAACCACCACTGAGTATGAAAATGGCACCTACGAGAGCACCTCGCAGTACTTTTGGGTGCGAGACCCCTACGAATCCACTTACTACTGGGACGGTGACTACGACGACTACGACGATCGGTCGAGCGTCTACAGCGGCAGCTCGCGCGGGAGCTCGCGCCGCAGCAAGCACGGTGGCAGCCACAAGGGCCGGATGCCAGCTGCGGTGCCGGTGCAGCCAATGCCCCCGCAGCACCCAATGGGCATGCCGGGGATGGGGATGGGAATGCCACCGGGGGGGATGCCGCCTCACATGGGCGGGCACCCGGGACCGATGATGGGAGGCGGCCCTCCTCCGGTCCAGGTCATGGATGAGGGCCTGGACGACGACGACGCAAGCTCCATGTACAGCGGGAGCAGCTACCTGAGCGAGAGCTCCTACAGCTCCCACGGGATGCCTCCGCCGCCTCCCCACATGGGGATGCCGCACATGCCGCCGCCGCCGCCGCACATGGGCATGGGCATGGGCCCTCCGCCAATGATGAGCGGCGCGCATCCCCCGCCGCCGCCACGCTCGCACCACAGTGTTGACAACGGTGGCGGTGGTGACATGCCCGAGTTCTTCAAGCTGTCATGATCGAGTGACAGGCACATATGATGATGAGCGTACGATTTATTCACGTGGACAAACTGACGATACATTGTTTCAACACTTCACGGGTTGGCGTTGGCCGGGAGGGACGGCTTCATTTGAAAGTATTGCTATTATTGAAAAAAAACAGAACCGCCATATCAGTCAAATTGGTTGTTGGTTTTGGGCGTTCTTCTCCCTACTTGCCCTTTCGGCATCATCAGGAGGTTTGGACGGTACTCCTGGGAGGGTTGGTTGGTTAATTTGATTCCAGAGCGATGTACATCATGACTCCTACTTATGAGCTCGACCGAAAATACTAAGCACAGTCAAACCATTGACCGCTCTAGTAGTCGAATTTGATTACCTTGTACAATCTAACGCACCGTTGTAAATTGAATACCCCTCTGCTGAATTCAGCATTCTGGGCCATACACAGCCATCGGCCCCCCCCCCCACTCCATCTCACAGCATGTTCGGAAGCAAAGCACGAGCACGCCCCGCCCCTCCTTACTCGGTCAACTCTCACCGAGCACATCGTCCAACAACAAAACTTCGAGTCCGAGTCGCCGGTGAAGCGTTCCCCAGAACTCCTTCGCACCTACCGAGTCATTCACCACCCATAGCCTGTGGCCCCATCTGCCGGTGGGAGCAAAATGTGCTACGTCCCCTTGTTCCGTGGTGGTCTGTTTGGGCACCGACGCCGTACCATGTTCCCTCGCCTCGGTGGTGGTCCGGCGTGAAAACGGGCATTGCGGAACCACCATCGTGGCGTGAGGAGGAAGGAAGAGGTACGGAACGATTGCGCGTGGGCGGCCGGCACAGATCTATACACGTGTTCGAGGGTTGGTGCTGCATGTCCCTCCGGTTGGGGAGCTTCGGCAGATTGCATCGAGGACGTGTGTCTGTGTGTGTGCCCCTGGTAGCTCCGATATGCTTGGGATGACTGGGGGAGGGGTGAGTATATGTTGGTATGCGCACACATGGGGATGGCTGGTGATGTGCGTAGCTGGAAGCGGTATGAAAGAGGTTAGATTTATAGTGATAACTCCTTGACCATTGAATATACATATCTATTGTCCGCATATTATCTACCGTGATCTAGGCTTGAACCGGCGACCGCTCAGTCACAACTTGGGCTTGAGCCCGCCCATCGTGCCGTCCCTCCTCCTGTTCGCCTCGGGCCCGACGCTCTTGACCAGCGCTACGAAGTCGTCGTCCATCATGGCCTTGGTCCGCTCGTCCGTGCCCTCCGCCCACCGCCTGTACTCGTCCTCCTCCCGCCTCCAGCGCTCCCACTCCACCCGGATGAACCCTGCCGCGCCGGCGGCGACCTCGCCGGGCTTCTCCATGGCGACGAGGTGGCCCGTCCCGCCGACGACGAGCTCCTTCACCCTCCCGGCCCGCGCGCCGCCGCTTCCGCCGACGCCGTACCCCGCCGTCTCCATCTTCTCCCGCCGCACCTCGGGCGTGCACACGACACTGTCCTCGCCCGCGACCCACAGCACGCCGGGCCGCAGCTCGGGCAGCCTGCGGGCGGTGATGGGCGTGGGCGGCTGGTAGAAGGGGAAGTTGGGGTAGTTTTCGACGTCGTCGGTCGCGTCGGGGATGAGGCTGCGGTCAAAGGCCTTCGCGCCCGTCGCAGGGTCCTTGGGCCCCTGGTGCGTGGGGCGGTAGTACGTGAGGCATTCCATGTGCTTCGTCGTCGTCAGCGTGACCTCGCCGCCTTTCGCGCCCGGGTGCAGCGCGGTCGGGCAGTCGCGGAAGCCGAACCGGACGAGGCGGTCGACGGCGCGCGGGTCCCAGGTCGAGTAGAACTTGTTCTTGCGCACGCCCCGCTCGGCCTCGGCACGGCTGGGCCAGACGTCCCTGCGGCCGGCGGAGGCGCGCAGGGTGCCGAAGCCGTAGAGGGGCCCCAGGCCGTGCTCGCGGGTCAGGACGGGGTCGACCATGACGAGGGCGGAGAAGAGGCGCGGGTGCATCAGGCTCACGTTGGTGATGATGTTGCCGCCGAAGGAGTGCCCCACGCCGACGAGGGGCCGGGGCATCTGCGCGCGGAAGACGTTGGTCAGGTGCAGCAGGTCGCGCGCGTGGTCCAGCCACGACGGGTCGTTGCCCAGCCGGCCCTCGTTGAGCACCCCGCTCGCGCCCTGCCAGGCTATGTCGGCCATCCAGATGGCGCGGATGTTGAGGCCATTCTGGCGGAGGGCGTGCAGGAGGTCCTCCCATAGTGGCTCGTATAGTTCCTGTGTTGATCGTTGTGTTGTTAGTCTTGTCTCATAGGTCTGGGGTGAAAATTGTGGATACGGTACGTGGGGGAGTGTAGTGTGTGAGCGAGGGAATGAGTTTACCTTGACAAAGCCGTTGGCATGAGATGCGATAACGGTGATGTCTCCTGGCTTTGGGTTTGGGTTGTCTTTTGGGATATACTGTTTTACCGCGAGCTGGAGCACTTCCTCCTGTGAGTGCGCCGTTGCTCGAGGGTATTCCCGGATGTGTTGGCCGTCGACAACATGTTCCTTGATGTCGAATAGAGTTGACATTGTGTCGTCTCTTGGAGAGTTGGGTATGAGTGTGAGAGAGCGGCGCCGTCTTTTGCGTCCTCTTCGCCTTTGTCTGACCTGTGCTCTCTCTATATGTTGAGTCTAAATGGTTGATTCTTTGTCTATTTGAATTCAATTCATGGATTTGGAAGGGATTCTTCGAATGTATCTAGGAACATCAATCCAGGCCTGGTCAACAAGAAGCAGTGTCATGTTCTCGGTACATTGTCTAACACCCCGGCAAAGAGCCGTTTACCTCGGCGCAATCAACCCCACGGGGACGGGGACGGGCAGCCCGGTCAACCCCCCCCCCCCCCGGGCACCCGCTTCGATCCTCGGGTGAGGGTTTCGGAACCCTCTCCAGGTACGGTACGTACCGTAGCCGAGGAGCCTTGAGATTCCAGGGGTGAAGCAGTCGCAGCTGGGAGCTGAAGCTGCTGTCTCAGACAAAAGCCATGACATCACCCCCTGAGCTCCCAATTCCCCGAGAATTGGAACCATCCCCCAAAAAGGCCAATGGGCAGGCGAACGAGATTGGACGCAATGAAACCACATCTAGCTACGTGCGGACGGCTCACCTCTTACTGATGCACCAGCCCACTCGCTCGATGGGGACCGCTACTCAGACATTAGACCTCCTTAAATAATACGAAGTACCACGGGCCTGTTCCACGCACCCAGCCCTCTGCTGCTGCTGCTGCTGCTGCTGCTGCTGCTCCTCGGCCCCTTTGTGTGATTGACTGACGGACAGTAACACGCCCGACAAAATAGTCTATACTGTAACTATCTATTCCAGGGAGCTCAGCTCGACCAGCCCGCGCCGGGCTGTTGACCAGGTCGCCGCCATGAATAAGATGAACACGGCCACTGTTGGGCTGGCCGTAACACCCACCGTGCTCTCGACATTTGTATCACATGTACGTTTGCTGCACCGCGCGTGTGACAGGGAGGAGGACATTAGACACTGGACCCGAGCATCAGAGTCTGAGAGACAGGCATCGATCGAGCTTCTTGGCTAACATGACCGATCCGGGTAGTTTCTCAATCGCAAGCCCCTGCACCAACGGCCGACGGCCCATCTCTCCTACGACGAGGGCCTGCACCTCATCCGCTCGTTCCTGCAGTATGTCTCCCACCACACCGTCGAGGAGTTGCAGGCCTTCACGGCCCAATGGGTCCCGCACCCACAATGGATCAAGGTCGATGACGTGACCGTCCCTGCCGACCAGCTCGAGCACGCCGCTCGCCTACTCGAAGCCCAGCTCGGCCCCGAGGGCATTCGCAAGATCGGCGGGCGTAAGTGGTGGCAATGGCGGAAGCCCGACCCGGGCACACTGAAGGCCGAGTGGATCGAGATGCGTTCCGACTACAACGACCGGAAGAAGAACAAGGACGCCGGCAGGCGGATCATGCTATACGTCCACGGCGGCGCCTACTTCTTCGGCAGTGTCGACATGCACCGCTACCAGATGCAGCGCCACGCCCGGAAGCTCAAGGCGAGGATATTCGCACCCGACTACAGGTTGTCGCCTCAGTTCCCCTTCCCTTGCGGCCTGCAAGACTGCCTGGCCGCATATCTGTACCTTCTCACCGTACAAGAACCGGATACAATCGTGCTGGCGGGCGATTCTGCCGGAGGCGGCATGGTGCTGTCCATGCTGGTCACTCTGAGGGACCAGGGGTTGCCGCTCCCTGCTGGTGCCGTGTTGATGAGCCCTTGGGTTGATCTTACACACTCTTTCCCGTCGGTGGCGGGCGAAGCTCCTTTCGACTATATCCCGCAGTCTGGCTTTCACCACAAGCCGTCACCAGCATGGCCACCTCCCGAGGATGAAGAATTGAAGGAGCTGAAGAGGCTGGCTTTGCTGGAGAAACAGAAGAAACAACGTATGTGTGAACGAGGAACTGATGTGGCATGACCGGGACTGACTTCGGACCAAGCTCCAACGCAGGGCAAAAATCCGGAGTCTGAACAGACTACGCCGACGAGTACTGATATCGCAGAAGCCTCCGGCACACATCTGTCTCTTGTCATAGATGGCAAGACGGTGGAGATAAAGGAACAGATACAGGCAAGCTGACCCTCACTACTGCGGCGTTGACTATGTCTAACTGGCTGCAGATGTACGCAACCAATGAACTCTTGTCACATCCTCTTGTCAGTCCCATCATGCAGGCAAGTCTTGGAGGTCTGCCTCCGCTCCTAGTTATGGTCGGGGGTGGAGAGATCCTCCGAGACGAGCAGATATATCTCGCCCACAAGTGCGCCAATCCGCCCAAATACCCGCCGCCCGAGTCGACTTTGGACGACAGAGGTCGATCTCAGATCAAACAGTACAAGCCCACGGATGTGCAGCTTCAGGTTTGGGACGACCTATGTCACGTCGCTCCGACGCTGAGCTTCACCAAGCCGGCAAAGTACATGTACCGTTCCGTGGCCCAGTTCAGTGCTTGGGCATTGGCGAGAGCACAAAAGAGGGATATCGATATTCTGGACGACGACGACATTTCGGTCATATCTACCTCAAGCTCTGACTCGGATAAGGAAGAGGTCACGAAGGTAGGATGTCCACTTTTACCTGACCATGGACATAATCTAGCTGACATACATCTAACCAGCGCGACGAGGAGGCCGCCATGGAAGAATCTAAAGGCCAAGTTGGCAAGGCCGGGGATGTTCTGCCACCATTCAAAAACCACATGATCCGGCAGCGAGTGACACGGCACGGCGTCATCTTCCCCATGGCTCCAGCCTCTGAGCTCCCAGGTTGCACAATGCCAAGAGAGCTCGTCGGTGTGGTAAAGGAAGGCACTGTAAAGAAGTGGCTCAAGCAGAAGAATGAATGGGACCGACGTTACGCATCAAGCAAGAAGAAAGTCCATAAGAAGTTTGTGCAGGACTTGACCGTTGGGTACGAGGGCTTCGGCGACGGGGAGTTGCCGCCTCCCAGCGCGCTCGCAGGCAGGAGGAAGAAGGGCGACAAGGAGGTCACAGGGGTCGCCAAACGCGCCAAGAGTGTGGGACTAGCAATGTGGTCTGGCTGGGGGTCGAAGCACGACAAGATGACCATGGACCGGGAGGAAAAGGCAGAGAAGGACGGTCCCGACGGAGTCGAGTTTACAGCCGCCACTGCGGCGGAAGGCGAGGGCGCGCGGTCGTTCGCTGAGATTGAAAGACAGGGTACCGCGGCAGCGAACTCACCACCTGGGAGCCCCAAGAACCCCAGGAGCCGTTCGAGGAGGGTGACAGTCAGGGATGAAAGACAAACAGAAGAAGCGGACGATGTCGACGAAAACACCAGTGTTGCGCAGCTACTTGCCAATAGGGAAGACAAGGAAGCTAAGAAGCCGGTGCCGCTGCTACTTACCCCAGACTACACGCCAGAAGTAGGGATAGGGACGACAGGGAAGCGCCCTTATGTGGATGGCATAGCAGTGCCGTTCAGCATTAAGAAAGAAGCAGACACAGCAAGCATGATGACGCTGACGAGCTACATGACGGGAGGCGGGCCGGCGTCTCCAAGGCTCTCGTCATCTCGGCCCATGACGCCTAACACGCTGGCGGACAGGACAAGCAAGGACTTGAGCGAGCTGGAGAAGCGCAACTCGAGCGTCAATGGCGACCACGACGAGCACGCCGGCAAGGATGTCGTGCCTGCACACGTCGACGGCGCCACGCCTGCGACCCAGGCGCGCGCGATGGAGAGGCCTGCCCTGGAGACATTCAGTACTGCCGCGGAGGAGCTGCCGAAGGCGAAGGGGCCGTACAGTCCGGGTGATGTGGACTGAGAAGGCGGTCCGGGTGCAAGATTGTCGGATATGGCGGGTTGGAAATAGTACATATACGACTGAATAGTATTTGGTACCAATTCATAATATAGTGGGACCGTCGCAGGCAACTGTGGGATCTGTATCAAACATTTGAAACGAAATAAAGCCTGACAGCTTGCATGATCGAGCCTATGCAGCTTACAGCTACAGTTGTAATCCAAAAAAGATAGCATATGTAGCACACAGCTGCATACATACTAAGGAATATATATAGCATATCTCCCTATCGTATACATCGTTGAAGTCCTTCTGCCGATATCGCCACAAGTAACATTCAGCAGTTGCAACAGCTGTTCTCGGGGTCTAGGCGGACGTCTGCAGCAACCCACGGCATGTCTTCTCCGCCGCCACCTGTAAGGATCATGCTGCCGCCGCGGTCGGGGCATGCATAATAGACCTGTGAAGCGCGCAAGATATGTTAGTTTCTGCTGCCACTCATATACACCAGGACAATAATCCTGAGACAAGCAATACAGACGAGGGCTGTGGGGGTGGGAGAGAGGGTTTGGAACGGTCTCTCTTTTTTCGACCCCCCCCCTTTTCTTTTCGGGGGGAGGGGGGGTGCCAACGGCCACCTCTATCTACACATACACATAGCAAGACAGAAAGATACTCACCTTTTTAAGGGGGTCAAAGCAGGTCCCAGAAGACAGGTACCACGGGTCCAAGCCGTACAAGCTGTCGATGTGCTGGATCGTGACGAGGAAGCTGTGGCCCGCGACGTTCTCGCAGGTCCTGATGGCTTCCTTCCTCTTGTATTCGCCCGCAAGGTTCGTCTTGTCACAGACTCGTCTGAACGCCTCGTCCAGCACCGACTCGGTTCCGACGTCCTTCCACTGCTGGCCCTTGTCGTAACAGCTCGCCCCCAGGGCGGTGCCGGTAAGGAGGGGCAGGATGATCAGGGGCAGAGTGCGCTTCATTTGCATTTTTCTGGTGAGAGTGGGATGAAAAGCTGTCTATATGTTGTAGTATCAAATCGATCAGACACTCGTTGGGTAGGTAGTCTGTGGCTTCTTTCGTCTCCAGTCCCCGTTCCACTTCCTCAAAGGATGCGTAGATAAGTAGGAGCATGACAAAGAACCACATAACATGAAGATCCAGAGCAAACCACGGCACCTAGACTGTTGATTGAAAGCCAAGGAAAAGGGTACGGAATGGCTCCATGCCGCTCTCTCTCTTTGTCTGCCATAGTAGGCAGGCCAAGCACCACATTCAAAATACGGACCCAGGATTATTCCATAAGGATGAAGCCTTCCAATAAAACAAGAGCATCGATTGTGGCTTGGCAGGACAATTCATGTGTAACCAAAATATTGTACGTGAAGTGCTGGAAATCCACATGTAGTCTGGGCTTCAGCACGAATGATTCCACAAAGCGCCGAAGATTTGGCATTGCTATAGAGGCTGGTTTGAATCTATATGCTTTGGCTGTAGAGTCTTGTGCTAACCAAGATGATCTTCATCCTAGAAAACAGTTTGAGAAGGTCTCACCCGGATATTATAGTCATAAATTAATAAAAGCCAACACTATTGTTGCAATGACGTTGAGGACTGTAAGGCCGAAGAGGCTTGCCAGGCCATACCTGAGAACCAAGCCACCAAGGCGAACATCCACTGCCATTCCAACAATAAATGAAGCCAGTATGACGGCCCAAACCAGGGAAACGATGATAGCGAAAGGATATGTGAGAAAAGATTTCTGGAATGGGCCCCAGCCCGAAGTTCGTGACACGATAGGCATGGACCCCTTGACAAACAACAGAAGCAAAACGACTAGCGTCAGGAGGAGGACAACCACTACGCAAAAGTCGTTACAAGAGGTAGTGCAGATCTTTCAGTCTCGTCTGCATACTGAGAATGCCGCAGGCGAGGCTCAAAGGAAGAAATATGCTGGCCAAGATCGTTAGCATCGGAAGACGGTTGGACTCTCTAATGTTCCGCCGCATTTCGAGGAAGTGAAGGTGTTGTGCCAAAGTGTCGGGCAGGTCCCCTGCCTTGCGCTGAAGGTCGGAAGAGAGCCCTCGGCGGTCTGCCGCAACGGCGTTGAACTCGGCGTTTCCTTCGAAGCCTACCCCCACAACGCCGAGCAGGGCCTCGAGTGTAGACGTCAGATTTTCGGCCATGGCTTCTCCGAACCCCTTGAAAAACTTCGCGTCGGTGATGACCTCGTCCAATAGGTGAGGCAGCAGTTTGAATTTTCCAGAATCCACCCTCCACTCCCTAACCTTTTGGTATACCGATCGGACCTCTTCAAAGCTGCGTAATGTGTGTGAAAGTTGCACGTGGTGAAACCAGAGAAGAAGAACCTGTTTTCCCCTCTGGCAAATGTTGGATTTCTCAAAAGCGGCTGATAATTATTCTGGAATTGTTCAAAATTAAGGGCGAATCTTTTTAGAGATTCGAGTACTGCTGCGCTGGCTCGCCGACTGTCGTTTGTGATGGGGTGCATTCCTGAAAAACCTGAAGACTCCCATATCTCCGAAGAGATGAGTACTACAACCGCTGTTAGTGAATGAAACGTCCTCATTAATAGGACAGCAACTCGGACTTGCTCACGGTTGAGTTTGTCGCCACTGTGCTCCACGGTAGACACCTTTTTCACATTAATAACCAGCCCCGGCGGATCTTGTCCACTCAAGATAAATGTTCGAACCACGTATTTGGCTCCTGAGTTCTCCATTGCAACGATAGACCATTGCATCCTCGTGTTGTTGGATGAGCATACGTACGACGGATCGCATCGGTGACATCTGCGCTGAAGTAATTTTTGAATACTTGTGGGCCCAGGCCCTATTCGATATATATCCTGACGCTCCTATTCCTTGAATCTGGAAGTTGTGCCAGGAAACCATGAATTTTGACTTGAGGTTGGAGCCCGCGCGGCCCACGCATTCTCTGCAGCCCACGAGGCTCAGGAGGCTCTGGCCTAATGGCTGCGATGGCCGCGGCGTCTTCCGGCATTCGGAGCAACGCAGAATCCCTCATTCGCCCGTCCTCATCAGGTACCAAATCAGATATACGAAGGTTTATGTCCCGTTCATGGAAGAAGAGGCGCCTTGGGTTACCAGGTTCGTAAAATAATGGTAAAGCGCGCAGATTGCCGAGTTCCATGAAGCCGAGGTCTATGGCGGCGGATACAGCACTGAGTGCCAATTTAATAAGATCCATGGCTGCGGCTTCTATATTATTCCGTTCAGTATGGGGGAAAGTTTCAATTCTGGGTTGAGTAAGGTAAGACAAATAACAGCTGAATATACTTCAGCTAAATTCGACTTCAGAGCTGGGGAGGGGAAATATATGCAAGTCAGCATATGCAATCAGGTTAGCCGGGTCAGAAGAGCCCAATATCATTGGTTAGTGTTGTGCGACGTGACGAAGGCAACCGCGGCCTATGTAAGAGCTGAATCAAGATAACTAAATCTAGGTGCCCAGTCATCCTTTCGTTGGATCCCGAGATGTTATGTTGTGAAGGCCAAGAAAAGGTCATCCTCCGGGCGGATGGCTCTGCTGATCCCCACAACTGATCAAGTGGCAGCAGGGTTGCTACCACCTTGCACATCGCTGCAAATAAGGGTGTGTGGACTGATCACAGTCTCAGTGGTCGAGGCCGTCGCGCTGTCAGCCAGATCGCACTGGTTGCCACCCGCCAGGCCCTGACGCTGGCGTTTAGCATGCACATTTCCAACAAGGGCTTGAAGCAGATCTAAGTGGTGACAGACTATCAGTTGGCCTTGGAAGGGATGATCAGGCGAAAGAGGAGATAATGTGTGCTTCTCCTTCGGGATATTGTGTCACTTGCAAAGGTAGTTGAGAGCCGTGTTGGCGAAATAGAACTCCTGGGTTCCCGTGCATGAGCAAATTCCTGGCAACGTTAGGGCAGATGAGCTAGCCTCGGAGGCACGAACATATTAAGAAGGGCCAAACAAGGTCGAGAAGTAGTGTCAAGAAGCAAGTGTATATTTATCTCGCGCAAATAAGAGGAAGGTACCCCTGGGGAGGGGGGGGGAGAAGATCAGTGAGGCTGGCGTACCAGAGTAGGTTGCTTAGTATCATCAGATCCAATGCATTGACTGAAAAAAGGTCGAAATTACCAGATGATATCAATGGCCAAGAGCAGCCTGGGAGTGCACCCTTCCTCTTTGAAAAGAATATTTAATGTGAAACTTTGCATCTAGAAGCTCTGGAAATTGATAATCCCTACATTGCACGACCGAACATTGCCTCAGTCATGTCCGGTATATGACAGGCTCATTTGAGGCCAACCTCTTTAAATATAGTACCACCATGAGATACCCCACTGCATTAATTACACTATATACATAATCCACTGCTGTCACTCTATGTATCCACACTGGGAAGCTCGCTCGGGGGCGCCTTATACCTGTTCTCCACTTCAAACCCGTAGCCGCCGTGGCTCTCTAGTTCAGAATGGGGCCCGAAATTCCTCCGCAGCCGAGTATCTACATACGTAGAGAGCCTCGGGGCTACCTGCGCCCGTCGTTGAATCTTCTTCGACCGACGCATCATGAAGATCCCTGTAGCCAGGGTAGCAAGGCCGACAAACCCCAACCCGACGCCGACGCCGATGCCAACTGTGTCCCCGGTGCTAAGCGATCCATCGTTTGTGAAACAGGATGGTGTGCTGTTTGCTGGGGCTGAGCCAGAACTGCCCGTCTCCGCCGCCAAGATCCAGCCGTTGATATGGGCGGCTAACACCGAGGTGGTTGTGTTCGTGGTTAGTGTGGTGGGACTCCATTCCTTTCGCTCATTGCTGGTCTGAATAGTGAAGGTGAAGCCCGGGTCGACCTCACTGTAGCATTCTCCAGGAGTTCCGTATGTTTGCCAGGTGTTAAATGTGAAGCCCCTGGGACGGACGTCAGCAGTGCGGCATTCCCTATGAGGTGAAGGTGGCTTACGATGGACAACAAGCCACCCTGGTGCGAGTCTCGTCCTCGACGTGCGTAGCAACTTGCCTGAAGGCTTCGGGACAAGTGAGAGGTCCGATTCTCACGACAGTCTCGGTGTTGGTCCCCAGCCAGTCTTGCGCCCACCATGTAGTAACAGCCTGCGGCACGCAGCGCAAGTTGTGGTTGACGCTGATGCCGTAGCCAGGATCCCAAGCGACAAGTTCCGAGTCGGAACCCCAACGCCAGAACGCAGAAGTACAGTCTTCCACATGCATACTATAGGGAGTATTAAAAGGGATCCAAGAAGTCACAGTCCCTGTGCTGGAGTCAGGCGGCCTGTAGACCCTGGTGGTTAGCGCTGGAGACGACATTCTATGAAAAGAATCGAGCGACAGAGTGATGACGGCTCATTTCGGAAAAGGAAACATGAGCCAAAACCCGACCGCGAACAGACGCACTGGCGTGAAAAAACTCTCTTAATAAAAGAGTAATTCTCACTGTTCCACAAGAGATAAGCCTCACCGTGGGCGGGAGGGTGAGAAGCTGAGCTTACAGAAGAAAACAGTCTCGGTGCCGACGAACCAGAATTGCTACAGATACTCAAAGCTGTCCCCGAAAGATCCGGAAATCTGCAGTAAGCGTCTCAATCCATGGACTTGACATGCATTTCCGGTTACACAAGCGCCACCGCCAATGCAGTGTTCGACTACGATCCCCTTGAGTGCCCAACTGCACTTGAGCCGGGCCCCACGACCAGTGTTTCCGCACACACAAATACATGAGCTGGCAAAGGAGCAAGCAACAATATGGATGATTGCGAGGAAGACTAAATAGCAGTCATGGGCACAACTGCAGAGAATACAAGTGAGAAACAACTGAAAATTTGTTATTTGGCAGTGATCAGCATAATATGTTATATCAGCAACAAAAATGTAAGTAGTTGCCTACTCCAGCCCCCAATGTCGGCTGCCAAACTGATGGTTAAACATTCCTCGTAAATAAAGATAGGCAGTATATATCCTTGGCCTCGCAAGTCCTGCTATAGCATATCTCAATAATCCCCGTTTATCAGCACATACTCATCGCCTCCACCAGGCCAAAATCACTGCTGAAAAGACACCACAAGGACAGCAGAATAGGCCGCGCACGCTCCGAAGATCTCCAACCGGCTGGCCGTGGTCATCACTGCCAGCGAACCCGCCAAAATCAGCGTGAACATCGCAATCAAAACCAAAGTCAGAGACGCCTGCGCCTGTGACGTGTTGTAGAGCGTGTAGATTGGCACGAAGAGCAGAATGGCGGCTGCCAGAGTGGTGATGAAAGAAGCCACGAATTTGACCCGCTCGTAGGAGTAGTACTTCATCTGGGATGGTGAAAGGTGAGATATGGTAGGTAAGGGGCGTCCTGCGAGGTACGAAGGAAGCAAAGGCGGTGGCTTTGCTCTGAAGAGACGCGAGAGCCGGCTTCGCAGCATGGTGGTGAGCAGGTCGAGCTCTGCTGGTTTTGACAGAGTTATATAGTCCGAGGCCCGGATTTGTGACTGGCTCATGTTGAGCGGATAAAGTGAGACGCTGGCTCCAGAGAGAACTGAGCAAGCTGCTGTACTAGTCGCAGTATCAGAGGAAGTCGATTCCAAGGCTCCGTGGAAAAATCGGGACATGGCTGTCATTGTCTGTGTGGACGGGGCTGACAGGGAAAGCAGAGTCGATCCTTGTATCAATGCCTCCCGGTAATCTTTCAACGTCGAGCGTATCTTCATGGCGAGGTCCATCCTCTCCTTACACAGCTCATCAACATGGCAGGGCTTGCCATTTGCGGACCCCTGAGCCCATGGTGTGGATTGCAACCTGCCAGTGGAAACCGCGCGCTCAAAGGTGTCCCAGTCCTGAGCACATTCTTGGATCTTTTTGCGTTGCTCTTCTCTGTCCTCACCAGTGCTGCCAACACGCAACCTATCATGGATGTCCATTCTGTCTTGCTCAGCTTGAAGCTGTAATAGCTGGCTCTGGTAATATGCCAAGTCTCGTGTTGCGAGTTTGTCGAAGCGCCGGTAAACAAAGGGGCTATGCAAGTGCTCTGTGTCGGTGGCTATGAAACTGGCCAATGATCCGAAGCCAGAAATGTAATTGTATTCCATCCCCTCTTTCTCTGCACATGGATCCATGACTTGTGTTTGTTGTTGGTGTCAGGGTAAAGATTGCAAAGTGATTAATTCTTTCGAAAAGGTATTACGGTTATATAATTGGTTTCATGGTAGACTTTCGATGATAAATGTTCTCTTGATCCCTGTGAGACGAAGCTTCATCACCATGACTCAATTGATTGTGTACAATCACAATTCAAGTTCTACAATAAGCCTGTGAGACATAGGTCCGTCACGATGACTTATCTAGATGTTCACATATATTCTCCTGGCCCGGAATGTCTTGGCATAGGCGCATGACCAAGTACAGCATGAGCAGTACTCGCCCAGAACCACACTTGCGCCCAATCACAGAGCTCATCGATACGATAAT
Source organism: Diaporthe vaccinii (assembly GCA_039880775.1). Taxonomy (NCBI): domain Eukaryota; kingdom Fungi; phylum Ascomycota; class Sordariomycetes; order Diaporthales; family Diaporthaceae; genus Diaporthe; species Diaporthe vaccinii. Next base: position 277,966 of record JBCEDN010000021.1, read on the forward strand.
TGTGTGACCGCATATAAGGAGGCCTCATGTAAATTTCTTGCACAGAATCTTGAGATTGTACTTATCCACTCTACCGGATGCAGATAACTCTGGTTTGAGGGGCAAACCCCTAAACGTGAACATCTGACACTGAGCACTGAAGCCACTTCATCAGTTCGGTCAGTAGCACGTCATCAAACATGAAAACGCTGATGAGATCATCACATCAAGTGATCAGAATGAGTTGAATACCGAATACAATGTGATATGAGATCTCTTTTCCAATGTCAGAGGATACTCTGTGTGATCATCTGAGATCTGACTGCAAACGAGGATCAGGTTTGCCACGATGGAAGTGGTTGAGAATATCGTACCTATTCGATAAGATATTCTGTGCACCAATTGGGGGCACCACCACGTCCGTCATCCATTGCGAAAGATTAGTCAACATACAAGGTTGCACTGTGCTTGACTGACCACTAACTATTTGAGAGGTCCGAGTGAAGCTGAATATCAAGACTCTCCCCATCAAGTTATTCGTGCCGTAAGATTTGAATATACGGACAGGATCATTGCCTTTGTAATTAACTTCAATGGTGCGTGACTTAAAATATATCTAGTATTCTAACTGAATCTTGTGCAGGAAGGTCGTCGTATTGCAAAAGTTCAGTCAATTCACCTCGGATGGCATGCTCGGCCTTCTCTTGCGACCTGGCTGCAAGATAGATACGAGCAGCATTGTGTGAGCTGAGCTGCTTGACCGTCTCGAGTCCCAGGCCTGTGACTCCGCCTGTGACAATGATGACTTGGTCCTTCAGATCGGGAATATCTTTGCTAGTAAAAGAGGGTATGGTGACAGGAAGAAATCAGTGATATGTAGGGATTACGTGGGAGACGATACAGGGCTAAGAAACCCAGCACATCGCAAGTAGAACAGCAGCCAGTTGTATAATATAACAATCATCAAGAGAAAAGCCTCTGCTCCCTGTACCAAACCGAGGCACATGCACCACCGAACTGGGTGGGCCAGCCAGTGACCGTGACAGATGTCTAGCACAAAGTCAGCCTGCGGGCCAGCCACAACCCTAGACAGGAGACAGGGGCGTAAGCAGTCTGAATATTGGCACGAGCAACTTGACCGAGCCTTCAAACCCCTGTGCGACGAAGGCCGGGTTTGCCGTGCCCAATTGCACTCGCCCATGTACTTCTCGCAGTAGTCACAGACAAAGCATTCCAGGCATTTGTTCAGAACGCTCTCATCACCACGAGAGGAGGTACTGATGATCCACAGCATCAAAACCAGATGTGGGTCTGTTGGTATGATACTTCAACAGGTGTCCTGGCCGGTGTTATTACTAGAAGCAGACTCGCTACGTGGCGAGAGCCCGAACTCCCGTTGCGGTAAAATTTTCTACACAGCATACACGTCGTGAGAAAGTGCAGAAGTGATGATCAAGCTCAGGGAGAATGGCCCGCTCAAAATTCTTTGACGTCTCGTGACCTACAATAGTGAGCTATGTATTCAAATGTTGACCGATCTGGTCAGCGATCATGACGCTGAGCACATGTACCGTGGCAATGGACATTTTCAGCCTGTTCGCAACTTTCTATTGTTAAATAGCTAATTACAATCCGTTCCCATCAAACATAGCGAGCGTGAATGTGTCAATTAGCCTTTTCAGAAATCATGCCTCTGAGATTAGATCGAGAGGTGCGCTAAAATTCAAACCTCTGTTTGACAAGCTCTTCGTTCAGTGTCCAGAGCCTCTCTGCCAGAACCCTGTTCCTCGCAAACGTGGCACACGCATCGTTGTCCAGCTTGCAGTCGGACAAGTACCCGCCCGTAACATCAAGAACGCTGGTGTCGACTGGCGGTAATCCCGGGTCGACGGCAGCAAGAACCGTGGAATTGGCGCCCTGGTCGGGCGTGCTGGACGAAAAATCGAGGCCAAGTTCTTTGACTCTTGCCAAGGCGGTTTCAATCTCCTGTGGGTCGGCGTGTCGGTTGATATTGGTGTCGACCGCACCAGGATGGACGGCATAGGAGGCGATGCCGTATTTTGCTCCGAGCTTCTGGTTCAAGGAAACAGAGAAGAGGATGTTGGCGGTCTTGGACTGCCCATAAGAGGAGAAGCTGGCGTACGCCGCGTTGGACCAATCGTTGCCTGTCATGTACAGGGCCTTTTCAATGTCGGGACGTTCCTGTTCGGGGAGCTCAGACGGCAGCTTGCTGAAGTTGACATCCGAGAACCGAACGGGAGAAAATTGATGTCCATATGAAGAGACATTGATGATTCTGGTGGGGGTATCGGAGACTTGAGAAGCTTTGATAATCTTTGACATGATAAGATTTGTGAAAAGGAAATGGTCGATGTGGTTTGTTGCGAAGGTCGTCTCGATTTTATCCTCAGAAAACGACAAGGCAGGAATTCCCATGACGCCAGCGTTGTTGATCAAGATGTCGATGGTGGGAATATTGACGTCCTCGTTGATCCGTGCCGCGGCAGCATGGACGGAAGCCTGGGATGACAGATCCATGACCAGAACATCATATTTCACCAGCGGATAAGCCGATCTCACAGAGTCAAGTGCGCTCTGGATCTTTTCAGCAGATCGCCCGGATAGAATGAGGCGGCTCGGATGCTGAGATGCAAATGCGACAGCAGTAGCGAGCCCCAAGCTGTTGGGTGAAACGCCGGTGATGAGAATGGTTTTACCACGGATAGACTCCGGGAAAGCTGCAGCGACCTTGGTGGCCGAGATCAAGGAGTGGAATGAATGCATGATGTCGGTAGCAGAAGGATGGTACGAAAAGATGAGACTTCTATTTCCCTCCACGCTGCACTCGCCTTCTTCTTATAGAAGACCACCGAGAGCACTGCCCATGTACTCCTGTCTCAGTGTATCCGGATTCGCCAAACGAGTTTCACACCGGTCTTAAGCCTAGATTCGTTCCGCCCTGCCTGGCAAGAAACGAATTATACCAATAATATGGGGTCTTCTGAATAGATCCGGTGCATGCGAATTGACCGAATTAGCGTGCATGCGTCCTAGCTCCTTGGTACAAGATGTTGATAGTCTGAGGTGATGATGAAGCCGCCTCCCAAGTTCTGACTTGGCGTGCCCAGTAAGGTGTATTTTTTTAAAAAAAAACTTCTTCCGACACCGACGCAACTCTCACAGGCTCTACGTCTCAGCAGTTAGCAATGGCCCATCAAGCGTCGGAAGTCTGGGACGAGGGTGACGACTGGAGTGGAATCGCCAGCTCCAAAGAGCGACGGCGACGGCAGAAACGGCTCCACCAGAGAGCGTATCGTAAGTACTGGCACCCGGCGGCGGCGAGAAGATTCGACGACAGTGCGCTTACAGCAGCATCGAACCCAGGGGCTAAGAAGCGCCTGGAGAAATTCCCTGGTTCTCAGCCTGGGACGGAACAGGATTCGTTGGCTGTTGCTAGTCCCAATGCTCGCACCGTTACCGATGAGGACTCGACGTTGTCACTTCAACATCAGTCTCGGCCTGTCACGGCCACACCTGATCAATCCCCAATTTTACTCTTGGTCAGATGCACCGATCTACACGACAGAGTCAGAGAAACCCTACAAAGGGTCCCCGCAAATTGGGGCCTCAACCACCCCACGCCTCTTGACTTGCCACTCGTCACCCGGCTGAACACCTTCGACGCCCTGGCCCGGAACGCGCTCATGCTGAGCATCCCTCTTGAGTACTTAGAGGCTGACGAGCAACCCTCGGTATTCAATTATCCAGGGCCTCCTCCACTTCCAACCCAGCAGCCGAGCGTGCCCACAAATCTGCGTCCGACAGCCCTGCAGAAAACAGTCACGCACCACTCCTGGCTGGACCTGTTCCCCATCCCAAGCATGCGGGATAATATACTACAGGGTATCGAGTCCGGAGAGTATGACGAGGATGTGCTGTGCGATACTCTCTGCTGCGATCTGCTGAAATTTGATGACAACACCAACGCAACTCTCGTCGTCTGGGGAGATTCATGGGATGCCACGGGGTGAGAGTTCAGTACCAAGTTCTTCGCAAAAAGGGGGTGTGTTGCTGCAAGGGTGTACTGAAGTGCTGGAAACCACCAACTACTGGCGACAAAAGAGGGGAGCAAGAAGACTAGAATACAAACTAAATTAGCCGGAGTCTCGAGGTCGTACATATAACATTCGCGGCGAAGTCATGCGCGCCCCCCCTGAAGGTAGAGACACAAGGGCAGGCGACAGGCATGAATCTACGTTAAAGACATGTAGCAGCGGGCAGGGACTAGCTGCCTAATCACACGGGTCAGGGGCATAAGCAAGCCATATTAGGATGTATATCCCTTGGGGGCATGTGCCCAGGACACCCACCAGTAAGGGATGGCGAGTGTAGACAATATGCACGAGAGAACGGGTAAGGGGATGTTGTCGTAAATAGGTATCGACAGTCTTGTGGCATTGTATAGAAAACTCTGAAAACCAGACTGCTTACTCCTCAAAGTAATGTGAGTATTTTGAAGATCCGGCATCTTCAAAAGCCCTACCTACATATGAGGTTATGTAAGAGTTTGCTTGATTTTACTTGATATAACAAATAAGATATAACAACTTTCAAAGGTTGACAAGTGTATCTGGGTGTGAATCAAGTGTCCCGTAACATACCTCCGGAAAACCTTGATGGCTACCAAATATTAGTCAATATGGTCCAAGTCGGTCGATGAGCAGCCTGACAGCACGCTTCTGTAGAGGGTACCATAAACCTTCTCCTCGGAAACTTCGGGTGTTATAGTTTGAGTCACTCGATATTTGCAAGTCAATATGCTCAATTTCAGTGGGGTTGAACACATGGCGCGTTCCATACACCGTGGCGCTTGACGTGTTCCGGCCACTGCTGCCTAAACACTGTCTTGATCTTTTATCACCACCTAATCCGGTCAAACCCCACCCTAGACAACCTGGATTCTGTGGCAGAAATGGAGCCCAAGACCTGTGTTCTGAGCTCTTGTGGGCACACTCAGTGTAGCCGAGGGTATGAGTATAAATATAGCCCCGATGCAGGGCAGGGCAGGACAGGGCAAGGCCAACAACCAGTAGGAGAGCGTCTGACGTGTCTGGGATCACTACGTGACCTCAAACACTTGTCTTCCCGGTCGCCTGTGCTGAACATCCACACAATGGAATGTGCAAAAATGTATTGCGAGAAGAGTGTGATGTGTCTGTTGGCTGATCATACCTTCCTTACTCGGGGGCTATGTTCGTCCATAGACTCGTCGTTTTATCCATCTGAAATTCCACCGTCTTTGTCTTCACACGAGCCTTCCTTGTCATTGAATTTTTTGATTCACTTCTGGAAGGAAGACTGAAGGCTTCAGGAGCCCTGACGTTATCTTGCAACACCTTGTGCCTAGCTAATTTTAGGGGAATGATCGAGGGACAGTAGCTCATTGACTTTGATCATTGTCAGGCTGCGATACGTTTTGGACTTGGGGTCTTTTTTTAGTGATACTAACCAGTCTGAACACCAGAGAGGTATCGCCCCCTCGGGTCATGATATGCTACACGTGTACGCTGCCGAGCTGGAAATAGCGCATCAGGATCGCATCAGGATGGGGTCGTTCGTGATGAACGTGCTGCAAGTGAGGCCTTGAAGGAACTGCGAAGAAAACTTTGAACCCGTTCGAGCATCACAATGCTAGGGGCCGAACAATGCTGCCCCACATCTACAGGATCTGGGTGGTGAAGCTGGCAAGGTGGAGGAGAGTAGGCCTACAGCCCGGTAGTCCACTGGGGATGTCCATGAGCTGAGCTGAGAACTCAGCCAGGTCTAGGTCTACGGCCTGAAATGCTCATTGTGCCACAGATTTCCATGCTTGAGTTTGATGGATGGCCAAACAGTACTGTCTTCTTGCAGAAGAGTGAAGTATCGCCTGCCAAGATGACAGCTTGGGGGTCCGATGCTGCCTTTGACCAGTGAAATTGCCAAAACAGAGGCAGGTGCAAGTTTCTGTAAAGTAGTTGTGTCTGTGAACACCAGTAGGGAGAAGGTCTTTGTGGCAGAGTAGACTTTTCATCAAGGAAACTACTTCGAATTAGAATACACGGCACATGATGACATCTACAGCTGCATTGTTCCATCACGTGGTTTACTCTCTTTGCCCGTGAAGCAACCACAAACTGGAATCACTTGGGTGACTGGTCAGTCAGCAGAATAGTGGGCACACTGAGAAACTGACTGGTCACTCAATCACCCATCACTGCTGTTAGGACTAATTGTGAATGGCTTCACAACCGAATTCATACTGTTTGGCGAGACTAGGACTCCTCAGGTCCCATAGATTTATCCTCGAGCTCCTCAACTGTGGTCTACATGTGGGAGAGGCCGGAGCATCCCGGGACTTTAATTTCCACCCTAACCGGGTCTTGCACGGCCCATCCCTGTGCACCAGTGGCCTTTGTCCCTGCCTCTTCCTCTTGCTTTTCCTCCTCATTCTTGAAGCTTACAAACAGCGGCTTGATGGGGTGGGATCGTTTCCATCACCGAATTCAATATGATCTTACGGGTTGCTTGGACGTGTGGATATGTGGTGATGGGGCGTCTATTTGATGTGGAACAAAGCATGTCAGTCAGTCAATGCTGGGCGACGATCAGGGGCGGGCCTTTTGGCGGGTCAAAAGTTCCTGGCCCCCATTTGACAGCGGCTGCACAGGGCGACAAAGCACATTGTAGCGTGGCAATGTGTAAGTGGGATCTGCTGAACCTTGGAATTCCGGCAGGGTCTAGAGCCCCCAAGGCGCGCCTGTAGAGTTCAACCTTTCAACCACAGCCAGCAGAGCACCTGGTCTTTTGTAACCTTACTTTTCTCATTTCACTTGTCGGGATTTCAACGCTGGTGGCTGCTTCGATTTCCGTGCAAAACAGCAGTGCACCGTCACTTTCTCTTTCAGACTCCCATCCCTTTGCAACTCAGACTGAGGCACAAGAACGCGTCCAACAATTAAATGTCAAACCACCTTCAGCAATAGCTGAGTGCACCGGAAGAGCGCTTTCAACACGCACCACTCGTTTGGTGCACTGCCCCATCCCCCAAAGTGAAGTTGTGTTTCCGGTGAGGCACGATACTCTCATCCGGGCCCGACCCGCTGCCTTGTTTCCTCAACGCCGACGACAACACTTCAGCGCCATCAAAGGGACATCATCCCAGCACACTTCCTCCTTCGAACCCTTCGTCATTTTTGATTCTCTCGTCTTCACTTCTCCCTTGCCCTCTTCCCTCCGTCAGTCTTCTCCACCCGCACCCTCAATTTTGTGGCCACCGCCGTTGCGTCTCGGCAGGGTCAAGATGGCCAATCTCAAGCCCAAGACGGGGGTTTCTCAGACCTCGCGTCCCCGTTCAGTCAAATCAAGCAAGCAACCCGTCGCGACCGTGTCTGAAGTGGACGGCATCGACGAAAAGTATGCCATCGATGACCTTCAGGAGGACATCGAACACGGCGTTGCCCACCCCGTCAGCGCCATGGCTGAGCTCGAGGAACGCGTAAACGATCTCGACAACGCCTGGGAGTCTGAGTCTCTGCTTGCCGACATGCTCGAGGGCCTCTCTGACGAGAGCATCACCAACGGTAAGCACCCACTCTCGTGACTGGTTCCGAACTGTGACGACTTCACTCACTTTCAGGGCAACCCTTTTCACCTTGCCTGGATTGAATTAGATGGGATCGTTGGCTAACTGTACTTTGTTCTCTTCTACCATCAAGACCCCGAGTATTGCACCCCGGAGGAGGCTGTTAGTTACCGCCAACTCCTCCGCACCCTGGGACCAGAAGAGCTCATCAACCGGACAATCACGTCTGGCCTTATCACCGCCAAGAAGCTTCTCAGTGCCTTTGATGTGCGGCCGCCTGGTCTCGACGGCCAGCCTGACTCGGTCTATTTCGACCTGTTGATACTTGCCTTCAGCCGCGAGCTCTCCAAGAGAGCCAAGCTGCAGCAGTACAACACCGTCGATGATGCTGTCGCCCTTCTCAAGAAATCAAAGAACATCATCGTCCTCACCGGCGCTGGCATTTCTACCTCGCTGGGAATTCCAGACTTCCGTTCCAAGGGCACGGGTCTGTATTCCAAGCTGGAACACCTCGGTCTGAACGATCCCCAGGAAGTCTTTGACATCTCCCTCTTTAAGCAAGACCCGAGCATCTTCTTCTCTGTGGCCCGGGATATCATGGTTGAGACCGAGCGCTACTCACCAACGCATGCCTTCATTGCGCTGCTTCAGAAGTTCGGGAAGCTTCTTACCAACTACTCTCAGAATATCGACAATCTGGAGTCCAAGGCGGGCATCGACCCCAGCAAACTCATCCAATGGTGAGTCACTCTCTTTCAGCTGATTCATTGCCACATGTCCACATCATTTTTTTCCCCCCTTGGTCTGAGTGCATGATGACCCTTACACATCTCCATGACGCAACCTTCATCTCATCTAGTAAGCTGCTGATCGAGCACACAGCCACGGCTCCTTCGCAACCGCAACATGCTTCACCTGCTATCATCAAGTACCAGGCGACGACATCCTGCCCGACATCAAAGCCGGCAAGATCCCCCGCTGTCCAAAGTGCGGCATACCGCGGCGCGGCACCAAGAACAGCCGGAAGCGCAAGCTGGCCAAGGATGGCACGAGCAGCCGGCCTCGACGGCGGCCCGGCGACTACGACAGCGCCAGCGACTCCGAGTATGACATGCCGTCCAAGGGCGGCATCATGAAACCCGACATCACCTTCTTCGGTGAGGCGCTGCCGGACGAGTTCTCGAGCCGCCTGGTCGACCACGACCGCGACAAGACGGACCTGGTCGTCGTCATTGGCACCAGCCTCAAGGTCGCCCCCGTCAGCGAGCTGGTGCCGTTCCTGTACCCGCACATCCCTCAGATATACATCAGCCGAACTCCGGTCAACCATCACAACTTCGACATCGACCTCCTCGGCGACTGCGACGTCGTCGTTGCAGAGCTGTGCCGCCGCGCCGGCTGGGACCTTCGCCACGAGATGGTCCCCGAGGACCAGTTCGTCGACGTTGTCACCGAGTCGGGCTGGAGCAGCAGGCACATCTTCACCGAGAGGCGGCCCACGGTTAACGGCGACAATCATAACGGCAATCTTACTGCTGCCGCATCAGCGGTGGCGAGTTCGAGCGAGAACACTACCGAAGCTGCCGTGACCCCTCGCAGTGACGACGCGGAGAAGTCGTCCCGGCCGCGAAGGGCGGTTAGGACTGCGCTGCCGACCAAGGCGCCCGGGAGTCATGCCCCTTCGGTTGTGGGACCCGGTCTCGCCAGCCGGACCCGCAAGAGCCGCAACTCGGACGAGGAGGACGCTGATTACACCGGGAACTGAGGACGCCAGCATTTATTCAATCATGGGCATCCAAGAGAGTGACCCACTTCCAGGACAACAGTCCACACCTCGGGACAGACGGGGCGGGCCTTGTGTGTCTGGGCCGCGTCGACTCGAGAGGGCTGGTTGGCTGAGCTGAAGCCCGGACTTGGCGGGCTTGGCCGATCACCCAGTATGTATTACACCATTGCGGTCGATCATCGCCTCTGACGTACGCCGACAGGGGGATAAAACCCGGCCTTTCACTTGCCATCATGTCGTGCCTGCGAACTCGACTGCACCCGCAACATCTTCAAAAAAGACTAGGTTTGAGTTCCAGCACTGCGCGGGGAGAAGCCTGCACACAACGGGTAGAATTCCCGAGTTCTTATCGGAAGGGCTCATCGGCCCCTGGCGGAAAGGGAAGAAGCCTCTCCAGCAGAGCACGAGGCGTGGCTGGGATTTCAACTCGCTGATTTTCTTTTTTGGTCAAGACAGAAGAGGAAAGACAAAAGGTCTTGGGTATTTACCCCTTTGCTTTTCAATATTTTCCACGCGTTCAAAGAAGGAGGCCTCTCTTGTTTTTAATTCCACTACACACTGAAAGACGGTACCTACACCTGTCTACTCGCGTAATTACACGCAAACGCAGCCCACCGGCTCGTTTTGCCTGCTTGTTTTGGTACAAATGACACACACACACCCAAAAAAAAAAAAAAAAAAAAAAAAAAGGAAGGAGCACAGGCGTTTCAGGGGGGAGTGGGTGGCTCGAAGGAGAGGCCCTCGTTTGCAAACGGCGTTACAGGGGGCTTGAATTAAATGGATAGGCACTTGTCGTGACTATACAGACGGACAGGTATACAGGCAAATAGGCACAGACAGAGTGAGAGACAGATTAATAGAGGTCCTGATACTACATGCTTGCGAGATCGCGAGTCACTCACTCACTGTCCTTTTCCTGTCTGGTACAGGTGATCACCCGAAACGCGCCGCATGCGCATGTGCGGACAGCGGTGCTACTTTCCCACCGTCAACCTCCTACCTCCCACCAAAGACTGACAAGGTCCGCCCATATGATCGGACACGGACAATACACACCGAACAGGGCCCAAGCCTGGACAGGTGGCGTAACGGGTTAGTCTGCGTGGTTTGGAGCCACGAGGCAGACGAGGGCGCCTCGTCTGCAATACCTGCCAGCTGCTCTTGGAGGTGGGTGTTCCGACCACCTTTGCTTCAAGACCAATTCCCCCCCCCTTGGTTCAGGACGAGGGGGTCGGGTTGCTTGTTTTGGCTACCCTGATCCTCTCGTCTCTTAATTCTGTTTTCAATTGCTGACTGGATTTTTTTGATTCATTCGCTTAATCTCTAGGCACGCTCATGATGTGTCTACTTCTTACACTTCAACTTTGTCGAATTGTCGCTCCCACAATCGTGGACTATAATTGGTATCCCGCGTGTCCCAACCCCCAAATGCGTCTATAAGAGTCCGCCTGCCCGATCCCTCGAGCGTAAATAATTACAACAAACTCTGGTACTTATCCAACGTACCCGTGCTCTGACTTTGTTGCTGCTGCTGCTGTTGTTGCGGCTGTTGCTGCTGCGCCATGCCGAAACTCCCTGAAGATCCCATCATGCTGTTCATGCTCAATCCTGACCCGCCCATCATCGGCTTGTTCGCCATGCTGCTCAGGTTGTTCATACCGTTCATGCCGCCCATCGTGGACCCCATTGACCCCGCTGGCCGGCCAAACGAGGATTGCTGTTGCTGTGATGGTGGCGCGGGCAGGCTGAAGCCTGACGCGGCTGGCGTCGAGTTCCCACTACCGGGCGGTGGAGGCAGAGAGAAGGAGGATGTAGAGCGGTTCATGGATCCGACTCCTGGCCGTTGTTGGTTCATCGACAGTGAGGCCATCGAGTTGTTCAGACCGCTGCCATACGTGGGGGTCTGTGCTGCCGGGGGCGACATGGTGTTGCTCCTTGTTGGCTGCATCGTCGAAGAGGTGGACGCCCATGGGTTTGCCGAGGCCGTCGACCAATTTGTGGTGGTCGATGAGGCAGGCTGCGCCGGTGGCGGCGGGAAAGCGGACTGCGGGGCGCTGGGCTGCAAGGGCTGAGAGAATTGGGTGGTGGAAGGGGTCATCGTCGGTAGGCTCGCCAGGTCCGGTGTCACCGTCCTGAACGAGCCTTGCTGGGCCTTGAAACCACCCAGTGAGCTCGTCGGAGGAGCTGCCTTTGTGGGACTTGGTGTAGACCAAGAGAAAGTAGCATTCTGCGAGGCCTTGGGGTGTTGCAGGCCCGGAGAGCTCATTGCTGAGGCCGTGTCGCCCCAGCCGGCATCCATAGGATTGGTGTTGGTCGAACTTGGCTTTCCCTTGACGAGCTGCTCGAAATCGTCTTCTGTTGCGCCTGTTGCTGCATCGAACTGTGTACCTGTGATGCCACCGAAAGACATGAAGTCGTCAGCAGGCCCGGCGGCTGCGGAGCCATTAGTGACCCCAGCTAGCTCCTGCAATTTCTTTGATTGCTCATCCTCGACCTTCCGAGATAGTGTTTTAATGAGATCCATAAAGGACTGGAACTGCTTGAGGTTGAGTAACGGCCCAAGACTCATACTCCAAAGGATGGGAAGGATATCCATGGCAATAAAATCGCAGTCTGCGTAATCGCCAACAACTCTCAGCACGTTCAAGGCTTCTATCATGACCGCGGGCTCTTTCGTCTTGATTACCTTGATGAGGGGCACAATCTTCTCTTGCATTGTGTACTTGTCAAGGGCCGTGGAAGAAGATGTTTTCTTGTGCTCGGGAAGTCCATCCAATCCGCTACTGTCTGCAGTGGCCGACGAGCCTCCACAGAGAACAACGAATGCTTGCAACCCCCGCACTTTGATGGCCAGACTGGTTGTTTTGCTGAAGACGTGCGCTATAATAGGGAATAGCTCGTTCTTGATCGTGCTGAAGTCCAGGACCGGCAACACCACAGGTAAGCTTCGGAGACCGGCATCGACAACCGAGTGGGTAGGTGCCGCTATGGCCGCAGCAACAACCGGCAACATGTCTGATGTGTGTCAGCTCCTATTTTAGAAGGGGGGAGAAGGTCTTTTGAGGGCTGCACATACCATCTTTGAACTCTTTCCCAGGAGTGTTGTTGGCGATGGTGGAGATGTTATCGAGAACAACCATAAGTCCTGCATCTCTCGCAGCGTCCTTCTCCTCAGTATTCTTATTGTTCGTGACGAATATTTCCTTCAGCACTGGTCGAACCTTGTCGGTGAAAGCCCGCCGGCCCGAAGGCAGAAGGTCGATAATTTTGAAAACATTTCCAAGAATAAGAGATAGGAGCGCTTTATCTTTGGTCTCTTCCAGTAGAGCTGGAAGTAGCTTCTTCTCCATCACGGACTTGGGGAACGACGGCAGGACCTTGTTCAGGCCCCTCAGGAATGACTGTTTCTCGTTGGGGGTTTTTGCCGGGAAAGACTCTATGAACCGGATCGTGGACACGAGGATGTTATCGAAGAACTCGGTCTCTTGGAACTCCTTAGCAGTCAGACGTTGAGCTGGCCGCCTGGTAATGAGCCGGGGCAGCACATGGGCGACCAAGTCCTTGGGCAACGGCCTAGAGGACATGAAGTTGTTGTTCACGGTAGGTATGGTCGAGCTGGACTGGAATAGCCTCTTGTACGTCGATATACTGGAATTACACTCCAGCGGAGACTTGTGTGGTGAATTATAAAGGGCGACACAGAGAAGACCCAGGGAGAACATGTCGGACGATACATTGAGGTTGTTATCTAGAACAAAGTCTGGGGAGGTGTAGTCCAGGTCGAGCTGGACGGACCGCGGTAGCCGTGGATCTGGGTTGAGGGTCTCGTAGAGACTCAGAGGTTGGAAGGAGGTTGGCTTCGTCGAATTCTCGGGAGGGGTGCAGAATGATAGACCGCTAATCTTCCAATCGGACTGGTGAAGGTCAGTGTTTGAAGCATTGAACAGAGTTGACAGGTGTCGTCCCGGAACGGCCGACGTACCTTTGCGTTGATGAGGATGGCATCGGGAGTGATGTTTCCGTGCACCAGGCCAGCATTCTCGTGGAGGAACTCGAGGGCCTTGCTGATCTGCAGCAAGCCCTTCTGGATCTCCAGCTCGTCGATCTCGAGCTCGCGCCGCCTCCTCGTGCCGTCCGCATCCTCGGTGACATAGCGGCTGGACCGGCCCCCGACACCACCGGCGCGTTCTTGATCGTCCTTGTCCTGTAGCAGGCTGGCGAGTGAGGCAGTCACGGGCTCGGTAACGAACTGCAAGCCGCCACCTCTCGTCTCCTCGACGGGCTCGACGAGCTCCAGCACGCTGGGATGGCGCAACTTGGCTAGTGAGGACGCCTCCTTCTTCAACCTCTCAACGACCTCTTCGGAGACCTTCTTGAAGGCGGCGGCGCTGGATCGGCCCAGGGAGTTCCCATGCGAGTCTAGTGACTTCTTGTCAAATATGAAGACCGAGTATATCTTGCCGGTGGACTTCCTCTTCGCATCGTGGATCCTCCAGGGGCCGGCTTGCGACGTCGCGTTGGGAGTTATGGAGTAGTTAGCATTGATGTTTGTCTGCTGGATGGACTTCAGCGCGGAGGAGAACATGGACGACATTTTGGCGGCTGGAGGGAGTGGGAGAGGGCGCTGGTCATGTCGTCAGGACTGGGAGGCTGATCGGCCGGAGGGTGGATCGTTGTCACATGCGTGAGACAGAGTCGAGGTCGGGAGTCGATGTCGCGAAAAGCAGTTCCACCGTGCAGTGCCCAACTTCCAGATATAGACACCAGCACCACAACCTGGCCTGCTGCGATCAGAACAAATTAATAATGGGCAACACTGAAATCCAAGAGAGACAGACGGAGAGGGCTGAGCCGGTGAAAGCAAGGGAGTGAGGAGGCCCAGAATAGCCTCTCAACAATAAGCGCAGTCTCACCACTCGGTCAGCGTCCAGTTGGTTGATTGTTGTCTCTGGCCTGGCATAAGTATGACAACTCCCACCTACAATTGCGCCCGCCCGCGAAGGGGCAGCTCTCTCGGGGCTTACCTAAGACCTGCGACCTCGACCACCCGACAACGAGACGAACCCCCTGAAAGCAGCTAACCCCGAATGTGTTTAGCTGCCGTCCCTGGCCTTGTCCAATCGGCCCCCAGGGATTTCCTCCCCTAGCTCAATTGAAGCTCCACGCTCCGATGACGGCTCCGGTGAAACTTTGTGGGCAGAGTGGGATGGATTGTCAGCTAAATGACTGATAAATCGAGTGGACAGTCACAGTCTGGACTTCCTGCTGGCCCGCACTTTTCGCATCCTCGAGTAGATTACTAGATAAAAGCCACGGACACGGTGACTCTACTCTTGTACTCGAATCGAGCAAAAGTAGACAGCCTGCCCTTTCTTTTGGAGTTCAATTGGTCCCCTCTTTGTCGTGTCTCGTACCGTGCCCTCTTTTCTCTTGCACTGGTGGAACGGACCTATAGCCTTGCCCAAAGCCGTCTGTCGATCACGATCAAAGGATCGCGACCACCAAGATGCGTGCCTTCGTGCCTCGATGCGGTGCCCTGAGGCCCAATGCCTCCCAGATCTCACGCTCCATGTTCCAGAGGTCATGGCAGCCCGCAAGTGCAAGGTGTTACAGCATAAAGCCCGAGGCGGCCTCTGTGTCCAAGCCCCAGGATATCGACCCATCCAAGCTCACCGTCGAGAAGGCAAAGACTCCCGGCCCCCTGAGGAAGCCAGAGGAGCTCATTTTCGGCGCCACTTTCACTGGTGAGAGGCCCATCATACGCACCCTCTGGACACCCGCTCTGCTGCTCTATCTAACGCATCTCGTTTGCCTCCAGACCACATGCTCACCGTTGAGTGGAACAAAACATCCGGCTGGCTCGCCCCAAGCATCAAACCCTACCAGAACCTCTCCCTCGATCCCGCGACCAGCGTCTTCCACTATGCCTTCGAGTGCTTCGAGGGCATGAAGGCCTACAAGGACTCCAAGGGCCAGATCCGCCTATTCCGCCCGGACAAGAACATGGAGCGCTTCAACGGGTCGGCCGCGCGCATCGCCCTGCCCACCTTCGCCCCGACCGCCATGATCGACCTGATCTCCACCTTCGCCAAAGTCGACGAGCGCTTCATCCCCTCCGAGCGCGGCTACTCGCTCTACCTGCGCCCGACCATGATCGGCACGCAAAAGACCCTCGGCGTCGGCCCGCCCGGCAGCGCCCTGCTGTACGTCATCGCCAGCCCCGTTGGGCCCTACTACCCCACTGGTTTCAAGGCCGTCTCGCTCGAGGCCACCGACTACGCCGTGCGCGCCTGGCCCGGCGGCGTCGGCGACAAGAAGCTGGGCGCCAACTACGCGCCCTGCATCGTGCCCCAGCGCGACGCCATGAGCCGCGGCTTCGCCCAGAACCTGTGGCTGTTCGGCGAGGAAGAGTACGTCACCGAGGTCGGCACCATGAACATGTTCGTCGCCCTGCGCAACAAGGAGACGGGCCAGAAGGAGCTCGTCACCGCGCCCCTCGACGGCACCATCCTCGAGGGCGTCACCCGCGACTCGGTCCTCGCCCTTGCCCGCGAGAGGCTTGCCCCGGAGGGCTGGCTCATCTCCGAGCGCAAGTACACCATGCGCGACCTGGCCGAGGCGTCCGCTGACGGCAGGCTGCTCGAGGCCTTCGGCACCGGCACCGCCGCCATCGTCAGCCCGGTTAGGAGTATCAGCTGGAAGGGCCAGCTGGTCAACTGTGGCCTGTCCGAGCACGAGGAGTCGGGCGAGATCGCCACCAAGATGAAGAACTGGATGGAGGGGATCCAGTATGGTGACGAGGAGCACGAGTGGAGCCATGTCTGCTAAGGGCAGCAGCCGTCATAGTGGAGGAAGTGATCTGAGGTCTAAATCGATGAGCGAGTTTAGAAACAGTCCTTCGCGGTGTTGGGACTTTCGAATATCCTGGGACAAGGAAAGTGTAGAAGGGGGTCTGGCACATTTTCATAGACCATATTTGAGCGACAAAAGAAATCTTGCATGTTCATCCACCTCCCGCTCTCTCGGATTCGGAAGTAGTGACTGCTCTTTCACCATAGTCTTGCCTACCCCCGTTCTATGCCTCGATTATTTGTCTGTCATGTTCAACTGGTCCATAGTATACAGCCCCTTTGACTCCTCTCCCGGCGGTGACGACTCCTGTCTAGAATAAGCAGCATGTCTGCGTATTGCATGTGCTCTGCGTCCCAGCGCGATCTTGTCGGCCCGCGTTCTCATTCTACCTCCGCTGTCGTCTTAGTTCTTCTTAGCGGGATCCTCCAGGATGCCCTCGGCCTCTAACCGTCTGCGGGCCTCCTCGAGAGCCCAGGTTTGTATCCTAAGGGGAAGCATCAAATGTCAGCCAGACGTCCTGGTCCATAGCGAAAGTGACCAAGGCAAATCCCCTGGGAGTCTCTCTTCCCTCTTCTTCGTCAACGGACTGGGGATATCTCCAGACAACCGAATATCAATCCCGCGTCAATTGACTCATACACTTCTTCCCTCCCGGTCCACCGCCAATCTCTACTTCGCCTCCCTAAAGACATCAAACTCCTTTCACCGCCTCACAGACGAGACAGCCAGGAGAGAGAAGAGAGAGGAAACAAAAACAGACGACAGCAGAAATCAGGACTCACGAGGTATCAGGCTTGAAGGCGTAGGCGATCCCGAACGCGACCAGGCTGCCGCAGAAGCCGTAGTACGCCAGGCCCTCCCAGCCCTCCTTCTCCGCCTTCTCGCCGGGCCGCACACCGAACAGCCACCCCGTCGGCGGGTCGTATTCGGGGCCGTGTCCGTGCCCGCCGCCCCTCCGCGCCGGCGTGGTAGCGAAGGTGCGTCGGCTGGCGGCAGTGGCGGTCTGCCGGCTGGCGCGGGTCGCCAGGACCGCTTGTCGGACTGCGGCTCCGCGCATGGCTTTGTTTCTGTTCGGGTTTCCGAGGGAGGTTTCGTTGGAGGTGAGGAGCGTGTCCTGTTTCTTTGCTCGCTGGGTTTTTGCTCGTCGTCGATGGCGTAGATGAAAGGCGTTATTTGTTCCCCGCTGAAGCTAATCGGGTTTTGGGCGTGGCCGGTGGTCGACTGGTCGATTGAGTGATTGATTGACTTGCTGGTCGATTGATAGATAGGCTAGAAGTGACCTTTCGGTGTCGTGGTTGCCGCCAGAGGTGGTGTTGAGGTCGTGAGTGGAGACTGGTGGTCTGTGTTGCGCTGGCAAACAAAGGCAAAGACGGGCGGACGGGGCGGGTGAAGCTCGGGCTTGCTTTGCTTGGTCGCTTGCTGCGGTCTTTTGGCGAGGTCGGTCAGGGGAGCCGCTCCAGAGCGGGAGGAGCTCTCCACGCAGACAGGAGCAGCTGGGCTGGGGGGGCGCCAGGCTGAGTCATCAGGATCTCCGGATCGGAGAAACGTTGAGGGGTGGCAGAGATGACTCGAACTGACTGGACCCAAGGCGTAGTCCAGCATGTCAGTCGCCGAGAGCCGCGCCAATCGTCTTACACGGCCGAAACTTGGAACAGCCAAGCTCGAGAAATGTCGGAACGGACATCTGATCACGGATTCAACACCTCGGTAATCATGTTCGTGCAGAGCAGACGTTTAGGCTCTGATTTCGTAGATGCAGCCCTGTGTGCCGCTGTCAGTCTCCGATGATCAGGAGAACTCCTTCCTTTCTAAGGAGCAAAGAGCAACAGCAATAAGACCCCCAGATTTTGGAGGGCTGGACCAATGCTGTAATCCTAGAGATACATTAGACCAAAGCACCACCTCTCCCATATCCATGTTTGCCCCAGCTCAACCTACCCGCTTTCCTCGAGCCTTTAAGCCCCGTAATTCACATATCTAAATGCCTAGTAAGTATTCCCAGTCATCTCGCTCAGCATATTGGCCAGATTTGGCTTCCCCTTGAGCAATACCCTCTGATCAATCTTGGCTCTCCTCGGCCCTGCGCCCTGTGGCGGCTGGTTCTCTTTCCCGCCCTGGCTGCCCCCCTTGATCTTCTTCTTGGGCTGCTTGAATGGCGGCAGCAACGCTTGCTTCCTCCCAGCATCGCTCCAGAGGACGCCCGTGGTGTTCAGTTCCTTCTTGGCCTTCTGGGGCGGACTCCCTCCAAGCCCCGTCGCTGCAGTCGCCGTGAGCTGTGTGCCCGCGTCCTCGAAGTAATGCGCGTCAAGCGCCTCCGGCTTAAGGTCGTAGATCCAGCACCGCTGCTCCATCAGCCCGATGAACCGCGCCAGCATCTCCTCGCACCCGCTCCCCTTGAGAGTGCTCCGGCTCCCTACGACGAGCAGCTTGGTTTTGGCACGGGTGAAGGCGACGTTGATCCTTCGCCAGTCCTTCAGCAGATCTCCAATGCTGCACGCCTCGTTCGATCTGACGAGGGACAGGATGACTACCTCCTTGTCCCGGCCTTGGAAGCGGTCCGCCGTGTGCATCTCGATGCCCCCGCTGTTGGCGCCGTGGCCGCGCAGGCCATGCTTGAGCATTGATAGCTGGGAGCGGTAGTGCGTCATCACGCCAATCTCGGAGGCCGGAACGCCAACGCTGATCAGGGCGTCCACGAGCTGCACGACAATGCGAGCCTCGCACGGATTGACAATGCGGTTTCCCTTGGCTTCTTCGCGCGAGGAAGGCAGAGCGTCAGTGTTGACGAAGCTGACGCGTGTCTCGGGGTTCACCAAGTCGCGCAGCCAGCACGCTCCCATGCCCGTGCAGAACGAATTTGCCTGGGAGGAGACAAGAGTTGCGGCATCGTGATGGTGTCTACGCAGGCCGTCCATGTTGGGCACATCGAGTTGCCGCAGTCGCAGCTCCTCGGTGCCGCACTTTAGTCGACCCTCGTAAATCAGCGTGTTGCTGAGCGTCATGATATCCTCGGACATGCGGTATTGGTGCTCCAGGTTGACGACCGAATCGGGATGGGTGTCGGAGAGCAGTTTGAACAGACTGATATCTAGGCCACCGATTCTGGCCTCCTCGTTCTGGACCAGAGGCGGCAGCTGGTTATGGTCGCCGACAAGAACGAACGTGCGCGCCATACGGATAGGGCCCAAGCAAATTGGCAGCGTGATTTGTGACGCCTCATCCACGATACAGTAGTCAAACGTACGCTCGTTGAAGATAGCGTGGCTCGTTCCGAGGCAAGTCGTTGCAACGATGGGTGTGTCGTGCCAGGCGCTGCGGATCTCTTCGAAGGTATCCTTGGGCTGCCCTGCCAGTATAGCAAAGTCTTGGACTTCGGGGTGGACTTTGGCGGGAGCACCGAGTCTGAGCACGGGAATATCGTGGTGCTTCAGCTTCAGGAGAATGTTGTCAACGGCCGTGTGGGTATATGAGGTGAGCAGGACACTCTTCTTCTGGGCGACCAATGCCCGAATGATGTGGGCTATAGTTGTCGTCTTGCCAGTACCGGGCATACCAAGAACAAGGGCGTAGTCCTTGGCACTCATGACCTTCTCGATGGCCCTCTTTTGGTCGACGTTTAGGCTGTCCTTGTCAGCTATGGTGTACTGCGTCGCCGCTGCCTTAAAGGCAGGCGGTTCCAAGTCTACAACCAGCCGGCGGATTTTCTCAGACCCGAATTGTACGTTTGTCATGATCGACACAATGTTGTTCCGGACCAATGCCATGCCGTTGCTGAACTCGTCCTTGTCCAGCCTATACCGAATCGGAGCCTCCTTGATTTTGCCTTGCGATTGGTTGGAGGGCACCCCTTCCGGCACGACCTCCATGATGCTGGCGTAGACCTGATTATCTCTTTTGTCGAATCCAGGCTGCCGTATACGGGCATTATGAAGTCTTCGATCGACGGCCACACTGATGCGCTGCTTTCTGACTGCTGTAACGAAACCGAGTGCCAGTGCGAAATGCCCTTGCTCATCCGACACCACGATAGGCTCTCCCACGGCAATTTGGGAATCCAAGAAGGAGAAACCAGGTACCGCATCTTCTTTGACGAACGCATAGTGAAAGCGGTTGATCTTCTGACTGTGGGCATCCTCCGAGGCTGAGCCTTCCTCGATAATCACGTCGGCGAAGCACCTGCCAACTTTCTCGCGCTCCACGCTCAGCATCGTCCACAGCTCTCGCCGGAGCTTCTGGCTTTCCTTCTCCTCCTTTGTCAGTAGGTCCTCCCACTTCAGGAAGAATTCCTTGTGGACTGGCGTCATGTGTTTGACAACCTGGTCAAAGTTCTCTTGCAGACCGCTTGAATCTCCATCTCCATCGTCGGCGAGTTTGTGATATGTGAAGCACGAGTTCTGGGCATAACATTTGCCACAGGCGTGCTTGCTGTTCTTCATCGGTGGAAGCTGTACACTTCGTTCGCGGATGTAGACAGCGAGCTGGTTGCGTTGTTTGATCATATGGCGAAGCTCATTGCGTACGGCAGGGATGATCTTTGTCAGTGATGTTTCCATGTAGTATAGAATGCCGTATACGATCTCAATGTCATATCGGTCGGACAACAGCAAGTTATACAACATTGTCTGAGCCTGGTGGCTCTCGCTGACATTCTTGCCAGTCTTGACTTCGAATGGAACAGTAAGAGTTCGTCTCTCATGGCTGTTCTTGACTGTGACTTGAACGGTGGCGTCAATGTTGCCTTTAAGCCCATACAAAGGTGACCAGACGTGTTCTTCGATGTCAAGCAGCTTGCTGACACATACACTAGTCTTTTCGTTGTTCCGGCCATGGGCGACAGCATCGGGCTTGGGAAACGAAGCAACAAACTTCTCGGCCCAGCCTCGTAGCTCGGGCATCTTCGAGGATAGGTGTTCCCGAGCATCGGTAAAGTTGACCTTGATGGTATACATGTCCTCGATATGTTTCTTCATCGTCTTCTCGATCACACCATTCAGAAAAGCCTGATCCCAGCGATTTGCCACAAGCGCCTCTTGGAAAATCTCGTGCAGAATCGTGCCGTATACGAGGGGGGCAGAAGCCTCACTTGTAGCCTTTACTCGATCCTGCAAGACTGCCCGCCGCATGCAGCTGAACGAGTCGGCAACAACCGTGGCCGAGATCAACTGGTCCGGATGAAGGATCAGGATATTTTGGTTGTTGTCGATGATGCATTGGCCATGGGGGCCAAAGCTGCCAATAATATGTACGTGAGACTTGGGATGAACTGGAGTGTCGATCCAATCCCCCCGAAGATGGACGGTCTTGGTAGTCTTAGATCTCTCGGCTTGGACAATCAGGATCGCCTCAGGCGCTTCTCGCCCGCGCTCATCCGGGTACGTGTTCTCAAGCACATTGGTCACCAGGTATCGCTGGATTGCAGTCGGCTTGTGACTCACCTACTCGTGTATCTTAGCAGGTTTGTTTATTGGCTATTGGTGAGCTATCAGACGGTACGTACGGGCATTAAAGATGAATCTGCTTGACCAGCTGTCTGGGTGGCAGCCAGCTCCGCGGCTTCGAAATCAAAGTCTCCGCCAAAGTCATCACCAAATTGATCGTCCTCTTCAGTCCCGCCAACACGGTGGACTGGTTTGGACGGGGGAGGCGGAGCGGGTTGTTGTGTGAGGGCTGGATCGACGATTCCGATCATGTCTTCCGCCGCTGCCAATAAATCGTCATCCATATCATCAAACTCATCGTCTGAAGACGTTGCTTGCTTTGAACATTGCCCCACGGCCCCCTGCACATCCGCGTCTGTGAGAGTCTCCGCCGCTCCTGAGAAGGTTCTAGCCTCGGTCTGCCCACTAAGCATGGAGACATCGAGCTCCAGAAGCGTATCATCGTCGAAGTCATCATCTCCATAATCCGAGGTCGGGGTTCTCGCGCCATGTTTTATCCCGTGGCGGGAGGGACTCTGTACTGGTGGTGCTGCGCTCTTCGACTTGGATGGCTTGGGTGACTTTTCCGGGCGAGGGAATGACCTCTGTTTGTTGGGTGATCGTCTCTTAATCGAGGGTGACTCCATGCCAGGAGGGTCCTCCATCGTGCGCTCAGTCTTACTAATTTCCCCATTGACTGTCTCGAGAAGAGCTGACACCATCAGGGACTTGGCATTTTCCGCTGCGTCTGTGACCGGGCGGGATTCCGACGCATTTTCGACCCGCCGGCGTTTTGGCCAGTGAGAACCGCAACTTATTGCTCTCCTCAGGCTGCTTTCCGCGTGATTTGGACTTCCATCCTTTGGCGGCCGAGGGGAAGAAGAGACCATAAGGTGGGCAAGGGCTGGGTTGGTTGCGCCCAGTGGACTTTTACTGTCGGCAGCCCCGCCGACAGCGAAGCGATCCCACAGGTCAAGTGCCGGGTCTGTATGCTCTGACTTTAAGGCTTTCTTGAGCTTTTTGACGTTGACAACAGGTGTCCGTATTTTGTCACCGGCTGGGGAGGAGATGGGCGATGAGCTTCGGGCGCGCTTTTTGCCCCGACGCGGCACGAGGGGCGAGATCATGTCGACAGCATCGTCACGATCATTGTGCCAAAGGAGGCGCTCTGTGGGCGAGGTATCATCTTCTTGCTTGTCTAGATCGGTCACGCCCATGAGGTCCTGCCAGGCCAGTCTGCCTGGCGTTACTGTGGCACGGTGCTGTTGGCTATGTAGCGATGCCGTGTCTGCAGGATCCGGCCCCTCATTTTGCAGGTTTTCCTTGTTGGAATCGGCATTTTTCAAAGCCGTAGTAGGATCCCTGGCCGATGTTTTGTCTTGATTCTCTGATATCGGAGCAAGATTCGAGAAAGTGTCTGACTGTTCAGCGGCGGATTTCTGGAACTGGAACTTTGACAGCTTGTTTTTGGTGGTGACGGAGATGGGGGCAGGTGGCCGAGTGGACGGCTTGGAGGGGATGGCGCCAGAGTGAGACTTTGCCCTCTGCCATTGGGCTTGCCGTTGCTGTTGATTGCCATCTAGTCAGTGCCCACGCCGGCTTGTCAAGTGGATGCAAGTGCATTTACATGTGCTGTGCTTGGGCGGACGCGATTTGTTTACTTGCCTTTGGAAATCTGGACTGCTCAGAGAAGGATTTGGAGAGAGGCATGGCGACTTATTGGACTCATGATACTGCCACTGTGTTCTCCCAATCGCAATGATGGGGAATGACTTGTCGTCTTCAAGGGTTGATGGTGATGATGGTGGACCAGGGCAGATGTTGGTGGATCCGCTGCGAGTACGTGCAAGTCAATTGCCCTGGGAACGAGCGCCCTTGACGCGTTGGTCGCGTTGGCTCAGGTGCAGCCGCGTTGAATGCCCTTGCAGGGGGGTCTGGCGGCCGCAGGTACTACAGTAGATTGGCCTGTGGCAGGAACGGAAGCTGTGGCGCTCACAGCTGTGGCGCGAGCTACCCCGGACCCCTTAAGCCCCAACTTCAATGACGTCCCCCGCATGGCTCAATGCTCACCTCGGCTCACCTCACATCACCTGGCCTGACCCAACCTGACCTGACCTCACCCGAGCATCTATCAACCTCACTGAGCATCTCGCCATCAGCCATGGCAGGGATTGACGGTACTACCCCCATACCCCTGGAGACTGCCCGCAGAAATGCAGACAGCCTCGGCATCAACTTCGATGCCATCCCTCAAATGCCCTTCTGGACCCCGTTGTTCGGGAGGACATCCGAGTATCTCAAGACTAGGGTCGCAGCCAAGATCATGACTTCCTCCGCCTCTGTTGGGAGAGAGCTAACACAGCCTGAGAAGGACGCCATGTCATACCACTTGTATGTACCCACCCTGTCTCGGCGTGGCACCGCTTGCTCACAGGGAACCATCCAATAGTGCGAAGTTGGTAATCACCACCACATATGCGTCGCCGCTTGCAATTGCGGCAACCTATGGGCTTGAGCGAGCCACGCGCCCCAAGTTCGGCTTCCCTTTCTACAACCCAAAGCCGCCAAAGTTTAACAACCAAAAGTTTCCTGGCCTACCTGAGGGAAAGTACTCATTCTGGGCTTGGCAAGGAACTCGGGTGCTCACGTGGTATATTGCCAGCAAGCTTGCCGTCGGTCTTGTTGCAACTTCCTACGCAATCTCGGTGTACTCAGCCAACTCAGGCACGGACAACAGGCTCGAGGCCTACCGCAGGGAGATAGTCCATCGTGCGGGCGGCTCGGTGAGAAATAGACAGCAGGGAACCATTCCCCAGGGATCCTCAGGGCAACCGCGTCAGCAATATCCACAACAGAAATGGGAAGAACCAGTTTCAGCAACAGAAACAGCCGGCTGGGGCAGCTCCGAACAAACCGAAAAGGCAACGCCAATGCCTTCGCCGACGCCATGGGCTGCAGCGCAGAGCCCACAAACCGGGCGTCAGGACTCGTACAACCAGGACCCATATGTGTTTGATGATGCCTCTCCTGTGGCACCATCAGAACAGAGCACCTCTTCACCTCAAAATCCAAGCCAGCAAGGTGGATCCGCGTGGGACAGGATCAGGGGTCAAGCACAAGCAGCACGTAACCAGCCAGGCTCGTGGGCAAAGAAGCGCCAAGATGAGATGACCTCCCGAGGTGCTCAAGACGGAACTTCCTACAACTATTCAACGGCGGACGAAGAGAAGGCATATGCCAAGGATCAGGCACAGAAGGAGTTCGACGAGATGCTCGAGAGGGAGCGTCGAGGGCAGGGACGCTGAGGCTGGCTATGACTGCGCAGCGAGGAGGCATATGGACCGATATGCTCTTGTCATCATTGAAAGCTCCCGGACGAGGTGTGTTAATGCCATCTCCATACAACTTCATGTTAGTGGTTGCGTTTAATTCGGCAAATCTTCTGGTCCCAAACGAGTCCGAAGTAACGTTTATGCTTTGTCTCCAGGCTCAATAACCCTCTGAATTGATTCACTCTGGATCTTACTCATACTTTACAGTCTCTAGGGCCGATGGCTCTCTGTCGATATTAAGAGACCATCGAACGTGCCGGCATACATGAGACGTCTAGTCACTTGGCAGATCGGTTTAAATAAGGGCAGGCTCTCTGCGATTGCACATTCTGCGGCCCAAGACTAGACTATGCAAGTGAAGTGATTCTGGACGGTCACAAACAATACTCAAGTGAATGGAAGACAGTGCGAATATTACCAGGGAGTTCGCCCTATATGGCGATTTGACGGTATCCCTAGGCGCTGGAGCTATTCGTGTGCCCGCAACTAGGAGTGCAGCCCTCCACGCACAAGGTGAAGGACACACATCCCTTAGTCCAAGTGAATTGTGGCAGTGAATGTGCGCTTCACGGCCCGCCGCCATCTTGCCTTGACAAGTGCTCGTCGTCGACCTCTTTAAATAGCCTTCCCATCTGCCAAAGTCCCCAGTCTTCCTTCCACTCCCTTCCCACTCCAGACCCTGCGACAGCGACAACATCTTCGCTCCTATTCGAGCACAACACTACGTCTTGCAAGCTTCTGTCTGAAATCTGATCCATTCCACTCCCCGTTCTCAATCAACCCTAGTCTTCTAAACGACTGCAACATCTCCTTTGGCACGAACGTTACCCCAGCTGCCAACGTCGCCAGTCAAGATTCCCTCCGTCCTCCACCAAACAGACAGCGACAACACGTTTGCTTCTGTCTGACAACACCCCATCCCACCCGTTTTTATCTTCCCTTCGATCCATCCCGTTCCTCATCATCCAATCGACCTCGAGTATCAATTGCGACGTCGTTCAGGCAAACTGGCGACAACGAACAACACTACACCAATTCGCCATCACTCATTCGCAGTAAGTATACTCTACCTATCCTGTACTCTCCCTTCTATCTACTCCCATAATTGGCTTCTGTTGCTAACTCACTACGAAGACAATGCATTGGGTGGTGCTCTTCGCCCTCGCGGCCATGGCACTGTGCGCCGTGCTGGCGGCCACAGCCCCTACTGTCGATACGACCTATCTTACCTCTGAGTTTACTTTTACTTTCACTTTTGTTGTTGGTCTGTCTCGCGAATTCTGCCGCCGAATCCTCATGAGCCTCAACATCGACCACGCCCTCATGGCTCGGGCTCGCGCGATTGCCGTCGAGCAGCTCCACACCTTTCACCACGCAGGCAAGGCTCTCCTCACTCCATACGTCAGTGTCTGCCGACACATCATCACCGACGCGATTGAGAAATACCCTCTCCTTCGCTTGGCAGAGGAGTATCTTCTGCCTCAGCCGTCTTACGAAAACCTCACCTTCCACGCCGAGCGCGGTGCGTGTGTGTGGACTAAGTCGTCCACTGGACTTCCCGCTGACTTCAGCCCACACACCGGCACTCTGTTCCTTCTGCTGGCAACCAACGTCTGCACGGCTATCTTCTGCTTTTCCATCGGTGCCACTATCCTCGCTCCTCTGCGAATCGTATGTCGAAGCACCAAGGCACGGGTAAGCCCTGCGGGTAAGCCAAAGGCTACCTGGGAGACGGTTCTCGAGGATCTCGCACCTGTTCTGGCCAATCTCGCTGCGGCTGGGATCAATGGGCTGGCCCTCTGTACAACAGGCTTGCTCTTTTGCATTGGCAACATCGTCACGTACGCTGCCAGTCTCGACTTTGGATTGCTTATGAAGCGCTCTGCTCCTCAGGCAGAGCCGCCTCGGGTGTTTTACAAGACACTCCCTGACCCACGCGTCCCACAGTTGGAGGAGAAGGCTCGCAAACTTGAGAATGAAATGAAAGAGAAAGACAAGAACTTCCAAGCTTGGCATCAAGAGAATGCCGCCACAATTCACGACCTCTATGGGAAGAACGATGTCTTGGAGAAAGCCAATGCGGCTCAGAAGCTGATACTCCGCGGGCACATGAAGATGCACGGTTCGATTGACCTTACACGGCCCATGTACGAGCAGCTCATGGAGACGCAGCAGCAACGCGACAACATCCAGGGAGACTACAATCGCGCAGTCGAGGAGAAGATTGAGATGCAGAATGATTTCTGGAAGCAACTCAGTGACAAGTGCGAGGATATGCGATTACTGAAGAAATCTCTGAGGGCTCAAAAGGAGGAGCACGCTGCACTGTTGAGATCACAGGGGTACCTCCAAGATCGAGCCAGCAGGGGCGATGAAGTTGCCAGAGTTCAGATTGAGTTCCAGAAGGGTCGAATTCAGGAGCTCGAGAAACTCATGGCCTCGCAGAAGGAGACCTTGGAAGCCCGCATCAAGGAGCTTCATGAACTCGTCACATCACACGAGGCGACCATCAAGTCCCTGGAAGCGCAGCTCAAGCAGCGCGATGAGGCCAACAACACTCAGAAGGAAGCCAAGCAAGCCCTCAAAGCCCGGATCAAGGAGCAAGACGCACGCCACTCGTCAGAGCAAAAGTCCCAGAAGGCCCACCTCATGAAGGGCTTCGAGAGGGAGAGGAAGAAGTTGGTTGATTTATCCCGACTCAGCTCTGAGGCACGCAAGGCTGCCGAAGAGAAGTACAAGGCCGCCGACGAAGCACGCAAGGTCGCTGACGAGGCTCGCGAGACTGCCGAACAGGCAAGCAAGACCGAGGAGGAGGCGCGCAAGACGGCAGAAAAGGATTCAGCAGCCAACTTGGAAGCACGCAAGGCCGCTGAAGATGCATGCAAGGTCGCCGAAGAGAAGCTTGAGGCCGCCGAAAAGGCACTCAAGGCTGCGGAGGACGCACGCAAGGCTGCAGAAGAGGAATCGGCGGCCAACTTGAAGGCACTTCAGGCCGCTGAGGAGTCGCTCAAGGTTTCTGAAGAGGCACGCAAGGCTGCTGAAGACGAGTCGGCATTGCTGAGGGAGCAGCTGGCCAACCGCCCTCCTTCTCATGACAAGGGAACCCAAGCTTCGAGCCCTCCTCCTTCGTCCAGCAAGGCGGCTCCTAGTCCACCCAGCACGACGCCTCCTGATCCACCTGTCAAGGCGCCTGCTCGTCCACTCGGCAAGGGGTCTTGTCCTCCAAAGGGCCAGCGACCATTTCTCCCGGCCGTTTCGGTCCGCAACAAGGTTGGTGCAAAGAAGAACCCTCTCTTAAAGTTCAACGTCTTGGCGCCCATCACTCCCAATATCCCCGGAACCAACCCTGCCGCCCCTCCGCCTGCTATGCCCACGGCTCTTGATCCCATCGCTCCGAAGCCCACGACTCCTCCGGCTACTCCCTCCGATCCGGCGCCGTCTACTCCGCAGCCCAACACTTCCAACCCGAGACCCACAACTCCTCCGGCTGCTCCTTCCACCCCGGAGCATACGAATTTTCCTCCCCTTCCGTCTACTCCGGAGCCGACAACTCCTGAGGCTGCGCCTTCCGCTCCGGCGCCATCTACTCCAGAGCCCACGACGCCTGAGGCTGCTCCTTCCACCCCGGAGCATACGAATCTTCCTCCCCTTCCGTCTACTCCGGAGCCGACAACTCCTACTGCTGCTCCCTCGACTGCCGAGACTGCGCCGGCCGAGGGCAGCCCGGGAAAGTCGTCCGGCGGCTCCGGTGAGAGCAAGCAGCCCGAGGCTGTCAACTCTGCCCCGGCTGAGGCTAGCCCTGCTAAGCCAGCCTCGCCGTCTGGTGAGGCACCTGAGGACCCCGAGCCTGCCTCTGCTTAGCCTGGTTGCCTTCCGGCTCTATGGCTCTGCTGCTGTCGACGACTAGGGCCTTTCCATGTTTTCGGGCGCGTGGTTGTCTTGGCTCTCGTCACGCAGGACCACGATGGAAAAAGAGAACACTGTACAATACACTACTTACCCAACACATTCTTATCATCAAGCATCCCAACTTGACACCAATCATGCACCGGACCGCCAGCTCGGTTCCTCAAGAGCTCCCTCCCTCGCACCCGCAGGCTGCCGCCAACTCCCACCGGCAGCCGATGAAGCGTCGCTTGGTCGTATACCATTACACGACTTGACCATGTCTCATCCCTTTCAAGCAACTCAAGCTTGTAAAGATGATGCTCCTTTCGCCCATCAGGGCAAGCAGCAATCGGTTCGATCACCACACTGAACTTTATAGAGACCGGTCTCCTCCACAATCCACTCCACTGTGAGGATAAGCGACACTTCTTCACCACCTTCCACCTTAACGGCGCTTGGTCGCGTATCATCACCACACGACTTGACCCAGTTCAATCTCTTTTCGACTAACTCTACTGGAAAAGATGAGACCCTTATCCTTCATCAAGATAAGGAGTGCTCGGCTCATTGTCCTACTGAGCCTGATAGACGGATCTTCTCCTTGGCTCTGTCCAAGTTGAGAGCAAGCGACCATTTTCATCATCCTAATACACATTTGGTGGCTTGGAGGGAGATAGACTTGGAGTTAGAGTACCACTAAAAAAATACAATAGAATATCATGAAATGCAAACAGTATTTTGCCATGTGTGCGTAGACCCTCAACAGCAGTAAATATCCATAAAGTTGCCAGTTTACATGTGTACTGCCACACCGACTTGACCAGTAGGCTATCCCAAGCTTCCGACGTACATGAATGCAACGCAGACTTGAAACCCTTTCATAACTTTGTCACAGCAGCATCAGACATGTAATGAGACCCTCCCCCACAGCGGTACCCTCCTTCCTGCTTGATCCAAGGATACCCAACTGGGCAGACCCCCATCGTCTCCAGCTTTTTCCGGGCCTCCTCTTCCTTCCGCCTGCGCTCCTCTTCTTCAAGCAGTTTCTTGACGATCGCGTCCCTCGCCGCGTCCGAGGCAGTCCGTTGCGCGCTGAGCAGGTCGTGGTACTCCTGCTCCCGTTGCTCCTCGGCCTGCTTATCCTTCTGGAGCTGCTCCCAAGTTTCATCACTAACTCCGGCATCTCTCGTGGCCTCTCGCCTGGGTTGCTCTGCCTTGATAGGAGTTGTTTCCTTCCTTGGATCCTCATCTTTTTCTGGTGGAGCCGAATCACGGTCTACCACAGACTGTTTCATGGTGGTATGGGTCTTGATCTGGGGCCCACTGGAAGACGGGGGCATCTGGGAGGGTGCCTGCTCAAGATTTGCCAGTGAAGAAAGCGACCTTCCGTGACCCACACTCCGGCCCGCACGCTCGTGGAGCATCTTCATCAGCTCGGCCTCGACGATGTCTGCGCAGACGGTCAAGTGGCCCTTTGCAATGCCCTGCTTGTCTTGTACGACGACATTGAAGATGCCTTTGGCAAGGGTTTTCACGTCTCGAGCACTCGCCCAACTTTCCTGCTTCGATAACTCAGAGAACAAACGGTTCAACTTGGACGCCGAGGGCTCCTGCAGCGATTGGAGCACGGAAATGTCAAGGTTGACTTTCTTTTTCGACTTCGGGCCTGAGAGACGGCTTTTGTGTGACATCAACGCCTGCAGGAGCAACTTCACACACTCATCTGCCCGCAAAGTTCGGAAGTCAATAACCTCAGGGAAACGGGAAGTAAGCCCGGGGTTGGTCGTCATGAGGCGGTTGATGTCGTTCTCATAGCCAGCAAGAATAATTATCAACTTCTTGGCGTACTTGTCCTTCGTTGTGGCATCTACTAGCTCGTCCATGGCTTCTTTGGCGAAGTGACCTTCGGCAAGACGGTACGCCTCGTCGATGAAGAGGACCTTTCCTAGAGCGGTGTCGAGTTTCGCCTGTACTTTAGGTCCCGTCTGACCAATGTATTGGCCGATGAGATCGGTCGCAGAGCATTCCTCAACATCAGCTGTGGCGAGGAATCCCATGTCGTAGAAGACTTTGCCCATCTTCTTTGCTGTTGTAGTCTTCCCAGTGCCAGGAGGTCCCCGGAAGAGGAAGTTGAAAGGTATGTCCTCCTTGGGATCTAGCTCCAAGGACTTCATCGTCCTAACCGTCTCTTGGTAGCCCTGCAATTTTGTGATAACGTCTTCCTGACCAACGGTTCCTTCGAATAACATGGAAACATTAGTCTCGGCTCGTTCAGCACGGTCAAAATTCTCATCAAAGTCCAGTGCCTCAAGGGTAGAAGCCGAGCTAGTCTCCTTGTTTGAGAACCTCGACTGATGTCTGGCCTTTGCGGCGTCAAGCATGATGTCGATTTCTCCAGCGTTGCCAAAATTTGGGCGGTTCCTCGCTCGACCAAGAATGTCCATTGCCACCCGCTTGGATTGATCTGTAGCATGAAATCCCTGCTGCTTCAGCTTCAGATTCAGTATCTGGCGCAGGGCCTCATCGCCGAAATCCTCAAATTCGAAGGCCGAAGAGATCGGGAAGCGCCGGCTGAGACCCGGGTTGACATTCTGGAACATTGTACTCATCTGATCTTTGTATCCGAGGAGCAAGACACATCGATCATCTCCAGGGACGCTTTGTATCTCAGCGACAATGGTGTCGATGACGGCTGACTTGAAGATATCTGCCGTGGAGCCCTGGCCGCCATAAAGCCCATATGCCTCATCGATGACTAGGACCTTGCCCGAAGATGCGGCTAATATGCCTTTCGTCTGTTTCTCGGATTCACCGAGATGGGCACCGACGAAATCCGAAGGGCTCTTGATGATCACTTGACATTCTGTTAGCCACTAAAGTCGATCACAAAGGTGATGGGCATATAGAGATACTCACCCTCGCCTTTCGAGAGCAAACCAAGATCCACAAGAATCGCCCCGTACAGCTTGGCGACAGTGGTCTTCCCCGTCCCTGGATTGCCCAAAAACACTCGATTCAAGGAGTATTCGATGGGCGGTTGCTCGTCAAGCTCCCTCGTATAATTCTGCTTGACGCTGTCGACAAGGGACTTGACTGCTTCCTTGACTGCCTCGAGGCCGAAAAGTTTCTGCAGCTTCTTCCAGGCCCCGCTCCCCATCAGGGCCTCCGTTGGCTCGGGACCGATGAGGTCTTCTTTGGTGAACAAGAAATCATCGGGATGTTTGCCTTGACGCCGCTCTTTCCTCAGCCTAGTCGCCTGGCGTGAGCTGACCGCCGCCAGTGTATTCTCAACCGTCCTGGCATTACCGAAACCCTCCCGGCGCCGGCCGCGACCCACCCTCCTGGTCACGATCCGAGAGTAGAGACCTCTCGAGCCGTCTTCGCAATTCATTCGACCGCCGTATTTGCTGCGCATCTTCAGCTCGAAGATTCGCAGCAGCTCCTCATCTGTATAGTCGTCAAACTTCATCTCGATGGGGAATCTTGACGGTAGGCCGGGCTGCGAAGTCGGTCAATTATTATTTTCTTGCCTTCCTCATCAAATAGGATGATGAATACACTTACATTGTGTGCGTAGAAGCTCTCCATTTGCTTTCTGTAGCCAGCAAGGATGAAAACCACCTTGCCATAGAGGTTCTCGACCTCTGGCAAGAGGTAATCCAGGACTGCACCGCCCCCGGAGCTGTTTCCGGACGTGAGCTGATAGGCTTCATCGATCAAGAGTACACCACCACCGTCGTTCATTATCTCATCTATGATCCTCTTGCAGCCAGATACCCCAGCATTGGCCAGACTAGCTCCAGTCTCTTCTTTGAAGCAACTGCCAGGAATGACGCCAAGCGAAGTAAGGAATTGAGCATAAATACGAGCAACGGTGGTTTTCCCTGGTGGAAGAGGATCAGTCACACATACATAGTAATCATGAAGGTGAATGCCCATATAGTCAGCTATGCCAGCGGAGGGAATCCCAGCGGACCACCACTGCATGGCACCAAGAACCGTACGATCGAACTTACCTGTTCCAGGATTGCCCAACATGGAACAGCCAAAACGTTCCTTGCCAAGCGAGACATCTTGCCGAATCGCCGTGTCAACCCTCGACTTGACAGCCAAAAACTCCGACTTCACTTTCTCCAGCCCGATCATGCCCATCAGCTCGTCCAGACACTCGTTCTTGGCTCCCTCAAGCTGCTTGAGATATTGCCATTCTTGCGCTGCGCCGTCGGGAAGATCTTGTAGACTGTCGGAAGATTCTGCATCAGTCGGAGGAGTCGGAGGGTCAGCCCCAGGAAACGACCCAGGCATATTGTGCTTAGCCTGTGCTTTCTCCGCCTTGAGAACCCGTTCTGCGGTTTGCTTCAAAGCAGCCAGGTCCGCTCGCTGTTGCGCGAGCGTCTTTTGCTGCTCTTCCTCGTCCTTTCGGTACCTGATCGTGCGCCGTTCGTGGTCAATCTCGTCCTGGATCTCCTGGAGCTCCCTCTTGTATGCCGCCTCGCGGGCCTGCCTCTCAGCCTCGAGCTTCAGGTCCCTCTTGATTCTCCGCTCGGTTTCCAGGTCCTCCTGTGCGCACGTACGGCACTTGTCGTTCCGCATGTGGCACGGCATCTTGAGTCTGTGGCCTCTGTTGCAGGCCCTCTCCACCTTGTGCGGACATGGCATCTTGGAGTGATCCTCCACACGGTGGCAGCGCATGTCGCAATCGTGCAGGCCGCAATTGAGAGGAGCATCGCTACAGTAGTTTGTCAGCACTCTATATATCACGGCGATCTGGAAGATCATCTCGCTCACCATTTCTCGGTACAACCGCCATCCGGGCAGCATTTGTCGAAGTCGTCTGGCTCCTGGAGAAGGAACTTTTTGTCTGGATGCTTCTCACACTTGACCGGGAGTCCGTCGTGGATGTGGTTCTTGGACTTCATAAGCTTGAAAAAGGGAGTCCATGTCTCTGTTCCCTTCTTGCTGTGCATATAGGTCTCCATGTTGCCAAACATGATGAGGCAATTTCGCGCTCTAGAAAGAAGTACGTTGAGCCGCTCGGGTGCTGCGAGGAAGCCAATGTCGCCATTTCCGTTGCTCCGGGTCAGGGAAACAATGACTATGTCGGCCTCCTCACCCTGGTAGTTATCTTTAAAAGTCAGTTATGACCAATTATTTGCGTATATTTCATGACTCACCGATGGTCGATATGCGAAGTGGTGACTTTTCGACTTTGGCAGCAGCCCTGGTCATCAAGCCTGCTTGGATTAGCTCGTGGGAGTCCAGGTCACTGAGCAGTGGGTCGACATCGTCCATGAGCATGTCTCTCACCAGGCGCAGTTGGCCGAGATATGGCGTGAGAACAACCATGTTCTTCGTGCCGTAGCCCTGTTGCGCCAAGAACCTCACGGTTTTCAAGACCATTCTTGCTTCGAAGTCGTTCTCTTTGCTGGATTTGGAGTCCTGGTCGCGACGGTCGCCGATTCTATCATTCTGCAGCTCCGGGTGGTTGTGATTGACGAAAATGACGCGGTCGTCGAGCCCGCGGATTGGTTCACGAGCCAATGTCTTTGGACCATCTTCCAAGTCTGGATATGTGAGTTCCTTAACGAGGAGTGATATATCCGGATGCATGCGGTGTTGTTTTCGCAAGGTTGTATGCGGATGTCCCTGCAGTATCAGCCGCTCGAATAGGGAGCGATTTAGGTCGTACCCGTCTCCCTTCTCAACTGTCAACTGATAATTGTTGATTTTCGGACGAAGCTGCTTGTGGTCTCCGATCTGAATGAGCTGTTTGACCGACGACGTTAAGGCCGTGAGAATGTGGCTTTCCTGAATTTCACCGGCCTCTTCCACTATCACAATATCTGGCTGCGCAGAAGCGATGAGTTTTGTGTACTTGGCAGCGGCGGTGGTTGTACATCCAATTATGCGCTTGTCGCGCAGGATTGAGACTTTGTGCTCACTGAATTGGGTGTCCATCCGCTCCTGGGTGAGATCGTACTGCCTGGAGACTTCTTGAACACGCCCAATGTTTTCCTGGAGAATGCTCGAGAACCATTTTTCAATGTATTCTTCCCGCTGTGGAGGTGCAATGTTCCACACATTTCGATGGTTCTTAAGTGCGTGTGGTCCAAACATACCGGGCCCTTGCCCACACCTCCAACGTTCGTATAGATAATCCTCAGAGATCGCTTTCCCCTTCTTTCCGACCTTCTTGTAGCCATCGTTTTCGGATGGAACGAGGAAACCCTCATAGAAATTCGAGTCGTCCTCAGAGAATTCGAGGTGATCCTGTATGTCATGGAAAGTTGGGTATGTCTGGAGGTAACTCGAGAAAGCTTTGCGTAAGTCCAGGCTTTGTTCGGCAGCTTCTTCCTTCAACCTGTCAATAGCAGCCCAAGCATCTCTGGTTCGTCGGTATCCGGAATGTTGCTTGGACAGAAGCAAAGAAGCAGTCCTCGGCGTGGACTTGGAGCCCAGTCGAACCATGGACTCTTCTTCGATGCCAAGATCTAGCAGCTCCTCGAGGAATTGATCCTCAGCGTGGTTGGTGTACGTGATGACGAGGATCTTGTAGTTTGTTTCCCGAATGATGAAATGAGTTGCAAGTGCACCAATGAATGATTTACCGGTACCTGATAAAGTCAGTTTTGAAGTGCCTTCAGAATGGCTCGCGCCGAACTAAGGGCTTCCATAGGACATCCCAGTCAGGGGTGGGAAGTGTGAATTGATGGGATTGGGAGGTTATGATGATCACAGGAAGAAGGATGGGAGAAATCAAGAGAGCCTCGTAACTAACCTGGAGGGCCTTGAATAACGCTGACCTTCCTAGAGAGCGCGTTGATCAAAGAATGACGCTGAGAGTAATCCAGTTGGAATGTCTTGGTGACATGACCATTCTTGATTTTGATTGATACACCCGCGTGGTTTGAATCAAGCCGTTCAGTGATCATCTGTATGGCCTTGTGTGGAATGAAGTCATCTGTAGCTTGTGAAGCGTCCAGCAGCTGCTCCTCTAGAGGGAGTTCCTTCATGCTCTTGAGGCGCTCCAGCACCGGCTCGTACGCAAAGACAGGTGTATCCACCAGGGTGAATCTGACGTCTTGCCTGGTTCTTAGGGCCAAGAGCGCCTTTTTCAACGCCTGGTGGTCTGTGAACTGTAGGATGACCACCGGGGGAGACTCGAGAAGACCATCAATCTCACGGTCAACAAAAGCAAAACCGAAGATCTCCTGCCCTTGATACAGAGCGCCGAATGCTTGGTGGCGAAGATAACTCTTGTTGTCCTCGAGCCACTTCTTCTGAGCACCTTTGTGCTTCTTCCCAAGTTCCTCCAGACCTGCACCGCATCGGAGCGCAAGGGAACACTTCTTCCGTGCCTTTTCGTCCCCTAGTTCCAAAAAAGCCGGCCAGAGCTTGCGAAGTGTGAGAGCCGACCTTCTCCCGCTCTTTCGGCCTTGTGCAATTTGCCAGTCACTCCTCAATTCGCCCAAGAGGTCCTCTCGAGTCAAACGGTAAGTGTTATCCAAGTGCACTGCAGCTCGCTCTGACATGTCTGTCTCGAAGACCTCCTTGACTTGACGGTAGAATGGCCGATCACCTGAAAGGAACTCGTCGGTGGTCGGGTAGACCGCGACCTTTCTGAAATCCGCAAAATCGTTGTCATGTCTCCCACCCGGACCAAAGCCATCAATGGACTTGCTGCTGGGAGATGTTTGGAGTTGCAAGAGGCGCTGGATCTTGTAGCCTATCTTCCGGGTCTCCGGCGACGATGCTTCGATGAAACGCCTGCTTTGGTCCATGGGCACGACGTCGGTGAGAATATCGACTTCTGCAGTCTCAGGCAGGGAAAGAAGAGCGAGGCAAAGCCAGGAAAACACCCGGAATGCCTCCTCATCGAGAGCACCACTCCGAGCGGCAGTGACGAGCTGGTTCCAGAAGGTGGGCGGCTTGGCAAGGGCCACGAGGGCGCGTTGGAGAAATTGCCCACCAGCGAGGATGCTCAACTGGGCGTCATCCAGGTATGCAAGGAAGCGTAGTGTTTGTGTCTGCAGGAAAGAGACTGACAGGTCCACCCGCACGGCCAGTTGCAGGGCCTCGATACCATGTTTGCTGGCAACGATAGCCTCTACGCATGAGCTCGGCGCTGCTTGAGCTTGTGCAGCCTCAAAGAACAGTTTCGCATCTTTGGAAGACAGGACTTTTCGGTTCCCGTTGAGGACGTTGCGAAATAGACCAGCGAGTCGGCCAGCCCTGACAGAGTCTGCCGTGTCCTGACTGGTGAGGGTCATGTTTGATATGAAGAGTCTGATTCAGGCCCGGAAGTCGAAAAGCGACCTAGCTAGAACAATTGAGAAGTATGAGGAGAACGAAAATTCAGTGACATTATATAAGTGTGGATGATGTTGAAATTCCAGGCCACGAGGGCTGGGCTATTCGTGAGAGTTTGGCCTGCAGATAGGGAGACAGTAATTCGAAAGAAACAAAGACATCAAAGCCTTACTGAAAGCCTGACAACAACCATGTACTACCTACATGCGTCAAGACCGAGGTGAGACAAATGATGGTGGACGGCCATTCGTTGGACATCTCATCCGTTGGGTGGAAGGTAGGCCTCATGCATTGCCAAATCAATGGGGCTCAGCATGAGGCCTACCGCCCAGCCGCCCGACCGCAGGAGGGGACCCTGTCGTTGGTTCATCGTGACGGCCTCCGACATTTGAAATGCAGATACGGACGAATGCCAGTTCTCAAAATACCAATGCTGTGTATTTGACAAGGATTGCACCTCGCTGCCTGCTGCTGGAGCAAATAAACAGCCAGGGGGGGATGGGCAAACAGACGCCGATCAAGGCCAAACACTGATTTGACCGACACAGACGGAAAGCCCAGCCAACTGAACGGAATAAGTCAAAGGATCCGAGGAACACTCCTTCTGGACACCTGGGCAGACTGAGTAGCTGCATTGATGGTATGTGTAAATACACCTCAGAACCTGGCGGGTGCCACACCACATGGCTGCTC
This sequence comes from Diaporthe vaccinii, assembly GCA_039880775.1. Lineage (NCBI taxonomy): Eukaryota > Fungi > Ascomycota > Sordariomycetes > Diaporthales > Diaporthaceae > Diaporthe > Diaporthe vaccinii. Next base: position 315,844 of record JBCEDN010000021.1, read on the forward strand.
TTTAATTGTCCTTTATGTTCCGGACTTGCTCAACGACATCTCAGATATATTTCGTCCATATAGCCTCACAACAACGGTCTTAAAGCATGCCAGTGATGTCGAGCTCTAGAGAGTCTTCTGGCAACCAGTCATGGCAAGACGGGGGAATTGGACGCCGACATGGAGAGTTTAAAGGCACAGGAGGAGTTTTCCAGGGCTTTGGTAGACCTGCCCGCAGAAACTTCTGGACTGGCGCATCAGAACAGCCTTCCAACCCTGAGCCTGCTCTGGGGTGTCTGCTCACCACGCTCAACCAGGCTGATTTCGCAAAGGCCGCGGTGAAATATGAGCCGGACTCGCGCATCACGGACTGTATGACCGTGACCTCATACAACTGGTTGGACAGGGCCAAGCCAACAATTGTTGTCCCAGGTAAGTCTGACTTCTCTTTCGACCCGTTCTTGACTGAAACAAGTAGGCAAACCTGCGAAGTGGACCCCGCTGGTTGAGCCACGACAGCTCAAGCCTGACGATGGGCAGTACTTCCGCGACCCCAATGCCGCGCATCATCCAAAGCATCCCATGGAGCCCACGATTCTAGCCGTGTTGGCTCAGAATGCACATGATATAAGAGATAGTGATGTCGTCGCCTGCGGTAGTACTCTCGGAAACCTTCTCCGGTTCATCCGGGGCGAGGACAAGCAATTCAGGTTTCTGGTGGAACTCGTCGAGGGGGCCGTCTTCTTCGTTCGCAGGGAGAACACACCGCATGAGCTCATACCGAATGTCCATGGATACGGTCACTCGTTTCCAGAGGCTTACACAACATGTGAGCCTGACGTTAAGGGATCTGTATCGCACCAGCGAGTTCTCTCGTACCGATTTGGTGGACTTGGCTTCCTGGTGAGATTTGAAGGGGACGGCTACATTTTGGCCGAAAGCGAAGATGACATGGACACTCACGCTGGTTCATCCCAAGCCACTGAAGGAAACGCGAAGGTCGCAATCGAAGGGTTAGCAGTTGCACTCGGCCAGAGTCGTGTAACTGCTTCTGCGCCATCTGCTGTCTCGGAATTGGCGGTGTCCTCTGCTGGAAAACTGGTCGACCAGGAGCGCGTCTTCGATCTCAAGACTCGCTCCATCCGGAAAAAAGAGGCGACAACGTTCGAGGACACCTTTGGCGACCAGCTGTCTCGATTGTGGGTGTCGCAAGTACCCAAGTTCATTCTGGCGTATCACGACCGGGGAAAATTCGAGGATATCACCGTGAAGGATGCACAGAAGGACGTCAAGGCCTGGGAGAGGGAACAGGCTCGCGTCCTATCGCGCCTTGCTGCCCTCATCCATCACATCATCGGCCTCGTCAGGTCAAGGCCCGATGGGAAGCTGGAGCTCCGTCACGCAAGAGCGGGTTCACTGGAGGTTCGTGAGCAGCTGGCAGATGCTGGTGCCGCGTTGCCCGACGCCGTGAAGGTCTTGTGGGCCAAAAGAAGATGCATTTCTGATGGTGTGGATAGTGAGGGAGAGCATCTTGGGCACGTCGAGGACCTCGACTATGGCCGAGACGACGATGATGAGGGGGGCTTATTTGGTTGGGATGAACGGTCGGAGCCGGATTTCACTGCATGCTCTGCAGATGATTGTGGATACTGTGGACGATGCTCGTACTAAGGCAGGACTCGGCTCGAAATTGCAAGTGTCTCCGAGTCTATCGGGACGGACGAGTAATCTTTCATTATGCCCAAGGCTGAGTCGATGTTGAAAAGTCGTCAGGAATGGGGCGGGCGTTCCTTCCTCGGGTGTATTTGCTGCCGACAGCTGGGTCCCAGCTGCCAGAAGAAGGTAGGCAGACGTTGGCACCATTGCCAGCAGTTGCTAGATTGAGAACCACCTTTCCTTCTTCTTGTTAGCTAGCATTGGCTCTTTCAACAACTATCTCGTATTTGAGCGCGACATTGGAGATGCAGTGGCCCTTTCGACAGACTCAGGATGAAGTGCAGATGCAGCCGACTCGGCAGACTCACAAGCCCCGGGCGACCGACCAACCCGCCCACCTCGGGATTTCAGTGGCATCGCTGCCACTACCATATACTTGATCGCGATATATCCCAACGATCTGCTGCCCATCGCGTTACCAAAAGCAGTAGCAGTAGCAGCAGTAGCAGCAGCAGCACTACAGAGACTGGAAGCCATGGCAGCGGTGTACAGTCATGAGATTGCGCCCCAAGCGAAAATGTTTGTGGCACAGCGCCGAGATACCAGCCAGCCAGCCAGCCAGCCTGTAAGCCGGCCTGTAAGCCTCGTCGAATCTAGCCGAGGCCTGCCAGCGTCACACGAGGACATCGAGGCACACCGAACAGGCAATATGGCTACTACGAAGTACTGTCAGCGAAACTTTTGACCAGTACGGAGCAGCACCAAGGTCAGCCAACCAGATATGCTTTGTGGCATCAGGAGCCAGAATCCCACCTTGTGACAGACAGCGCCTGATAAAGGGTAGCGTTGCCATTCGTCTGTCCCTATCCTCCTTGACAGAGCCATACAGCATGGACTTTAGCTAATCAAGAAGGTGCTGGGAAAAAAGCACAACCTTGCCAGCACCCTGAGGCGGTGAAGACGTGAGCAAGGCTTGGCTTCCACGGATTGCTACATTTGGTGCAAGCAATAGACGCAGGAGGCCTAGTAGACTCATGCCATTCAGCCAGGTCATGTTGATGCTGAATCGTCATGCGATTATGACAATCAGCAACAGCCTGCAGAGATCGATAATGTGACCATCACGGTAGGGAGATCTTGGAAACAACCGCTTCGCATGTGCACGCCTGCAGCCACTCAACTGTTTCCGGCCCGCGCCATATCCAGAAGTGGCCGCCACTGGGAGTTACGTGTCTGCTGTGGTTGACCCCAGACCCCGCGTCTCAACCCCACGCCCGCCGCCTCTGTGCCCCCGGTACCTAAACTGGAGGACCGAGGACAAGCGTGACAGAAGCTGCCAGTCAGGCTTTCAGGATGACCACAGACTCTACGATAGCCATCTTCCTGACCACACCCCGCAACTTTGTTGTGGCCCCTGTCTGCATCCCCAGACGTCAAGTGCAGTGAACGCCGTTACGTCAAAGCCAATCCAGCGGATGGCCTGGCAGGCTGCCAGGCTGCAAAAAAAAAAAAAAACCGCCGCTAGCTAAGTACCAAAATCAAGACCACACCACGCTTCCAGCTATTTAACTATCAAAACCATCAATTCTAACAAAATCTTTGGCATATTATAAGTCATAAACCTATTGTCGATATAGAGATATAATAAAAATCAAACACATATGATTTAGTTGTGAAATGATCGCGATATTAAAATGAAGGGTTGTGGTGGTACTTGGACCTACTGGCGTTTTTTTTCGCAGCCCGGCAGGCAGGTTGGAGCCATTTCAGCCAAAATTACACTATATATACGTACAGGTACCGTGCGTCGAGCGTGGGGGGACGGCCCTATTCACCTGTCGTGGATGCATTGGCCAATGCAACAAGCACGCGACATCCGAGCCGTGGCTGGGTAAATACTGTCTCGGCTGGGGTGCCATCAGAAGCCTTGTTATTGGAGACGCACAGGATGCCCAGAGACGCATGCTGATCATCAAGATCAAGATGATTGGATTGTACAGTATTAGATGGGCACCTCGCAGACCAAGTCAAGACCACAGGCAGTCGAATAGCCCTCTGGCTCCGAGCCGCTCCAAGCGTCAGCTGCGTCACCGGCGACTCCATAGACTGGATGGTGTCAATCGGCCGCCCTCCGATTCGGTGGATCGACCACTTGCGGAGCATTTCGACGCGATGAGATGCGATGTCCTGCATCTGCATTTGTCCGTCTTATCGATAAGTAGGGAACCGTTGCACTGGATATTTTATTCAGGGACCCTCAGGGACGTCTTGGTCGTCGGCCTATCCGACTACGTAGTCTGTCTACGGTCCCGGGCTGGCCGCGTTGTGATGGATATCGCAGCAACATGGCGGGTGCAGACAGCCAACTCCGCCGATCCCCCGGAACCGCCCATCAAAGGCGCATTCATCCGCCTTCTCCATCAGCCTTGGGCGCCAATCTTGGCTGATTCTGACTCCCATATCTGACGTTGAATTTGGGTTGCAGAAATACAAGGCAAGGCATTGGTCGCCTCCACTGACTCGGCTCCGATCCATTACGTGACGAGAATTCAACCCTCTATGCGGGTGCCGGCACCATCCTTTCCCTGTTACCTAATGACCACCCCCCTTCCGGCATTTCCTCGCACCCCATCGCCGTCGGTGTCGCTGGTATCCTCGACATGCCATGTGCCGCCTGCAGTATCGCGCCTGCCAGCTTCAGCCGCATTGGACTCTGCCAACCGCGCTGCCAATGCCCGCAAAACAGCTGCCCCCGGCCTTCTCGCCTGCTGTTAGCGACCCCGGCCCGGCCTGAGTCCTGTCGACTTTTACATCCGAGGCGGCCCCAGCCGGCTTCCGAACATTTGCAATTGTCATTATGAATTTCATCCATGATAAAGGTCACGCTTTTGACTGCCCGTTATCTTTCCCGCATCACATCGCAACGTTGTCGGTCTTGGTAAACGCTGACCGACATGAAACACCACTATCGCCCCGAGTCTGTTGAAGATGAGGTCGATCATCGGGCCCAATGCCACAGACCGCAGACCCCAATGACCACACCTCAGCTAACAACCGCCTTTGCTTTCACGCAGAGACGGGGCTAGTATGGCGGGGCCCCGGCACCGCGCGACATGGATGAAGTCTGTGTCTTTTCTGCCGCGCGCTCGTGCGACTGACTCTCTGGGCAGCCCGTCTGTCTCATTGCACTGCCAACAGCATAGCTTCCCAGCAAGGAAACGGCCGACTTTCTAGCTCATCAGGACAAGTACTGTATCACAAGCATTTCTCTGCCTTGCACCGTTGGATCCCCCCCAGATCCGTACGTAGCCCACCCAAGGTTTTGCCCTGCTCCTCCTGGTACACCTGTGAGCCCGAATTTCCCGGGGGCTCGTGAGACGGAAAGAATATCTCACCTCTTTTTTTTTTTGATTACCATACCGTCGTTCTCACACCTCTCTTTCTTACTCTCCCCAGCAACACCCTCCTCGCTTTCTGCCGTCGCCAGCTGCGTGCCACCCTTCTTCATTCACCTTTGCATTCTCTTGCGCACCTTATCGCCGGCAGAGGAGAACAAGACGCGGGCACAAGACCATAGGCTATCATTCGCCCAGAGGAGCTATGCTTGACGGAAATAATTCTCAATACAAATGACACAGATAAGCCAAGCTTATCTCATCCCGGTCTCGATCATCACCTGGGAACCCCTAGCCCTCGAGATCTGGCCCAGCATCTCGCACGCTCCAGGTCCTCTCTCTGCTGTGCACAATTTCCACGAGGACTCGCTCTCATTTTCATCCAAGCTGGTGCCCGCGGAGCAGTTCCCAGTGATAAGGTCATACGAGTGGCTTGTTCCTGCAGGCTTGCAACTCCCATACCGCGGCACTTGTGCATTCCCCGATAGCCACAAGATATCGCGGTCAACGGGCACGGCGGTATAGGCCGGGCACAGTATAGCCACCTGCATCTTGTGCGCCGTGGTACGGGACGTGCATATCGTCAGCACGATAAGCTCCTGGGTACCTGACTTCGCCTCGAGTTATATCCATCCCCGCGGCCCCTGTACTCAGTATCCATCCCGTTCCCATCCCCCGGACGTCCTTATCTACAGGCCCCTTATCAGACATCGTCACCATAACTTTTGCCACCGCCGTACCCCATCGTGCTGTTCTTTCTAGCTGGGGAACAAGCCGCGGCTCCTATTTGGCTGTCATATTTCGCTGACAGCACCGTGCCAGCCTGGGTTGCCTAAGCTGGACTGGCCTGGCGAATTACATCACACCACCTGCAAAACAATCATCCACCCCCCAAAGAGCCTATCTAAGAGATATCAGCGCAGCGGCACCGTCACCGTGCGACGAGGACCCCCAATATTTTTGTCTTGGTGTCTGCGGCCAACAAGCCCGTGAGACGGGACGCACATACGCTGGTCGTGATAAGCGGACCATTTCGAGCCCCGTGTCGCTTGGACACATCCTGGGCAAGGTGACCGCTCACACCTGCTGCCGGGACTAGGTCGAAACTTGATATTTGTGGCTGCCGGCCTTGTTTCTTCCCCTCGACCTTCAGTATGTCGATACCAAGCGCCATTTCCAGGACGGCTCCCATAGCCATTGCACCTAAGCCCACACGGTTCTCGACGACTGGCCGTCCTGGCAATATCCACACAGACACATATTCCGGAAGCTTCAACAACAGCGGCTTCGACACACCGGATTCTTTTGGATCTCCGTCGACAGGGATTCCCGCCTGGCCTTGCGAGGCTTGCCAATTACGCCGAATCAAGTGCGTGATGAGCGACGACGACGATGCTTGTATCTCCTGCCGGACCCGGGCCACAGAATGTTCGTTGGTTGGTAGTCCGCCTCCTCGGAAACGCAAATTGCATGGCGATCATAGCGAGAGCAGGAGCAAAAGAGGGTCAGTGACTTCGCCCATACTCAAATGACATTCCACATGCCCATCTCCTCCCAATCTTCACGGGCCGCAGCGTATTGCAAGCCTTATCTACATTTGCGAGCGCCTTTGCTGGGATCAGGCCCCTTACCCCGTATGTGACCACACATCGACTGACATTTGATTGGCCCCGATCTAGCTCACCTGGAAGGTATGATAACAGGAGTGGGCGTCAGCAACACTCCAGCTTGTCCAGCACTGCCGCCAGTAATTCTTTCATCGAAGAGATGGCCAACTTCGGAGGGCCAACTCTTCTCAAACGCAGTCTTGGGCTGCAAGAGGACCGGTACAGCCAGTACGTCGGGCCCACAACGGACTTTGAGCCGTCCTTGATCAACCTCTCTACCTTTGACCCTCACGATGAAAGCCTCCTATCACGAGGAACGCTCCGGAAGGTCAGCGACGATGACACCTTCTTGCTCCTCCCGGACAAGAACACGCCAGGGTACGAGCACATCTTCGATGACATCGACGAGATTGAGAGTGTCGTCGCGCCGCACGGGAAGAAGCTCGTGGACCTTTACTTCCGCATCGTCCACCCAGCCTACCCAATCATCCAGAAGAATGTCTTCTACGAAAAGTACGAGCGCTCCCCCAGGGAGTTCTCGCCACCCCTGCTCGCGGCCATGTACATCCTGGCCATCAACTGGTGGGACCAGGACGATGATCTCTCATCCCTCCCCCGACCCAATGTCAGGCGGTTAGAAAGGCTCGTCCGCACGACACTGGCCGACGCAATGTACCGGCCAAAGCTGTCCACCGTTCAAGCGGGGCTGCTGCTTTCGCAAAGACCCGAAGGTGACCAATGGGCACCGACGGCACAACTGATCGCCATCGCACAGGAGCTCGGGTTGCACCTCGACTGCTCGCACTGGAAAATACCTCTGTGGGAACGGGGGCTGAGGAAACGACTCGCCTGGGGCCTGTATATGCAGGACAAATGGGGCGCACTGATACACGGGCGGCCTTCTCACATCATAGCCTCTCAGTGGGCAGTCCAGCTCCTAGGGCCGAATGACTTCCCCGACGTGGAGTGGGAAGAAGACGACGCAGACGGGAGGGACGACATCGACAAGGGTCGCACACTCTTCTCGCAAATGGTCCAGTTAACACAGATTATGAGCGAAATCCTCGAGACCTTCTACACCCTGCAGGCCATGCAGAATGTCAACAACGCCGGGTCACAGGGGACCCACCTCGTGCTCTCGCTCGCAAAACCGATCCAGCTGAAGCTGAAGGACTGGTATGCGGCGCTCCCGGCGGCGATCCGCATGGACTCGACTTACCAGACGCCCGTCGCCAACGCAAACTCGAACCGTCTGTCGAGTATCGGATACCTGCACCTGGCCTACTTCGCCACCGAGATAACCCTCCACCGTCGCATCGTCAGGTCCCTGGCGCAGACGCACCCGGCCCCGTCGTCGAGCGACTCGGGCGCCCCGCCTACCACAGCGTCTTCGGCGGCGTCATCCAGCGACAGCTACATCCTACACATCTGCCGCAACGCGGCCAAGGCGCGGCTGATCTCGGCCATGGACTTTGTCAATCGGCTGACGCCGTCGCACCTGCGCGCGTTCTGGTACTTCGCGTCCAAGACCAACTTCGCGCTCATCGGCACCTTCGGCTCACTGCTGTGGGCGACCAGCCCCGGCCGCGAGGAGGCCGAGTGGTACCGCCGCCGCCTGGGCGAGTACCGCTGGACGCTCTCGGTGTCTTCCAAGCCCGGTGAGGGCCGCGGCCTGACCGAGTTCGCCATGGGCATGCTTGACATCTCCACCGGCCTGCTCAAGAAGCTGCCCGAGAAGCCCACCACCATGAGCCGCTCGGGCAGCCTGACGGGGCTGGCAGGCGCGTCCGGGGCTAGGCGCACTAGCCTGCTCGCGCTGGGCGGTGGGGGAGGCGCCGGCATGAGCATGGGTAGCTTCGGGTCCGGCAGCTACGTCGTCTCTGGGGTCGGGGGCGGCGCGGGCGGCGCGGACGGCGGCCTGATGGACCTCGACACGAGCGGTGGCAGCGGCGTGCCCAGCGGGATGCACTCTCCGCGTAGCCAAGGCGACGACGCGGACCGCAGCGACGACAGCGGGAGCTCCGACGAGGCGATGGGCTACGGCGGCTTTGCGCCGACGGCGGGTATGGCGAGCATGGCGGACTGAACGCGTCGGGCTCGATTCAGTCCTGGCCAGCTTGGCTCAGACATCTGAGTCGGGCCTCGGGATGCCGGCTACCCGGAACTGTTCGCGACGGAAATGATGCACTCTACAGTTGAGACTCGTAAGAATCGAAGGCTCGAATTGCTGCGAGAATGGTGGCAAGAAGCCTATTTAACAACGCGGTGTCGTCCGTTGATCACTTCCCCCTTGTAGGGGCAGGGGCGGCCGATGAGCCGCACTCAAGCCACGCTCACGACATATGGCGTGCTCAAGATGTGTGTTTGGTACCAACGACTCACCACCCACCATATACGGATTGGATATGCGGGCCGCTTATATGCGGCCTCCGAAAGTACAGTAGACTGTTACACATAAGGGGACTGGGAAAGCGCGAGGGAATGTTATCTCTGAGTAACGGGAATGCGTGCGATGCAACAGGTTACTGGCGTCGTCTTTCAAACCCCCTCGCCCCCATCTGCCCTCAAGCTCACCCATGCTACTCATGTAGATATTATTGTGGTGGTGCGCAGGCTGGGACTGGACATGTGTGTATGTTTTCGGATTATGTTTACGTTGTAGATGATTGATGGGTTGGACGAAAATCAAGCGAGGCATCTTTGGGGGGGGGGAGGTGGGTAGGGTATTCCTCTTTCCCTGGTTTCTTTTCTCTCTTACCTTGTCCACCTGTCTGTCTCGATCCTGCATTGGTAGCAGCTCTGTCGCAAATACCCTCCTGTTATATAGAGATGTCTGCAATTTCCTCATCACCACCCTGTATCAAATCCGTGTTTGATGGCCATCGCGATGGTGAGAGGCTTGATTCGACACATGTGCATGCTTCGAAACCACATAGTGGGTATGCGTCTCTCCATCTTTCGGGCAAGAGGGCTGCAGCATGTGTATGGCGTGCCCCGCTTGCTTTCTTGCTTCCAGCGTTGACCACTGGCCATCGCCATGACTTCCTCAGCGCAGCCCTGTTGGAACAGGACAGCGGACTGCAACGAAGCATTGCCTGTCGCCCGTCGCTCGCGAAGACCAGTCGAAACTGTGATCCACCCGCCCCCCCCCCCAAAAAAAAAGAAAGAAAAAAAAACTCCCCACGACCATTGTCTCCCAAGTCCATGGCGAGACCTCTGGATATCATTGACAGACTTTGTTCATAAGTCAATGTCCCTCAAGGTCCTCTTTCTGGCCCGGCCAAACCCATGTTTCGTTCAACATTCCGAGGACCGCCGTCTTACCCACCCAAACAGGGGCCGCCACGGCCCGCTCGGTTGGCCTCTGCCGCTCGGATTCCGGGGTGGATCCCATGAGCTGCCCAAGCTTTATTTACGTAGCAGGTCCCCAGAGGAAATCTCTCATCGCAAGCATCTAAGATGCTGTGCCCGGAGGCTCAGCTGTGTCCCCATATATATATATATATATATGTATATAGATAGGAGGCAGTACAGCTTGCTTCCTTCTCTGCGTGGAAATATATCATGGCCGACCGGCACATGTCCTACCGAACGCTAGCTGCGGACATGTCATCTGGTGGGGCTCGGCAGCACACCGAGCCTATATACGATACACGCGAGTTCTGACTCGATCCCGTCGAATTTTTGAGAGCTGGGGAATATGACTTCGGAGTATAGCCGGGGCCGGGCAGAGGTCGCTGGTTCTCCTGGCTGCCGGGGATGTAACCTCTCTCTCCTTTCTCACACGTACGTGAGCAAACGGTCGAGGCTTGTTCACGTCGACACGTATCAGATGAGTGGTCACCAGGCTTGCCAGCAGATTCTTAGGTACTGATTAAGTCTGGTGTGCTGCCAGCGCCACAATCCATGCAATGCATATTGTACTGCGTTAGTTATACCTGCATTGTGGTTCGTTCGTCCAACACGTGGGCCGCATTGCAACCATGGCACTGGTTTGCCTCCTCGGGCCCCGTGGACAGTTCAGCCGCTCGACTGCGACCCGCAAGTAATCCTACAGTAAACTGGGATGACGGTTAGTGCTCGGACTACTGAGGCCAGTGTCCCCTCGATCTGACTGGTTTCGTAAGGAAAAAGGGCTGAAGACGGATCGAAACAGCTGCGGCTACTGCACGTCTAAGAATAACCTTAAACACTCTCTCTCTTAGCATCTGCGGAAGAGACCAAGATACTGGAGAAACGCGTGCCATCTTTGGTGATAATTCTTTCGATATAATTTTCTTCCATGGCACTTGTCTCTAACCTACTCGGTGCCAAATACGACAACAACCCACAGGCCCTAACCCCGGCACTCCACCATCGCCTCACTTGGCCATGGCCTCTGTCCCTGGTGCATGATATCGAGTCAGGGCCATGCTGCCCTTCCTGAAGGGTCATATCGGAACATGATGGTATAGCACGCTTGTCGGGCGGTTGCCGTGAAGGGCAACCAAGAAAGGCGAGCGGGCGGCTGATCGCTCTCGCGGCAGGGAGACATTGGTCCTCACCTGGGCAGGCCTCCACAGAAGCAGGTGAAGGGGGTTGTCCAAACCATCTCGACCGAGCTCGCCAGGCCCTCCGGGCCCTCCGGAGCAGGTATAAGAAGTCGGCCGTCGTTCCTGCTCGAGTCGATTGGGACATCCTCCAGCAGCAGGTCCAAGATCCTTCAAAGCCACCCTACAGCCCTAGAACTCCCTATCATACCAAATTCCCCATCCCAACTTCGAAAATGGTCGCCAGTGCGCTCACGGCACAGGCCTGCACGTACTGCCAGTGCAAGTTCCAAGACAGCAGCCACTGCTGCGTCTACTCGGTGAGCAGCCACAGCCCGCGACCCCCTGATCTGGAAATAAAAGAAGAGGAAGAGGAATAAGAAGCACTTGAGGACTGACAAAAGCGCCTGCGCGCACCACCACAGGATGCCGCGGTCGGCAACCAAGACTGCACTGCCATCTGCGCCAACGCCCACCGCGCCGACGGCGTGAGCAACAGCGACGGCACCGCGGGTACGGCTTGTAACGCCGGTGGGAAGTATGAGTGCATCTCCTTCATCACGGCGCAGGGCCGCACGCCCTGCTACAAGCAGTAGGGAGAGGTCTTGGTAGAGTAGGACAGGGGGTGTTTGTAAGCGGAGGATTGAGGTCTGTGACCTGGGCCGGACGGAAGACAGGGGGGGGTGCCGACGCGACCAGAGCCGATTTGGGCATGCTTCAGATGTACATAATGAGTGACGAATCAAGTGTACATATTGCTGTGTTTGTTCTGCCTGGACAGTGGACAGAGCCAGCCCATTGGGCCAAGGGTCTGAAGGCATGTTACCTCGGACCACAAGGCCCAAGGTGGTGGATGACGGAGCCAGTGAACCCGTGGGCCATCTCGCCGAGAAGCAGCCGCATATTGGCGTCAGCAGATGCGCGTAGCACAAGAACACAAGCTTTTCCGGGACTCGCAAGGTGCAGGCACGGCAAGCCCTCGCCGTGCGTGTAAGTGGACAGCCCCAGCTGATCGACCCGTAAACGACCAACGGGGGTCCTCCTGGACTGACTCGATGTTCGTGAGGGTTGCCCAAAGAGGTGCTTCGGTTGTCCCATGGTCCGCGGAACTTGCCGGTCAGAACATCACATCGACGTTGCCGACGGTCAAATTATCGGTATATCGGACAAGGGCCCAACCCATTGCCTTCTTCGCACTCTGTTGTTGTCCAGAAGTAATCCCTTGGCCGTGCAGTTATCTCTTTTTGTTGAGAGGTGTAAGAGGAACTTCTAGTGTGACACTCTCCTATTACGGACAGCCAATCTTCAGGAGCTTCTGTACGGCCGGGTAGGTATGCTCCTGTGACTAAAGGCTGGTGTCAAATCCGATAGCCATCGTGCACATCGGTGGTAGGCGCGGTCTCATGGGGATCGATGGAAAAAGCGAAATGATATTGACTCCTGATCCGACACGCTCACAGCTTCTTCCCTCGCCATGATCCTGCGTCTTATTCCACAACCGCGGGTATACCAAGCACCAAACGCCATCTATGCACCCTGATCATAGCATAATTCCAACCACCGGCCTGGCGCCCCACCCGACTCCCGTTATCCTCAAGTGCCCCTACTGGTCCCGGATGGCATCATAAACAGCACCGAGATGCCCCAGGCCGAGCTCCTTCCGAGGGTACGCCAGAACCTCCGTGTACTTGAGACCGAGGTGCGCCGTCAGCACCTGCAGCAGCCTCGTGCCGGCGGCGGGCCCCACGGCCCAGCAGGACCGCGCGCGGTACAGGAGGACGGCGTAGTATGCCAGCACGGCGACGAGCTCCGGCAGGCCCGTGGAAAGGGCCTCGACGAAGGCATCGGGGACGGAGAGGGCCCACCAGATGGGCAGGTGTTCCGGGGTAGCGGTGGCCGCGGTGCTGCCGCCCTCGGCGGAGGCGGCGGACGACGCGTCGTTGCCCATGTCGATGGCGACCTGGAGCCCGTCCACGGCCGTCAGGCACGCGGCGAGCACCTCGGGCGACAGGCCCTGGAGGGCGGCCACCCTCGCGAGCAGGGCGTCGGTCTCGTGGCCGGCTGGTTGTCTCTCCGCCATCGCGCGGCCGTGCTGCAGGAGCGGCTGCGGGTCGGAGGAGGAGTGGGCGAGGTCCGACGCGGCCAGCGCGTGGTTGTTCACGCTGCGGTGGAGTCGGATGTAGTCGAGCCACCTGCCGAGGAAGTCTTGTAGCGAGCTGCGCTGCTGGCACTCGTCCGCTTCGGGCTGCGATGCTGACGGCTCGTCGAGGGCGGTCAGGGTGTCGCACAGCCCGTGGGTGCCCAGCATCGCCGAGAAGGCCAGAGTTGGCGTGCTTTGCCTTGGATTCGTGAGCGACGGAAGCATGGGGCTTGAGGCGTTGAATATCGTGATGGCGTGCGTCTGGAGCTGCAGGGCCAGTCGAAGGTAGGCTGCCCTCTTGTCGTCGTCGGTTGCATGTCTGCTCTTGTCACGAGCTGATATCGCTAGGAGCTGGTGCATAAGGTAAGGCACATGAACCGAGTGCTCCAATGTGCTGCTTTTCATCGCGGCCGCCATCTCTGGAGTCGCAAGACAGAAGAAGTAGTTGCTGGAGGGTGGTTGCGAGAAGTGTTGGTACAGCTCGAGATGCACCATGTTGACATTCGGATCGTCCCCACCCGAGCCTTTTGCTGCAAACACTGTCGGTCTTGGTCCTGTGAGACCTGCTCCCAGCCCTCGACTAGCCACCGCCACAGGCGGTGGGGGCGAATAGTCCGAGGATGCCGTCGGACATGCTGCTGAGGTGCTCACAGGGGATCTCCGGCTCGGAGGCGAAGCAGCACCGCTTGCTGGATACGAGCATGAGCGTTCTGCTATACCGCAGTTCAGACAGCTGGGTCGGGTCTCATCGCACTGTTATGGGGAGAAAGTCAGTGTAAGTTAGTTGTTCCTGTCCTTGTTTGTGAGCGTGGTATGCTATCCGCCCCGGAAGACAGCAACGACCCCCAAGGCGCCGTCTTGAGTCGAGCTCAGGAGCTGCCTATCTCCGCAGGGTCCACCATACAATTCTCCATGATAGATGGGGGCATCACAAACCTTGATGTGTCGCCTCTTGCACTCAAGACAACCTCGTCTTGACTTCTTGTGGCTTCTGCGCAACATCTTTGCAGCGGCTCCTTCGATTGGCGCCATGTTATGCAGGTTGGTGTCATCCGGGACCGGCTCAGGACTGGAGGGACGAATACGTGTATTCATAAAGAAGGTAGCGGATCCGTAGCGGCAGGAAGACTCGTAAGTCTTGACGCAAACTGCGGGCCATCCTCGCGGTGGGACGACCAATATGGAGTGCACTGGGCGACTGGGGTACTTATAAGGTATCAAGGAGCAAGGACTCAATTTACCCAGCTTTGCGCTGCCGTCTGTCCTGCGAACTCTAACAATTAGACGGGGGGTAAAGAAATTGGCATTGCGAATTTCAGCTCTAATAAGTCCAGTCTAGCTGCGGACTATTTGGGTGTTTTTGGTCTCCTTGTCAACACGGCCTGAGGTAGAATCATTGCTGGCGTTGTACAGTCCTCAATCTGCACTTTGTTACGACCATTCTGAGGATTATCTCGGTGGGATCGATCGACAGAAAACCTGAAAAGTGTTAATCCGGTACAAAATCGCTGGTGATGCTCAGCAGGGCCTGAGTAGTCCGCCCCGGGTCCCCCACCGGGATAAACTGCCTCTTTCAAGCGAGCTACACTGGAGCTTTCCTCTTGGCGGAAGAGGTCAGGCCCACGGTCCCACATACCGAGTCGAAGCTTCTCTTTTGAGTTAAATCTGAGCGACGTCTGCCACAATAGACCCCTCGGGTTGTCCGAGCTCGGGTCGGGCATAGGAGCATGTACGCGTATACCGTCGTAGTACGACGTTTAACCTTGATAATAATGCATGATTAACGGCCCCACGGCTTCGGATCGGGTCCACCCGCCTGGACGCGACGTCTATATTCATGGATATGCCAGGCGCAGTCCAGCCGAGCCCACCGGATGCATCCTGTGGAACTATATGTCGATTCCGATACCTGTCGACGTACACTCAGTCCGCAGAAAGAACGGTGCGGGGCCATGCAATGTGCATGCTGTAAATTCGGAATGCGCAGTCCAGCGCTGCGCGGTTAGTGGCTTTGCGTGACTCAGCCAACCGCAAATGCGCAGCAAGCCTGTCCTGTGTCCGCATAGGCCCATGTGTCCGAAATGCCAGGTGGATAATTAGGACGTTTGTGGGCAACCGCCGAATACGCATTACGGATACCGAACGAATCAGTCTCGGATTTCAAGATGGCGTCTGTGGAACACAAGACCTGGACCTATGGCGATGGTGCAGCCAGGACTTATCTGTGCTCTACCGACCCCGGCCTCCTGCAACTGGACGCCCTAAACGCCGCGCTTGGTTCAGACATGCTCTGGTGGGCCAAGGCCCTGCCTGAGGACCGGCTGCAGACGCTGATCAATAACTGTCTCATCATCGGTCTCTACTCGCTCGACCCTGAAAATTCGGGACAGCCTATTAAAGGTACTCTGGTCTGGTCCATCTCTGGCGTTGGTGAACGTGACTGACGTGGCCGACCGGTAGACCAGAAACGCACAATGATCGGGGCCGCAAGGCTCATCACGGACCGCGTCACCTTTGGTTACCTGACGGATGTGTACGTCCTCGAGGAGCACCAGCAGAGGGGCCTCGGTAAATTCCTGATGGAGTGCCTGAACGAGATCGTGGAGGGCTGGCCCGAGCTGAGAGCTCTGTGGATCCTCGCAAGCAGCCCTGAGAGCCAGAAGCTGTATGCCAAAATTTTCGATGCCCAGGACTTCTTCGCAACCAACAAAAACCCCAACCTGAAGCTGCTGGAGAAGAAGGGTCCGGAGTCTAGTCACTGAACTTCACCGCTGTACATTATGGATTGCGCAAATTCGTTGTAGCGAGAGGAGAAACCTGCCATGCCCCCCGAGCGCCACTGGGCGCGGTGCTTCATAGAATAGACGCATTGGTGTCCATGACCAGAAAGGATTATCAAATTGGATTCAACTCTTCACTGTCTTGCCGTATGCTCCTCCAGCCGCCCTCCTCATCTCGATAGCTCTTTTGTAGGGCGGAGCCGTGGGAGGCTGGACAGGGTCTAGTGTGATGTGGTCTTCCGGCAATTGATATGACGCATCTGAGTCAAAGGCAGAAAGATCACCGCATGCAATGAAGGGCGCGATCCACCGTACGTCCTTCGCATCGCCATCTGTCTTGTCGTCAATCTCGACCTCGACCACGCCATCTGGCCGGACCTGGGAGCTGGCCTCTGGCGTGACGTCCCAAGCGCTGGTGGCGGAGTTCTGCATCGTCGTCTTCGCAATGATGGGCAGGCTGTCGGTTCTCTCTTTTATCATCTGCGGCAGTTTGTGGCCGACACCAAGCGGCTCGTCCAGGCTTGCTATAAAGCCAGGCGGGGGCTGGAAGTTGAGACAGACAATAAAGGCCTCGATACTGCTGGCTCTCGAGGAGCGGGGCTTGGCCACGACGACGCGCTCGAAAAAAAGTTTCAATTGCGCGTACAGAACATCGACATTTCTGCCGCGGAAGATCTTGGCCACAAACTTGCCGCCCGGTTTCAGGACGCAGAGGGCCAGATTGAGGGCTGCGAAGAGCAGCTGCGACTGGACGTAGATGTCCAGGTCGTGAAGACCTGTCACGTCGGGTGCGCCATCGCTCAGCACCAGGTCCACGGGGTGAGAAGCCTGTTGGCTCCTCTTGCTTGCGTCGTACTCGGGGTCTAGTGCTTTCAGGAGCAGAGGAACGGTCGCCGGGTGGGTGATGTCGGCGCGGAGAGTGACGATGCCTGGCAGCGGGCTTATCGGCTGCAGATCTATGGAGACGATCTTGACGTCCTTACGCGGCTTGAGCTCGTCGCCGGTTTGCTTGACGTCAGCGCTTGCTGCTGCGTCCGGTGCGAAGACACGCAGCATTTGCTGCCGTAGTTGGGCCTCCTTATCCTGCCATGCTGCACGGCCGAACTTCTCGCCCTTGATGAGTACCCGAGATAGGACTTGTGACCAACTTCCCGGTGCTGCGCAGAGATCCACCACCCTGGTCACGTCCTCGAACAGATTGAATTCTGCGGGCAATGTTAGTGCATGCACTGATCATGGACGAGACGCAGTGTGTTGAACGGACCTTCATCAAGCTGGAGCAGCTTGAAGGCACTTCGAGCACGCCAGCCTTGCTCTTTTGCAAGCCTGTAATAAGCATCACGCTTGTCCTTTGAAGATTTTCCCATTGTGAAATTGGGATTTGGATGAGATCTCAAACCACCTTGAAGGGCGTCGGTTGGACGGGTTGTTTCAAAGTTTACTCGCCAAAAATTTCCCTCGGCCAGGGTCTGCAGCTCACAGGGGTCCAAAGTCAAAAGGTGTTAGCGAGTGCCCCCAGATCACTGATACACTGCGTAATCGCAGGCCCAGCCCACGATAAGGATGTGCCCAGAGACGCAAGAGTGTCACTTCTTTCGGAAGATTGCCAGGATGGACTTACATAGAAGGAATTACAGAATGATTCCTCGGGTGAACACACACAGAACAAATTTATCAGCCTGCAGATACCCGCTGGGAAGAGGTATGGAGGGCCGAGTCGGTCGAAGTCTCTCACTAACGAGCGTTGCGATAGCTCGTGGTCGTAGGGCTGAATTAAGCTCGTGGTTCGTGCGGATTTGACCCCCACCTAGCTCTGCCGTCCGGGTGCATTTTTTTTTCTCTTCGTACAAGGAGTCTGTTGGAAGAGAAGACCACCGACTGCGCACACCCTCAACTTTGTCGCTGCCAATCAACCACCTCACCAGCACCTTCCGAACCAAGCAAAATGGGCGAGAAGAGGAAGAGACAGGCCGTTGCCAGTGCGCCCGTAAAGAAGAGGAAGAATCCTCCCGCCAAGTCTTCCAAGTCCTCCAAGCCAAAGCGCGTCGTCGACGCCAACTCGCTGGCATGGAAAGCCGTCGACCTGCCCGAGATGTTCAATGATGCCGAGGGCTTCTTTGGTCTTGAGGAGATCACAGGCGTCGACGTCGTGCGCAATGGGAACGTAGTCAAGTTTGTAAGCAATCTTTCTTAGGTCCCTCTGCCGTTCGATCAAACTGGGCACTAACGTCGAACCAGGTCACCACTGACGACACCCCCGCCCCTACCGAAGACGCTGGCGACGAGTTCGAAGGCTTCGGAGATGATCCCACGGAAACTCCCATAGACAAAACACACTTTGAAAATGCGGAGTCATCTCCCTCGGAACCCGATGCGACAGCGCCCACTAAGAGCAAAACCAAGAACGATGCTACCAAGGAGACACAACAGGCGCAGAAGAAGGACAAGAAGCAGCAGCAGAATAAAAAGAATAAAGGCACAACGCAGACCGAAGAGGACCAAGAGCTGGAAAGCAATGTGTTTGCGTCGGCCGGGGATGCTGCGATAGATGATGCCGGGGAGGATGTGGACATGTCGAAATGGGCGCACCTGGAACTTTCTTCGCAAATGATCGCCTGCCTTGCACGACTGAAGTTCACAAAACCGACCGATATACAGTCTGCAGCTATACGAAAGATAATAGCTGGACGCGACGTTATCGGCAAGGCTTCGACTGGATCTGGAAAAACGCTGGCGTTCGCGATACCCATTGTCGAGGCGTGGCTTTCGAGGCAGGGGGAGGGAAAATCCGTGGAAAAGAAGTCGCCAATAGGCCTGATCATGTCCCCGACCAGAGAGCTTGCCCACCAGATCACAAATCACATCAAGGCGCTGTGCGAAGGGCTCACCACACCACCATATATCTGTTCAGTGACGGGCGGTCTGTCGGTGCATAAGCAACAACGGCAGCTCGAAAAGGCAGACATCGTGATCGGAACCCCAGGCCGTCTTTGGGAAGTCCTGAGTTCAAGCAGCGCCTTGCTGGATTCCTTCAAGACGGTGAATTTCCTAGTGGTGGATGAGGCTGATCGTCTGCTCACGGACGGTCATTTCAAAGAAGCAGAAGAAATCCTGAAGGCCATCGACAGGTTCGAGGTTGATGAGGGTGACGAGGAGGCGGAACTCTTCCCAAGACAGACGTTGGTATTTTCTGCCACGTTCAACAAGAACCTCCAGCAGAAGCTGGCAGGGAAGGGCAAATCGAACCTGATGGGTACGCAAGAATCCATGGAGTACCTTCTGAAGAAGTTGAACTTCCGAGAAGAGAAGCCCAAGTTCGTCGATGTCAACCCAGTGGCCCAGATGGCGCAGGGACTCAAGGAAGGCTTGGTGGAATGTGGCGCGATGGAGAAGGTAAGTTCACAAGCAGCCCATTGTTGACAGCAAAAGCCACCATACTAATGTTACAACAGGATCTATACCTTTATTCTCTGATCCTACTGCAGCCAACACAACGCATCCTTGTCTTTAGCAACTCCATCGGCTCAGTGCGCCGGCTGCTGCCCATGCTACAGAACCTCAACCTCCCAGTCCACGCCCTCCACTCGCAGATGGCCCAGAAGGCCAGACTGCGCTCCGTCGAGCGCTTCACCAGCGCCAAGCCGGGCACGCACGCCATCCTCCTCGCCACAGACGTTGCCGCCCGCGGTCTTGACATCCCGGGCATCGACGTCGTGATCCACTACCACGTGCCCCGCGCGGCAGACGCCTACGTGCACCGATCGGGCCGGACGGCGCGTGCGGCACAGTCGGGCCTGAGCGTGCTTCTGTGCGCGCCCGAGGAAGTGGTCTCAACGCGGCGACTCATCGCCAAGGTGCATGCGACGGCGCGGCCGGGGTCCGGGCTGAGCCGCAAAAGCGACTTCTTCATCCGCACCATCGACGTGGACCGGCGGCTGGTGGGCCGGCTCAAGGAGCGGGTGACGCTGGCCAAGAAGATCGCCGACGTGCAGCTCGCCAAGGAGAAGGGCAGCAAGGAGGACGACTGGATGCGCAACGCCGCCGAGGAGCTCGGCGTCGAGTACGACTCGGAGGACCTCGAGCAGATGGGCAAGTGGGGCGGGCGCGGTAGTGGGCGCAAGATCAAGCAGGACGAGGCGAGGGCGATGTCCAAGGCCGAGGTCGGCGGGCTCAGAGCGCAGCTGCGCGAGCTGCTATCCAGGCGGGTCAACGCCGGCGTCAGCGAGAGATATATCGCGGGCGGCGGGGTGGATATGGATGAGCTCCTGCGGGACGGCGTGAAGGGAAACTTCCTGGGAAGTGTCGGCGGGCTGGAGCTGGACGACTGAGGGGTTGCCGGCGGGTGTGCTTTGAGATACCCTGGATCTAATGCCTGACTGTATTGATCCAACAACGAAACGGTATGAAGGTGACTACTTGCCTACATCTGAATGCTATCCAGGAGCGGCTTTCTTCATCCTCTTATGTCTAACTGTATCTTGCCCTACCGCCCCCTCCACCAAGTCCACCGCATGTCTGATTCAGCTACCTCCCCATACCGCACTATCTCCAAAGTGATTTGGAGATAGGTTGTGCTCAAGTACACGATCTCTGCGCTAGTGGTCGTCTCATGACATGGTTATGACGGGCGTTCAATTGCGTGGGCATATGGAGGTGTGAGACCTACTGTAGATATATCCGTCTTGTATACGTGATCACAGATCTCGCACTCTCGGTCCGACATAGTACATGTGTAAAGATAGCCTCACAATAGCAGGTCACTAGAAAGCAGCACCGAGCTTCAAGCGTTTGATCCTATATAAGTGTCCGCCACTGAAAGATTAAAACAATGTGCCGGCCCTCATTCTGGGGATCACACAAAATGGCCAATACTATCAACCAGCCCGGTGAAGCAAAACGCTCCGTATCCCACTGAGAGGCAGCCAGGCAGCCAGGCGGAGCCACAGGACCCAGTCTCAGTGCTCCAGGCCACAAGGACGAAGTGATTACCACTTGTCACCAACTCATTCCTCAACGAAGGGACAGACGTAGGGACTTCATCTTTCTTCCACGTGCGGGCAAGTCCTCCTAGACAGTCTTCTCTCCTCACGAGTCCCCGTCCAGCGCATCCTTCTCTGTAAAATTAAAGGCGCCGAGCATATGTCCCGAGCCCGACCACTCAAGAGCCCTAACCACCAGCGCGTGCCCGTATAGTTACACATACAGAGATGCCCGCTTCTATCAAAACATACGGGAGCAGATGCCAATGGAGATTGTATCTCTGCACAGTAGTTGAACCACGGCACATACCCTGACGTTTGATCACGGCCCACGTACAGCGCCCAGCTAGGAACACTGGGGTCCCGCTTGGTAATATCTCCGCGTGGGCGGCCATACACACAACCCAAAGCTGCTCACATGCACATCTCACCTCGCTATCAGTCCGAGAGAGCCGCCCTGCCTGCGCCTTTTTGGTCGGGTCGTTGGATACGTGGACCAATGGACCAGGTCGTAAGAAGATGAGTACCGGTCGATAATTACGCCATCAGCACCATGACAAGCTGGAAGTCCAGGAGGAGATGAGAGGTATGGAAACGATGTGCCTTAATCCCGCAAAATCGCAACCGCCGGCCCCCGAGCGGCTCTCCCTCCCCTTCCAGTCCCTGTCGGTTCAGCCTGACGTGGAATCGAATCTAGCACCCGCCCCACCATGAATGAAGTGCTTGGTCTCTGCCTGGCCTGGTCCGGCCCGGTCATCTTCCCTCACGAGGGCCAGGCAGGCAGCCCATCTTCCAGGCCATCCAGGAACGGCAGGCCCCGCCCCACCTCATCTCAAACACGCCTCTCGATCCTATCACAACCCTTCCTTCCCTCCCTATACCCTTCGCTGAAATTTTGAGCGCATGACGAAGGATCGAACAAAGTAAAATAACAACAGTGAGAAGAAAAAAATCAGCTCATGCCCCTCCAGCTCCCCGGTCGGTACCTTGCAGTAGCGTCCACTGCACGCAGGCGGAGCCGCCTCCACCTGACCACTTGGGCAAGCAGCGAGATTTCTCGAGGCCCTGCAAGCAACCTAAGCCGGATGAGGCAGGCGCCAACATCATGACCCCAGGCCCCCAAATGAGAAAGGGTCTTGGGGGCTCCTTGGGCTTCTTGGGAAACCCCTCAGCGCGCCAGGGCGACTGGGCGCCTGGGAAAATCGAAATGAGGAAACAATATTGGCTCGATTCCTTCCGCGGCTCGGCACATGTGCAGGTCAGATGAGGGTAACACTAACACCGAATAACCAACCCCCTAAATGATGCATGTAGAAAGGAACACAACGCCGTCTTACGCGGCAAAGTATCACAGCAGACAGTGTACAGTCAGCCAGTATACGGGCTGACGAGAGACGTGGTTCGTGACACGCCAAGGGACTTCACAAACACGAAAAGGGGATGGAGAGACTGTTCTTGTGTGTGCGACACCATCAAAGGGTGCGTCTGATTCTTCTGCCATTGGATTCTTTTTTCCATCTTTTTCTACTGATGTGACTAATCTCTCTGTCTATGCCGCTCCTCCACGCACCAGGTGACGTCCCACCAACCCGGTAGGTATGGTGACGCCACCTCCGACCATCTTTAGTTGTTGGTCTTTCCAAAACGTTTGTAGTCTCAAATAACAATGCTTCCTCAAATGAATAAAAACAATCAAAAAATATGGTATCATGCAGCAGCTGGGCCCGTCTGTCCGTATGCCATCGTTCGCTCGTCCGTTACAACGTCAGAACCACCCGTGTTCCTTCGCACCAACCCTTGGAGATAACAAGTGGTTTGATATCTGCCTGTGCACAGAGCCGACCGGTTACAAAATCTTATAGTGGGTGAAAAGTCCGAAGGGCCAGAGCAGTCGATGCTCAGGTCTTCGCCTCGTTTATAAAAAAATGAGTGGTGTGAAGAGAAGAGATATTAATCGGCTCGTGCCAGTTCGGAATCAGCCTTCTTGTCTTACAGGGAGAGCAGAGCGAACATGGCAGCACCCAGGAAGGCGAAGTTGATTCCGGACTTGGTGCTGGCGCCGGCGGTGACGACGCTCGAGCTGGGGCTGCTGCTGGACGAGGAAGACGAGCCGGACCCGGACCCGGAGCCAGTGGGGGTGGAGCCGCTGGCGGTGCCAGTTGCCGAGGAGCTGTTGTCGTTGCTGGCCTCGCCGGTGGCCAGCGTAATACCCTGGGTCACGGAGGCGGTGAAGTCAGAGGAGCTGGTGACGGTCTGGAGGGTCGAGGCAGCGCTCTTGGAGCTGTCGGTGGCGGATGGCTTGACGGAGGAGCTCTGAGCACCGTCGGTCTTGCCATCGCCCTGCTCGATCTTGATGGACTGGTAGGTGCCGGTCATGTCGCCGTAGACGTACGAGCCGGCGCTCTTAGCGCCGTTCATGTAGTCCTGGACAGTAACACTCTTGTAGTAACCGTTGAAGGGAGCCTGAGAGAAGTCGGTGTAGCCACCGGCCCACTGCACAGTGCCCTCGGGGGCGTCCTTGCGGCCGGCGGTCCAAGTTCCCAGCTTGATCTGCATAGGGGTCTGAGGGTAGCTGGCACCTCCCTTGGCGTCGGCGTACTTCAGCGTCCTGACGACGGTGCCATCAATGATCCAGTCCAGCTTCTCGGCGGTCCAGTCGATAGTGTAGGTGTGGAACTCGGCCTGGGGGTTGCCGACTCCGGAGAAGCCACCACGGTCGTAGGTGGTCGTGTCACCCTTGCTGAAGTAGTTGGTCTGGACCTGGGTCGTGTCACCTCCGAGCCACTCCCAATCGATCTCGTCGAGATCGTCTGACTGCAGGACGAAGGAGGTGACGATGCCAGTGCCGACAGAGGCCCGCGCGACGACACTAACACGGCCAAAGAAGATGTAGCCGGTGGAGGTGAAGGTAGGCGCCTCGGTCTCCTTGTTGATCGTGAAGACAGCACCGAGAGATGGGTCGTACGTCACAGTGGTGCCAGTGGCAGCGGTGAAGAAGTCATTCTCACCCTTAGTGAAGTCAATGGTCTGCGTCGAGGCGATAGCAGGGTCGGCGGGGCAGCCTGAAGTTTTGTCAGTCAGAAATACACTCTCGATAAGGACTGTGGGATATGTGAAATATGTGGAAACTCACCGGTCTTCTTAGTAGGGTTGCAAGCACTGAAAGTCTGAGCGCTGGTGAGGGTGGATGCGGCGAGCACCACAGCCGCGGTGGAAGCCAGCCTGGAGAACATGTTGCCTGTGGGTCTTGGCTTGTTGTTGTGGTGAGAAGTTAGGTGAGCTTGCTTGCTTGAGCGAGAGAGAAGCGAGCGGTGCGAGAGCAGGTGTATTAACTCTGTTGTTGTTTACGGCGATGGTCTGGTCTGATCTGGGAGAGACAGAGACAGATGCGAGGCCGGGGAAGTGGCAGCAAGCCGAATTTGTATGGGAGCAATAGCGAGTGTGTGAAGTGATGGAGAAAATCAAGCAAGGAAATCAAAAATGTTTCAGCACAGAGAAGTACTTGCGATAGGAAGTGATGAGCGATGTGGAGGGAAAGAGAGGGCCGTGATGGACAGGTCTTAGGAAAGGGCGGGCCTGTTTATTAAGGGGAACCGACCATCACCAACACCAAGGCTGGACCAAGCCAGGCTCAGTCAGTCATACAGTAAGTACATGCGATGATTAGACTATTCCAGGGTCCATAAGGTACGCAGGTACGCCGGTACATGGCTGTTGCATGGGTGAGGTGCCGAGCAGGCTGGCAGGTGGGCTGGGTGGGCAGGTGGGCATGCAGGCATGAGCGACACACATGGATCAGCCAAGAGGGCTGCAGCTGCCAGTGGAGCGAGCGAGCGAGTGAGCTGACTGGGCGAAGGAAAGACTGGTACACTGGGTGAGTGAGTGTGTGGGTGGGTGTGTACACGAGGGATTGCCGGGCGACTGGCGAACTGGAGTAGGGGCGCTGCCTGGGCTGTGTGGCCACTCAGGCGAGGACGTGCTGGCTTGGGTTGCCACAGCTGGGCCGGGTCGGGTTTGGTCTGGTTGGTTTCGGTGGGGAGATATTCAGGGTTGAGTGGTGGAATGGAAAAGCTATTGTCGCTGGGCTGCCTGGGCTTGTCTGGGCTGCGTGCTTCTCTGGTTGCTGTGGCACTGCTGACTGACGCTGGGGGACCTCGAGGGCGATCCGTGGTGGACCCGGGGTTGGTGGCCCATGTTTTGCGCCGAGTAGCCGGTAGGGGCTAACAGCCTGCTGCAGGTGTGATCCTGTCCTGTCCTGGTCCTGGTCTTGGCCTTTCATTCTGCAACAGCGGCCTGCACGACGGGCCAGGGTCCTGACTTGCGGCACAAGCTCACTCGTTCCTGCTTTGCGCTGCACGCACAGAAAAGAGACTGACGGACATGCGGACTGGGCGACTGAGTGGCAGCAGACAGACAGACAGACTGACTGACTGACTGACTGACTGACTGACTGACTGACTGACTGACCGACTGACTGGCTTCACTGAGCAAAGGAACTGTCCGCGCTGCTGGTAGGGTTCCCTCTGACTCCTTCTGGTGACGATCCGGCCATATTCCGTTGTCATTTCCCCTGGATTCCCAGCTACCCTAGCCCACTTGGGCAGCCAAGGGTCCGGCCGACCCCGAGTTTTGCCCTTTTGGACTCTGGCGCAGTTTTATTTTTGCGTCCTCTGAGGCCAAAAGAGGGTGGTCAAATACGAAGCGACGTGGTAGGAGCCGCTACCGACGGACACGCGCCGGTGGCCTCGTCCGCCCAGCCATCAGATTCGGGAAAGGCGCGAGTCGTATTGGCAGACGCCCAGGCAGTCAGCAAGCCGGCGACTGCGAAGAAAGGGCGACGCGAGATGAGCCAGATGCGAGATGCGACGCCGAGTAACCGCAGCCGTGCAACACTCCCACACTTCCAGGGCCCAAGCCTCGCAAGCCTCGTAGTAACGGTCGGCGTAACGTGTTCATGGCCTTTGGGGGCTACCGAGCACGGAGCACGGGGGATGGAGGATTTACTCGTGTCTAGTCTGGGGCAGCATCGGGAGGAATTGTCATCGTCGTCGGTCAGGACGAATACGATGCGATTGACGCTGCTGATCAAGTGACCTCAGAATTGATCACCAGCCAGCGGGCAGGTCTCGGCAGAGTCTGGCGCAGATCAGTCAGTCAGTCAATCAGTCCGGCAGCCCGTCAGCGGCAGACCGTGTTTTCCCGGGTGTCTGGCTTGTGCCTTTTGGCTTTCGGGCTCTCGAGGTCTATCCCAAGCACCCGCGAGCTTCGTGTCCACCAGCAGCGAGGCGGGCAAAAGCCAAAAAAGGCGGTATCGTGGCCAGAGGGCCAAAATTAGCTGAGCAGTGCGTCGGTGATCCTAGCTCGTGGACGGGGAGGGCTGCCTGTGCACCTGTCACGTCTAGATTGGAAGGTTGGAGAGATCGTGGCCACGGGGTTCACGACGCAGGGATGCTGACAGTGCAATTAGACCGTGCGCACTGCGCATCCCAGTGCAAGCGAACAAATCACCATTGACCATCCTGCTGCATCGTACAGTGCCTCAACAGCAAGGCGCGAGATTAGCTCCTCCCAGCGACAGACTCTCGGGTGACCTTGAACCCTGGCCTCGACCTTGGGCCTCCGATCTGCGTCCCGTCACACGCTGTCAAACCCAACCTTAGGAGGAGGGGGGCCCCTTACCAGAGCTCCGCGAGCTTAACCAAATCTCTAACGGTAACCTTGAATCTACCGCAGCATTGATGAACCACCGTCATTATCATCATCGTTGTAATGTCCGACCCCCAACCGGACTTTAATTGAACGTCGGGTCATTCTGTTGATCAGCAGACTACATAGTCTACAATACCATGCCATTGTTTTGAAATAGGCACTGTGTTGCTTTGTCTCACTCTGCGACTCAAGATTTCGCATTCCAGCATCTGCGTGTGTACAACAAACACTCATGCAAGCCACATCCCGCCTGCTGCCTGCCTGCAGCCTATGGCGTCTGTCGTCGGACTTCGAGAAGCTTGATGGTGCAGCTCTTGAAACAGGGGAGGAATGTGCCTCCTCCTAGCCCCCGCCTGGGACGTCACGTGTGGCTGCTGAATGTCCAGCTCACTCACCCGCCCATTCAAAACACCAACCAGAGTCTGACACGGCAAGCCGGGTGCATTATGGGGCAGGCTGTGCCCTACATCGCTGCATGATGGGGATATCACAGCAGGTAAGCAAGCAATCACTCGGCCTCTCGCAACGGCAACGTTCCATGAGCCGAAGCATGAGACGGTGAAGTCATGCCCAAGCGCAGCTCAGCACAGCTCAGCACAGCTCCCTCCCAAAGAGCCGGCCTCTCCATGCCTCCGACAGCCAATAACGCTCAGTCCTGGGTTTCGCGTTGTGGCCCGACTCTCAGGGGCTGTGCCTCCCAGAAAGTTTCCAGCCTTTCATGACACACGCCCATCATGCCAGCGCCAGGCTAAAACTGGCCAGCCAATTGTTGTGTTACTCAGCCTCACTTGGCTGCACCAACGACCCACCACAACCTCGGCGTGTCTCTCTGCATACATTGGGTCGACGATGAGGTCGACGACGGCGACAAACTTTGCTTTGTAGGCTCTCAATCATCAGGAATGTCTTTGCCCGCGCATATGCGCCTGGGCATCACATATTGCCGTGTGCTTTACGGCCCCTCGCCGAGTACCAGACGCTGCCTCGGCGGGTGGGGCCAGTCGCAGTCCAGCTGAGGAATTTGATGGAATTGCCTCTTCTGCCACCATCAACCCCTCCGCCGCCGGGCCGGAGACCACCGCAGCCATCCCGGCTCATCTCATCTCTCATTCCTCGCTACAGGCCCCGAGACTCGTCCACGGCAGCCCGCTGTCGGTTTCGAGACGGCTCCGCCTTCCCTGCAATTTGAAACGTGCCCGTCCAGCCCGCCAGGCCTCCTCAGTCGCAGCACCAGCAGAAACGACGGGCCAGCCCGAGTGGGATATTTCTCCCGTCTCCGACACGTGATGCCCACCACGTTGAATTGCTTGTCTGCCTGCCTGCCGTGATCCGATGTCTCGAGGCTGGAGGGCATTCAGACGAGCCGCTTGAATCATGCCCGCAGCGCTGCGCCTGTTCGTCCCGTCTTTGCCGTGGTCGTCCTCTACTTGTACGCGGAACCGAGGCCTCCCCCACTACAGGACGTCCAGATGCCCGACATGTCCTACTCTTTACCAACGACATCTAGACTGTTCAGACAGACTGAATAGTAACTCAGTTGTATCATCGGAAAGATGCACACATACTGCATGCCTAGTAGATACTTTTCTCCCCGAATGTGCAGAGCCCCCAGTATTCTATTCTGAGCGCACGCGCGAATCATATCCACCCCACTTATCCACGTTCTGGACGTCGCTTCGGCGTCAAGCCGAGCCCGAGCTCCGAACAGCTACTTCTATATGTGGCAGATTTCCAGCTGAAATGACGAAAACAGAATCGAAAGCAGAACAGATAACACGAGGGCGCAGGGGCGCAGGGGCGTCCTGACGGCCAACGCCCGTCCACGTATACATAGTACTTAGACAACAACAAAAGACACCCACATTCGTCGCTTAGCCATTTGGGCAGCAGCTTAATGTGTATTAGTCTACTTTCTTTCCGCCCCTTTAACCCCAGGCCATGAAAGAGAGAATCCACCTCCGATGGGCACCTCTTGATTCAAGACCACACTACTGGCCAGCGTGTGGGAGACAGATGCCGCTCTCGTATTAATTATTGCTGGTGCCCATTTTGCGACCTTTTTTGGCCAAGCCGACGGGGACTCAATGAAGGGTTCGCGGCGGGGGCGAGGGGAAAGAGACCGGGTTTAAATAGGATGATGTGTGGAAAGAGGTTTAGTCGGCTGGATCGTGATGAGCTGAGCTGGGCCGGGGTTCAATGTCCTGCGCTCTTGCGTGCTTGAGAAGGGGGGAGGGGGGAGGGGGGGAGATAGGCTGCTTGTTATGTCCCCGGTGGGACCGACCTTATGCCAGATCTGCGCTGGTGGAGGTTTTCGATTGGGACGGGATGTTCTGTCCCTGCGCCGCTCGTTCGAAATAGAGTTCTTTAGTAGCTGCAATTCCGTCCGCGGTGGGATTTGCAGATGATCTGCGGAGGTGGGATGGCAACCTCGTGTTTAGCTATGAGGTCAGCCTTGCACTGATCGGGGTGTCTTGATTCTCTCTTCTTGATCTCTCGTTTCTACTGGGGCGATCCACATTTGTGGCTTCCTCAGCTTGCCTCAAATGCGTGGTCGTGCTTTTTAGCTGTCGGGTTTCTGTTTCTTGACTCTCGGTCATGCCGTGGCGTCGTGTATGTGATTTGTGGTACTCGTGTTGTTCTACGGGGGTCGCAGATTTTGGCTCTAGTGTTGGTCTCACGGTCTACGAGCACGTTGATTTGAAGAGAAGGTAGCTGCACCAGGCACGAGGGAGAAAACATATCGTAACAGCGGCCAGCACTCCGTCGTGGGCACCGCCTCGATACCGTGTCGTGGTGGAACAGAGCGTCTCACTGGGACTTACGATGTTGCTTCGCGCAGGCGAACTCCAGCACTACTTCTATTCGTGTGATCCATGCTTTGAAAGCTTTTCTTATGCACATTACTCTTTCCGTATATTATCCCCTGTGTGTCTGATTACTGATGACATCCCGCTTTAGTTCCAGGAGCCAGTGAGATGTATACTTTACCATATGTTTAAACGAGTCTACCTCACTTGCGTGGTCATAGATGGGTTTACCGGCCACACATTGACATGAGTATTTCTCTTTTCCGCACACATCCATTATGACGCCCATGAAGGCTCCCATCCTGTTGTATCATGACTACATTCTCTTCTTATCTCACAAGACATGCTTATGTGGCTGTACTGCCGATGTATTGAAGTCCGTTAGCAAACATCTGGTACATCTTGGAAATGCAGCCCTGAAGTTGCACCTGAAGCTGATGGCTCTCGGCCGCTTGTTCAGGGATAGCTTTCCCCAGAACGTACTGGAACGTTCTACAATGTGCATTCTATATCCATCGTTTTTCTGTTTTAGAAATTCTTGACGCGTCACCAAAGATAATTGCAGGACGTCATATCATCATATTTGGGAATGACTCTCGTTCTCTCGTGCGGGAGGTCGTTCCGAGAGTTGTGGCATGTGCTATTTTGTGTCAAGACTTGGTCTGCCGCTTCTGAAAGTTGTGACCAGCCAATTCCGGAAACTTCAAGGTAGCAATGAGCTGGTTGTAGAGGCGTCTCGTCTTGTTGATAATTGAGCACTCTCTGCTGCTCTCGTGAGTGCATATTCACCACGCGTTCTCCACGCCCATCGCTAGTTACCGGGATATTGGTCAGCCTTCATAAACGCTGGAATTGGTATGGTCTATTATTTTTGGGTTCTAAAAGCTGCAGGCTACTGCGAGAGCTGCAGCTACGTTGGTCTGACCTGCATATCTGAGCAGAGAGCCTGACTGGACGTCGAAGTTCATCCTCTTTCCAACGAAGATGATGCCTATCTCTGCTACACCTCGTTTGTTCAAAGACTTCGACATGTACGCCCAGCGCAGCACCCGCGGCAGAAACGTGAAGCAGCCGGCAATCTACAAATATGAAACGATCCGGGAGGGAGACGACACCCGGCTGCTGAGCCTCCGCCCTGGAAAACCCGGGGACATCATCAGAGCAGATCTCGAGACTGTCAGCGTTCTCGCACGCCGTCATTACTACGACGCCATACCATACACATGGGCAGATGAGAATGGCGATTCCACAAAGTGTTGCAGCCTTAAAATTGGGTCCCCAGGGGTGCTACTCCCAATCACCCGTAACTGTGACTCGGTCCTGCGACGGGTGCGCAAGCACACCGACAGGGTCTGGGTCGACGCAGTGTGTATCGACCAGGACAATGTCCGCGAACGCGGACAGCAGGTCGATTTGATGCCCCGGATCTATAAGAGCGCTGTGCGAACCTTTGTTTACGTTGAGGAGGCGTCAGGGCAGAGTGAATTGGTCCTCAGAAATTTGGCTGGGGGTATCTGGACACCGCCGCACCTTCTAGACTCTTTCTTTGCACGTCCGTATTTCACGCGTGTTTGGGTCGTCCAGGAGGTCGCGCTTTCGAAGGCCGTCACCATGATGTGTGGCGACACTGCTGTAGAGTGGACCGGTTTCATGCAGGGCGAATATCTGCGACAACTCTACAGTTCCAGTTACTATGAGACGTTTCCGACGCTGTTTCGACTTGGCCGACAACATCACCTTGGTGCGGCCAATGTATTGGACGCTCTTCTACTGGGTCGAAGCTGCAAAGCTTCTGACCCCAGAGACAAGGTCTTTGGGCTCCTTGGAATGGTGTCTGAAGAAAGCAGACCGCTAGCTGACTACTCTTTGAGTACCGCCGAGGTGTACACACAGACAGCCATGTACTTGCTCGAGGTCCAGGAATGGGGCCTGGATGTGATCATGGGGAATCTTTACCATCGAAGTGATGAAGCGAGAACACAAACGCCAAACTTGCCTTCTTGGGTACCGAACTGGAGTCAGTGCGGATCTACACTCTTGCAACGAGTTCCTCTAGGGATACCATTCCTCGCAGACCAAGATCCGATACTTGAGTACAACGAGTAATCAGGTCTGTTCTTGGAAGGTTCTTGGAAGGCCGGATCTTTGGCACTCTGAAGACCTTTGAGGAGCACTCCGATATCGTCCAAATATCCATACATCTATCGAGTTCATGGTCTAGAGCCTCGCAAAAGCTGCCTCCAGCCTACAGGGACAGACGCGTTTATGTTTTTTCACCATGCAAACATTTCACTAATCGCTCATCACCGCTGCTCGAAGAATGGAAACATGCAGGTAGCAACAGCTTGAAATCGATCCCATGGACCGCTCTATACAGAAAATACGCTTTCCTGTTTGCTCACATTAACAGCGGCGAAGCAGCCAAACCCGATCTTCCGGCGCAACAGGAGGGCAAGAGCCAGAAAATGCTGGAGACGTTGGGAGACGCCGAAGACGGGAGCAGACCGCTCGCTACGGGCGACGCCACTCCGAGGAAAATGGCAACAGGACTGCGCGACGGAAGCGATGGAGCGAATAACTTTGAATTCCTGGGCCTCGTCCAAATCCAGTCGAAAGGTCTACATCTGTTAGACATCACGTCGCGTTTTGAGGACATTTATTAGACCATATACACCAGAGCACCATGTACCATCAGGATATTGTAGTCGACCGGGTTGTCGAGATTGGGTGCAGCGAAGATTCGTTGAGCTATCCAACCCGATGGGAATCAACAGCGGGTTAGATTTCTTTCGAAACCTTGATCAGATTCTACATCTCCAGACATGCCTCTTGCTAAGGACATTGATGCTGGTGAGCCCGTTAAGGTTGGACTTTAATTGTACACCAATGACCCTTACTGGCAATATTTTCTTGAGCGTCTGGCTCGCAAAAACAAATGATAGGAAACATTTATTGGACCAGGAAGACCAGGCCCACAACTTTGACATTCCAGTAATCCATCCGAGCTTCAGAATATCCAAACAGATTACCTGTGGACAAACACAAGGACTGGCTTCATGCGTTGTCATGAAAGAAAGAGAAAGCATCGCATGTTCGCATTCCTGCTACTGTGCTAGTGAAACCCAGACCTGGAAACTAGAAGCCCTGTTTTGGGAATACCCCAGTGCCTCACAAGGCCAGCCCCTATCCACGGGCCAAACCATCAGCCAAGATCGTCAGGATCAACAACCTTCCACTTGATTGGCACATCATTACCCGACGTGTCAGCAGCATCACACGTCGCTGCGCCTGTGACGGACTTCATTTTGAAAGGGTCCGAGTACAGCCCCATCGCCGTATTGATTACGTCCCTGATATCCATGTCACCGACCCTAGAAACGCACAACGTCAGTCAATTCCAATGCAAACCGCGCATGCCTGACGCATATGCCTGCTGAGTGCTTACTCGAAATCATTCGTGGAGCCATCCTTCCTCGCAACCGCGACACAGCACGTGTCCTTGACGTTGATCTTTGCCCACTTGCCGTCGGTGTACTAGCCACTGATGGTGTAGCGACCAAACCGCTGGTTGAACTTGAGGATCTCCATGCAGTCGAGCTTGAGGAACTCGCTTCCCTCGGTCTCCTCTGGGGCTTCGTCCGAGTCGCAGGCATCTTGCGTTTCGTCATCGGGTCCCCAGGTTATCTCGTCTCGGCGCTGGAGGTTCGACGAGGTATTGCTGGTGTCCGCGTTGTGTCCGGGGGTGTACACGATTCGGTCCACAGCCGCAGCTGAGATACTCGCTGGGAGTAAGGGGAGGAGGAGGAGGAGAAGGAGGTTGAGGATAAGCATCTTGGTCGTTTTGCGGGTTCGATGTTTTGTTGTCAGAGCTGACAATTGCGTTGTCAGATGTACCAAAAAGGATTCACACGAGAGGTCATTGGTTATTGCACTAGTTGTTAAAAAAACTTGATGGCGAAAGAAGAAGGTTGCTCTTGGCCAAGAAATACAAGTGGTCGTGCTTTGCCTGCCAGTCTTTTTTATATGGCAAAAAGTCGACGTGCTTAGTCTCTGTGACTAGCGACGTAGACGGAAGAGACAACAGAAATGATGACCGTTTGATCACGACCAAGCACGAAGAGGCATAATTAAGAGAACATTGTGGTTCACTTTAATGAATGACTCAACAGGAGTCTTGGGGGCCCAGATTCTGGAGTTTAGCCAGCAACCCAGACTGCGAGCCAAAATGGCCGGCTGGAAACCTTGACAAAGGGACCGGTGACGGTGAAGAGCCGGAGGTATCATTGAACAGTATATTCCAAGTAATAGGATCGAGCATGAAGCTCTGACTACTGCGCTGCGTACCAAGCGAACTGTATGCTTACAGGCCCTCGATAACTATCTCCTCAGCGACCGGTGTCAGCGTAAGCATCAGCTGCTTCTTCTCCCACAGCACATACGCCTTCTGGTCCATCCAGTCACGGCTCTCATCACAAATCTTCAAATCAAAATTGGTAAGGAGTGATGCGAAAATGAGCCTCATTTCGTGCCACGCCATGTTCTGCCCTATGCAGTTGCGGGGTCCGTACGAAAAGGGCTGGCAGGCATCGCGTCGATCGTCTGCGTATCGGGGGTCGCCGAGCCACCGTTCCGGGACGAAGGAGTCCGGGTCCTTGAAGTTGGCCGCGGATCGGTAGGTGACATATTGGTGGATGGAGCACCGCACGCCTGTGGGGACCCATCTGCCGCAGATCATCCGACCACCATTCTCTGCCGGGATGCCTCGAGGGATTCCCGTCGGAACTGGCGGGTATAGGCGGAGGGTTTCTTGGATACCTGTATCGTCGACTTGATTTTAGCAATCTTGGTGGATGGGGCCAGTCAGATAGTCAATCGGTGGAGACGGTATACGCACAGGCGTTCAAGTAGGTGAAATTCGCCAATGAATCAAAGCCGAGGCCATGAGCTTTCTGTTGTTCCCGGACCTCCTTGGCCACTTTTGACATCCGCTCTGTGTCCATCGAGAGAAGATAGGTCAGGCCGCAGAGTAGCGTGGCTGATACCTAGCTGTCAGCTTCGTGCGAGGGGTAAATTCTATGTGAGTCCAGCTCTGGAAGTCTCACCTGTAGTGTCAGTACCGGCCAGCATGAAGAGATCGGCGTTTGAATGCATCTCATTCAGAGAGAGATTCTTTCCATCCTCCGCTGACAAGACAATGTTCCAAATGTCTGGCTGGTCTTTACAGAAGCATTGTGTGAGTACTTTGTTTCCCCCTGGGCAGCGGTTCCGACCTCAACTCACCAGATTTCTTCTCCAGCCTTTTGTCCACTCGATCCGCCGAGTGCTTGAAATGGGTCGTCTTCATCTTGTTGAGGCTCTTGGGCTCGAGGTACTTGTAGAGTTTGCTGAGGAGTGGGTAGTACTCGATGAATTGGATGAGTGGGAGCACTCGCACGGCGTCGAAGACGTTCTTAACCCACGAAGAGTACTCAGAGCTCTGGAGGAGCCCCAAGGGCTGGCCGAAGGTGAGATCTCCCATTATGTCGAAAGTGGCAAAGTTCAACATTTGACCGAGCGGCACTGGTTGGCCCGCGGTGCCTCGCAGTTTCGAGATGAGAAGGTCGACGTATTTGTGGAACAGGGGCTCTTGCTGTCTGAGACTGCGGTCCGAGAAGGCTGGAGAGAAGACGCGGCGCATTCGCCTGTGATCGGTAGTCGGTGCCGTGAGGAGAGACGGTGTTCCTGTTTGAGGGTTGAGTCAACGTGGGAGGAAACGACGGCGGAGCGCATGAGCTCACCATTTATGTAAGGTAAACTGCGAGTCTGTAGTTAGCTACCAATTAATTCATACAAGCAGCTGAGCAGCTGGTCGGGGAAGCCGTAGCGACCCCCCTCCCCCAAACAATGTTGTGCCTACTCGTTGCGTGGAATTATGGCATGCACTGGGATTTCAGACAACTTACTGAGCCTCTTGTGCCTTGTAATTCTCAGAGTTACCAGGATAATGCCCGCATACATCTTTCCAAGCTTGCGGATCGGTGTAGCTCAACTCATTGGGACTGAATCGAATCACTGGTCCGTATTTTTCATGCAAACGCCTCATGAGCTTGATCTGGTCGCCTTGCACAGCAACGATCCAGTACGGTATACGGCTGATATGTGCCCACCACGGCCCCGGAAACTTGGCAAGGGGGTGCAGGGTATACGCGTAGACGACAGTCCAGACCACGTATGCCACAACGAGGACAAGCAGGGCCCATATGGACGAGCTGGGCAGAAGCCCTTCTCGGAATGTTAAGCTCATGCCGTAACTGGTAAGCAGGCACTTCCAGAAATAGGAGAAGGTAGATTATGGAAGGGAAGGCGGCATGTGAACTACCCTGACATCTCAAACAAGAATCATGTGCGGAACATCCATGGATGCCGGTAGGTTGGCATTTATACACGGCCCCTGTTAAG
The DNA here is from genome assembly GCA_039880775.1 of Diaporthe vaccinii. Taxonomy (NCBI): domain Eukaryota; kingdom Fungi; phylum Ascomycota; class Sordariomycetes; order Diaporthales; family Diaporthaceae; genus Diaporthe; species Diaporthe vaccinii. Next base: position 351,863 of record JBCEDN010000021.1, read on the forward strand.
GTTCAAACATGGAAGATCTCGGCTAGACTTTGCTCGGATGCAGACACCCGCTACAACCGCCGATATCCATATCATAGCGTTTCCTATTATTGAAAGGCGATGGGGCTCTGACGTGTAATGATCCGCTGTATATATGCAGGCCGGTGCTTTGTGGATGCCAGCTCTGCCATTTCGACCTGTTGGTTCCAGATCTGGTAACGACGCCAAGCCCAACTAGTATTTACACCCGCAAGACGCAATCTTGAAACTGCAACCATAACACCGACAAAAATTTAGGGACTTGTTGCGTGCGCTGATCGGCAGGTGCAGGTTGTCACCTGTGAAAAGCTCCCCATCCTACAAGCATGTCCTGGACATTTGTAACGCTGTTGACAGCAGCATGTATAATCACTAATTAGTCGAACGGCTCTCGACCGCACGCTTTACCGGAGAAGCCAGCGAAAGCCTCGTGCTGGATAGTTGATTATCCTCCGTAGCAGAGGTGCAGAGCAGTTGACACCCATGTGACGATCCTTGTAATAGCCAGCTGCTAATCCACACAGAAAGCTCTGCACTCCCCACCAAGAATGTCACCGCCCGTCTGTGTGCGGAGTTCTCGCAACGATAAGCGGCGGTCGGTCTTCGGTCTCGGGCCAGGCTGATCATCACCCTCAGGCCTTGGATGACCTGATATCCAAATGACTCGCACCTATTGGTTCCGAGGTGGGAAGACGTGCAGTTCTGTAAAGCTTCGTCCCTTGGACTGGTTAGTAACAGCCTATCACCCCTTACTCCGCCTTTGCAGACATGGTTCTTTTGTCCCCCCAAACTGATCCACACTACACCGATCCGAGCGCATACCGTGATCTTCTCCGCTCGCCACGTGCGGGACGCGAATCCTGCCGCTCGGGAGCAAATCCGACCTTCCGGATGCACAACTATTTGGGAACTGCACAACGTCTTATGCATTTTTTCACAACATGCCTCATTGGCTTCGTCTGATTCGGCTCATCTGATAATGTCGGTCACGGGGCCCAATCATTGCCTAGGTGGTCCTCATAATAGATCTACCTAGGTAGCACTGGGACTCCGGGCTAGGAATGGGTCTGCAGTCAACACTGCAGGTTTTCTCTTGAGCTCCTTGCCACGTGTATCATAATATTTCAGGGGGTAAAATCAACAGAGTTGATGGGTAAACTTTGGGATATGAATTTGAAACTACCACACTTTGGATATTGCCTTGGTCATGGTATGGATTCCTATGGAGTGATCTACTATTCTGGTGGTTCGCTATCTGCCTCCACTCATACATAAGGATCTTCAGATTGTAGAAGCACAATTAAGGTCTGAAAAGTTGAACATTTGTCTGTAATCGGATTGGGCATCATGAATAGTATGACTGTAGTTCCTCGGAAAGGGTTCTCTTCTATGTTTATATAGAGGATCAGTGTTTATCCCTCGGCTTATGACAAAGATTGCTTGCAAGCAGAATTCAATCTGCTGCTGAAAAGCGTAGTGAGGCTTAATAAGGATGTGTTGGTTCAATATTCAGCATTGTAATCATCCGGACCTGAAACTCAGAGTGGTCAAGTCAGCCTCCCTCGTGCCTGACTCTGTCCCAGCCAAATATGCTGTTGGAAAGGATTCACCACCTCCGTACCTTGCTTGAAACCTCAGGGTTCCTGGATTCTAACATAATGAACGATGATATATCGCTACCCACACTGGGCCACCGCATCGCGTGTCAATAGCGCTTCATAGCGGCCACTCTAGTGTTCAGCTATTCCTCTACAAGCATTAGAAAAATCGTTCCATGAGGGTACTTTTCGTCGCATGTTTTGAGTTGTAGATGTACCATGTGGTTCCCAAGGAATAGTGTGAGATCAAGTAAAGTATATGCCAATCTAATTTTTCGACTTGGAAAGGTTACATTGTTAGTTCATAGGGCTCTTTCATCACGGCGATCATCCATATCTCAGACCACTCTGGTGTCTTCACAGTCTCAAAGCTAATAAAGGCAAGAGACACTTCGCTCAATTCCTGAAACGGTGCGCGTCTTATAATGCGTCAAGGACATGATAATTATCGAGAGGAAACACTGGCCCCCTTCTCACAGAGATAATCAGCATTCAAGTTCACACACGCTTGATCCCTGTGCTTTTTATCATGATGAAATACCCTGAGGCATAGATAGCGGGCCAATTTCTTTCTTTCTTCCCTTTTTTTTTTTATTTTGATCTTTTATTTTAGCGGAACCAGGGGACTTTTGCTTCGCCATTCACTTGAGAAGTCTTTCAGTTCATAATGTTAGCTACAAACTTTTACGAGAGACTGTTATTGCTGAATGGTTTTATTCTTCGCTCATTGACACCGAATATGAGACCTGCTTCCTAGTAGATAAATAGTCATGAATGGGCTCTCTTGTGACGGACGGGATCCAGACACGGACGATATCCTCTGAGATTACTACAACAAAACTGCTGCATCCATTCCCAAGAATAAGAAACACTACATTGAGTGGGCCAGGGAGGAAGGAAAACGGCATCTGGGTTTCGGCGAGCATGGAATGTAGGGAAATTTAGCATCTGGAAGTCTACGTCCATGGCCGTTGCACTGATGTCATTGAGGGACGAACGTAACTTGCATGGACGAGCCTTGTACACTTCAGGATCTATCTTCTTCCGACTGAACGAACCACCTTTGAGACCACGTATGATGGCACCTAGTAAGCTCTCAAGGAATCCAGCATATCCCTGGGACAAGGGTCGCACATTAGGCAACGGCAACGAACCAGGCACACTCTAGCTATCACCAACACGACGGGGTGTCAGATTTGTGAAACCCCAATACATATTCTGGAACCTTTTCACCTCAGCTACTAAGCGAGCGGTCGTTAGCACAACCCACCATACTAACAACAGCCGAGCATTAAATCTAGCGTGGGGGCGGCCAAGGAGAATCTTGAACCCCCAGGGCTTGGTCGCCCGCCCGCTGCAGATCAATGCGATCTTGACAGCTGACGCCGATGATGGGCTTTTTAAGATGCCGCTCGCCTCATTGGCAGCTCTCCAGATCCCACGATGTGCTAGTAATTCGAGCTTGTTGGCGCCTTGGTTCCTTTGGCGGGGTATAAAACGGGGGTTAGCACCGGGATTTGAGCGAGACGCCGACATTGACAAGGGTCCGAGTGACGGTTAGCTGGTTATCAGGAATCCAAAAAGATCATGCAATGTCCCTGACTTGATTGCACGCAGTGGAATCACGCGTCTCATGGGGGGCCGGGCGGGCAAGGTGTAAGCGAAGCCAGGTCCACCCGAGGAATCGTGTAATTGGTCTGACCCGTGCTGAACCCGGATAAGCTGCCTGAAGCCGTTCCGAAGAAAATGTCCCTCTGCCAAAAGTATCGACAGTGGTGGCACACGGCTTATTCCATCAGTTCTCGCGTGTGACGGCAGATCCTTCGGATCATAGGGGCACGTGTGTCGAGTGTGACGACGCGGGAATGCCTGTATTTGTGTTAACGCGGACATGGGCATCTGCTGTACACACCCCGCGTGATCCATGCTTGGTGGGAGATGCCGATGGAAGATGATATGCTGGCGACATGTTCTTTGCAGCCTGGTCCGATCGTTCGACGATGAAGCCGGCCGCCCGGCTTTCCTATATCGGCGAGAAATACCTTGTTCGTCGCTTCATACAGTGAGTTCCTTGGTTGTCATACGCATCTCCATCCGCGCGATTTTCTTGGTATTCGTGGCGAAACAACTCCGCTCTTATTACATTGGCTCACTGATGCCGGTGCATGTACCAGGCGAATGTCTCCGGGCCGGAGTCGATTGTTGCAAGAGGCGAGATGGAGGACAGCATACGTTGCCCAAAGATGAGCAAATAGAAACGTAAAATGGTAAGTGGTTTAGTCAAGTCTGGCAACGAGTCGATAACAACTGTTCAGCTTTGGCCTGATCTCCTCCCAGCTGTGCGCAACCGGTCAGATTGAGTATGATCAGTCCATCCCTTTTGCTGAGATGGTCAGAAGCAAATCCTGACTCTCGAAGGATCCGTGCTATCTCCAGAGACATAAGCCGCCAATTTAGCATTCAAGGATGAGTGAGAGAGCTCACAAGGTTCGGGGTGCAGGGACAAGTTTGTGGAGGGGGCCGCATCTCACCTCTCCACGATGTGACCCCCACGCCGGCAAGCCAGAGCCACTCTGTCGGAACTAGCCACATGCTGGACCCCTGTAGGCAGACAAGACGAGAATTCGACGGCTGCTTGCTCGCCCCTTGCGCTGTGTCAGCACCAGGTAATACTGAGAATAGACTGTCGAGATATTTGAGCGAGATATGGCCCTGATTCTGCAGGGTTGTAACTTGTCACCTTGTCAATATGGCATCCAAATAAATGGTTGCGACGCGTGGGGTAAGTTGAGTGGAGTCACTCGGACTCCGTCCTGGTCTGGCCTGGTCCTTGGACCCCGCGAAAGAAGTGGAAACGCGGGGTGCTCGATGATGGTACAGTGACTGTGAACTGTGTTGTCGTTGCCGTGGTTCAAACCCACTCAGGCGCTTGGCCTGTTCAAACTCCACATCGTGAAGCAGACCATGTTCAAGAGGAGGCGCGCCGGCATGCTGGCATTGTGTAGTCCTGTGCCGCGTCTCCAACCTTGGGGAACCAGTCGGGATCCCCAAACAGGGTAGTGGTCACTCAAGAGCTGGAGAAATCGGTCACCTGGCTCCCAAATTCGACAGGGTTGGTATGCCCGATCCACTGTCCGTCCCATCCGAGCCAAGTTCAGTGCTTACTCTCGTGCTCGGAGGCCCAGAAAGCAGTTGCCGCGGCGGGAAAACCTTGTAAATTGACGACAAAGATGTGCCCGGGTCCCCCAGGCAGCTCATAAGGATGTCTGTGGAGCAGATGTCGTGCTCGGAGACCGAAGTGGCCGTACCAACCTGCAATGCACTCGGGCGGAGGATCGCAAATTGCTACCATCAAACTGGGCCTCGCCGTGGGCACACGCAAGCACAGCATCACCATGCGCATCCGGGATTGCCACGGACAAAGATGATACATTACAGTCTTGAGCGCGGGCATAACACACGATTGGCCAATTGTACGGGCGATATCGCACTGCCCCATCCCCACCGGCCGCCCTGCCCAGCGTAGGATGAGGCTCCGTGATGTTCGGCCGCGGATGGCGACGTAGCTGAGGGCAACCACGAGGGTAATAGAAACTGGGAAGGTAGAGGACAACTGGAGGTGGTGTGCAATATTGTCGCGTCATGGCGATCACCAAGGTTGCACCTCAATGACGGGACACAGGCCGCGATCAAACGCTGGGAACACAGGCAGACATGCTGTCGAGTAATCTGCAGGACGTCAGCATGGCAACGAGTGGCCTGCTGATTTGCCTGCTGATGTGCATCGGGGCCAACATCATCGTGGCTGGCGTGTTGGTGGTTGATGGAGAATTACCGGTCAGCAGGACGTGGTAGCGCCACTATTCCTCGTTTCCGAGGCAGTATTATATTTGGGCGTGGCAGAGAACGGAAACAGACCGAGCTGCAGAATGGGCGCTCCGTATCGGACTGAGCTGGAGTCGGAATTTCCCTCGGTCGCGACCATGACGAGAGCGGGTGTTGCGATGCCAAGGGACAGACTTGGTGAGAGAATATGGTCTCGTCGATCTCCTGCTAAGGGACAAAGATGACGCGCGCACTGTACCATATGGGATCGCACAGCACAGTCCAGAAGCATCCAGGGCTGTGTCCACACCCTCCTTCCCCAGATGGAAGGCGCGACACTAAACCGGATCCACCTTCTCGCAGCTCTGACAGCGTCGAAGGAAGGAGGTGCTGCCCACCCTGCCCCCTGCCCCCTGCCTCCCCTGCTTCCACACGCAATCCTGACATCCTGCCTCTTTCTGCCTCCTGACCGTCGACTGCTCGACCAAGCCTGGGGCAAGCCTGGAGCTCTGTTCTTCCACAGCTCCCCGCCAAGCCAGCTGGAGGACCGACAAACAGCAGCAACCGTTGAGCGATGGGTTGCAGCACCTCGGCCAACAACGCAAAGCGATCCCGTCAATCAGATACCCGACAATCTCCTTCCGTCCGTCCGCCCGGAATCCCTAAAGCCCCCATGCGAGAGTCTCCCACCACCCAAACGTTGCTGCTGTTGTCAGAGCATTCATTCAGCTCCCATCCGTCGGGACATTCTCGGCTGACTGCAGCTCGCATCTCACAAACCAGGACCGATCTGCATCTTGACCATGCAAGAGGGCATGCTGACCAGAATAGAGGGGCAAAACCAAACCTACACACCGCCTCGTGGGCATGTGTAATGGAACGGGACCAGCCTTCTAGAAGCAGTCGTCAGGCTGGCTGGCTGGCAGGGTGGACAGCCAGCCTCTCTGGCCCCTTGCGTCCCCTTGTCCCCCAATACCACCTGCCTACTCACCTGCATTGCACTGACGGATAAGTTCAGCGTATCAGGGCCCCCGTCCAGCAGGACAGCTACACAGCACAGCACACGTGTGTTCCGGCCGATCGTCCATATGTGCAGAACTTTGGCCGCCCGCACCTGGCTGCGCGTGGGGGCGAGTTGTCCTTCGGTCTGCTCGAGGACTGCCTCGTTTCACAGTAGTACTGCCTATCTCCATACGCGGTTTCCCTGGCCAAATGCTGCGTTTGATATGTCATGCAAAGAAGCATGGACTACCTCCACGACCTATGACGCGACAAGAGAGCCTCACGTCAGGTACAATACGTATCGGGGTTCCGCACCAATCAACATCTAGGTACCGTTGAGTCCAGAATGTGGGATTCTGGTGGCTGACGTGGGTCCAATCTGACATGCACATACTCTCGACGACTGCCTCGCATCTATAAGACGTTTGTTTAACCACAGACTATGGGTCGCATTGCGCGACAGAGAAAATGCGTGACTGGACGCGAAACGCCGCATCGGTGTCTGTTGCTATATTCAGTTCGACAATACTTGCAAGGCGCTGGTGTTGATCGCCCCGTCCCAGCCGGCGAGCTCGGGGACAATTGCCACGCGACATGCCTGCTTCGCCGCAGTCGTCACGCCAGTGATCTACAGGTACGCTACACAATCAGTCGAGAATCAACGGGTTCGCCTGCCAAGGGCATGTCAAATGGGACCCGGGGCGTGGCAGACCTATCATATCACCTCGAGCCTCCTGCTGTGGTTCCTGGATGAAGTGCTTGGATCTGCCACCAGCTTTGCTTTTTCAGCGGGCGTCGCCGCCTGGCCACCCCAGACTGAGGCAACCCCCACGCGATCCGCTTTTTTATAGTTCAAGGGCTGGGGGCTCCCCTTCAGCCCCTTGTGATGATCATTTTGCAGAAACAGTCTAGCAAGGACCAGGCTGCCAGATATCTACGTCTTGGACCAAGGATTCCGCACTGTGGCGCGAACGGAGCATTGCAACCCCATCGTGTCTCCATGGCTGAGGAAGCATGCGGGCGGGCGGTGCGAGCTGGCGTGCATCACCCATCACACGCAGCCTCGACTAGCTTGATGTTGTTCAGCTTACTCGTCTGCCCCGGGGTTTCCTCAAGCATCCGGTGCGACTTCGGATATCGCCCGCGGCTGTCGAGCTGGGATCCCTCAGCGGGGAGTGCGAATGCCAGGGTGCCCACGGGACTCCGTGAGAGACCAAAGAGCAGCAGCACGTCAGATCTATCCGGGCGCGGGCCTCGCTGCTTTCGACAGTTATAAAAACATACCCAGGCCTTCCCTTGAACCACCCACTCTCATAGCCCCCATCCCATCCCTTCCCGCGTCCTCCTCTTCCTCACTTGTCCGTTTTTGCAGACCATCCCACGCCATTCAGCTGCACCAGATCTGCGGTCCCACATAAAGCAACCATGGCTCCTCACATCGACGCGCCGTCTCCTGCTGGCAGCTTCACCACTGGCTTCAACGGCTTCAACCGGGCCTTCCGTCCTCTACACTCCTCGGCCTTACCAGTGCCCAGTGGCCTGTCGTCTGCTGATTCAGCCTCGCCTCTGAGCAGTTCTTATGGGAGCACATCGGTTCAGAATGACTTACATATGGAGAGGCCGCTAGTGCCCGGGGTCTATGTGCCCACGATGTGCTTCTTCGACGAGAACGAGGATGTCGACACCGTGACAATCGCCTCCCACGCCGTGCGACTGGCACGCGCAGGGGTTACTGGCCTTGCGACACAAGGGTCAAACGGAGAGGCGGTCCACCTTACCCACTCGGAGAGATCACTGGTCACGTCAACCACACGGAAGGCCTTGAACGACGCTGGTTTCTCATCCATGCCCCTGATAGTTGGCTGTGGCAGCCAGAGTGTGCGAGAGACTGTCCAGTACTGCACCGAGGCATGGCAGGCAGGTGGTGACTACGCGCTTGTCTTACCACCTTCCTACTACGCGCCCCTGTTCGCGCCATCGTCAGGTACTGTCCTTGAGTTCTTCAACGCGGTCGCGGATGCTTCGCCGATCCCGATCATCATCTACAACTTCCCAGGTGCAGTTGGAGGGTTGGACCTGTCCTCAGATATTGTCATCAAGCTCTCGGCTCACCCCAACATTGTCGGAGTCAAGTTGACATGTGGAAACACGGGGAAGCTGGCAAGAGTGGCTGCCGCCACCAGGAAACTCACCAAGAACTACGACCCTAAGAAGCCTGAGTTCCTTGTGCTTGCCGGATCAGCCGATTTCACCATCCAGTCCTTGGTTGCTGGTGGCCATGGCATCCTAGCTGGCCTGGCAAATATCTCCCCCAAAGCGTGCATCAGGACGGTCGAGCTTTTCAACTCCGGTAAGGTGGCCGAGGCTCAAGAAATGCAAGAGACGGTCGCCTCTGGAGACTGGACCGCCATCCAGGGTGGTGTCGTGGGCGTCAAGGCAGGTCTGCAAGCCTGGAACGGCTACGGCGGGTACGCCCGGAGCCCTTTGCCCAAGCCTACGGCCGAGCAAACACAGAGTTGGAGGGAGGGCTTCCGAGACCTCGTCTTGTTGGAGAAGAGCTTGTGAGCCATGCGAAAATGCTGGTCGATACCAGGACAGAAATGGTCGGCCTAGGGACGACGCTTCAGGGTTGAGACAAACTTCAACATGCCTCACTGAATAGTCTGTTCTGCCGCGTCCAGGTGAGCTTTTTGGTACGCCTCGCTGTCAAAGGAATCATTACTCTGCTCCGGCTCTTCTCGAACGACCGTCGGCATTTGCATCTGAAGTGGTGATTGGTCTCGATGGTTGTGAGGGTCTTGCATACGTAGGTGAACGGCGTTATGAACTGTGGGCTTTCTTATTTCCTCGGAAATTCCTTCGAGTTAGGGCTCTGTCGACTTTGAGGAAAGACCAATGTGGCGTACGACCGCAGGAAAAATTCTCGATGTTGCTGTCAAAGTGCGTGAAGGTCCGCTTTGTACCCAGCATTTTCAAAAAGGGGATGTGAAAAGCCTATCGTAGGCATGTTGAGATGCATTATTCTTGTTCAAGAAAGGGACGATCATGGCAGGACTGCCAGGAACAATTCCATATTATTAATGATTCCAGAACTCTACCCCATTGTCACCGATGTGTTGGTCCCCAGCGAATTCCATCTCAGGATAGTTCTTGAGATGGGATGGCCCGTGATACCTGCTGAGCTGAAGCTCTCGACACGCTTCTCTCAACTTTGGTGCGAGTGCTTCTACGGGAAGTAACTTCTCTCAAACTACACAGCACTACTATTTGTTGTACGCCATTGACATACATATGCTAAGCCCATGTCCGGGAGAAACTTATCTCCATGCAAATACCAAGACGCGCATCCAACTCATTTACCTGCAAGCGATCCAACGGAGCGGATGGACCGCAGCGACACTTTCGCGGGTATACCGATAACGGCACACCGTCGCTCTGTCCCGTCGATGGATTAAGCGCCGCTAATTCCAGGCTTGAGGGGCGCCAATCTGAGACAAGGCTTGATGCGGTGAACAGGATTTACGGCCTTTGTCTCTTCCGGGGAAGACAGGGAAGTAACTGAGACTCGTGTCTGCCGATTCCCGAAGACGCCACTTGATCTCGTCACTTCGTCGATCTTTGTTCTTTTCTTTTTTTCTTGGGCGTTCGAGAACACCAAATTTCCGTCGCACACACGGAAAGGGATGGGCGGTTCCCCGGGATCTAGCCGCCCAGTACCTACTTATCGGCAGCATGAGGGATATATTTGGTTCTGTCTCATCGACGATGAGACGACGAACAGCCCATGTCTCTTCCAACACATTGTTCCACACTCCGATGACCAGGAAGGACCACGAAGACCACGATCAAGTGCAGATGTACACCGCCGCCGGGAAACGGGCAAGTGAGACATCCCAGGGCCAAGTGTACCCCAGTTCTTGGACAGGCAATGATCTTCCACTCCCCGGCCAGAAAAGGAAACTAGCATGCCAATAGCCTTCCAAATCAGGGAATACGAGCATTCAAGTGTCTGCCCATGGTAAGCCTGGCTGGGCTTAACGGGGAACTGCAGTGCATTGCGTGGGTGGCGTACCTACCCATCGCGGAGGAGACAACTGGGAGAGCATCAGGAATTTTGGACAGGATGGCGATGGCAGCTTAATACGAGGTGTGCAGACAATATTCCCTTGTGGGAAAAGCAATGGGCACACGAACGCGGTGTTACTATTCGTTTGTCCAATGTTGGCTTCGGTCGTGTTGGCCCAGGTGTTACCTAGCGTTTCGTTCACACACGCTCCCTAATGCTCGTCAGTATGATCTGGGGAAGGAAGGGCCCGTTACGATGTGCATTCTCGGTGAGGGCCGGGCCAACGGCGCCGCCCACAGAAGCCGCAGCCGGCTCACCGTCCACCCGATCGTCGAGCTATGTCGGACGACTGGGCTGAGCTTGTTTTACTGGCGTGGTCGGCGCCCACAAGAATGATGGCATCTTTGTGCACAGCTGAGCACGAAGGTGCCAAAGCTTTGCCGTAGGATGCCTCGGGTGTCACAGGCTGGCCGGATACTCGGCTCTCCTGGGCGCTCCTGTGGAGAGTGCACAGATCGTGGTTTTGTCACCTTGATCTCTGTGTATTGTTGCTCACTTGTCCAGATGGTGTGGTGCGGCGAAAGGTGCAACGGGAATCACTCGGCGCGAAGAGGGATATAATTACATAGCGCGGGCCATTTTGCTCCCTTGAACGAGGTCGGTGCGTTGAGTGTTTGCTTTTCGCATCCTATTAGTCTTTTGTAGCGTGTTGATCTTTCCGTCGAGGCGATTTGCATACGGCCGACTGCTCACTGGCCTCCCTTGCATGGCCTTCTTCAGCCTGAGCCACCCCACAAATCTCAGATCTGGATCTGGTCTCAACCTTTTCTCGATCTGCCACACCACGGTATACTCTACAAAAACGCCGCAATCAAGGAATCATGAGACTCCTCGCATCACTGATGTCGGCTGTGGTTGGGCTGTGGGCAAGCAAGGTGGTGGCGCAACAGCAGCAGCCGGGTAGGATCAGTGTCACCGGCCCTCTGGGCGGGTTTGACGCCCAGACGGGGGCCGCGCCGGCGAGACTCAATATAAACGACATGTGGGCTCATGGCGGCCCCTCGTGGTGAGTGTTTGGCTGAGCCCCGCCGTCCCGCGGTTGTGGTGTCTCAGCCGGTAGAAGGGGACGGGGCGGCGAGGGAGTGGAAAGGCTGACTCTTTGAGTGCTGTCTAGGGACCTGTACGTGCTGGCGCTGCTGGAGCTCCAGGACGTTGACGAGGCTGATGACTTGTCTTACTTCCAGATCATGGGTGCGGAACCAATTCCTCTGAATGCCACGCCCGGGTGCTCCTTTGGGTTTTGTTGACTGGGCTTAACAGGTATCCATGGCCTCCCGTTCAGAGGATGGACTGATGTCGGACAGGTACCTGGTGGTGCCAACTTGGCTGGATTCTGTCCTCATAGTGTAAGGAGGTGCTGAGGTCGAAGGGAGAGTTTCCAGCTTGGATGGGTCAGATGCTGAGACACTGGGCAGCAATTATTATTTGGACTCTGGCACCGGCCATTCATCGCACTTTACGAGGTAAGCACTGGTAGCAACTTTGACTGCAGTTAGGTACAAACGCCTTTCACTGACCTCTCGGCACCAGCAAACTCTGGTAACCCATGCCGTACAGATCTCTCAACGCTATGGAGGCGACAAAGCACCGGCTTATCGGGCTGCGGCAGAATCTCTGCGGGTCGCGTACTGGGACTGGGCTGCGAACTCTTCGCTGCCAGAAATCATCACCCACGAGACAATCAGCGTCAACGGCCCCTCGGGCCCCGTGACTGTCAAGAACCCTCTCCATAGCTATTGGTTCCAGAGCTACCCATTCACCATCCAGTATATGAACGCCGGAGTCCTGTCGGAGCAGAGCCGCTCGACACGCTGCCCTACAAAGGATATTAACGACGATGTCGCTAAAGTGAACGCTGGCCTTGCGTCTTCTGAGTTCAAAGCCCAAGTGGTAAGGACATGGCCCTTTCCCCACTGCCAGGCTTGCGAGAAGTGTATGTGAGAGACTAACATAGATATGCGGCAAGTATAACACCTTCACGACTGTCACATCCTTTGAGAACATGGTGACAGACCGGTACACCGCAACAAGTTTCGAGAGCCCACACAACAACGTGCATAACTCGGTCGGCTGCAGCAACGGCACCATGTACGACCTGAACTGGTCGGCCTTTGACCCGGCCTTCATGCTCCACCACACCAACGTCGACCGCCTCATCGCGCTGTGGCAGGCAATCTACCCCAACTCGAGCATTTTCAACGTTGTCGACTACGCCGGCGCCTTGTACGGCACGGCCGCGGGTAACGTCAGCGCCGACACCCCACTCAAGCCCTTCCACGACCGGCCGGGCGACGGCGACGGCGTCGACGGTTTCCACACCAGCCGCTCCGTGCGCGACATCGCCGTGCTGGGCTACACGTACCCGGAGCTTCAAATACGCGGCGGCGACAACGGCACTGCCGTCGCGCCGAGCCCGGACGAGCTCGCCGAGCACGTGCGCTTCAAGGTCAACTCGCTGTACAGCAGCGTGCCGACGACGTCAGAAAACGTGACGGAGGCGCGGCGCGCGCGCAGTCTGGTGCGCCGAAACTCCTCACCGGGCCGCTTCAAGGGCAAGGACAAGACCCCGGTGCGCCGGCCCGTGGCGACGCGCAAGACGTGGTCCGTGGCCATCAGCGTCGACAGGGGCGAGGTGCCGCTGCCGGCCACCATAGGGTGCTACCTGAGCGATGGGGACAGGAGGGGGCAGGTCGGCCGCATGTCGCTGCTCGCGGTCCCGGCCGAGGGCGTCACGCACTCTACTATCCCGCTGGACAGGGCTTTGGGGGAGGTCGGGGGTGTCGACCTTGCTGATGCGGATGAGGTGGCCTTGTATCTGAACCAGACTCTGAAGTTTGAGGTGCTGAAGGTGAGTCGAGTTTCTAAGATTTCAGTCCGGAACTTTCTTCGTGTACACTTGCACCAACATTGGAAACGCGGAGAGATACCTGAGGGGGGTCCTAAGCTGACCATGATCTGTGCAGGGTGATGGAACACCCATCGAGAATCTTGAATCGATTCCGAGCCTGCAGTTTATCGTACAGGACCGCGACTACACGCCGCGAGAGAGCGACGTGGACTTCCCTACGTACGGGGCTGCGAACACTCGAAAGATGGGCAAGACTCATGGGCGGTGGACGTTGTCGGGTTAGTATGACGATTCGGGTTTTAGCCCTGTAGATACAGATGTTGAATACTGAAATCGGGTTTACGGACTGGTCTTGGTATTGGATGTTGGGGGGACTATTCGATCCTGTATTGGATGGCCCCTTAATCCCTCATATTCATGTGCAGTCTGTAAGAAGGGCTCGAGATAGAGATCAAGCCTGTAATTATTCGCAAAATTAACAGGAGGTGAATAAGAAATAGTGTCGTTATTTCTGTCGAGGTCTGAATTGCCGACATTTCGTCTCTTCAGTATCATGCCCGAATCTACTCATGAAAATCATCTATGTACAATACACCATAAAACTCCTTTGCCCCCGACCCGCGACCTGGATCCCGGCCACATCATGTCCCTGTATCTCAACAAAAGAAACAGCACATCTATTCATGACTCGCTGGTTTGCTCCATTTCCTAGAGCACCCACGGAAACACACACACGAGGTCAGCCATCCGCCTATGGCTTCTGCCGCAGGGGCATCTCGACGCTGGTGGAAGTGCCCACCTCGTCGTAGCCGCCGTCGGTCTGGGCGCCGACCATGTCGTTGGGGTGGAACATGAAGAAGAAGAGGGCGGTGACGAGGAACATGAGGAGCGAGTCGAAGATGAAGAGGGTCCACTGGTTGTTGAGCGGGTAGCCGTCCTGGCCGAGGATGTACTCGATGACGCGGAAGATGGACCGCACCATGATGAGCAGGCTGACGGCGTAGAGCATGTAGAGCACTTTAAGCCAGGGGATGCCGTTGGGGCCGGCGCCGCCGGTCGCGCCGCTGCTGCCGTAGGCGCCCGAGATGGCGAGCATGCGGCCGTAGCGCACGTGGAAGGCCACGGCGACGAGAACGAAGAGGCCGAACATGACGATCTGCACGAACAGGCCGACGAGCAGGATGTTCTGCCCCAGGTCGGCCTTGCCCTCCATGGCCATCATGCCGCCGCCGCTGGCCTGCAGCAGGAAGGAGAAGACGTCGCCGATGACGAAGGTCTTTGTCAGCCAGCTGGGGCGGATCAGGCTGCACGAGGGCCCCGAGGGCACGCGGACGATCAGGCGGCCCAGGATCATGTAGACGGTTGCGGCGAAGAGGGCGGGCGCGACGAGGATGAAGACGGACTGGATGATGAAGGGCCCGAGCTGGTCGGTCTTGTCGTGGGCTAGGGCAAAGCCTATGTAGCCGATTGCCTCGACTGTTTTGGTGAAGATGGTCAGTCAGTAATTGTTCTCAAGAGTCATGTCCAAAGCCAACTTACAGATACATCCGAGGATGAATGGGATGTAGAACCACTGGCGGAAGCGGAACATGCGGTAGCTGTGGGCAGCCGCGGCGACGATGAAGAGGATGAGGAAGATGATGGCGCCGGGCATGGACGGCACGTAGTGCCACAGGTAATAGGTACCGCCCTTGTAGGGCAGGATGCCATTTTTGGCTTCCCCCGCCATGATCTTTGTGTTATCTGTACTGCCGGGTCGGGAAAAAAGTGTCGTCGCTTATCTGTCTGGGCGGCTCGGTTTGTGGTTGTCCAAATAAGGTTTCCTCTCAGATCGACAATGTCGACTCTCTGGAGATCTCCCGGTTGGTGTTGTCAAAGAAAGGCTCGCGATGTAGCAACAACGAGCGAGTTATCAAGGAGGTATAGCAAGTAAACCTCTAGATGTCTTGCAAGGAATCGGTGATGAGGGATGAATAGATAGATGGCTCTTCGGTCCCAAGCAGGACAGCCGGAGCGGATTCCATTCTTTATACCACGAGATAACAAACTCATCAGCTCCATGGCCTGGAGAAGAGATTGCCGTCTTACACGTCGAGAGGCTCCGGCGTGGGCTGGCCAGGCGCCCGGGGGTCGAGAGGCTTGGACCTGGAAGCGTGTGGGTCTCTGCAGCAGCTGGGCGATGCGGGAGCGGGCTGGGCATGAATACGGGCCCCCGTCCGGGCGGGATGCGCGTATACGAGGCCGTCCGATTGGATCGCATTCGCTCGTTCTTGGATCCTGCGGCTCCTCTGCGGCGTGCCTGGCCAATGAGGTGTTATACAATACGCGGACCCCCTATACGGACGGACCCACACGGTCGGATACGGTAGGGCAGGGCCGCGCTTTGGAGGAGCCTCAGAAAAGGAAATTTTGCTGTTGTCGTTATATGGTGGGTACTCCCCGTTGGAATGGTCCGAGATTGGAGCAGAGCGAGCAACGTACGTCGTACAGACGTACAGACGTATAATGCAGTCGGTCCGCCAGTCAGCCAGTCGGTCATGTCCCATTTTCTGTTGGCCCAGCGAGACGCGAAGAGAAAAGCATACGTACGCAGCAGCCACACCATTCCATTTCTGACACTTGTTTTCAACTTAGTCTCCCAATTATTCCTCGCTGCGGCCCCTTCTTCACTTTCACCAACCACGACAGCCTCGGCCGATAAGCATCGAACTGCCCTCAACGCGAATATCTAATTCTAGCCACCGCATTTCCTTACCCCTGGCGACTTGAAACTGCCTGTCTGGTATTTTTGATATTCGCAAATAAACCAAGGATGAAGTCTGTCTGGCGCGAGGGACAGGGCAGGACATCGATCGCGTCATGACGAAGGCCTGTTCGGCGGCAAGTTCCTGCATGGCTGGGCGGTCAGTCGACCAGCACAATATGAAATATTATTGCCCATGCAATATGCGATGGTGGTTACCCCGCGCAATGTGCTTGATGAGGAGTGACTCTGGCAGAGAGGGCTTAGCATGGCGTCGTTGATCTCATCTTCACAGTCAGGACGTCCTGCCCGCCCAACCGAGTTCCCCGAGTAGCAAGGCGCCGCGTGTTTTCTTTGCTTGTCGGCGCGGTCCGAACAGCCTCGCGTGCCTTCTAGCCTGGGCCCGCACCAACAGACGCTTCGCATCATGAGGGTGTGCTATGACTCGGTGGCATGAGGGGCCCAGGACCGGCCGACCATAAGCAGGCGTGCAGCTTTGCCTCGCTTGTGCATACCCGAGCGCATGTGCCTCGCTTATCTTGCTGATCTTGCTGGGCCAGAGAACCGCATTGGTCGTGGATCGAGACAGGAAGAGAGGACTGAGGACGACTGTCCTCTACGTCGGGTCTTGTCTATAGATGAGGAGGCAGGGACGATGAGGTTGATTTCCACGACGGGTCTGGCAGGGCCTCGAAAAGGCGACGGCGAGTCTGCTGTGAGCTTTGAGAGATTCTCGCTCCACCAGCCCGAAACGGGTAGGGGATGGACCGTCACATACAACAGCCAACAGCCCAGGAGCAGGCTGGATGCGGGATCGGCCAGGGAGCGCACGCAAGAAAGGTTCCTCCTCCCTTTTGATACCCATGCACAACATCATACGGCCGAACAAGCGAGCTGCTGACCACGGGCGGCTGCATCGCAGATGTGAGCGACGAAAGGCATGTCCCAGGTGACGGCTCACACACACGTGTGGGCAGCCTCCACGACCCAATCGTTCCGAGACGATCCGCCCGGCCGGGTATCAATCTATCTACCTTGGGCTGGGTCGCAGGCTGCCCTTGGTCATTTCGTCAGAGGGACGTATTGTCGGATGTGGCACCTCTGCAGTGGACGACCAGGCGACCAGACGAATGGGTAAAGTGCGAAAGGGAAGAAGGAGCCAGTCATACGGCAGGCCAAGAGGGAGACGAGGTCGACACCGATGCCTTAAAGGGGGAGAAATAGAGAGAGGCGTGCGACCTGTCAGTATATGCCGGTGACCCGTCCTGCACGATGCAGACCTACCGATGCATACACACAGACACAGCGCACATGGAAGCACACCACACACAGGCACAGGCACAGGCACAGACACAGTTTGTCGCAGATGGGGTAGATGTGTGGGTGGGTGTGTGGGTGTTCCTACGCACATATGTGGACACATGCCAATGTCCATGTCGATGCTGCAGAAAAGCACCTGGGCAGTGGTGATCGACCTCTGAAAATAGGTACCTGCCTAGGCATGTAGCAGTAATGATCAACTACGCTCGACGACAAGACCGAGGGCCAGATCAAGAGCTAGACTATCGACCTGCATAGCCCCTCCCAGCATCCCCTGCCCAATTCGTCCGCGGACAGGCCCCCGGCAGGCTCCGGCCGCCTGTGCGATGGGCGCACTGCAGCCTCGAATCTTCAACGGCGTCAGTGGGGTGCATTTGTGGCAGCCACACCGAAGCCGCCGACGGCTGCATCACTTACACCAAAAGCTGCTTGCTTGCTCTTTCGGCGTGAACACCTTCAGGGGATCGGGGGCTTCTTTTTGCCGGGGTCGGGTGTCTGTCCACCTCTTCCTGCTGGCGGCCCGGGGATGCGGATATTCGCTGATGCACACACACACACACACACCACAAACACACGAACATAGACGTACACGTACACGTACCAAACACACACATGTACGTACATGCACACACACACGCCATACGCAAACCTGGGAGGCAGGCTGCGACATGATGGAGCCACCGCCTGGTGCCAAATTCGATAGCCGATGCCATTGTTACGGGCAGGGGGCGGTGGTCGATGGAGGCATCGGATTTGGTCCTAAGTGGTATCGATGTTTGTGCTTCTGACTCGCCATGGAATTGGGGCTGTGGTGGTGGTGGTGGTGGTGGTGGTGGTGGTGGTGGTGGCAGCAGCAGTCGTTCGTTGCCACGCCAGGAAGCATATATGTAGCTTCGTCGGGTCTGTTCTCACCGGTCCTGTCGTCTGTGCTCTCACGACGTCACGAACAACATCAACAACTACTACAGTATCATTATTATCATAATCATTTACTTCCCCCCTCACACTTACTCGCACACCCTCGCACAACCTATCCTCCTTCCCTTCTCCCCGGCTCCCGCCTCTCCCCCAATATTATTATCATCCCCATAATACTGTTATGTGCCCGCTCACTACCGCCAACCTAACAACAACATGAGCCCATCACAACCCTCCAGCTTCCACATCCCAACCATAGACATCGCCCCATACCTCGAGGATGCCTCCACCGACGCCGCCAGGCAGGTCGTCGACGACGTGCGCAACGCCTGCATGACGGCCGGCTTCTTCTCCCTCGTCGGCCACGGGATCCCGCGCGACATGCAGGACGGCGTCCTGCGCGCAGCAAAGAAGTTCTTCGACCTCCCGCTGGCCGAGAAGCAGGCCCTACGGCACCCACTCATCAAGAACAGGGGCTACGAGGTTATTGGCTCCCAGACGCTGCAGGAGAACACCCTGCCCGACTTGAAAGAGGTGAGAGCAAGCACCCAAGCCTAGCATATTTATGTGTGTACACCTGTATTGTGCGTTGTGTATATCCCCAATATCATGTCCAGGAGAAAGGGGACCAACCGAGGGAAAGAACAAGAGGGAAGCAAAGAAAACACAGGAATGTTGAGAGTCCACGGGCTGACGAGTGGGACGCGGCTTGCCCAACCCGCCAACAACAGGGCTTCTACATCGGCAAGGACCTCCCGCTCGAGTCGGACAAGGTCAAGGCGCACCCGGAGCTTCTGGGCCAGAACATGTTCCCGGCCTCGCTGCCCGACGGCGACTTCCGGCTGCCCACCGAGCGGTACTACGCCGCCGTGCTGGACCTGTCGATGCGCGTGCTCGAGATCCTCGCCAAGGGCCTGCCCTACGGCGACGACATCTTCCACGAGTTCGTGTCCAACGACCCCGTCTGCATCATGCGCCTGCTCCACTACCCGCCCCAGCCGCAGGCGTCACCGCCGCGCGACCAGAGGCAGCTTGGTGCCGGCGCGCACACCGACTTTGGTACGTCTCGCTCTCTCGGCAGTGCTCCTCCTCCTCCTCCTCCTCCTCTGATTTTATGATGGTGGCGAGGGTGATGCAACGATAATGATGATCACGATAATGATATGGTGATGATCATACACATCTGTCCTTCCCTCCCTTCCATGCATGCTCCCCTCCCCCCATACACACCCAACCCCTTTCCCAATTAAGAAACACACAAAAAAAAAAAAAAAAAAAACTCTCCCTCTCACAAAACCAAACAAACTCAAATAGGCGCCATAACCCTCCTCCTCCAAGACTCAGCAGGCGGCCTGCAGGTGCAGGACCCGCACACGCAGTCGTGGCACGCCGTGGCGCCGAACCCGGACGCCTACGTCGTCAACATCGGCGACATGCTCGCCCTCTGGACAAAGGGCATCTACCGCAGCGCCGTGCACCGCGTCATCAACTCGAGCGGCGGCCACCGCTACTCGGTGCCCTTCTTCTTCGACGGCAACGCCGAGGCCCAGCTGCGGCCCTTCGACGGCAGCGAGCCCGTCGGCGGGCGCGTCGTCACCGTCGAGGAGCACATGCTCCAGCGCCTGAGCGCGTCGTACCGCAGCGGTGGGGTCGGGAGGGGGGCTACCGCCGCCGGGAGGGCTGTCTCGGCTTCTGCGTGAGGTGGGGGGGGGGGGAAGAAGGATGTCATCGTTTTGTTTTCCTTTTCGTGATCTTCTTTTTGTTTCCGGGGGCAAGAGAGAAGAGGGGGTGGGGTGGCTGTTGTGCTTTGCGTCCTGGGCAGGGGGGGAAAACATTGAAGTGGACGAGCTGCGCGTCGGGAGGCCGTTTTGGGGGAGGGGACTTTCCGAGCCCGTCACGAGTTTGTCTTTTTTTTTTGGTTTTTCTCTTGACATATTCCGGTTGTTGTTCTCTAGCAGGGGCTATCAGGCACACATGTCTATTTTACCAATCATCACGAGGGAAGAGCTCGCTTACACACACTGTCGATACTTTTCATCATCCCGAATCATCATAACCCATCGAGCCTTCTCTGATCTGCACTGGGGGTGGTATCTTTCCCACAAGAGAGTCCGGACTGGAACCAAATTGGGGACCGAGGGCCAGCGGTGACGATGCCCTGTCATGCGGACGATAATCCACGGATGGACGAGAACGGAGACCAGCAATTGTCTCGCTCCGTACGACCGACGCAAACCCCCGGCCTCGGCCCTTGCCTGCGTGTGTACCCCGTGCCACCAGATCTCCCCCCCTCCCCCCATCCAAACCGCCCTATCCGCCCAGCCGCCGGGTAACTGGGTGCGACTGTGGGGGGAGGGGAGGGGGATATTGGGTATTATGGGTGGGAGGGGTTTGTGGTGGGAATGCCGGCTGGCGTAACCCAACAAAAAAGATTACGGCTCGTCCAGACGCGGGCGCCCGTTTTTAATGGCAACACCACCCGCTTCGAGCCAAGTCTCTGGGGTTTCCTGTGCTTACCTTGCTTACCTGCCTGCCAACCTGGGACCCCCTGTCCTCTTCCCCTTGGGGTCTTGTGCTCCCCCCATCTCGTGGAATTCTCGCCTCGCTGTTGGTAGCCGGAGCGGACGGGGGAAGGAGGAGGGGGGTCGCAGCGGGCCGGGGAAAATCACCCTGACGGCGGAATCCGGGGGGTGCCCCCAGGAGGCTTGGAGCTGGTGAAACAGGCCACTGGGGTGCGTGTCGTACTTGATGGTGGTTGAATGGGGTGACCGATGTTTGTTTGTTTGTGCCCTGTGTTGCAATTACTTCGGTATTATCATTTGTCAAGTATCTGTATATGTTGGCTGCCGACTTGTTATACCCAGACCTTACTATTGCACTTCAGATCGAAGCTGATGTCGTTCTTGTCAGACCGCGGTATATATAGTGCACCTCCATGATCGCCATTGGTGTCTTCCAAAACTAAAAGGCACAAACTTGCATCAGGTACAACCGAGGGCAGCCCTCGGTCTCTCCTCTCCCATTTCACAATGCGTATCTCCATTCCGAAGAGTTCTCCAGACCCTTCGTCTCCGCCCCGGCGGCCGTCTCCAGGTGCTTCTTGCTGGTGCCCTCGGCGGCGCCCTCGTAGCCCCCAGCCTTGTCAGACGTCGCCGGCGCCTCCCGCGCAGCCCTGTCCCACCGGTCGTTCTGCACCTTGAAGAACGTCCGAAGGCCGAAGGCAAGCGCCGCGTTGAGGGCCATGAAGGCGGCGCAGACCGACATGCCCCTGACGTAGTACGGGCCCTCGCCCGAGGGGAAGGAGCGCGTGCCGAGGAGCGGGCCACACTGGCCGATGATGTTCATGACGGCGATGCCCACGCCGCGCCTCGTGTCGCTGCGCTGGTTGTTGAGCAGCCACGACAGGATGTTGGCGATGGCCGGGAAGACGCCCGCCGCCGCGAGGAACACCCCCGCGTAGCGCACGCCGACGGACCGCGACGCCGCCAGCATCACGTAGCCCGCGCACCCGACGAGCGAGAGCCCCGCGATCAGGAGCCCGCGCTGCTGGGTGCGGTCGCCCACATAGGTCGACAGGATGCACACCCCGAAGGCCAGGAAGTACGGCGGCGCCGTCAGTCCTTGTGCGTCGACGCTCGTGAAGCCCATGCCGGTGAGGATGGCGGGCAAGAACACGGGGAGCGACGCAAAGGCGACATTACAGCTGAAGTACATGAGCGCCTGCACCCACGCCTGCGGGGTCTTCAGCGTCTCGACGATGTCGCGCGGGTTAATGCTGCCCAGTTTGTGGCCCTGGGCGGTGCCGCCCTCGTGGCCCGAGTGGCTGATTGCGCGGGCGCGGGCGATGGCCTTCTCCTCCTCGGTGAGGAACTTGGCTGTCGCGGCCGAGTCCGGGAGGAAGAAGAAGATTACGAAAGCGAGGATAATGGGCGGTATTGCCTCGATGATGAAGAGCAGCCGCCAGCTGGCGATGCTGTAGTGGCTCTTGGTGATGCCGTACGCCAGGGCGCCGGCGAAGGTCGTCGCGAGGGGCGCGGCCGAGAGAAAGATGCCGCAGCGGAAGCCGAGCTCCCTCCTCGTGTAGAAGAAGGAGAAGAGGTATGGCATCCCGGGCCCGAAGCCCGCCTCCGCCGTGGCCAGGAAGAAGCGGCACGCCATCAATCCCTCCCAGTTGAAGGCTGAGGCCTGTAGCATGGACGCTATACCCCAGGTGAAGACGGTCGCGAAGGCCCATATGTGGGGCGGCAGGATCTTCCACATCAACGCAAGCCACTCGAAGACGATATATGGGATGTAGAAGATCGTGAGGAGCCACTGTAAAGCGTGTCAGTCACTACCTATGTAGCAGGGGCTGGCTGGGTGGCTGACCTGGTACTGGTCGTTGTCAAACCCGAGGTCCTTGCTCATGCCGGCCGTCTCGGCGTTTCCAATGTTCGAACGGTCCAGAAATGCTGCCATATAGCTTAGGAACGCAAGCAGGACCAGTCTGCGGTCGAGCTTGCGGACCAGGCGCTTCTCCGAGTCGGCGTCGATCTCGACACCATGGTCCAACGAGCTGCTGTCTCGCAAGACGGGCGACTTGGGCTCCTTTGCGGGCGCCGACTCTGCCGAGGTGATGTCGCCAGTCATGATGTGGCGTGGGAGCGTTGTGGTGGTGGTAAATTAGTCAACGACTGAGATCGTTGTTCAACGTTGTTCAACGTTGGGCTACTCTGTTACCGTTGAACGGTAGTTATCGACAAGGCACGTTTCTTGGTCTGACGGCCTCAGGACACTCGATCAGCAAGCATCATGGAGGCATGAAGAGGGCGCTACTTGGACGCGGAGGTTGCATAATATAGACTAGATAAATATTGGGGGCCAGGGGGTGGAGGGTACTCCAAGGGAGTGTGAGAACAACATGACGCAGCATTCATTGGTTTCCGACGGACATGTGCCCCAAGGGTGTACCTAGGTAGAATAGGGGATTAGCGAGTCGCCCTACACAATGCACGAGGCGACCAGAGCCAAGGAAGCTTACGTGCGGACGGAAAGCTTGTTAGGGGCGCTGCCGGCGGATCGGAGAAGCCACACTGCGGGGATGGAAGTGGGTGGAAGGGGGGGTTCGACGGCCGCCTTCCCCCGCAATCCGTCTCGGCCCCATCGCCGGGGAAATACAGCGGCATAACTTTGGAGAAACCCCACATGAGGTACAACTTGTGGTACGCGTTACCTATCCAGCGTCTGGGGGCATTACTTATCTACCTGTATTTGAAAAAAAGTTTATTGCGTGGCATACCCGAAACATAGCCGAGCGACGTCAACTTTGTACACAGCACCTGCCGGATTCGCCCACTTGCTGCGAGGCCAGTGATGTGGTGTTGCCATATTTGCAGTGGCTGCTATGCACAGGCAGCAATCCTGTTTCTGGACAAAATTCACAGCGGGAGGCGTACTTGCAGGACATCCTCGACATTTGTTGGCTGAGTCATCGGGCTCCTTACTTGACGATGTCTATCTCGCCTTTGCTGTGGATCCGCCTGCTGCTGCGATGGAGCGTGCTGAGGTGTGCAGCTTTTAGAAAGCAGAAAAAGCAAGGTGTGGTGCCTCAATTGCATAATACTGAGATTTTCTAACTCTCTGCATCCAACCGCTCGTGGAACATTCGATTCGATTCGATCTGGTGTTTCTTAAAACATCATCAGGGAACTCGGGAACGCTGCCAGCTAGACCGCGATCATACTGCGACAATGTTCTTGATTCGCATCATTTTATGCAAGTCATGACTAGTTTGTACGGATTGGTCGATCATGTCTTCACGCTCTTGGAAGATACCCTGCAAGCGGCTTTCGTGTCTGATTTTATCATGGCCAAGCACATCGAGGCCGGCTTCCGTGTTGGGTACATGAGGCTTACGGGCGGCAGCCTCACCTTCCAGTTAAGATGTATAGCTTTTCGACTCTTATTCGTGTTAATTGACCATAAATTCTACAAAAGCCAACTTGGTGGGTTGTTTGCACACAATGTCACCAATCGGAATTCGACAAAGGTCAAAGAGTCACAATCTGTCAACATACGTGTAGCGAGAAAGGTATACTGGCCCCTAAAGAAAGGGCAGATTCGGCTTGCCCGACTTCATCCCAATTTCTCCTAGGAAAAAGTACTCGATGATGGTGCCGAAACAACCTTCAATTGCTCCCTCTTCACCATTGACTTAGACGATCACCCGAAGCAGGAGTATGAAGCCGTGTCTATGTTTGGGGCAGTGATTCTAATCTCCAAGCAATTCATCTCAATGAAGAGCGCTTCTGGTGAGAAGGTGAATAGAATTACTGCTAGCAAATTCCACCCCGGCCAAAAAACCATAAAAACCAATCTGCCCAGATTGGCTATTCTAGCAGTATATAAGAGCCGTACCTTCACATCTGGGTCACAGAAAATCTCTCGGCCGCTTTGAACGCCCTTAGTTTACCAGATAAAGACCGGATTCTCTGGATCAACGCCCTAGCGATCAAGCAGTCAAGCTACCCAGAACGGGCAAGCCAAGTCAAGCACATGCAACGGATCTACTCGGGCGCTAGAGACACACTGATTTGGCTCAATGACGACAAACTGCGCGAAATCGAGAATAACTCATTTGGGTGCATCTGTGAGTCACTGGAGGCGCCACCAGGCCGAGGAACCGGGACTCCTCGGAGAATTTGGGTTGGGGGGGGGGGGGCATCTCCCCACTTTACTGTCGAGCTTGTCCAACCTGCAGTATTGGACAGCTCAAGAAGTTGTATATGCTCAGCAGGCAACGTTGGTCACTTCGTTTGGGTCAGTGCCCTTTGGGGTCCTGGAGGACCTGCTCGGAACAGGAATGACTCAGGGGGACCCGGCGACGAGAGATTTTGAGTCTTTGATGGAGGAATTCGGAAAGACCTGCTTAACATTGCGACCTGACACTGTTTTTGAGGGCATAAACCTCGCCATGTGGATCCAAATGTGTATCTCAAGGAACTGCTACGACCACCGGGATTATGTATTTGGATCGAGTGGCTATTTCACATCCGAGGTTCGCCAACAAGTAAAGGTTGATTACTTCCTCGGCCCTGACGACGTGGTCAAAGAGGCTGGCCACATTGGCCTTCTTGCGACACGAGGGCTGCTTGGATGAAGTCCGACATTCGAATTCCAAGGTTGTTTCAATCAAGACTCAAGGTGGATAAATGGTTTCCCTCGGGGCTTCCTGACTTGACATCGGGAAGGACCAAAAAAGTCGTACGTCGCGATCTCGACAGGATGATCCATGCACTTTGGACGGTGAACCAACCCCGGTATTTTTGGAAGCACTTGAGAACTCAAGTGTCCTTAATGTCCATGGGCGATGGATTGGGCAGGTGGAAAAGGTCGATCGTGGGTGGGACCCCCCCCCGCAAGAGACCATTATAGCTCTGCGATCGTTACCCCGTCTAAGAATCAGATTGTTTTTACTTGATGTGGAACGTGGCGAACTGGATGAAATATGTGAGGCATTAAGGGCTACGGACTCGGGCATGTCAGCCAGAGACGTGTCTGCGCTGCCTGCTATTCTCATGGCGCGAGCGCCACACTGGGCCTCGCAACAGGACTATGATGAGTTACTTATATCCTACAAGTTTGGTGGCGAAGCTCTTCTATCTGCCTCTTCAACAGTCATCATGCTGCGAAGACGAGATTCACATAGGGTGACGGTAGAAATGTGGAATCAGGAGACAAAATATGTCTCTTGGAAGGCTGTTCTCACGCCCTAATTCTCCGAGCTGAATCTTCGCCTTGGTGGAACTTGTAGAAGAGGAATTGAAGAGGACAGCATAGGGTCATAGGCAGCACCGTCATTCGTGGAGGCGGCGAGAGAGAGCAGGACTGGTTCAAGGAAGTCAGAGTGGATGGTGATTTGAATGATATCTTCCTCCGGTAAAGGTCGACCGTTGCTTGTATAACAAAAAGCGCCTGCACTCAAACAAATTGATCACGTCCAGAAATACCGCTGATCCACCATTAGACTTCTTGGAAATATACATGTACCAAGGTAGCGAAGCCTACGATAAAGGCATGGCGATTTGAGGCTGGTGGTCTGAGAGCCTGAGTTTGAATGGCTGGATGGACAGGGTGCCAGGGTTCTTGGGCTGACATGGATAGGTGCAGACCACAGGGTGTAGATGCATTGCTACAGATAAGCGTACAAGTATGGACGTGCCAACGCTTCCTAGAACAGGTCTGCGCATGAATGAGGCTTTTCTCAATTTCCACAAACCTATTCTCATCGACCAGATCCTAGATAGACCGGGAAGTAATACTGATCTGTCCGGGTGGGACTTATAGCAGAACCGAATGTCCCATTAGGGGAATCCCCGGAGGTTTGCACTAGCAATGCGGTTATCAGGGAGGGTCAGAGCCAATCAGAGGGAACTGTCACATGCAAGTGACACGTGGGAACAACGCGGTCACAACGTTCAACGCCTAACAGTACATCGCGTCAAAAGTTCTCCAGTATCAGCGCGCGGATCATCAACCAGATAAGGCGTTGGAATAGCAGTAGGGCGATATGTTCCAGTGGGACGATTCAGGTCAAGTTTTGGCCCGCCCAAAGGGGTGAGACAGACAGCTTCGAAGCTTGGCTTGCACGTGGCGGATTAACTTAAATGCAAGTCCGATTGGCCCCACCCTGACTCCCGATTGAGTGAAGATGCTCTGAATTTTCTGCGATACCGCATCGCCCTCCTACCTGATCAGGCATCACCACCCATACCTATACTGCCAAGACTTGGTGATCTCGACTTCCTTTAATAACTGTGCCAGTGTCTCCGTTGTCCTGAAAATTCAGCCCGAGATGGCCAGCGCTGTCGCTGCGGTTAAGCCGCCTCGCGAGATCTTTGATGTGAGTCACCTCTTGCAATCAGTCAAACGAAACAAACACTAAGTTTGGTTGTGTAGACGATTCTGCTCTTGGACTTTGGAAGCCAGACATCGCACTTGATTCTCAGGTGTCTCAGATCGCTCAATGTGTTCTGTGAGGTTTTGCCGGGTCCGACCAAGGCATCGGAGATAAATTGGTCACCCAAGGGGATCATCTTCAGCGGAGGCAAGCGCTCTTGACCTTCCTCGCGAGGGCTTCTGCTGATTTCGTGTCCAGGACCCGCGTCCGTGAAGGATGAGGGCGCTCCCCGTAAGTTTTGTGTGGCACACCCCTGGAATTCATGAGCTGACCGAGCGAAAGATGTCGATCCTGCGTTCTTTGACTTGGGGGTGCCAATCCTTGGAATCTGTTACGGTTGCCAGGAGATTGCCTGGTTGTCAGGCGCTGAGAATGTTGCCCCAGGCGAGAACCGGGAATATGGCCACACGGTATGTGTGTCTCAATCAGGCTTCCCTTGATGACATCTTGAATTCGAAAGAAGTGGTGCTGATCTACAGACAAAAGGATCTTACCATTTACCAACCCGGCAGCTCTGATCACATCAACCAGCTCTTCAAGGGCCTTGGAGACACGATGCATGGTGAGTCCATTTCACACATGAACGCTTCAAATTCCTTCATGAAAAGGAGAGACGTCAAACTAACCCCTTTACAGTCTATATGAGTCACTTTGACAAACTGGTTGGATTACCAAAAGACTTTGTCACTATCGCCAGCTCGAAGAACTCGGAGTATGCGGGAATTGCCCATCAGACCAAGCCAATTTATGGTAGGCGCTCACTGGCCCATTGAAAAATCTCTTGTGACCATTCCATGAGAATCTGACCTTGGGTCTTCGCAGGAATCCAATTCCATCCCGAAGTCTCGCACACTCCCCGGGGCTCAGAAGTACTGAAGAACTTTGCCGTCGACATTTGCAAAGCTCGACAGCATTGGGTCATGAGCGACTTCATCGCGCATGCGATCTCACGCATCCGCGAGCAGGTCGGTGACAAGGCCCAAGTCATAGGCGCTGTCTCAGGCGGTGTCGACAGCACAGTGGTAGCTCGGCTCATGCGGGAAGCTATTGGTGAGTTTCGCAGTCGTCAACCCGACAAATTTGCGGTGCACGCTGACCTATAATCAGGCGACAGGTTCCACGCCGTTCTTGTGGATAACGGCGTGATGCGTCTCAATGAAAGCCAAGACGTAAAGAAGACGCTTCAACAGCATCTCGGTATCAACTTGACCGTCATCGATGGGTCGGCGATATTCCTTGAGCGCCTCAAGGGCGTCAGCGACCCCGAGACGAAGCGCAAGATCATCGGCAATCTCTTCATCGAACTGTTCGAGGAGGAGGCCATCAGGATTGAAAAGGCGGCTGAGAACACACCCAATGCTGGCAAGGTCGAGTTTTTCGTTCAAGGAACTCTGTACCCAGACGTCATCGAGTCTCTGAGCTTCAGACCGGGCTCAAACTCGGCCACCATCAAGACACACCACAATGTGGGCGGCCTCCCAGCTCGCATGATGAACGGCCAAGGCCTCAAGTTGATCGAGCCCCTGAGGGAGCTCTTCAAGGACGAAGTCCGGGGCTTTGGCCGCCAATTGGGTGTCCCAGAAGAACTGGTCATGCGTCATCCTTTCCCAGGGCCGGGCATTGCCATCAGAATCATCGGCGACGTCACGCCCGAGCGTGTTGAGATCGTCAGGAAGGCCGATAACATCTTCATCTCCATGATCAAGGAGGCAGGCATCTACAACGAGATCGCTCAGGCCTACGCCGGCCTCGACACCAACAGGGCTGTTGGAGTCATGGGTGATGATCGCGTCTACGGATACATTGTTATCCTTCGCGCCGTTGCATCGGTCAACTTCATGACTGCCGAGCCCTACGAGTTCACCTTCGACTTCCTGAAGCAAGCCGCGCGGAGGATTGTGAACGAGGTTGTCGGCGTCTCTCGCGTGACTTACGACATTACGAGCAAGCCTCCTGGAACCATCGAGTTGGAGTGATTGAACTGTCAGCGGAATACTTCACGAAGCTGGCTGACGTGGGCATCGCAACCAACGACTTTTTGGGTCTGGTATTGGACTCAAAAATTGCATGGCGGCAGGCATGCTGCCGCTGCGGTCATTGCACCCCATCCACGACCGACACTCCGGTCGTCATTCCCCGTACGTTTGCGATACGCCATGATGGCATAATGGCCATCGATTTTTGCAGTGGTGTTGCAAAGTAGTCACGAATGTCACTATCCCTGATTCGCTACAGATGGCGCTTCAATGCTGGTTCACTTACTTATTGTACTTGAGATTACAAGGCAGCTCCATAGACAGAGGCTAAGAGCGATGATACATAGAAAAGAAGAGAGCCGAGGGATCAATCCGAAAGGGACTCAAATGAAGAACTAGATGCTGCCACTCATGTTGGGAAATACTATCTCATTCAGCCATTGCAAAATCAACAACCACCAGCTTCACTGCGTGATGACCGCTCGTAAAAGAATGCGATCAGTTTCTCTGTTCCTTCGCCGCTTTCAGTGACCTGATGGCCTGTATTTAGTTGAGAACATTGTCTCTTTAAAGACTTTGTTGAGTTGGATAGAGAAGAAACCCTGATGGTCATCACAGATTCGCTGTCGATCCTCCGTAATAGTGTATCTATTTTAAGAAGTCAGTCAAAAAATCTCAATTGCCTCTTGCGCCCAGCCAACTCACATCAACATCATAGCACCCGCTCGGCGTCTGGTACAAGTACGCCCCGGTATTGATGTAAAGCGCATTCTCTCCCGAAGCAGACGTGCCAGGGCACACGTAAAACGCCGCAGTATTTGGCCGCGCCACGTCCGGGTCGGTCCAGGTGACGGTGTCCCCGGAGAAGGCGAAGGTTCCGTATGTGTTCTTGGTCGCCTTGAAAGTGGTGGCAAGGGCCCGCTGGGTCTTGTCGGCCGGGTCCTCGACGTTCAGGTAGAGGGCGTTGGTGGTCCCGCTCCCGGTGTTGTAGACGAGCTGCCCGTCGATGATGTTGAACTGCCCGGCCGTGAGGTAGCTGTCCAGCAGGGCGGTGCCGGCACGCGCGGTGGGCAGGGCCTGCAGGTAGCTGTGGAAGTAGGGCGACTCGACGCCGCGGATCCAGTACCACCCCGACAGCAGGGTCGTGGGCGTCCCTGTGCCGGAGCCCGAGCCGGCTGTGCCTGTGGCTGAGGTGGTGAGGGTCGTTGTTGGCTTCGAGGTGCTCACTGTTGTTGTGCTGGCGCGGCTTGAAGTTATCGAGGCCGGGACTGAGGTGGATGCGGCCGTGCTACTTGTTGCAGCGGAGGATGTAGCGGCGCCGGGATAACACTGGGCATAATAGGCGCTTTTCACCAGTGTCAGCCCTTATTTCTTTTGCATATATCTGCCGTTTGGGGTTCTCACTTATAGGTAGTGCAAGTGTATCCTGAGCCGCAAGCGCTTGGCCCTGTATAGCCAATGCCTCCACCTTGTCAAAGTCAGTAAGCTAGTATATCGCACATTGACTTTCGAGACGCAACTTGCATTGTCCATAGGCACCCGCGGTGCTCTGAGCTGCAGCTCCTAGGGCCAGGGTGGCCAGAGTGACGATCCGAATTCCCATTGTCGGGTTTTTCTAGGTTTGTCTAAAGTGCTCCTGCAGACCTCGGGCTGTCGACCAAGATCTGCTGCATCGGAACGATCTGGAATTATGATCATATTTTATATGATACTGGGAACCTTGCATCGGGCATGGGACAATCATTTGGGATTTCCCGGGAAATCAAGACGCACTTCCAGATTGCCCTGCAGCCAGGCCGGTCTAAAGGGGGGTCCAAAAAAGCTTGATCCAACCGCATCGAGTCCCATGGGAAAGGCGTTCCGTCAAATTTGACGCTACAAGCGCCCATGGCCCGTTATTCCTCACAGCTGTGGGCCAGAAACACGTCACCCCGGTTTTCACATTTCACGCATGGCTCAAGGGGAACGGCATCTCTGCCCCTGGGCTTCGGGGGGTTAGGTTCCGCGGGTCTCGAAATAGTCCTCGCAGCCTCTTTGGAGTAACATTCGGGCAAGGGTGATACAGCCGAAACGAGACAAAAAGAAATCAAGTCAGCGAAGGGCAAAAGTTTTGATTTTAGGGCAAGAACTCGTGCAAAAGGGACCTGCCAGAATCCAACGTTTCAGAGATGGACGTATTTGCGAGAAGACGCGATGGCTAAGATAGCCTGAAAATATCTACTTCGTGAGCCCAAGTTAGTGGTCCCGATTTCAATGGAATAAAGGCTAGTGTGGTTAATACATCCTCGGAGTCGTGTCAAGAGCTGGAGATGTTCACCCAGTCGCAGACAAACAAGGGTTCCGCTTTGGATGACATTTCTCTCAAACCAGCCGCATTGCCCCGTACACTGATATGCATGCATCATCGCGTCCTGAATCATACGATAGGTGAGTAATCGGGCCCGGACTTCAGTTGAAGGGAACTCAAGTCACTTGATCTTGACAACACTGTGAACATGTCCTCGGTGGAGAGCCCACAATGGGTTTTTTTCATGCCGGTCATGGAACGACGGCAAAGACGGAGCAATAGAGCTGTCCTGAAAATGGCGGACTCACATCATTTACAAATTATATCTATGTTTTCTCACTTAATGGTTATGGACCTCTTAATAGATGACTCTGTAACAGCAAGGTGATCACAACTACATCATGTTACTTTCTAATTGGGTTGAGAGAGGGGGCGGAATCTCGGCCGTCGACAGAATGGCCGTTGGCCAAAAGGCCTCGTATTGAACGACAAGCTAGCACTAGGTGCTCAGCCTCAGCGGTCGACTTGCATATATACCAACGGCTGCCCCTTGGTTCTGGGGCGGACAGAGCACGAGGTCTAACCACAAGACTATTGTGCCGCTTTTCGCCCGCCGTGCCGTCCTCGATGACCCGCGTGGAATGAAAACTAGGCACGGTCAGCACGCTTATAAGACTTGCCTCGGCCTCGAGAATGAGTGCCTATTCTGGGCGACCGGGCTCGGTCCCAGTCCAAGCGTCGGCCAATCAGCGTGACGGGTTTTTGGGTTTTGGAAGCCGTGCCTCGTGCTTTCGCGATAGCTTCGCCCTAGAGCGGCTGAGACAGCGGCTCCAGGCCGACAGCTGACACCTGTGCCCCGAATACCTAGGCTCACGTGTGTGTCACAATATTCTCCCACTCTTCAATGGCCTTCTAGACGAGTTCTAGACGTGCCCTCAAACTAGATATAGGCAAGACTCGCACGTCTTGGTTCAGCAGCGCGGGGTCCGCCCACATTGAAAGACAAGAAACCAAAACTCAGCTTACGGGTTGTGGGAAGCGAGGCACTGACAAATCCACGGCTAGAGCGGCGAGCTTGCACAAGTTTTTCCGCAGAAGCAGCAGCCTCGAAGACTCCATGCACGGCTTCGCCTATGGAACAACCCACCATACCGTACTTCCCAGGTGCACAGAACCAAGCACGTTGAAGACTTGTGGCGCTCAAACGGTGGTGCCAAGCAGAATAAAGGGGCTGCGGAAGCCTGAGCAACACATCCTGCAAGATTTCAAAGAGGTTTGCTGCCATCAAGACACGAGCCAAGTCAGGTCTTTCAGCACCACAATCTCTCAGGGACTGCCCACAAAGACCCGTTTATGGTCATTTCTCCGAACTTTGGTCGCCACAGTTGGTCGAAATCATTTGGCTTCAAACTAATCATCAGCTGTTGACCTGCTCGTTCCCGCTCTCAACCACAACTCGAGCCTCAGATCCAGACTTTGCGGTCTCTGCAGTCAAGGGAAAACCCATCCATCATCATAATGGCTACAGGCACAAGACACCACCTCAAACTTTCTCTCCCCCGGCCTGAGTTTCTACAGCAAAAGAAGAGCCAGCGTCTCCCGCCCACCCCCGAAGAAGGCGAGGAATTCCAGTTCGAGGCTCATGAAGTCGGCGACTCCGCCGAGGACGCCACAGAATGGATCAAGAGCACCATTCGCGAGCAAGGACGCTGGGAAAGGCACCTGTCGCTCATCCAGATCGACTGCCCGCACAGCATGGCCGAGCTCCGTCAGCTGGGCAGGCTGTCAAAGTCGGACGGCACGAGGCAGTGCCGCAAGATGATCCGCATCCCGGTGCTGTACGACGAGATAGGCTGCTTCCTGTGGGACAAGCTCGCGGCCCTGGAGCGCGGGCCAGACTTTGGGAGGGAAGACGAGGAGAGGGCGGCCGACTACGCGAGGGGGGTGACCTACAGAACAAGGGTGGCGGCGCTGGACGAGCGCTTCCGCTTTGACGCGCCAGCGTCGACTTCTGCCAGCAGTGGAGCCACCGCGAGAAGGGGCCGTGCCAGACAGGACAGCGAGCCGATCTCCCCGAAGCACATCCAGCAGGTACAAGCCGAGCTGTCCGACGTCTCGGGGCCCATCACCACACAACAGTCGCGGCCCAACACTTCCCATAACTGCCACTTCTGTCCGCCCG
Source organism: Diaporthe vaccinii (assembly GCA_039880775.1). NCBI lineage: Eukaryota > Fungi > Ascomycota > Sordariomycetes > Diaporthales > Diaporthaceae > Diaporthe > Diaporthe vaccinii. The sequence goes on from JBCEDN010000021.1 coordinate 385,644, forward strand.
GGAGCACCAGAGAGCACCCCACCATCCCTACCGAAATCACCGCCGATGCCCTGGGCGCGACGCGCGGCAGAGTCGTCGACCAGCAAACGCCGACATCACGCGTCAGCCAAGTGCAGACACGGCTGAGCCGCTCCGCAAGCCGGTCCTCGAGCCGGACACGGCGGCCATCCGCCTTCTTCAACTACAGCAGGGGCAGTAGCTACTCGAGCACCCTGCTCTGGCGGCACGACCGGCAAGACTCCACCGCGTCCTGCTCCGTAGGAGGGAACGGCAGGAGCGCTAGCGCGAGCAGCAGCAGTGGCTCGGCGCCCGGCCAGCCGTCCCGGGATGACAGCCTCGGCGGCCGGGTCGGGTCGGTGGTGGGGAACCTTGGTAAGAGTATCGTGGTCGCAATCGGCGGTGGGTTGGCCCATGGGTACGGCTATGGGGGTCGGGCGGACCGGAGCGGGTCTTTCAGGTCTGTTTGAGGGTGGTTTTCGGGGGCTGTAATAATATGTATGATTAGGATAAGAGATCCGGGGTGTGCTTCGAAAGAGCGAAGGCGTTGAGGGTGTATGCTTACATCGGTGTTAGGTGTCATAAAAGCTTTGAGACTTGTGATGGATATCTCAAGGATCACAATTCAAACCAAGCCAATTGAGAGATGGTTAACCTGAAGAGCATGTCGAGTCTCTGCCAAATACTCCCTACTGATCGTCGGTGATATGGTATCTAGATGAAGGACAGCTTTTCGGCACGGGGATGACGCTTTGTTGTTCACTCACGGAGGAGAATCCACTCTCAATGCTGTGAAATGTATGCTGCACTTACTACTTATTGCTCCGTGGTTGCTGTTCAGTGTGACAGTGGTCCTTCGCATATTAGCTCTGCCTATCATATTGTTGGTGTCAACTCCCTGTTGGCGGAAAAGTCGAGAGTTTTTGAAGTCTCACTTGCCTCATGGTGCTGATGTAGGCAAAACGTGTATCATACCATCACTAGTCCGAGTCCGTGTGGAAAGACAAGAAACCATAGAGGCGGAAACTGGTTATGGCACAGGTGGACATGACAGTGTTGTTTGTCGGCACACCCTTCAAGGAAAACGGCGACTATGGTCGCCAGCGGGATGCTGGCGCCTGGGACAGCCTCCATTCTGGCGAGCACATTAGAGTGAGGTATCTTGGGACATCAGTGAGGTGCAATCAGCTCGGCCATGCCTCGTGGAGGATTGAGCATTGATCATATGTGAACAAAGGGAACCCGTCCACCTGTACCAGTGGCATGATGGATGACATAATTGCGAGGTATAGATGCACGTCTGCAAGTGCCATGGTTATGCCTCCACAGTTACAGGGCCTCAGACATGTGGCCATGAATCAAGGACAAACTAACACCCACGTGAGAATATTTCTGGAAGATCGACTACTGCGAACAGAAACATGCATGTCATTGCCCTGGAGCTGGCTGGGGGCCGAAGCTAGGAGCTGGCCAAGCTCCAGGAGACAGACCCTGGTAGTCGCCAACTCGAGGCTGGCTGGCTGGCTGGCTAAAGGTGGGTCCTCAGCTGGATTTTGGGTTTGGGGGAGGGTTGACCCACCTCCACACGCCCCTAGCCATAGCCCACGGCAGCTTAGCATTGGACCAGCCGCCGTCCGTGCTTCTTTTCCGGAAACATCAACAACAACACCAGACCGAAAAACACTCCGCAGCGCAGTCCAACTGCCTTCACACCTGCGACCGCCAGCACCACACGAACGAACTTTTGACACGCCATCTTTGATCCTGCTGCTGCCCCCAACCCTCCATGGTCACGTCCGACAACTGACCAAGCAGCAAGGATGGCAGCTGCCGAAGTAGCTGTCGACTTTGGCTACCTGTCCACCCATCTCGGGGTGCCTGAAAACACCCTCGAGACAGCGGCCGCCCAACCCACCACCGACCTCGTCAGAGCCGTCCTGCAGGCTGTCGCTACAAAGGCACATGAGTTCGACAACCTCTACGCAGAGAAGCTGCACGTCGACATCGAGCTTGAGAATGCCGTTCGCAGCGCCGACTCGCGCTGCCAGTCTTTCAAGGCCACCGCCGACAAGGCCCTGAAGGACGCAGAGGAGCTACGGAAGAAACTGCAGCAAGAAGGTACGCTACAAATATCGCAATGGAAGCACTGAGTCTTCACGCGACAGCCTCTGGAGTTGGCACTAACGCGCTGTGGCCTCATGCAGAATCCACCCGCCAAGGGCTGGAGTCCGAGCTCCAGCAGCTACAGTCTTCGAGTGGCGGAAGCCTTTCCGAGATCGAGAACCTGAACGCGCGCATCAAATCGCTCGAACAGTCGAATCGGGACACCGTCGCGGCCGTTGACGCAAAGAACGCCGCGAACTCGGAGCTACTGACCGACCTGCAGAAGCTGCAACAGAAGAACCACGACCTCAGTAAGCAGGTCGCCGAACTCCAACAGTCTGTTCAGGCCGAGAAGGCCGCTGCGAACAGCGCGAAATGGCGCGAGCAGAACTTGGAGCAGGAGATCGCGCTCCTGAAGAGGAACAACGAGTCTTTCGAGCAAGAGCTGAAGGCAAAGCGAGAGGAAGCCCTCAAGTACCGCAAGGAAAAGGGCGCACGAATCGCGGAACTTGAACGACTCACCGACGAGCAGCGATCGACAATCGATTCCTTGACCCGCGGCGAGCAACAACTTCGATCTCGACTGGACGACGCTCAGAGAAAGGCCGATGACGCCCTCACGAAGATACAGCAGCTGAAAGAAGCTGCTGCGCGCACCGAGGAGAGCTTCAACCAGGAACTCGAGGCGTCGAGACGTCTCGCCGACCTACAAGTCCAGCAGGCCGAGACCAGCAGGGAGAGGCTCAGGGAAGTCGAGAACAGGCTTGAGAAGGTACAGGACGACTTCGCAGTCCAGAGGATGCGCATGGAGAAGCAGCTCGAGGACGAGAAGGCAGAGCATCAAAAAGCTTTCGAGCGGGCGCAAGAGCTGGAACAGGAAATCAGCAGGCTGCAGGCTGCGGCTCCCGCCCAGCCGCAATTTGGTCTCGGATCGCGTCCTTCTACGCCTGTCGCAAATGGCCACCTCAGGGCCGGCTCGCCATTCGGCACACCCGGATCGATCAGGGGCAAGAACATGACGCAGGCCATCGATGAGCTATGGAAGGTCAAATCGGAGCTCATCAACGTGAAGAAGAGGAACCAACAGCTGGTCCAGGAGCTGGACGAGACCATGGCTGTTCTCGAGGCCAAAGCGCCTGAGTTCAACGGGCTGGAGGCTGAGATCGAGAAGCTGCGTAGCGAGAACATCCACATGACTCAGCTGGCAGACGAGAGTTTCCAGGACCGTGATCTCGCGAAGAGGGCGGCTCGAAAGGCCGAGTCTGCCTTGGGCACAGCTCAGTCCGAGGCCAACATCCTTCGAGCACAGCTACGAGACCTTGGCGTCCAGATCCAATTGCTGGTCTTCAACCTGCACGCTCAAGAGAAGGGTCTCGACCAACTTACGCAAGAAGAGGTGGTCAAGTTCGACCAGTTGCAGCGGGGTGAGGTCGCCCCAGGTGCTCTCGATGACCTGTCAGACACTCATCGCTTCATTACGGAGAAGTTCGTCGCGTTCAAGGACATCCACGAACTGCAGGCCAAGAACGAGGAGCTGCTCAGGATCACCCGAGAGCTCGCAGACAAGATGGAGAGCGACGAGGCACAGGCTGCCAAACAACAGGCTGTCGACAACGAGAACGAGCTTGTCTCCCTGCGTGAGACTTGCGCGCGCCTGCAGGATGAAATCAAGTCCATGACCGTCCGTATGAAGTCTCACATGCAAGAGCGGGACATGTTCCGACGCATGGCAGAGGGACAGAGGGCTAGGGTCAGTGATGTCAACGACGCCGAAGGCAGCCAGCGTGAAGTGCTCGCCAGCATTGAACAAGGCTCCAACGTCGATGAAGCCGAAGCGATGACAGCAATCCGCGAGATGCAAGCAAGGCTCGATACGCAACAGAACGAATTCAGCACTGACCGAAAGGCCATGCGTGAGCATATCGACAGGCTTTCTGCGGAAAAGTCCTCTCTGCAGAGTGAGGTTGTGCGCATTCGTAGCCAGCTTGAACTGGCCTCTGAACGTTATTCCATGCTGCAGGGAAACTGTGAAGCGCTGCAAAACGAAAAATCCGAGCTGCAGAAGCGAAGCCAGAGCCTCTCGGAAGCCGCGGCGAAGCATGATCTGCGCAGCCAACAACTGGCTTCGGACCTCGTTGAGACAAAGGCGTTACTGGACAGTGTTCAGAGCAAAGCCTCGAATCTGGAAGCAGAGAAGTCCCTCTTCACCAGCATCCGTGACCGTCTACTCAAGGACAACGAAGAGCTTTCGAAGGACAAAGCTACCCTCAGCAACCTTCTGACTCAAAATCAGACACTACTGAATGAGAAGGACACCTCTGACAAAGAGACTCGGCGAAGCCTGAACGAGCAGATCCAATCATTAAAGACGGAGTTGGCCGCGAAACAGCGCAATCTCGACAATGAGATCGAGGAGAGCAGGAGGCTTCAACAGCGCAAGGATTACGAGACTCAACAGCATCAACAGCGGGTGGACGAGCTCTTGAGCAGTCTCAACTCGGCCAAGGAGGAACTTGTTGCTACTAAGACCAGCAGAGACCACCTGCAAGCCCGTGTTGACGAACTCACCATTGAGCTTCGCAATGCTCAGGAGAAGGCTGAACGCCTACAGCCTCGGCCAACCCCCAGGCCCGGTACAGCCAATGAGCCTCGATCGGCGGATGCAGAAACCGAGGCTCAGATTGATGAGCTGGTCAATGAAATCTCCGATCTCAAGAGAGACCTGGATCTGGCGACCACGCACCTTGAATCTTCCAGGTCACAGACTGAGCAGTACAAGGAGATCGCCCAGGCTGCCGAAGAGGAGCTCACCTCGAACAATTCAATTCAAGAGCAGTTCCGGGAGCAGATGGAGACGGAGCTTGCAGCCAAGGACGCTCAGATCAAGGAGCTCCAGCAACGCGTTGACAACATCTCCGTAGAGCTGAGCAATTCCAATAATGAGCTGTCCTCAATCCGAGACTCTCAAACGGAAGCCACCCGCAAGGCCGAGGAAGAAAAGCACATCCTTGAGGAGGAGATTTCACGGCTCAAGGAGGAAGCTGAGCGGCTCAAGGAGCGGGCCAAGTACCACCAGCAAGATCTCCGAGCACAGGCAGATATTGCCAAGAAGGCACAACAAGATTACGAGACGGAGTTGGTGAAGCACGCGGAGGCCGCCAAGGCGTTGCAAGCTCTTCGTTCACAGCACAACCAGTTGAAGACCAACTCGGCATTTTTGAAGGCCGAGGCCGAATCTGCCAAACACACACTTGACGACAACAAGAGGTCTTTCGCCGAGCGTGAGCAGCAACTACGACAAGAAATCTCCGATCTGAAGGAGAGACGCCAAGAAACCGATCAACAGAACAAACTCCTGCAAGAACAGCTTCACAGCTTCACGTCACAGATCGCTGCTATCAAGGAGAACCGCACCGCCTTCATCGAGGCCACAGATGATACCACCAACTCTGCTCCTGGCTCAGACGTCGAGCGCCTGACGGAGCTCAATAAGTACTTGCACCGTGAGAAGGAGATCCTCGAGGTCCAGTACAACCTCAAGAACCGCGAGGCCGAGCGACTGCAACAGCAGGTCGATGCCAAGCAGTCACAGCTCGAAGAGTACCAGTTGAAGCTGGAGCAGGAGCGTGTGGCTAGGAACGACACCAGTACGAGCAAGTCGCATGAAGAGTTGATGAACAAGCTGAACGAGCTCAATCTTATAAGAGAAAGCAACAGCACCTTGCGAAGCGAGAATAAGCGGGTTGAACGTCAACTAGAGCAGAGAAGCGCCAAGGTCAAGGAGCTTGAAGCCACGATAGAGCCCCTCAAGGCCCGCATATCCGAGCTTGAAGGCACCAAGGAGTACCTGGAAGAGGAACTGAAGCAACTGGGCCAGGACCGAGACCACTGGCAGAAGCGTGTGGAGAGCATCGTCACCAAGCATGGACGCGTCGACCCTGCCGAGTTGGAGCAGATGAAGGAGAAGGTGTCTGAGCTCGAGGCCGAACGCGATGCGCTGAAGCAGGCTGAAGAGCCGCTCAAGACCAGGATCACCGAGCTTGAGACGACTCTGGAGACGGAGAAGAGCAACTGGGCGACAACTCGTGCTAGGATCATCGAACAGGCAAAGAACAAGAACAAGGAGAACAACACCAAGATTGCCGAGTTGAATGTAGAAAAAGCACAGCTGCAGACACAGCTTGATGAGACAAGCCAACGGCTGGCCTCGCTCCAGTCTGAACTCGACTCCGCTGTTCAAGAAAAGACTGCCCTCAGTCAAGAGAAATCCAACTTGGAGCAGAGGCTCAACGAAGTTCAACAGCAGCTTGAGACTGCCAGCAGTGCCACGAAGGAACCATCTGCCGAGGTCACCTCTGAGGGTGTTTCTTCGGAACAGCTCACCCAGGTGCAGCAGCAACTCGAGGGTGCACAGCAACAGCTGGCTGGTGCCAACGAGGCCAAGACCGCTGCCGACCGGGAGCTCGAAAGGCTGCGCTCAGAATTGGCCACGACTGTGCAAGATCGTGACGCAGCTCGTGCCCAAGCAGAGTCCCAGGCCCTAGCTGAAGCAGCCTCACAGCCAGCGACAGCGCCGGAGACAGCCCCACAGGCAGACACTGAGGCCACGCAGAACGGCGGTGTTACCGAAGCACAACCTGCCCCAGCGGCAACGTCTGACGCGGAGCGCGCTGAGCTAGAACAGAAGCTGGCGCGGGCCGAGCAAAGGGTAATAGAGCTGGAGGCCGAGGTCGCCGAGCTCAATTCGAAGGTGTCCGAGTATGAATCAAACCAGAAGGCCATCGTTGACGCGCGGTCCCAGAAGATGAGGGAAGCGCTCAACAAGAAGTTGTCCGAAGACAAGGCTAAGAACCTTGCTGAGCTTACAAAGGAGAAGGAGAAACTGCAGGGCGAGTATGACTTGAGGCTCCAGCAGGAGCGGGCCATATGGGAAGCCGAGAACAAGGTGGCCAGCGCACCGGCTCCTGCGTCCGACTCGGTTGCGGCAACACCGACCAAGCAAACAGAGCAGCAACAGCCACAGACACCAAATCCCGAGCTCCAATCGCTCATCGTCGCCAACTTTTTACAGCTCAACGATGCCAACACCCGCAAGGTAGTTAATGAGAATTCCACTCTCAAGAGTATCATCACAAGCAACCTGAAGAAGAAGGTGGAGATTGAGGCCAAGAAGATCAAGGACGAGACAGAACAGGCCTTGAAGGCGGAACACGAGACCAAGATCGCGGCTGCCAGGGAGCAGGCGACGTTCATGGCGTCGAAGAAGTCGACTCTCAGGATCAACATGGCTGAGAACAAACTTAGAGGAGCGAACGCCAAACTAAACGTTGTTGAGACGGCTGCCAAGGAGACCCCCGAACGTGGCGTCGGTGAGGTGTGGGAAGAGGCCAAGATCGCGAAACCTCCACCACCGGTACCAGAGGCTACCGTCAAACCTGCTTCTTCGCCCGCGCCGTCGGACAAGGCGGTGGCAGCAGCCGGCACCGGTATGTTGGACGACCTGTCTCTGGCGGCCCGTCATACGATCTCAGCTAACATTGTCTCAGGCACACCTGCAACCGCAGCGTCCGAGAGCAAACCTCCGCCTGCCAATGGCGCCATTCCGCAAAAGCCTGTCCCAGTAGCTGTGGCCACCCAGCCGGCGGCGGCGCAACCGAATCCTTTCTCATCCGGAATACCGGCGAAACCGACGCCGGCCGCGGCTAATCCCTTCGCGTCGGGCCAACCGTCGTCGCTGCCTGCCAACCCCACGGCTCAGCAGCCAACTCCCCAGGGCCAGCAGACACAGGCCCAACCTCAAGGGCAGCAGCAGCCGGTGAAGACGGGCATCCCCGTGCCGTCCCGGGGCGGGGCGCCTCGAGGCGGTGGCCGCGGAGGCACGTACCAACACCCACGCGGCGGCGGGCGCGGGGGTTTCCAGAACCGCAACGCCAGCGGCGGGCCGGCCACCTTGAACCCCGGCGCGGAGAATTTCCAGCCTGGCAACAAGCGACCTCGCGATGCTGACGCTGGAGGTCCAGCGGCTGGTGGGCAGCAGAACAAGAGGCCACGGGGCGGAGGCGGCCCGCAACGGGGTGGTGCTGCTTCCTAGAGGGGACAGTCATGGCAACCCCCCTCGGCTCCTGGTTGGCCGTGAACTCATGGAATCTATGGTTTCTCGCCCCCAGAGGTTTCGCTCGGGGTAGACAGGGGGCGGGAAGTCAAGCATGTGGAAGGGAATGAGAGATCCGCTGCAATTTACGTGCGTGCATTGCGTTGGCTGGCTTGGAATTAATGGGGGACCGGATGGCACGAGGGGAAAAGGGCCTTTGGTAGCCGTGCATGCCTGGTCGTGGAAGCCATGACACTTGCCTGATGCTGGCAGTTTTCTACTTTGTTGCAATGTAAACCACTATTAGTTGATTACTGCGTTTATTCCCTTTTTTCTTCTTCTCTCTTGATTATCCTTTTCGCGTCAACTTTGCATCGGCGGGGGTACTGGTCTGGTTTCGGAAAGGGGTGAACAAAAGAGTTATGGAATACATCAATCGATTCATGCCTCCTCATATGGCTTGTTCTTTCTCTATGGCTTGATCGGGTGGGTCTCTGTCTCTAATGTCGCACGTCTCTAGTAGACTATGTGAGAGACACGGTGTGTGAGCTTTGAATTGCTCGTATTCAATCAGTTGAGCCCACCATGGTGGTGCCTCTCATAGACTACCATCCAGCCATCACCATCGTATGAAGTCCACCACACTAACTTCCCTCACGCAAGTAGACATACGATGCGAATACGGATCTTGCTCGTATGGTGCACAACCACCAGATCACTTCTTTCGCGCCCTTGTTGTAACCGACGGGCCGTATCGGCTCCGGCAGCGGAAGAGTGGGAAGGTATAAAAGTCGACCCAGGCCAGATGTCGAGCGAAAGCCGTGGGTGCTCCGAGATCCGGCCGTTAGTACCGACACCCCTCGGAGTTTAGATAATCTGGCCCGTGCGTCCACCACGTTTGCATGGAAAAGTGAGCGTGCATAGGACAGACGATACGCCCGGCCGGTGTGTGGAAACTGGTACAGTAATCGGAAGCATCGGGGCAGGTTGGATGGTCACGCGCGTGCTTACTGTGCGTCTGAACCTACATGTACAGGAGGAGTGCGAGGCATGTCTTCGTCCGGTCCTAGTCTACCACGAACGCCATTTTAGTAATCACGGTGATCCTTGAGACAACAGACAATTCCTCTACACAGTAGTCTCTATCTGCCCCCCCCCCTCCCGTCGCGTTCAAAAATCCCGAAAAGGCGGAAATTGCGCTTCCACCGGCGGGGAGGGCTAGCTAGCTAGGCACGATACAGGAATGCGCAGCAGGCCCGGGGTGTGCGGTCCTAGTCGGCCAGTAAAGGAACGGTCAAAGAGGACTCGTGGACAGATTTTGGCGCTCCTGCCCTACCTACGTACCACACAAAGTTGATCCTGTCTTGCTAGCTTCTGTAGATGGGCCAGTCTTGCAATTTGGTCCTCGGGTTTTGGGGGCGGCTGAGCAAAGGCCTGGGCTTGCCTTTCTGGTCAAGTGCCTTTTGAGCTCTCGCTTTCCCCTCTTGTGGATGGGCCAATGTGTTGGCTGGCAGGGCTGGTCGGGTGGACACAGGGTGGCTGGTTGATGCTCGCCCTACTGCAGTGCTGACAGAGAGAGATTGCTTTGTCGTGTTGTTGTGTGGGTGGTCGTTGCGCCGGGCCCGGGGTGTGGTTGGGATGGGAAAGGGAGGCTGCGCTCTGGTTGGTCCCGGTCCAGCGTGTGCGCTTCTGCGCATTGCCAGAGGCGGAGAGAGAGGCTGTTTCTCTCGCGGGTCCTTTTGCCTTTTGCGCCCCTCTGGCGCGTGCGTACCTAGGTATGTAGACTACGTTCGGATGGATACACTAGAAAGAGAGAATGGGCTTGCATTAGTTTCGTCAGGGAGGCACTGCTTCGCCGCACGAGATGTTTCCTAGATCCCCATTTGTGAGTGAGGCCAAGGCCAGCGAGGGCCAGCAAGGCCCTGAGGCCAAATTCTCGCCGGGGCTGAGGTGCAGTGGATGGGTGGCCTGGTTGGTTGGCCCGGTTGGGTCGGTCGCACCAGCTTTTCGGCCAACGGAAACAGGTTGGAAACGGCATTCTGCCCTTCCTCCCCCCAATGCCGATCCGGGGAATGAGATGCGCATGGTTGCTTTTTAGACCCCGTCCTCCTGCTACTGCTACCGCTCATGCGCGTGTTTCGCAGTTCTCCGGCCGGGACAGGGAAAAGTGACTCATATTCCAATTCGTCGTGCTGATATGCTGTACCAGACAACGGGTAACAACTCGGGCCTCTGTGGTTTTTTTGGTTTCAGGGCACACGACTGAATTGGGTTGTGGGGAAACGAGGACACCAAGCAAGAGGCCGCGCCAGTCCGTGTGGGCCGCGCCAGTCCGTCTGGACGGGTCTGCCATTTTTTTTATGATTGTTACAGCCTAGCATCGTGATCTATGGCAGCTTGTTGCTGTTGTTGGCAGCGTAACGCGCAATTGAGTGCGCAAGCGTCGAGAAGGCAGCAGGTGCCCAGGCGCAACGCGCAATGCGCACACAGGCAGAAGGTTCCCGATGTCTACCACCTACCACAGGGCGATCCGGCGAACCCAGCTGGGCCAGGCTTGGGAACATGTGGCTTGAGCGCTAGGACGCAACAGTATACTTGAGGGAATACAGTACATACGTAGGTAGTTTGAGTATGTCGTGTAAGATTTCGGATAACTGTAGTATGCAGCAAATGTAAGCCAGGCAGCTCCTGGGGCTGCTGGGGTGGGATCGCAACGAGGCGCATTTGCGCACTGGCCAAGGCCGGCGACCTGATTAGGGAAGGCGCAGGCTGGGTTCCTAAGGACTAGAGGGAGCAAATGTCTGCAACGACTACTAGTCCTACGCCTATTTGTTTCGCACGCCTCACGTCTGTCCTTCAAGCCCTTTCACGTGGGACTCCATCAGGTGGTTAAAATTCATACTTCGACGAGGGGAACCTTGGTCGAGAATGAGGGCACTTGGAAAACCACTCCGTTGCAGGTTGTTTCATTATAAGCTGCTCCGTGTTATCTCCAGCAGTCGCGCATTGTACACATCAGCACGAGGGTGCTGGACCAGCGTTTTGTCAGCAACGGCAGGAGGTGTGAAAAACAGATGGTTCTGGGTGTGGACTTAGCAAATTGAAAAAGTGTGACTCATAGCAGCAAACTGGGGACCCCTGCAACGGTGGAAGGAGGAAGGGAGGACGAAGGAGGAGGGACGGATGGTGGGGCTGCGCACATTTTGTCTGGGTAGGCACATTCTGCCTGAGGCTTTTAAAACCAGCCACCACCCGAGCCCAGACGGCGCGTTTTCCTTTCTCCTTCCTTTCTTCTCCCCAACCCCAAACTATCACACACACACAACAGAACACCTTGAGAAACCGCCATCAAGATGTTCTAAATCCAGCCCTCTCGTGGCATGCCCCGTGCAAATCAGTCAAAATTCAGTCTCCAGACTTACCCAGCTTTCCCAACATCCCCACTCCCTCAGCTCTTCCTGAAAAGGTCGATCTGAACTTCAGCCTGAATAGCTTCAGCTCAAGTTCGCGTCTCCCCTCTGCCACCATTCCCGGCCAAGACCCCCCAGTCTTCACCACGGATTCCCAGTCAACATGGCTTCCCTCCAGTTCATCGAGCCTGCCGGCACAACCCGCGCAACAGCAACATCTACAGCACCTACAGCCGCCACAACAGGACTTCGTCTTGTTCGATACTCCGAAGCGTCATCTCCCTAACCGCCCTGCCTCCCACTCTTCCGCCATAGGAAGTGCATCGCTCAACACAGCACAACAACAACCTCAGAACACCTGGCATCTTCCCCAGGATCTGCAACGTCAGCGAGCCGCACAGATACTCCAGGCACAGGGCCACACTGCTTCGTCCCCGGCTTTCCCCAATCGGTTTAACGCGCAGAACAATCACTTCTACGCATCCTCTGCACCCTCCTCGACCGCTGCTTTGAATCAGAACCAGAACCAGACCCGGCAGCGACCGCCTGTGCCCCTGTTCAACCAACAAAACAACGGTAACCAGGCAACCACCCTCAAAATGGACGCACAAGGTAAGAGCAAAAACCTGAGACTGTTTCCACGTCCAGGAACCCAAAGCTCACAACGTCCTTCAGACTTCGATTTTGAGGATTTCACTGCCTTCGAGGGCGGCGCACCCGCCTCGGCGTTCTCGTCGCCGGCGAACCCGGCTTTCGACCTGAGCAGCTCCATCCACAGCTCCAACATGGGCACGGTCTCGCCACAGGACCTGCTCATGAACGAGCCCTTCATGTCGGCGCCGAACTCCACTGCACTCACTGCTCTGACTTCGCCTTCCATCTACAATGAATCGCCAGAGTTCAACGATAGCTGCGACGTCTCTCCCAACTTTGGCAGCAACGACTTCGAGAGCGGCGACCACTGGTTCTCGCTCTTCCCGGACCAGACCCCGGTTGCGGCGGCTCCCGCCGCACCGGCCGTCGACCAGTCCCCTGCCACCAAGTCTGATGATTTTGAGACTGTTGAGAAGCCAGCTCCGCGACGCAAGTCCAGCAACTCAAACTCTCCCACTGGCCGCCACTCTTCTGTCTCGGGCGTTGGCAGCCGTCGTCGCGACAAGCCTCTGCCGCCCATCATTGTGGAAGACCCCAACGACACCGTCGCCATGAAGCGAGCGCGGAACACCCTCGCCGCTCGCAAGTCTCGAGAGCGGAAGGCTGTCAAGTTCGAGGAGCTGGAGGAGAAGATCAGGAAGCTAGAGGCTGATCGCGACCACTGGAAGCAGGTCGCCATCGCCCATGGTGCAACACAATAATCGATTGAAAAAAAAGATGCTCTTTGCTTGGCTCTCAAAAATGAACTGGAGGGTAGCACTTGGTCATTTCCTTGGTTCGCACCTCCAGTCTAGGCCTATCCCAGAGGACGTCCGTATCCGGTCAGCGCTTTCATCAAAGATGCTGATCACGACACTGGCTGTCAGGGTATACTATTAGGCTATATTGTTTCTGTAATGACGTTAGTCTGCATTATTTGTGTCTGGGTTGATGGAACGGTTTCGACTGGCCGCTTATTGCTGGCCGTCAACTTCTTACTATTGTCACGGTTATCAAAGAATTTGTTCTACCAGATCACGTGTCCTACGTCCACCATATTTGCTGTGATGCATATGTGCCTTGCCTTGCGACTACCGACAGGTCCTGTCTCGATAATGTAATGCGTCCTTGCCACCCTGTTGTAGTGATGTCCCTCAATCGGCCCTAGAAATCCATATATCATGGCCCGCGACACCTGCCACCCAGGATGTTGTACCGTATAAACCCCACCACCCCGATTGAAGGAAAGGTATATTGAACGTGGGCCACTGTGTACACTCACGTTGGATGTCATTTCGAGCTGGAGACTATACGGAGGTTGACATTCTTCTTAGCTGTGGTTCCTTCGACTCGATGTCCACAACGTGGGTTGCCTCTTGAACTGAGGATACTTTGTTCTCTGTGTTTTGACCGTGTCCGCTGCCGTTTCCCTCTGTGACTCTGTCTCTGTCCATCTGTTCCCCTGTGTCGTCATCATGGGGCAGGATTTGCTCGATTTATGCCTGGTGTTGAGAGACGTGCGTTGTTGTAGACCTTATGCTGTTGACCATGGCGGACGTGGCAGCCCTTGGCGCATTGACTGTTGCCGTCCCGCGGCCATGTTTCTACAATGACCATGCATATCAAATAAGGGCACTAGGCTTCGGCTCGCTTGCCATTCCAGACGAGGCGTTCCATCGTCAGGCGAGTCCTGACTGGTGGGTTCATATCGTGGACAGTTGTTGAGCCTGTTCGCCCAGCCATGTGGCTCCGGCGCAGCGGCACCTCGCACATAATGTGTGCTGGTATGCTGCAAAAGCACCGCCACACTTTGTGTGCGACATCAACATGCAGTCACCATAACTGATGGCCGCTCTTCTTCTCTCGGGCGGGGCCGCCGGGTGCTGCCAGTGTTTACGCAACGTCAAGTGTCGCCCGTACAGCAGATGCTCATTGTGTATACTCTGAACTAGACCATATCTTGTGAACACTTGTATTGTTTCACGTCTCCTCTAATTATCTCACGATGGCGAGTGCTGCTAATGGTTATGAGGACAACCGCTCAGAAGACCAAGGAGATGGCTGGAGACACATTCCCAGGCTGCATACTTGTCGCCACTGCGATAGGATCGTCATAACGCACCATGAGCTGGAGCGTTGCCTGGTCTCGTTGCCCTATACCAAGTCAGAAGCCCTTCAGGCGGAAGCAGACGACTGCCCCGTATTCTGTATGCTGAACGAGAGCTTGCGATGGTCCACCCATAGTCCTCGTGGCTCGCCACTGGATTTCTTAGGGTTGCTCTTTGATCCTAAATACCCCGAGTGTGGTCATTCTCTGCTCCCCTTAACGGCCAGGTCTTCAAGATTCGCCACTCACAGAAAGGCCCGGTCCAACAACATAGCGGATTTGCTCTGGAGAACTCGATTTATATTGTCGGTAATCTTGCGTCGCCGGAATTTCAATCTCTTCGTGAGTACCGAACGTCTCTATGTTCTTCACGGCACCACCGCCATCGACTGTGATGCGCAATTGAAGATATTAGAAGGTATGTACATGGTCAGCCTATTACGCCCATAATCAAGAGATGCGTGGTCTAACCCGCTGCTTCGCAGGACGTGACGGAGTCTTCGATCTTGATGAAGACCTGTCCCATCACGTGCTGCCTCTAGAATTCGACACGAGAGAGGTTTATGCCAATCTGAATACTTTTTATCTCAAGTTGTCTGTCATCACATAAAGCCTGCCAAATATCGCCCATGGGCTTCGTGCCATCAAGGCTCCTCGAAGTTAGCCCGGCCTCCGACCCAAATCACATCCGACTTGTGGAGACCACACCTGGTTGGCAGTGCACTTGGGCATGCCTGAGCTACGTGTGGGGTGGCGACCAACGCGACAAGACGACGATGAGTATTCTGCCTGAATATCTCAATGATATATGCCTCGATATCTTACCGCAGACCATTAAAGATGCGGTAAGCGTTTGTCGTGAGCTGGGAATTGCCTACCTGTGGATTGACAGTTTCTGCATCGTGCAAGACGATGAGATAGACAAGGCAAGAGAGATACCGCGGATGGCCTTCATATACCGGTATGCTCTGCTGACAATAGCTGCTTCACGCGCTCACACTGTGGACGAGGGATTCCTCCACCATGTATCGCCTTTTGGCTACCAACGATTCGCTCCGACTAGTCTAGGATTCAGAGATAGGTGCGGACGAGAGAGCAAGGTGGTCGTTATGACTGAGGAATGTCCTAAATTCATCCTTCACAAGCCAAAAGAACCCATCGAATCACGGGCACGGACTCTACAAGAACAGCTTCTCTCGCCACGGCTGCTTTCATACACATCACACGGGCCTCGGTGTTCGTGTCGATGCCTGATCCAACGTGTCAATGGACCCGCGGACCGGACATCCCTTCCTCGATATGCTGCGAGCCACCCGGATTTAAATTGGACGGGTGAACTGGTACCCTGCATTCCGGGATTGATGATGCCGGCTTGGGAATCCGTTGTCCAGCTTTACTCATCTCGGCAAGCCACGCTACATTCCGACAAGCTTGTGGCTCTGTCAGCGGTCGCACGAACCTACAGCGAGAATGATCTGGAATGTGGCACTTACTTAGCAGGAATCTGGGAGAAATCACTGCCTCACAGTCTCATGTGTGAGGTTGTAGCTGGAGATTTACGTCCCAGACCCCTTGAGTACAGAGCGCCGTCGTGGTCATGGGCTTCGGTCGACGGACCAGTGCAAGTGCATGGCTTCAAGGTTGACGTCGATTTTGAAGTCATAAGTGTGCAAACCAAGACAGTCGATAGCAACGATTTCGGAGCGGTTACGGACGGGAAGCTCGTCGTGGACGCCAAAGTCCGGGAATGTCGCGTGGAGAAGAAAAGCAAGGACTTGCCCTCAGATGAGCCTTATTTCAGCATCGTTAATGGGCCCGAGATTCAGATTCAAGCTGACACGATGGAGTTTCGCACATTGATTTGCAATGAAGTGTGCGAGGTCACATTGCTGTGTGTGGGTCGCAACTCTTCTGTGGAGAGAGTGGGGAGAAATGGGCTTGTTCTGACCAAGAACGACCGTGGTAGTTTCAGCCGCGTGGCTTCATTTTCTTGTTTTATCATAGGATGGGACGGATCACGAATAGCATGTGAGATAGTCTTCGAGGAATCCGAAATCAAGCGGATCACCATCGTCTAGGGGGCTCACTGCACTCGTTCGGAGGGATGGCTGCGGATGTATGTATGGAGGGGACAGAATATTACCGACTACCTAGCCAATGGCTCATGATTTACCGCATGTTCTACAAGGAACCTGAAGCTGACTCCGAGATCTGGTCAAATCTACAAAGATGATCCAGCTCATAAGATCTCAAGAAATGAAGAAAAAGAATTCGTTTTAGCACAGTTGACAATGCCCATAACCAAATGGTCAAACACAATTCGGCTTCCCAACCTCCATGTGTGCTCCGGATTTCAGATTGCTTAATCCACATAAATGTTACAATACGAAACTTCAAACACATCATTTATAAGTTGAAACCCTTGCCACTATGGTGATATTTGCTACTGTAGTCTATCCTGTGCATTCATCATTGAAGTTGGACATGGGTGGCCATCCACCGACACACCTCTTCGAGCTAATCCATACTTTTTTGTTAGTCGAAGCATTCCAACATGCTACTTGATCATCAAGCGGTTTGAGAGACGGCGATACCCGTCACTGTATAAGGTGTCACAATGTGAACATCTTGGCCATGAGAGTTACAACACGACGTCTCCCAAAGGCTGAGGCCAAATTCAAGAAGAACATAGAGGGGACAAAAAAAAAAGGAATTTGAAGACCATGTGGTAGCGAGAAGCTGATCACATCGCATGTGAAGCAAAGGTCAAGATTCGAAATGTTCGCGCCAGCGTTCCTTCATAACGAGCATTTCGACTGAGATTCAGAAATGTAAGGTGACAGACAAGATTTTGCATCTAATCCTTTAGCATCAGAGCTTTGACGACCAGAGAAAGGTGCCAACACGGAGCATGAGCCGGAAGCAACTCCAGGGCAAGCGCTCATGAATCATAGCCCCAGACTGACACAACAATGTCCTTGGTAGGATATTACTTGGACTGTGCCGAGAGAGAATGCGAAGCGCATAGCATTCCCCAATCTGACCTCGAGCTTCAGCTTGAACCTTGGCGGGCCCGTAAGGCCCTCTAGGTTTGCGTTGACAGACCCGGCACCAACCTACCGGTTTGGGAATAGAAGTGGTTTCTCGTGACAGGGAGCAAAGCTTACCATGTTGGAAGAAAGGAACGGTTCTTCTCCAGAACGCCGTGTCATATTCATGTCTTCTCTTGACACTCCCGGAGCATCGAGGCCGTCAGCTAGATGTCTCCGATGTCTCCGATTCCGTTCAGGTACCATATTTATGGCAGATTTGTTACATGTGCCTACAGAGGTAGTAATATGAAACAATGTGAAGGCACTCTAGCGACCACAAAATTGGGTTTACGGCACGTACAAAGGGTGAGAGTAATATGCCTTTTCTTCCGGGTCACCAATACAAGTGTCACGAGTCCCCCAATGTTCAATTCATAGTTGACACCAAGCTCTATTGACATTGAAACAGAGGACCTAGTCTAGCGGGATCTAATGCTTCGCCACGACCCCTGACGAATCAGCCTGGGCTGTGATCTTCTTCTTGTAGTCCTGCACGGTGCCGTCGAACTTCTCAACAGTGCCGCCGTCACACACCCACAGGCTGGTGCACACGGTCTGCAGCATAGTAACATCGTGCGAGACCATGAGCACGCCGCCCTGGAAGTTGCGCAGCGCGTCGGAGAGGGCGTCCATGGCCTCGATGTCGAGGTGGTTGGACGGCTCGTCGAGCACGAGGATGTGCGGGTTCGTGAGGGCGAGGCAGGCAAACGCGACACGGGACTTTTGACCACCCGAGAGCACCTCCATCTTCTGCAGGCCCGTCGTGCCCGTGATGCCGAAGGCGCCCAGCTGCCGGCGGTACTCCTCGTCGGTGCGCCCGGGGTACTCGCGGGCCATGAAGGAGACGGCCGACAGGGTGAGGTCGAGGGCGTCGACGTGGTGCTGCGCGAAGAAGCCCACGCGCAGCCGGGGGTTCTGCTGGATGATGCCCGTCGAGGGCGACAGCTTGCCGATGAGCAGCTTGAGCACCGTCGTCTTTCCGGCGCCGTTGGGCCCGACGATGCCGATCCGCGAGTCGAGCTGCACGTCCAGGTCGACGTTGCGCAGCAGGATCTTGTCGGGCGAGTAGCCGAAGGTGACCTCGGACATCTGGATGATGGGCGGCGACATCTTCTCCACGTCGGGGAACTTGAAGTGCACGCTGTACTCGGCCTCGGGCGCCTCGAGCACGGGCATCTTCTCGAGTTTCTTGATGCGCGACTGCGCCTCGGACGACTTGGCCGCGTTGTAGCGGAACTTGTCGATGAAGGCCTGCAGGTGCGCCCGCTCCGCCATCTGCTTCTCGTACTCGCGCTTGGCCGTCTTCTTGCGCTCCTCCTTGGTCGCGTAGAAGGAGGCGAAGTTGGCGCCCCTGTAGTAGTCGAGGCGCTCCGAGTGCTGGTGGATGATGTCGGTGGCGACCTCGTCGAGGAACGCCCTGTCGTGAGACACGACCAGGACGGTGCTGGGGTAGCCTTGCAGGTAGTTGGAGAGGAAGGTGATGGAGGGGACGTCCAACATGTTTGACGGTTCGTCGAGCAGGAGGAGGTCTGGCTCGCAGAAGAGTGCTCTCGCCAGGGCGAGACGCATCCGCCAACCTCCGGAGAAGGTCTTGGTGGCGAACTGCTGGCGCTCGGGCGAGAAACCGAGACCGGCGAGGATACTTGCCGCCCTGGACTCGGCCTTGTCCGATTCCATCTCGGCGAGCTTGGCCTGGACGTCGGTGAGCTTCTGGTCCTGGGCCTCACGCTCGCGGTCCAGCCTGGCCGCGTCGGCTGAGGTGTCGGCCAGCGAAGCCCTTTGGCTCTCGATCTTGGCGAGCGTCTCGGTGATCTGCGCCTCATCTTTCAGGAGGACCTTCCGCCAGACATCGGCATCAAGCACGGCCTGTATTGCCGGGGTGTCGTCTCCACTGATCTGTGTGTTGGTCAGTATAACTGCCCCCGTGAAACAGCGAAATGCAAGGAACAGCTGCACATACCTCTTGCTCGACGTGCAGAATCGAGATGTGAGTAGGGATGGGGACTTCTCGGCGAGACAGAGCCCGCAGCAAGGTAGATTTACCAATACCGTTGTTACCAACCAGACCATAGCGACGGCCATATGCCAGCGTGAGGGTGGTCTCGGTGAGGATCCTCAGGCCACCGATAGCGACATCGATGTTGTCCATCTTGATGTCCTTGGACTTGCCGCCGGCGCCAGGAGCCTGCAGGGGGTTGACGGCCATGTAGAACTCCTCGTAGGACTGGGTGGACTCTGGCTGGTTGAGCAGCCGCGAGGCCTCATACTCGACGGTCTTGAAGGTCTTCTTCTGCTGCTTGGCGGCGATCTTGCGCTCAGCCTTCTCGAGCTTCTTGCGGTCGACCTTGGATTCGACCTTCCTGACGTTGGCGGCCTCGAGGTCGACGGCTCCCGTGGCGACGGCGAGGGTGGAGGACATGTTGTTCTGGGCGCCGACCTGGAAGGACTGGTCGAGCCTCCGGACGGTGGGGCCCTGGCGCTGCAGCGAGCCGTTTGCCTCGTCGTACTTGGAGACCCATTTCTCGACGAGGTGGCGGATCTTGTCCTGCTTGGCGGGATCCGGGTCGCCGGCGGCGGAGAGCAGCAGCTCGATGACGACCGAGGCGGCCTCGGCCAGCGGGGACGGGCCGGCCTGGTCCTCGCCTCCGGCCCACGAGGTGGATGCATGGGTCAGGTAGCCGGCCGAGTACTCGGACACGACCGGGTCGATGTTGGGCAAGACAGTCCTGATCTCGGACTCCATGGCGGCAGTGGTGGCAGTGGTGG
Organism: Diaporthe vaccinii; assembly: GCA_039880775.1. Taxonomy (NCBI): domain Eukaryota; kingdom Fungi; phylum Ascomycota; class Sordariomycetes; order Diaporthales; family Diaporthaceae; genus Diaporthe; species Diaporthe vaccinii. Next base: position 405,843 of record JBCEDN010000021.1, read on the forward strand.
AGGTGGTAGTGGTGGTTGGATCGACCAGTGAAGTGCCGAGAGGCGGACAAATCGAGGTGGCTAGGGTCTACTCAAAGCGAAACCGCCACAGACAAGGGCGGATAGGCCGGTGTCACTGTTACCGTGTGCAGTGCAGGCGTGTGTACACACACGATACGTACACAGTAGCTCAGCACAGGCTGACGGATGATGTTGAGCTGCAGGAGGCTGAGGCCCGGTCACGCTGGCGAGGGCTGGGTAGCGAGGCAAAAGTGGGCTTGATACGACCAAAGAGGTTAAGACCTGTTCCTCGATCACACTGGCCTGCCTCAGAGAAACGGTTTTTTCGGTCCGCTATTTTTTTTGTTTCTGATCTTCCCGAGCAAATCCACGAAGCGGCAGAGCGGTCCAACAGCGCTCAGAGGTCAAGGATGTGTGATCCAGACGAGAGACCTCGTATCGCAAGTGCCGCCCGCACCTCTCGAAGCAAGGAGCAATCTGGTTTCCAAGAACTTGGTCGGTGGTCTGTGGTGTCCGAGACAGGTCTGGTGGATGGTGTGCTGGACGGCGTTGGGCCAGGTGGGATCGCGCACATGTATCAAAACGTGTCCTGCTCTGCTATGCCGTGCTGCCCAGTGCTTGTGCTCGAGCCTTTCCAGTCGCAGTCGTCGTCGCAGTCGAAGTTGCAGTGGCTGGTGAGGAGAATGAGGTTTGAGGCTTGATGAAGCTCGACCAGAGCTTTTGCCCCACCTCCAATCCAGGAGCTTTCCTTGCCTTGGCTGTGCACCAGGCTCGGCTGCCGGTGCCGACAGCCCACCGCGCACATACACACACACATTTACGGGCACACAGACACACACTGCGATCGGTCGGAGCAAGATCTCTGATCTATCCGCTCGAGGATGGTTGGGCGTCAAGGGGGTCAGAACAAGACATGGCCCCAAGTCTACTGTCCCAGCATCGCCATCTGCGCCATGCATGCTGCACGTACGTACATAGAATGCTACCAGGTATCTAGGTACGGTAAATACCACGCAGTAAACATATCCCATATGTACGGCACAGACTCTGTTCCTGTTTTTGCTGAAAGAGCTGAGAGAGAAATACGAACCAGACGTGCAGACCAGCCGCGACAAAAAGCATACAGGGTCTTACTCACTCTCGTCACATTATTATATTAATATCATTAATTACCGTACTCACAAACCCCGACAATCAAAATTCGTTCTAGAAAACACCACCGAAGCTCTGCTGGTCCTCGACATGGCATCCTCCGTGTCCCGTCGCATGGCGCACGCCACGCACGCAACCCTGGGGGGGGGGATATCTTCTCCCGGCCCCTTCCCGTCCCATCCCATCTCATTCCGCCCTGCCAGACCATGCAGAATAACAATAGTTGATAGCAAGACGTGGATAAGACGCAATTTCCACGTGCAGGTGAGCGGCATTGAATTGATGAGCGACTGACTATTCGGCACACTATCGAGCGCCCAGCTCTTATTCCTGGCACCATACTGCCAGGGATAGGGATCATATCTGGGAGCCAAAAAAAACCCTCCAAGGGGAGGAGAAAAGAAGAAAAATAAACGGCCCCCAGTTCTATTGGAAGGAAGTGACGGAACAGCCCTGCGAGACTATGGGGGGACCCAGGCACAGCCAGGAAACCAGGAAACCCAACAGACCAGAACCAGACAAACCACACACACGAACCGGTGCAAGGGCCACCCCGCGGGTCGCGTGTCCTCTAGGGCGGATTTTTAACAGCTAGACTAGCAGGATTTCACCACAAACAGCCGCGTCGATCAGGGACATCGCGTCTTGCAGCCGGCCAATGGCCGCCCGTCAACATTTTAACTCAACCCCCAGGCCCACGAATAACAACAGAAACAGAAAATGAACAAACCAGTCGGCCGGGTTGGATTGGCAGCTCATTATCAGCTAGCCCGGCCTACTGCTGCACGCAATCCTGAGCCCAGCCAACAACCTTCCGCTCGCATATACGGCCGAGCCAATCTGCTTCTTTCCTCCATGTGTCTTATTAGCCGACATGACGCAAGGGATGTGGGAGATCTTCCAGATATGGCTTGAGCGAGGAACCTGGATCTTGTTCCTTGGACTGCAGCCCACGAAAAGTCAAAAACGTTGGTGGTTCTTTTACCGTTGGTTAGCAGCAAAAACGCGCGTGCTATTTTCATCCTCGCTTGTCCGCCATGCCGGGATTTCGGCGTGCGGGTCATCTCGCTGTCCGTCCCCATTGATTCATGTGAAGGATCACAACCCCCATGGGACCAAGGTTCCATGCACCTGCAACCTGCAACCTGCGCCTGAGGCTGCTGTGCCTTTCTCTTGTGTACCCGTACCATACCTCTGCAGTACTGTCAGACTGCATGTATTTTGCAGCAGCATTGCAGCGCAGCTGTGGGGACCCTGCAGCACAGCTGCTGGCGAAACGCAGAGGACAGACACTTTTGCTTTCTTCTTTCGAGATGAGAGGTGGTATACCGATCTGGCTCGGTGTGATGGGAGCTGCAGGATCTCCTTCTCGCACACACACACGCTCTCTCCCTCTCTCTGCTCGCCCCTCGCCTGAGGACAGCGGCAGCAGGCTCGGATGATGGGGCAAGGGAGGAGGAGGGGAAAGGGCCTAGACCTAGACCTCATCTCGCCGGCCCGCGCGCAGACTTTGTGATGCTTACCGACCGGCTGACTGGCCAGACATGGGCTGGCTGCTATACACACGCCGCCTGGCCATTGTCGATGCTGATCGTCAGTCAAAGTAACAAGCATCACCACTGTCTCGTCTCAGCTCGGTCGGAGCTTGGCGTGATACTCTCACTCGCTGGGCCAGCGAGCCCTCGGATGGGGGGCATGGTCCTCCTTCCCTCCTCGACGCCCGCCCGCCCAGCCGTCCAGCCTCCTCCTCCCGCCACTGGTGTCTCCCCCGGTTGTGGTAACCCGATCGCGAACCTAGCTCACGTCATCCGCCGACCGATTCGCCTCCTCTCCGCGCTGCCTTCCTTTTTCTCTCTCCGCACCTTGATTGAAACGGGAACACCCCGGCCTCGCGTGCCTCTCCTGCCCTCCCCCGGCCCAGGATATGCGCAGCCAATCCCATTGCCCAATTGCTTACCTCCCCGCAGCCAACCAGACGCCCCCTCCTATCACCAGCCTCACAGCTGCGTCTGCCCAGAACTGACGGCATCTGTCGGCTGTGGGCGACGGGATTGTGGTTCGATCGGGGAGGAGAATGGACAGACTGTTGCCTCCTTGACTTTCCTTTTTGGCCCTGTTAGCCAGACAGCTGTTTTCCCCTACGTGCGCACCTCGTTGCCGTGGCCGCAGCTGGTTGACATCTCGTGACATTACCCTCTCTCGTCCCCGCGATGTAACGACGGGGGCCTTGGGAGGAGAGAGGGACCACAAGCTCCGGCCCTCGATGAGACCGGGGAGATCTGATGGATAGGCACCGGCTTTGTGTGACAAGGGCAGCATGGGTCTCTTCATGCTGTTTCTTCCTGACCGTGGCAAACAACAACAACAATAATAACAACATGTAACCAAAGTCAGTCGGTGCGGCATGCCGGAAGGTTTCTGAGACTCCCCCCAGGTGTGGCTGGTGAAAGTATCCGCACGCCGAGCGGAATGCGAGCGCCCGCGCGCGCCCTTTCTCCTCTTTTCCGTCTGATGTTGGTCCCAGCCTGCTACGTCTTGGGATCCTGCTACGCGCGTCGTCGACGGCGTTCCACGTCCTGGTCGGCACGATGCTCCAACTCTGCCGGTGGAAGCTCTGCTGGGGGCGGGGCGGATCGGTCCTGTCCCCGGCTAGCCCGTTTGTTCCTCAGGCGCAAGAGCTCAGGAATATAGTGCTCTTGCTTCTGCTATCGGTTGTGGGGCTGCGACCCTATGTGATCGTTCCTGCAATGGCTGATCTCCCACGCGGAAGTGGCACGATGTTCCCATCACAGATGGAGACTAAATTACCGGGAGGATCCTCTGACTAGTGTTGCGAGAGGCGGGGGCTTCTGCTGCGGGAGGATGGCGGATCGTCGGTTTTTTGCCCACCAGATATATTGACCCCGATCCATCTCCAGGGAGAGAAAGGCAGGTGGCCTCCATGTTCTAAGTTTGGCATCTGAACGCCTAGCTGCCTAGAAGTGGGGGGGGGGAGAAGGAGGGCTATACCAGTATCGCACCAGGGGACTATCACCCCACAGCATGACCATGAGGCTCAAAGGAGCCAGTCTGTTTGGTCCCAGCAAGCGGTCCCTGCGTCCAAACTTTCGGGACCACCAAAGTTACCCTGACCAATCACCGGGATGCTGGCTACGATGGGAAAAGGAAGAAGGGGCAGGGTGTCCGGAACGGGCCATTTCCTGTTGTTGACATTCATGGTAATATCCCGCCACACGCGCTCATTAGCCAGTGAACGAGCTGGGTCCTGTGTAAAAGGGCTGAAACTGAAACTGACCGCCCTTTCGAGCAGGGCATGTAGGAAGGCTGTTTGTTGCATTCGTGAAGCCTCTTTCGTGTCCCTCCCGCTCGCTTATGGGCCGCGACCTGGTTGTTGGGTGGACAATCCACCAGGTCGCGGCCAGGCCAGCCCGGCGAGCTCATAAACTCAATTCGCGCACAGACTACCACCGTTCCCAGGGCCTGCAACAGAGCTTCCGTTGGGGGTTTGGTTTGCTCATTGCAATTTCTCTGTGCGTGTGGCAACATCCAGGCAAATTGAACGTTTGTTGGTCCCTTGCCGCCCCGCTGCGGGATCCGGGACCGAGGTTTTGTCCGGGCTTTGGCCACTGGTTCATGCCGTTGGCGTGGAGGGCGAGCCTTGCTCGCAGAGGGATCCCACTTTCACATCACCGTTTCGCGATGCGATGATCTCTTCCGTCTTGCATTCCTGCCCTCGTCAACAGCGGCACAACGGCAAGAACCTCGAGGAGATCAAACAACAACAGCAAGGCGCACGAGTCTTGGCGCTGGGTATATAGGCAAGCATAAATGGTCGTTGTCATGGTGATGTCTTGCCTGGGAGTGGGTCGTCACGACCGTAGCCGCCGAGCTGCATGCAGGCTGCAGGATGTCATTCCAACTGAGTAGGGGGACCTGGGAAGCTTCTTCAACAGTATACCTCCATACACTGCCCGATTTGCTTCGGGAAGGGTCATGGCGGTGGCTGTTGTCCGACAGTGGGCTTCAGTGTACTCAACAAATATCTCAAAAAGAGATCAGGTGCCTGGCCAGGTAGTGGTATTTTGAGGGAACAAACACGTGAGGAGATCGGGTGTAAGGCGGCGCCAGTCTCACCAGCCACAACACTTCCGCCCCCTGGTGAAGTTCTGGAAATTATCCTGGGAGCGGGAGCTTCAGCTCGTCAGATTTAGGAAGCTATCCCAGACATCCCCGCTTTGCGACCCCGGCCTCATGTCAAAGCGTCCGGTGGGGGGATCCAGATCCACAGCGGCAGCAACCTCATTCAACCTCAAACCAAGACACCATCGATCGGCAACGAGAAGTACGGAGACAGACCCACGATAAACGAGAACATCGGAGGCATGACTATCCTGCTAGTCGGACGCAGGGGAGGCATCACGTCGCGCAAATAATTCCCTCGTAGACTGGGGTGCTAAGTCAAGCCGGCAGATATTGCGAAGGGTAGCCCGTCTTTTTCTTGAGAACACGGAGCTCGGTGGGCCGCCGAATTGTCAGCCGGAGCTTGCGCTGGGTACCTTCCTCCCCTCGCCTCGTTTAGCCTTGCTATCCTCCATTCCAAGGATTGTTCTGCGCGCGCGCTTGGGGAGGAAAAGAAGGAAGGAACAATTTCAAAGTTGGTCCGTCGAAGCGGGCCTCCCGCATTCGGGTAATTATTCGCACGACAGTCTGTGTCAGCGTATTGTGTACCTGCACGTCACATGCGAGCCAATGCCAACAGCGGGCCCTGCCTGCAGCTGCACAAGCATGACATGTACACTCTGTATGTAGGCTCTGCCGATCTGGGTCTGTCTGTGAGTGGCTGGCAGGGCCAGGCTAGGCTGTAGGCCTAGCTAATCCAGGTGAGATCGATCGCGGAAAAGGGCAAGACTTGAGGCGAAACCTTGCAGTGGTAATGGGCGTTATTTTCACACGGATTTGTGTGCGGTGCTGCTCGCGCTCAGGCTTGCCTGAGGCAAAAGCAATTCTGACTGTTGACTTGACTTTCATGGCCGGCCGGCCCGGAGACGTCACGGTCGTAGTGTGGTGGCATTTGGCCCGCATGCTAGCGGGCACATTCAGCATTGAATACTCTTCTGATTAAATGCTAGCATCTGCTGCAAGCCTCCCGGTTGCCAGTCCCTACGCAGGTCGCCGCTGTCGTGGCCCTTCTCTCCGTGGTGCTCCTATGACGATATTCTGCTGAGTACGCAGGTAGGTACTGCGTGTGGCCGCCGGGAAGGCAAAACGGAGGCAAAGGAAGCTCATTGTTGTGCAACTTGGTCACACGGGCGAAACTCACCATAGACGGCGCATCTTCAACCTGACCTTCCCGGCTTGCCGGTCTGTTGTGCTTCTCGAAGTCTTGCCATCTGCTCTTTCGTGGCGTCCATTGTTTGTCGGTTTTTTGTCGTGCCTCGTTGCGGCGGCGGCGGCGGGGCGCGCACACACATATCGGGACCGATATGTGCACCCACGAGTGCCGGGATTGTGATGACCACACACCCACCCTGGACTGGGCTGAGCTGAACTGGGCTAGTGATCAGACGGAGACCTCGGAGAAGAGGCATGCGACGGTGACAGCCATTGGGGGAAGAAGGCGCGTGCAGTTGGCGTCCCTCGGGGGAGCACGGGCTGTTGGAGGCCGGGAGTTGCATCGTGGCGAGTCTCTTGTTGTTGCTTTCGAATGTATCATGCTGAAATGTAAAGTGGAGTCTAATGAGAGCCCCCGGGGGTCCGCGGTACGTGTGTACGCGAGCGCACGGAAGCTGTCAACAACAATGTCATAACAGCCTGACACATGTGCTGGCCGTCGTTTGACAATTGCCATGTGCATGCGCGACAGAATGGGCAGATAGGGTCAACAGCTGGCCTGGTATGGCGACCTCTCTTTGTTGTCTGTTATGTCGCCGCATGTTGCGCGGGCCCTATTTGGTTACGTGATTAATATGTTTGTGGCGACGGGCTCGGGTGTGTCTCTGATGAGGACGTTGAGTGGCTATACAGTTCTGGTCCGTCCCGTCTTTTTCTTGTCATCCCATGTCATGCCATGACTGTATCTTGGTGATACTGGCTGCTGTGAAAGTATGTTTATGCCAGATGGATGGGTGACGAGCACGACTTCTTCCTTTTTTGAGAGGCGAGCTTGTAACCCTGGCTGTATTTCTTCTTGATGGTGTGATGTGACGTCCTGCTGCATTAGGTATGTATCAGGGACTGGAGGCTTGTCTTGGATGTCGTTTGTTTACCCTGCCATTAACTGGTCTGCAGAGGAGCCGGCGTGGAGCCTCTGCCTCGGGCTGTTTTTACCGTTTGTCGAGCCGATAAACGGGTCCAGCTTCCGGTCGAGTACGACCCTGAGCTCTTACATGCTGCTTTATAAGGTAAGCATCATCTGCACTTGGGGATATGCCCGAGATGACAGGAGGGAAGTGGCTCCTGCTGATAAAAGTCTCAGCTGCTTGAATTTCACAGAGGAACGGGCGGGCCGCCCGTGCGAAGACAGGCCCTGCCGGGCTACGTGTGACCTTGCAAGTCGCAACAATGGCGACGTTGGACAGGCCGAGAGAGCAAACGTGTGCGCTAATAAGACACGGAGGCCCGAAGAAGTGCGGACCGAGGTATACTTGCCTCCAGGACGACTCCTCTTAAGACGGACAAGACAGCAGGGACGACAGCTGGGTGATGCGAGATCAACTCAGGGGCCCCTCTCTTGGGACATACGCAGGTCTGGCCAGCCCTAAGCTGCACCAGGGTCGCAAGTGTCAAGGTGGTCGAAACCTTGTCTGGACCAATCGAGAACGGACGTTTGAGGTGCCGCCGGTCTGTCAAAAACCTTCTCCGCGCCCGCGAGGATGGATGGATGGATGATTGAATGAATGGACGGCTGGACGTGGGCTTCCTTTTGCCAGCGCATGATGCGTCGGGCGATTAGCAGATTAGGTGGACGAACTGGTCGAGCTGCCGGGACGGACCTTGCTGGAGGGTTTTGTAGTGGGCAGGCTGGCGCTGTGTTTCCGAGCCGAGAGCCAGGGCGTCCCCGGGGGGCTGGCTGGAGGCGGCGCAGAGGAGATTGATTAGCAGCATGCGTGCAGATTGTCGAATGCAGGGCGTTGATCAGTATTCGGTGTTTCTGCAAATTGATAGGTCTCAGCCAGCGCGGCGCTATTGTTGTTTCGATGCAAGTCAGATCGGTCAGTCTCCTTTTCCTGATTGCTGGATTCTTGCTTGTCGACTCTCGGACTCGCAGCACCTGACGACTCGGCTGGTGAGCGAGGCCCACACGATGACGCGAGAGTGAGCGACCGATTACTTGATCCTGCCGGCCAGCAGCTGCAGGAGTTCGCAGTGTGGGTTAGTAGTGGCTTCCGAGGCACGGTGTAGACCAGGGGCAGAAGCAGGTTGGGAGAGCCAGGCCGGCTACCGGAATGTCTCTGTTGGAGCGACCAGTGGCTTGAGTGCTTGGCTTGCCTTTCAGTCGTGGGTCCTGATACCGAGAGTGGTGGCTGTTGGCATCTGGGCCTGGGCTCTGTCTCGTCACTCGTGGATGCCCTGGCCGCAGACGCAGGTTGAGATTATCCCATAAGAGACGCCAGCTATAGTTGCTTAGCCTCGGAAATACCGGCCAACTGGCGCGAGGGGTGTGGTCTGGGATCAGTTGCCCAGAGCCACCAGCCATAGTGAAAGTGTACGTAGTAGGCAAGCGATGGTGATGGCTGAGGTGGCACGGGTGGTTGAATAGACTATGCGAGGCAAAGGGCTGGTTGCTTCTTCATTAATGTTTGGTGATGAGGCTGAGACGAGAGAGGTCGACGTAGCCGCACCGAACTGAATTGGTTGTACCGTTCCGTACCGTTCCGCACCGCACCGTACCTGAGAGCTGTCCCGTGCCGATCTGCTTCTGCCATGTCGTGTCGTGTCGTCTCCTCTGTCCTAGGCTTTCAGGCTGTAACCAAAGCAGGAGCGGCAGAAATGGCGGGCAATTACAGAGTACTCAGGTACCTGTGGCGAAACAGAAAAGGCAGGCAAGGCACCAAGGAAGGTATGGCAAATGCAAATCCGGGGGGATCTGGAAGAGCAGGCGGTTCCCTGCGCCCCTCTGGGGATGGCGCTGTTTCCAAGGTTGTTGACTTGCTCCGACATTTGTATAGTCTGTACTGCGGGTCCTGGACGTGCTCGCCCTCTGGCTGCTCTTGCTGGTCCTTGCTGGTCTTGCAAGTTGGCCAGGGCCAATGCTCCTGGCCCAGTGCATGTGTGCATGTACCGCGGTACGTGTTTCTGGGCCTCCTGGGGCGACTCGCTGGGTTCTATCAAAGTCTCGCGACGCAGAATGGTACCTCTTCGCTGGCTCTTGCCGCCTTGTTCCACCGGGTCACTGCCTCCAGCCGGCGACATGGCCCTTACCCCGGTCACTCCTTGCTGCTGCGTGTGATAGTACATTCGTTCCACTCCCGCCTCCTTCAAGATGCAGACACACACAGAAAACACACAGACCAGACGTGATTGTGCGGGCCACAGCAAGAAGAAGGGAGGCGAAGGGGGGAGAGGAGAGAAAAGGAGTGGAGTACAGCAGACACTGTCAGTGAGGAAGACGAAGGCAGCTCCCAGTGTCCCAACCTCCGAGGAAGACTACAGGGAGACCTTGGAAAAGCATTGGCAAGCATCGCATCTGCATGTGGCCCCGGTTCCCTGTCACAATAATAATTACTGCTGCTGCTTTATACATGTGGTGTTGCTGATGCTGCTTGCTTGCTTGCTCCTGGCCCTCGAATCCATTGGCGCCTGTGGCCAACGTATCTGGGCACTTTCTAAGACGGGCTAGCCTGTATGACGGGCTGCAGCTGAGAGGATCCATTGCTGGCCGCTGCTGCCCACTGTCCCCATTGATTGACCAAGGAACGCGGGAAAGTCGATCGATTCCAAACAAAAAAAAATAATACACACGACCGAACCACTCATCCAGCAAATCCAGCTGTCCAGTCCTGTCAAGCCGACTGCCTCTCCTTCTGACCAGCCAGCCTGACCTCGACCTCGAACGGGACTCGACTGGCTGGACTCGGCTCAAACACAACTCGTCGAATTGACTCGACTCGACAAGGCCAACTACTCTTTCGGGTAGCTTGCCCCCCACCTTCGCGAAATCGCCCTCGCCCTCTCCCTCTCTCTATCTTCCAACACGCCCGGACACACCACAACACAATAACAACAACAAACAGGTGGGACCAATCCCGTGTACGTCAAATACAAAACCAGAAACACGACACAGCACCACAACAGCATACGCAGCAAGGAACAAAAAGAGAAGAAAAAGAAGAACCCAAAAGTTCGAAGCAGCAGGACCACTCGCATCTGGGCTCTCATCTCATCTTTCCCATCCCGCCAACCTCAATCCACCTCAACTTACCTCGCTCGGGTGTTTTCTTTGAGCTAGGAGCAAGTAGGATCTGGATCTGGCCCACTCTTGCCGGTGACCTCTCCATTCCCTGCCCGTCCCCTGCGCTTGCCCTGTCCTGCCTTATACCTTGCCCTGCCCGCGGCGTACTTAGACCACTCCTCTCGCTCGGCCCTGCTGTACATAGACCACCCGAGTACATAGCCCAAGTACTACCTCTGCCCCAGGTGTATATCTCCGCCTGTATGTACCTCTGTACCTCACTCTACCTCGACCTCTACCGTTCCTTGCCCTCACCATCCCTCCCCGCTGCTGCCCGTCTACTCCTCCTTCCCTACGCCGGGTCTGCTTCTGTCTTGTCTCACGACATCACCCTCCTCTCACTTTCACTTCTTAACCTCACTCACTCTTTTCTCTTCTCGTGTGTCCCTTTTGTATTTCTTTCCCAATCCGGGTCCTTCGCAGCTGTCAGGAACGTGTCAGAGCGTGTCCCCTGCCTGCCTCCCCCCTCTCTTGTCACTCCTGGCACTGCGCATTAACTCGCCATCTACACATTACCCACGTCCACAGACCCTCCCAGCCAGTAAGGTGCCTTTCCCACATGGGCGTCCCAATGCCAGCTGCTGTTCCTCATCATCCTACATTACACTGCATTGCTTGCATTACTTGCATTGTTTCTCGTCCCGCCCTCCTTCTGCTGTGGATCGACTGCAGCCGCTGACACAGCCAATCTTCAGACGGCCTGCCATTTGGGACAACAGCATTAATTGACCGCAGACCACCTTTCTGCCCCAACTCAGCACCACTTGTCACCACCCTCTCGCCCTTCAAGCTTGTCTTGGACTTGCACTTCGACCTGCAATCCTATCATTGCCTGGGCCTCGCAACGGACTCCTTCGACCCCAACCAAATAATGCAATGACGATGCGAATCACGACCGAACCGAACCCCCGAACCCCTTCGTCCCCACCCCTTTTTTACGGCTGCGGCTCCTTCAGATAATCCCTAGCGGCCACTATGCAGACAGTCCCAAGTGTAAGTGTGCCCATTCAAATATCTGGGGGTGTGTTTGTGTGTGTGCGCGTTTGTATGTCGTGCTCGGCCCTCCGCCCAAAAGGCACAGACGTGGGGATTTTGCTCGGACAACCCGAAGGTCAGGTCGAGTGCTGCTCGCCCCAGATGCAAGCATACAACCTTTCCGCCCAGAATCTTGTATAAGTGATGTGTCGTGCCATTTAGGCTTTGACTGGCCAAATTTCAAACTATGAATGGTTACTGACCGGTCGGCCTTCGTTGCAACAGCTTGTTGGGACCGGCACCGTGGCTGCCGCTGCCTCCGCCGGCCTCGTCTTCGGCCAGCCTACCGAGTCGCTCACACCCTCGTCCCCCCGACCGTCCTCGCCTCTGAAGAGGAAATTGTTTTCCGACTTCAGTTTCGACAACCCGCGATCAACACCAACCCCGCCACCCCTCTCGCCACCAGGGACCAGCTCCGCCCGCTTCCCCCAACTTGTCGAGGACGACCGGACCGACCAGCAGCAGCATCCTTCGCCACTTACATCCAACCCCGTCAACATCAGCCCAAGCTCTGGCTCGCAGACCACCCCTCCCAAGTCCAGCAGCCGCCGGCTTTCAACCATACGCGCGACCGAGGTGGTAGCTGCTACTGACCCCGGTCGGGAGTCTATCTCGTCGCACGGCTCGTGGATGAGGAGACTGTCTCTGCGACCTCAGTCACAACACGGCAGTTTGCGCTCTATTGCCGAGCCAGACTCGGCTATTTCCTACTCGCAAGGGTCAGGGCCGTCCATACTGTCTCCCACGGGCTCTGTTGCGCCCCAGTTACCAACCCCCAACAAACTGGTAAAACGGCCAGGAACAGAGAGCATCTTTGCAAGGCGTGGCTCCCGCATACAAGTCCCGACTCTTCGACGACCCGCAACAAGTCATCAACGGTCTGCAACCATTCAACAGGTCCCCTTCTCCCCAGCGCTGGAAGTTCCGTCAGATGGGGTTTCGTCTGGCCAGCCGTTGCGCCCAAGAGCCTCGACAACCGGTCGCCCGAACAATGTGCCATGGAGGTTGCAAGAGGCACCTGGTTGGACGTCATACTTCCACGCGAGGAGGGTGAGGACTTCGAGACGGAAAACCGTGGTTACACCCATCACACCCAGCGTTGAGAGCAGCAGCCCGGTGGAGTCGCAATTACCAGGCACACGGATCCACTTGCGGCGTGGCAGCTTGCTACCTGCGCCCTATCTTGTGAATCCTGCGGTGATTACTGGTGACTCCTACATGATGGCACCGGTGGAACGCGAACTGGAGTCGGCCCTGCCCGCGGAATCTGCAACTTTACCACGGCAGAGCCCGCAAGACTCGAAAGAGTCCACTGATCGTCTCGAGAGGACGCCAAGCAAAGGAAGTCGACGGTCTCTTTCGGCGCAGTTTGGCGCGTCAGGAGGTTGGATTGCACGGGCGGGCAGCCTGCGCCGTCCAAAGAGGAAATCTCTCGATCAGGTCGCAGGCAGGCGTTACGCGTCGGATCCGGTTTCCACTTCACCCAAGGCTGCTCGATCAAATGGTGCAAAGTCCGACATGGAGGCGCTCTTCACGCCCCCGTTGTCTGGACACAAGGAGACCCAGAACACGGCCAATTCGGCATCGCAGGAGCAGAAGCGCTATGCCATGGCGTCTATACCTCCCCTGTCGCGCCTGTCAAGCTTCCATCTCGACCTGTCCAAGATGGGACCATCTCCACATTCTGCAGGACTCCAGGCACCGAGCCCCATCCAGATCAGCCCGACGACTGCGCCACAAGGCGCACCGTTCTCATCTCACAGCCGAGCGGTCTCAAAGGAAGGAGCATCCACTCTGGCCGGATCTGAGATGTCGGTGCCTGGCTTGGCCTCAGGCGACGACGATGACACAGATTATAAGAGTGACGCAGTTTTCGATTCCTTCAGGACTAACGACTCAAACCGTGTGAGAGTGGTCGAGACACCTCTGGACTCGATGTTTGACGACTCACCCCTTGGCACACTGGGTAATGTGAAGGCGAAGAGGCTTTCGATACAGGAAATTCTAGGAAACAACTGGGACGGAGATACCAGGATCATGGAGGAGGATGAAGGGTCTTCAACTCCTATCCGTGGAATCCACCGCCCACACATCGCTGACGATACCGGCGACGCCGATGATCGAGCGACTGAGATTGCGAAGTTCCAGATCTCAATTGGCAACAACGCCCGGAATTTTGGCAGGCTTTCACTGGATACTACTGATGATGACTACGATTGGGCCAGGGACGACGAGGACGTTCTGAGCAACCCGCTCTCCCCGCCGACGAGCTCCGTCAACTCGCGAAGAGGGGTCAGCCCCCGACTGCGGTCAGCATTGGCTAACATCAGTGGCAATGCCACCCCTGATTCCTACACAACAGGAGTTACGACCGAGCGTCCGAGAAGCAATGTCTTCGATTGGAGCGAACCATCCCATGAGAAGGCCGACGACAGCTTCACTCGCCCAAGAACTGTTCACGGCAAGCGTGAGCTGGATCTGCGGGGTGGACGAACGGCAGTTCGGCCGATGGCCCATGTCCGCAGCCAGAGTGTGCCTGTTGTTGAGCCAGTGGATATCGTCAAGGGCGCGCCAAAATTTGGCACGTGGGGGTTAAGTGCGAAGAATGCCAGCGAAGATTGGGATGACGACTTTGAGTTCGACGAGGGTAGCACTAGCGGCTCGGGCCCGAAGAACCCTGTCCAACCATTGTCCATGAGTGTGCCCCCTTCAATACAAACCGCGCAGGCGACCGTGAAGGCACACTCGGGTCACATCCGAGAATTGTCGTTGCTCGTCGACAGCCTGAAGCGCCTCTGTCGGCAAGGTCGGGAGTTAAACCTGCTGAATGGCCAGAGTGCTTTGTTGTGGAAGGAAGCAGAGAACATCATCGCCCTGGCATCACCGGATGAAGATGAAGTAGACGACAACGAAGCGGACCAAGACTGCTCCGATTCCGAGTCTTCACCCCTTGACGATCGGTTCCTAGACGGAGGGTTTGACGCTGCCTCGCTGGACCGGGTCGATGTCCCTGTTGAGCCGCACGAGCCCGACATCCCCAAGAACGCTGTGATCCGAGAGAGGCAGATTGTACGTCGCCGCTCAGTCTTTTCCCCAGACGACGACATCTTCGGCAATACTTGGTCATTGGAGAAGGAGAGCACCCGACCCCACACTCCCAGAACCCCGGACCGCGTGAGGGAGTTCCACACTCCGGACGGCGCTGTCGTTTCGTCCGTGATCGCGGCCATGGAGCAGCAGCGGAGCTTACCCGGTCGCCGTCAAGAGTCACCTTTGAAGCCGTCCAAGGCAAAACTCTTCTTCGACACGAACAGCCTTCACGAGCTCGTCAGGCGCGCAAGCAGCGTTTTCCACACCTTGTCCGACATTATCCGCAAGGAAGAGCTCCTCTCGATGAGCCCCCAGGCCACACCCACAAAGCTTGATCGCATCCGGCCCGGTCACGGTGGCAGCCCGGCCTTCACGCGTGTCTTCACGGATCCTGACATGAGTCCGCCACGACATCTGGTTAGGAGCCAGAAGAGCCACTCACCACTGCCTCGCAACTCCCTAGACTCCGGTCTGAACCAGCGCATGCAGATGATGACAGTCAGCTAGACGAGAACACCGCCACCAAACCACGCCGCCGCACTTATATAATGTTTGATAACACGCCGCGCGAGCAACACCCACTCGTCCTCCCCCCATCATCGGTATCGGTAACGGCGACCGCACCAATTGTACATGTACGAATACTTAAAAGCTAAATCATTTTCGCCTGCGGTTTTTCCTTCGGACCCTGGTTCATTTGCATAGCAGCCCTTGGAATCGGAAAAGCCCTGGCCTGGCGGTCTGGTACACAGCAAAAAGAGCCCTTTGTTTTTCATCATAGCAACTGCAGCAGATCTGCTTTCTCAGGAAGTAAAGCACCCGGTAATACCAACGGCGGGAAAAGGACGTTTTCACTTTACACCTGTCTATAAGAAATGTTTTCCCCACATCGGTAGCTTCTCACCGAGGCAAGCCGGCATGGCATCAGGGATCTGGACAGATCTGGACGGCACTGGCCGTCGTTGGATGCAAGAGGTTGATGCAAGGGAGGGACAAATATGGAGAGGGCTGACTTGGCATGGCACTGCTGAGTGAGAAATGGATCGGAATTTGTTTGGGGGAACGGAATCGGAAAGGAATCGGTCAGGTCAGGTCAGGCAAGGTGTTTTGGTTTTCGCCGCCAACAATCGGAAGCATCATGGCCGATGTTACTATGCATGGAGCTCTCTCATGGCTTTTGTATTCCCAAGGTTGACTTGTGTCTTTAAACCCCTTTTTTTTTTCTTTCGTGGCCGTTGTTCATAGTCATGGGCCTTCCTCGCTCCTCTGAGCCGATGGATGCAGCCAGTCCCGTTGTTAACGGGACGTGTATGGAAATAGACAGACTATTGATGGCTGCGCGAGACATTGTTATTCCTAAGCTACGTACTCTACTTCTTTTGTGGCTGTGAATGTGGCTGTTGGGGTTTGGAAAGGAAAGAAAAAAAAGGAAGAAGAAAACGATTGGCCGATGATGGCATGCCAATATGGACGGCCTGGGTCTTGTTCACTGGAGAATACCTCGTTCAGATAAGAACGTTTCTGCAAAAGTAGGGAGGCATATGTTGTGGCACAAAGGAGGGGGGCCGAGGCGTCGGCTTCTGTGTCCTCGTCCGCCTATGAGCTGGTCAGACGGCACGGTGCTGCCCGCGAGGCTTGCTCTACATGACCTCCGATCTGCTTGGCTCAGGGTTTTCCTTCGCCCACACCCAACTTGATTCTCTGGCTAGGATCGCTTCCGTTCTACGCGTTTTGTTTTGCTTAGGTAGGATTCCCCGTGGTGCACGGGCTGCCTATGCGCCTTCCTTTGCCTCGTAGCTTCACCAGGACACATGCCTCCTGCTGCCGCGCGCTTACACCCTGTGCGACTGGACCTGTCTGTCTGTCTGTCTGTCTGCATGCGCTTTGGGATGGCTGCGTTCGCGGCTGCGTCTGCGCCCGCTTTCGCGCCTGTCTCAGTTTCTGACAACAGCATTGAGTGGGCTCCTTGGCGTTGAGTGGGATTCTGAGCGAGTGAGAGGCGTTGTTATGCGGCGATGTATACATTGACAGACAGATACATGCGATGGTGCGCGGCTGTTGAAACGGGACTTTGGGGGCATGTACACACAGCAAGAGCGGATTCCATGCTGCTAAGAGGTCTACGTCGGTTATCGACTTGGATATCTTGGGAAGGAGTTGCGATGCATATGTGCCGCTGTTATGGAATGCTGGTTTCAGATGGGAGCGGGAGAAGAGGGGATATACGGCAGGTGCGGCAACTGATCTTGGACGGCCGGTGGTGATCCGGAAATTTGGTACACTAGGGGGACGCTGAGATTTGCCAGTGTGACCAAATCAGGCCTCACATGATTTGAACCGCGAGGATTATGAGGTCAGAGAGAGGCAGGCAGTTCAGTTGATGAATAGTCATTAAAGATTGAATTTGGGGAGATCGCCTACCGATCTGTTCATCTCGTCTCATCTCACGGGTACGAACCGAGTCGAGCTGTCAGTCTGTCAGATGGGAGAGCTTCATCCACCTGCTGGCCGGTGCGTTGCTGCCCCAATACTGTATCCGGATAAGCCGCAGACGCACTTAGATAAGTCTACACAGTGACCCTCGGTCGACTGCCAGACTGGCTAGTGATCTGCTGGCTGGCAACAGGCAGAAAGATATCAGTGCAGGCAGAAAGATACAAGTGCAGGCAGCTACAAAATACCTGCCGCACACGGTACTAATTGGTCCAACTCCTGGCCTAGTGAGGTTAGTGCACCTGCCAACTGGTAAACAGTGGGGTGTCCAAGGGCAGAAGCGTCCCCAGCTCGCGGCTTCCGTGGCCAATGAGCAACGGCCAATGGGCGGTGAGGTCCAACGCCAGTGGCCCGTGCACGCAATCAAAAATCAACAAACCGTGCCCACTCCTGAGGGGTGCTTGGTGCTTGGGTGGACCCTTCACCCCTGGCACCTGGCACCTGGCACTGGCAGCAGCAGCAGCTCCGGCACAACAGAGTGAAAGAGGGAAAGTGAAGGGCCTCCACTCCACTCTTTTCTCCCAGACCCAGACTGGCCCTGCCAGACAATCCATCCCAATCCTAACACCACCACCGTCGCCGCCGATACCCAAACCTCACCTTCTCAATCTCGCTCCGAGCTACCGGCCCTTCGTCTTGGACCTCGCTGCTCTCGTTTGTCTACCGCCATTCTTCTGTCTTGACCCGACTCGACAATAACGTCGTCCAACCTTCAAAATGCGTGAGATTGTGAGTTGTTCTCGCCCCCAAAAAAACCACCACCGAGACGCGTCGTCGGCCCATGCTGCTTTCGCATCTTCTGCCCCTGAGCCTGAGCCTACCCCACCATCGCGACCGCACCTACGGTCGGGCCTCAAAACATCGCCAACACCCTGGGAGGCGCACCCAGATGCCCTCGAAAGACGCGTCAGATTGCTAACGTGAACTTTTTCTCGCCTCTAGGTTCACCTTCAGACCGGCCAATGCGTAAGTTGCTCCTGTCAACACCAGCGGACCTTATCATCGCCACCTGTAGCTGACACGTTTCCCAGGGTAACCAAATCGGTGCTGCTTTCTGGTGCGTTCCAGCTCGAGCTCCAAGTCCACCGCCGCGACGCTCGACACGCGACAATACGACCTCGAAGCATCCTTGCTGACCTCGACTTTTAGGCAAACCATCTCTGGCGAGCACGGCCTCGACAGCAATGGCGTGTATGCACCTCCTATTCCCTGCCCACTGATTTGGCCTCTCTTCCGGCTTGGCACTGACAATCGCATAGTTACAACGGCACTTCTGAGCTCCAGCTCGAGCGCATGAACGTCTACTTCAACGAGGTAAGTCAACAACTGCACATCATCCATCCGACCATCTCCAACACGGTTTACTGCCGTCGCCCGGACCTCGCTAACGTGTTATCGCCCAGGCCTCCGGCAACAAGTATGTTCCTCGCGCCGTCCTCGTCGATCTCGAGCCCGGTACCATGGACGCCGTCCGTGCCGGTCCCTTTGGCCAGCTCTTCCGCCCCGACAACTTCGTCTTCGGCCAGTCCGGTGCTGGAAACAACTGGGCCAAGGGTCACTACACTGAGGGTGCTGAGCTGGTCGATCAGGTCCTCGATGTCGTCCGTCGCGAGGCTGAGGGCTGCGATTGCCTCCAGGGCTTCCAGATCACCCACTCCCTGGGTGGTGGTACTGGTGCTGGTATGGGTACGCTGCTTATCTCCAAGATCCGCGAGGAGTTCCCCGACCGCATGATGGCCACCTTCTCCGTCGTGCCCTCCCCCAAGGTCTCCGACACCGTCGTCGAGCCCTACAACGCCACCTTGTCCGTCCACCAGCTGGTCGAGAACTCGGACGAGACCTTCTGCATCGACAACGAGGCCCTGTACGACATCTGCATGCGTACGCTCAAGCTGTCCAACCCCTCCTACGGCGACCTGAACTACCTGGTGTCGGCTGTCATGTCCGGCGTCACCGTCTCCCTGCGTTTCCCCGGTCAGCTGAACTCTGACCTGCGCAAGCTGGCCGTGAACATGGTGCCCTTCCCTCGTCTGCACTTCTTCATGGTCGGCTTTGCTCCCCTGACCAGCCGTGGCGCCCACTCCTTCCGCGCCGTTACCGTTCCTGAGCTCACCCAGCAGATGTTCGACCCCAAGAACATGATGGCTGCCTCTGACTTCCGTAACGGTCGCTACCTGACGTGCTCTGCTATCTTGTAAGTCTCCCAGATACCTTCGCACCCATAAAATGATCGCGCGCTGACAATCCCTCCAGCCGTGGAAAGGTCTCCATGAAGGAGGTCGAGGACCAGATGCGCAACGTCCAGAGCAAGAACTCATCCTACTTCGTCGAGTGGATCCCCAACAACGTCCAGACCGCCCTCTGCTCGATCCCTCCCAAGGGTCTCAAGATGTCCTCTACCTTCGTTGGTAACTCGACTGCTATCCAGGAGCTGTTCAAGCGTGTGGGCGAGCAGTTCACTGCCATGTTCCGGCGCAAGGCTTTCTTGCATTGGTACACGGGTGAGGGTATGGACGAGATGGAGTTCACCGAGGCTGAGTCCAACATGAACGATCTGGTCTCCGAATACCAGCAGTACCAGGACGCCTCCATTGACGAGGAGGAGGAGGAGTACGAGGAGGAGGTTCCCCTTGAGGGCGAGGAGTGAATAGTGGTCTGATGAGATCTGCTGTCTGGATTGGTTCAATGATCTAGGACTCTGTTACCGTCCTTAATCCGTCATCATTGTACCCCTGACACTTCTCACTCATTTCTTGTGTGCGTGTGCGCGCGTGTGCGAATGTGTGGGACGCTTGAAGCTGGTGTGAATAGCTATTCGATTCATGATTCGGGAGGAGCGGGGGTGTTCTGGTAATTATTGAATGACAGACCCGGCCGATCGTCCGAAGAAGAGAGCAGAGCAAAAAGGGGAAACATTGATTTTAAAAATATACCTCTTTGTAGTTGAACCCTGTGCCCACATCCGGCCTCCCAGTTTCCCAGCCTCCCATCCATACATACCTTCATGTATCCACATGGAATGAGGTTCAAAAGTACAGGATGATTGCTTTGCAACGTTCCTGCTTTGCATGTGTATACACTTTGTTTCGAAAGCTTTAGTGTCTAGAGCTAGCATGCTCAGCAACAGGCATATAGGGGAGAATGTGTATTTTCTTCTCAGTCTAAGGGTTATATATTGTAACGCATATTACCCTTGATTCCGTCTTCTATACGAGTCTGATAGTTCTCTGCGCCCACCCGAACGATATCTCATCAATGGTGACCAAATCGTACCCTGTATCTGCGTAGAGAGCAGCAACTCCGACCCGGCGGTACTCTTTAGACCCCAAGCTCGGGGCCTCTAGAACTAGAAGGCAGTGCCCCATGTTTGCGACAACAACATTTCGACCGCCTCCATCCGCATCGTCCATTGTCGCATCTGCACAAATGGTTCCGTTTTGGCCAGGCCCAGGTATAAGCAACGTCTGTTCCGCGTGCTCCTCCGGGTGCCATGACTGATAGAAAGCGTTGTCTCGGAGCACACTCCCAAGAGCGATCGTGGTGTCTAGGTCGACATAAGCGAAGAGCACATCACCAAAGGGGTTCTCCGGTTTGGTGGCCCAAGATACATCCTGTATCCTCGGAAACGATCTAGAGGGTCTCAGGCTTATCAACTGGTACGTGACTGCCGAATTCTGAGAGGCCCATGACCACGTTGGGCAGGAATACGTTGTGGACTTGCAGCCTGAGCCGGTACGCGTCCATAGAAGGCCTGGGACAATGCAGTCTCTCCAGAGTCCAGCAACGTAGGCGATGCGCCGATTTGAATACGTTGCTTTTGCCAGGACGCTGATGGCGATCAACTTGTCCTGCTCGCATGTAAGCTGGCGCCGCGTGTAATCTTCGACGACTCTCTTGTACCACATTTCGATGATAGCCATCGCGTCCAGTGCAAAGCTGTAATCAACTATTGGGTATAGTCAGTCCCCCTGTTTCTGGGGAAATTTATCCTCGCTAAGCCGGCAGTGCCCACATTCCCACAGGAGCTGTTTTGAGGTGATGTAAAAAAAGTGCGTTTAGGCATGATGTGCTCCTGTAGAGCCCATGCTCTCTGGCCGAGGACTCCATCCCGAACTTCATCCTCGAACAATCTGGGATGAACGTCATATTGATTTTCTCGGACGTACAGGCGGCTAGACCGTCCATCTCTGAGTCTAGTGTCCTTTTCAATCCACAAAGATGAGAAAAATTCTGACTCGACGATTCTTTGGGATGCGTTGTTGAAACATCCGGATTCAGCTGAGACGCTCGCCGATAGAGAAATAGTCAGGAGGGAACCCAGGTAGATTCCGCTCATTTTGGCTGCTTCTACTGCCCAATCGGATGTTGAATCTTGTATAATACACAGGGAGTCGACCCACAGATAAAGAATTTGGAGTCTTTCGCAGATGGAAATCGCGTCTTGCCATGTTCGTGGTAGATTTCGTTTGTTGATGCCCTGTAAATGACTCTTCAACGTCGCGTGTTTCGTTTGCCACGGCCGACTGTCACCTGGCTGTGCCTTGCCCCAACAGTAGCTCAAAGCTGCATACGAATATTGGTGACCATCTGTGTGGATCAGCCTTATGGTAGACGCCCTTCCTCTGTTGCCTGGTTGGATTTCGACAGTCGAAGAGGATCTTGTGCTCGTAAAGACGCAGCTTCACTGTCGGATGCGACCACCTTGGAGCCTCCGGCCTCGTGACCACGGTATGGCTCCATGTTGAAAAGGTGATGCAAGGAACCAGGTAGCTTCCAATCCTCCAATTCCGGGGGGTTTTCCGCGGCAAGACAACTTGCCAGCCATCCAGCCGCAATCTCAAAAGACCGTGGGCTGGATGTATCACTACCGATCTGTCTGATGTATTGAACGCCAAATTCCGTCGCCGGGTCGTGCTCCTCCGTGAGGCAGAACAGCGAATAGCCACGTATCTTCCTCAGCTTGGGCCCATCTGGTGCGAGAAAAGTCCAGGAAAAAGGGACAGGTCCCCCGTCGACGGTCTCCTCGGGTGCCTCCCAGGGACGTAGGTCAATGAAATCGATTTCGAGTCGGCTGGAGTCGTCCTTAAATTGAGTCCGGCTCTTGCTATGCCCGGTAGGAGACCTGGGCCGTCGGCGGTACTTCGAGTCAGGTCGAGCTTCGATACCCTCGCCTGTCTTCCCGAGGGACACAACAATCTGATATCTATCAGGAGTATATCTCATTACCCTGATGTTTAGAAATAATGATTGAATTATGTCGCAAAATTTGCAACTTTTCGCATCCTCGGAGAAGTCTGAGAGCATGGAGTGCTTGTAACCTCCAGGCTGGGCCAGGTTCTCGGCACTCATCCCCAAACAGATTTCGCAGAGCTCGTCAACATCAGAAGGCGTTACCTCGGTGCGATCGCCGAAGTCCGAGGCTGTTGGGCTGAGAGAAAATGGATCATATAGACCGTCGCATTGATCGAACTCTTCCCGAAGGTCACCGAATGACTTCACGCCTCTTCTCAGTGCGTTCACTGATGGCATGGAGAACGGATCCTGTGAAGAGAGCGTGGAATCTGAATCACCCTGTGACTCGGTGTCATAATACGTGATGCCTCCTGCAGACCAAGACTTTCGCCTGGGCTGTTCCAGATGGCTTGGGAGATGTCGAGAGTTGTATGACATTCTCATCGTAGAGACTCTGCGAAATGCACGGTATCTCGGCCTGTCTGAGATGGGACTATAGAACGTATCGCGCTGCCCTGCCCCGGCCCCTGAGCATGAGCAATAGCCGTTCGTTATCGCCTTCAAGGTTGGTTGCTTTTCTCCTCTTAGGTATTGGCATGCTTTTGATCCAAGATGAATCAGCAGGATTGCGACGACCTTCCAATCTTAGGGCCAATGTCCTGCTGGATTTCCTAGCCTTTTTGTTAGAGGTCGCGTAGAGTCGCAGTGCTTGTCGTTCGAGACGCTTTCGATCCGCGGTTCGTTAGATTGGCATAATTCGTGTGATTGAGTCGTTCAAAGGCAAGAGATTCTATTGACTCCACATGAGGCTGAATGTGCGGCATGCAGTCCCGAGATGAGCCTGTGGAGCGCACATGCAAGAAACAGCGTTGAGTTGAGAAAGAAGCAATTGGCCGTGGATGGGATGAAAGCAGAGATGGCTACGAATTAAAATGCCGTAACCGCGCGCCAAGTCAACTCCAGCTGCAGTCAGCTGCGCCTCTATATGTCGCGCTGTGGAGAAGGTAAGGGGGGCAGCTGTTGGCCGCCCGAATCAGAACGTCTGCAGGCTTCATTCATATTGCCAGTGTTTGATCTATTCAGTCCGCACCTTGTCGAGGTAAATTACGTTAGGCACACTCTTTAATTGAGGCTTGTTTCTAATGCTGTGTCTTCACAAAACGAACCTCAAACAGATATTCAAGCCAAGGTCTAATAAGATTTTGTATGCACGCCAACGCAAAGGTCCTGGGCTTGTATACGTACTATATCGTGATTTAAGCTATGTGCATGCGTACGAGTTGCGAATGGAGGTATAAATTCACAGCTTCCTCTCCAGCCCTTATCCGTTTACAAGATGTTTATAAATTTGAGAAATTGTCGCACTGCTTGGGTTTGTTACGGCACTAGAAGAGGCATTTGTGAAGCTCATCTGTTTTGCCTGATGACCTGGCCAGATCCTTCCAAAGGGCCGGCTGTCCTTCCCTACCTACTTAAAACAGCCTTGGAACTACACTATTATATGTCAGGATCATGTTCCCTGGGCTTCGGAAAAGTGAGATACGATCAGTGTGTGGTTGCAGTACAGCTCGAGATCGGCCAATGGCCAACGCGAAGGGGGCGATCGCCCTCGAGTAACTAATCGTCAGAAATAAGAGAGCGATCCTTACCTCCTCAGACGCCTTTTGTTAGCCTAGCCCGCCGTTGAACTACCTATGACTTGGACGGGTCATTTTTAGAGGAGGGCGTGGCGCAAATGGGCTGGTGGTTTGAGTTCATTTCAACGATAGATCCTGGCGTGAAAAGGCAGAATACCGGCGCTTTCGCAGCTGGCCTGATTGAAGAGATTTGTCCACATCCTTTGAGCCCTAAACGGCGATCTGCCTAGGTATTCTTTGGAAAGGGCGGGATACTCTGCCTGGGCAAGGTATTCTTTCCGCATCACGGAGTCTCACTAGTGTGATACTTAGGCGTTCATGTCTAATTTGGGCATTCTCAACTTGCAAACACGAGAAATTCCATCTGGGTAGATGTAAGCTGAGTAGATATATCCATACGAAGAGGATAATTAGATGATTGGGATCTGATCCACTAGTACGATGGTGTAGTGAGTCTGATGAGTACTGGAACAATGACATAACCCTTCGTTTTGATTTCATCGTTGGCGTAGAGTCAGTCGGCCTCGGCCGCGTTCCGGAGCACGACGGGTCTCGGTATACTCGGAGGGGCCTGCCGAGGCGGACTTGAAGGCCGGCTATACCGTGTGCTGAATTGCTTGCAATCCGGATATCAGGTAGCGACGGTGGCTGGGTCCTGGCCAAAGGCTGTAGTGTGCTAAGCGAGCCCCACAGATGGCACCGCAGTCGCAAAGCCTTTCACCCCGTGACTGTTGCCAGGAGGCAGAAGGGAGATATTCACAGTCCGGGCCCTGGATGCGCAGATCGCATGGGCCGTTGAGCGATGGCCGCGATAATCCTACTATTTAGCGCCTGTTTAAGCGCCTGACGGGCGAGAGGAAAGTGTAAAAAGAGAATGGGCCCGCGCGGACTGACGGTGACATCGACGGCGGGTCTCTTTCGGGGGACCCATGATCCACGTTTGCATAAGCGGCTCTCTCGGTACTGGAGTGGATCCCGGGGACAGGGCGGAAGCAGAGGAGGAAGAAAAGGAAGAGGTGAGAAGCGTTGGTGTGGTTTTTTTTTTGGGGCGGGGATATCGCGGGTTGTTGTGCTGGAGTTTGGCTGGCTGGTCAGTCGAAGGATTGCTCACCCGGGCGGCTGATGCGCACGTAGAGATATGCCCAGTGCAATGTGAAAATACGATTGCTCATGCATGATGCAAGGGACAGGATGGGAATTCCGGCACCAGTGGTGATGTTGGCTCTCTTGGAGAAAGATGGGCCTGCGCGTGTCGCCGGGGGCCATGTTGGGTCGGTGGAGACGATGATCACGGCTTCGTCGAACGGGGAGAGCACATGCAAGTGGGCTCGCCATATCTTACAAGATCGATGATGGCCTGGTGACACAGGGGTGAGCTTGATATGGTGCAGATAGCATGTAGTCTATATAGCCAGGGACTGGTGTCGTGCCGCAGCCCAAGGAGACACAGTCATCAGCTGACCAGCAGCCAGCAGTCAGAAGAGCAATGCAGTCAGTCCGTCAAGTGAGGCAGCCGGCACGTGCCCGTGCTTCCCATGCTGTCGGGTCGACGTTTGAGCTACGCCCTGCCATGCGAGATTGGACAATACTAAGATGCGATGCGCCTCGTCCCATCGTAGTAGATTTAATCCGGTAGATGAGTCGAGTGAATGATCGAGTGATTGAGCCACACCAGTTCCCAAGCTGCAGCCGCCGTTGGTACCTTGGCCCCCTGTCGGCGGATTCGCCTAGGGTCTCCCCAACCCCCCGGGATCTCTGTGCTTGGGCCTGCCTTTTGCCTTGGACGTCTGCAGGCAGGTGAGCTCATCCACCCCACTGGCCCTTCCCCCAACTGCCATCCCAAACGGGCCCACCATTGCTGGAAACACCACTCGCTCACTCACTCACTCGCATGCGTGCACATTCGAGGGTACATACATAGCAGACGGCTCGCCCCTTGGTCGGTCCTGGCCGCGGCCCCCTTCGCCTGCACCTCGACCCACCTCAACTCGACCAACATAATCACACACTCCTGCGTCGTGATACCCTTCGTATCTTTGTTTCAGGACCTGATAGTATACCAAAATCACCCCGACAAGACTGCTCTTCGTAACAAAGCAAGGCCTCACCGATCTGACATTGAGTGCTGCCGACTCAACTCACCTGCTTTCACCGACTTTCCGCTACCTTACACATTACCTCAACATCTTCCCGTTGGTGAACAGCCTTGTGCGTGTTGGCTGGACTGTTTCATATCGCCTTTAATCCACTCAAAAATAAGCTGCAACGACCTGTGCAAACGGACAACTTCGCCTTTGTGCCGGCCCCCGCCACGGCCCAACAGCTCGGCCGCCTTTGAGCCCCAGCCAGCCCCGACCACTGTGCTCATGGGTATCTTCTGCAGTATAAACCAGAATGGGCCCGAAATTACAGAGAAGGTCCAGGCCGAGAGCCCTCACCGTCAAGTTTCTCAACCTGTGAATCCGATCCTTCCTCGACGACGCACTTCCGGCTCCCCAGCTGACTCCCAGCCCAGCAGCAAGATGGTGAGGAAAATCGCACAGAAGGCAGAGCCTTATGACTGGGATACAGTCGCCCCTCTTGACCATATTATCGACCACAAACTGAACACCGCTAGCCATCCTCCTGCGCGCCAGGATGACGACTACCAGAAGAGACGCGCGGAGCTCAAGAGGCGTGAGGCTGCTCTCGGCTTCGAGTGGAAATGCACCAGCCGCGCATCAACCAAAGAGCAGCGTGTAAATCGCATCCTTCAAAATCTCAAGCGCCATGATGAGGAAAACGTCTATTCCAAGGAACCGCCACGGCAAGGTGTCACTGGGCAATTGCATCCACGGTTCGCCGGTGACCACTTCCTCTCGAACAAGGCACTCATCGACAGGACTGAGGTCTTCAAGCTCGCCAAGCGGGCACCCAAGGGCGCACATCTGCACATCCACTTCAACGCATGTCTGCAGCCCAACGTGTTGCTTGATATCGCGAGTGAGATGGAGCAGATGTACATCACCAGTGACGTACCGCTCCACACAACAGATGAGGATCATTCCAAACGGTACAGGCGATGCAGGATCCAGTTTTCCATCATGGATCTCACGGCCAGCAAGGGCAACCTGTTCGATCATAATTACAAGGACCGCACGCCCATGAAATTCAAGGAATTCATTGAAGAATTTCCAAAACATTACCGCGGGGCAGGTGCCCTGGAGTGGCTGCAGGCGAAGCTGGTCTTTCGGGAGGAAGAGGCACATGACCTGCCCCAGACAGTCAGCGGCGCATGGGAGGAGTTCAACGCCCGGACGCAGATGATGAAGGGGCTTTTCAACTACGAGAGGGCGTACCGCGAGTACACGCGCAGGTGCCTGGAGGACTTAATCAGCGACAATATCCAGTACGCCGAGATACGGCCGAATTTCATGGACACGAACCAGGTCTGGACCGACGACGGGACGCGCAAGATCGACAACGTCGGCATCATGGAGATGATCATCCAGGAGGTCGAGCGGTTCCAAAAGGAAAAGACGGGTGGCGATGCCTACTTCGCGGGCCTGAAGATCATCTACTGCTGCCCGCGGTCCTATCCCAAGGAGAAGGTTGCCAACGGGCTGGCCGAGTGCCTGCGGTTCAAACAGCGATGGCCCACCTGGATAGCTGGGTTCGACCTGGTGGGTGAGGAGGGCAAGGGCAAGCCGCTCAGCGCCTTTGTGCCTGAGTTCCTGCAGTTCCAAAAAGACTGCAATGAGGCAGGCGTCGGGGAGATCCCGTTCCTTTTCCACTGCGGAGAGACGCTCGAGTCCGGCTCCGAGACGGATGACAACATCCTCGACGCGCTGCTGCTCGGGTCTCGCCGCATAGGGCACGGCTTCTCCCTTGCGCGCCACCCATACCTCATGGAGCGCATGAAGAAGGCCGGCGTGTGCGTCGAGCTATGTCCCATCTCCAATGAGGTGCTGGGCCTGACGCCGCGAGTCGGTGGGCATGCCATGTATGGCATGCTGGCTAATAATGTGCACTGCACTGTGAGCAGTGATAATGGAACGTTGTTTAAGTGAGTATATTTCTACCTCCTTTACCCAATTATTCCGCGACACCAAGGGATCTCGGGACACTTTGATCATGATGGATGCTGACTGCTGTTGACCCTAGTTCAACCCTCTCGCATGACTTCTACCAGGCTATGATCGGAAAGCCAGACATGACCCTGTTCGGCTGGAAGCAGCTTATCAATTGGAGCCTCGACCACTCCTGCCTGTCGCCTGCTGAGCACCGTGATGTGCAGCGGGCATGGGAAACGCGGTGGGAGAGGTTTCTGGACGAGGCGATCGAGGAATTTGGAGATTTTGACATTGATGAGAAGGTGGTTAGTTAAGATTTAATAATAGATGTGGAGAATGGTTCTGTCTTGTACCAAGAGCTTATACCAACTTTATTGGAGAGAAGAATACAAGCCCATACACATTTCAATATCAAGACCTAGCTGGCCCGTACCCCGTCCCCCACACCCCCCCCCCAAAGGCAAGAAGTGGCCACCCATAAACACCACTACTGAACCTGCTGGAGTTGTGTCCCACCCCGTCGGGCTTTTACTCCTCGCACATATTGCCCCAATTATCAACATCAGGAGGGGCAAACGAATTACCTAGGGAATGGCCTGGCGGCCTCAAATCTGACGGGGTGTTCCAATACATATGTTTCATGACCGGCCGATGTGAGGCCAGGACGAGGCTTGCCTTGTCGCCAAGTAGAATGATGAGATCGCAGTTGTGATCATCCGTAAGTACCATATTTGTTTCCGGATCAATTTTCTGATGTTGTTCAACTTTAGAAGTTGTCATGTTGTGCTTTGTGGGGGACGAAGAGATCCGTTCCTATCAAAGCTTACTAGACAATGGGTGCGAGTTACGGATCGGACCAGAAATCGAGACACTATTATGAAACCCAACCAATACCGTTCCTACTTGTGTTGGTATGGTGCATTACGCAGTTAACCTAGGATCACATTAACATTCGGTCTTGCTGATGCTTTCCCCAATGACTACTCCGAACTGACTCTTTTCCCTGGCAAAAGTTGGCATTTCGATAATACCAATGGTCTGGGCTGTGATTATAGTGTTCTACAGCGCTGAACACGCGATTTCAGAAATCTTGTGAAGCCGTATTCATTATATATTCGATAGTGGGAGCAAATCAATGCACCTGCGGGCTGATGGCCAGTTACGTTTCGTGGTCACAGGGTCCCTGCTCATAGAGCAGCTCGAAACAGCTATTCCATTAGAAGCGTCTTGAAAAAGAGCTATATCCATGGAATTTGAACTACTTGCAAATTAATAATCATTTTTACGGAGAATTGTGTTCATGTTCTGAAGTCTTCTCAACCTGCGACGTGTTAAGCGTCAGTAGTCACTGCCAACAGTATGCTGTTCTCCTGTTTTATATGATCATGGGAAGCCGGGAGATGAGTCGTGCTGTCCCAACTCTATGAGCAAGTAGGTAGCTTTGCGTTTCCGGGTCGCAAATTCAGCACCAACAGCTCCTTTGTGGGTTGTTGTGGTCTAAAAAGGCAGGATCCCGAAGCGGTAGCTGAATTGTACCGAGAGCGACTGCGAATAGGCTTAATGACACATGTCCTAGTCATCCCAAGTGACGCCGGCTTACCACTGAATCAATGCCGAAATCCGTGCTAGAAATCTTACATCGCGCTTCCTGCTCCCCTGAGCACGATGATATCCCCCATTATCAACACCGAAGCAAGATGCATTCGCAGAAGAATACGTCCAACGCTATCCACTATCCCGGACCATATATCTGCGTAGATGGGTCATAATATGCACACCAATACGGAGCATAATTACTAAAGTAACCCTCAGCCAGCCTTCTCTTTCTCCTCGATCAGCTGAGTCGTCGAATCCAGGCTTGCCCCGGGAGAGGTTGAAGAGGTGCCACGGTGAACGATGGATCTGAGGCTCGAGCCCGTCCGCCCGAGTCCGAGGCCGCTGACAAACTTGCTGTAAACGCTCTTAGCAGTGGCCACCGCCGTTGAATCTTCTGCACTCCGAACACTGGCCGGGGATGGAGGGGTAGAAGATGAGTGGTGGGAAGAGCGGGCGGCCTTCTTGGCCGACAGATCCCTTGCGCGCTTGCTAAGCGTGTATTTTGTCGATGTCGAGAGCTCTGCGAAGTACTTGTCCCTCGTGTCGTCGATCTTTTGCAAGACGGACCTGCCGAATTGAGGGCTCCAGATGTTTTTGTTGAACTGTTTCGAGCCGAACAGGGTCACGGCAAGCTCGCGGTCGTTCAGTACGGCGGCAGCTAGATTTGGCCAGTCGCATTGGTCGATCAGGCGGTAAATCTCGCCAGCTGGGTGTGTTGAACCCGTGGCTGCAATCCTGAGTCTTCTCTCGACGTGATCTTGATTTAACATCATCTCTTTCAGGGGCCGGACAAAAGTCAGTTGGTAAAGAGCGAAGTCTTCGTCGATTCTGCCCACACCACTGATTCCGACGTTGTCAATTGTTTTGACGAGCTCCGAGGCCCAATCGTGGCTTTCTCCTCCGCGTTTTCCAGTATAGTCTAGCATCAACCGTGCACCTAAGTATCTCTGATAATCCGCGATGTAGGCCAGAAGGACTGTTCGAGAGCTCATGCTCTCCGGGAGCTCTCTCCAGTGTTTGTGAAGCCGGTCATCCATCTTGTCAAGTACCACGAGCTGGTCAGCAACACGCTCGCGCTCCGCAGGTGTGGGATCCGGGCGCTGGATGGCTTCTTTGTGCAATTTAATGGCGCCAAGCAACTCATTGTGGAAAAGAGGGGTCTGGTAATCGACCAGAAGGAGCTCATAGCATAATACGCGTGTTCTTAGGTCGTCAGAACGGACTTCCTCGGAGCCACTCTGGGAGCGCTCCTCCTCCATACTGCTCATCCTGGATGCCATAGGCAGTCTGGCTTCCGTACTCGGGGCATTGACGTTCACCCTGACAGATGTCAAGGAACTTGAACGCAAACTGGATAGGCATGGAAGTAATGCATATATTCTTATTCTCAAGCCTGTATGATGTCATCGGCCGCTGGTTATTGATGGCATCGGCTTCTGTGTGAGCAAATCAAAATGCTTACATCCGACCAACAGACAACGCTGCAGCCTAGTAAACAGGCAGGCGATTGGGGAACGACCATCTCGTGAGGTGTGGATCGAACAAGGCAGGGTGAGCGGTGACAGTGTGTCCTCCTTCTGAGCACCATCTTAAGGATAAAACCTTTGACCTGGGTTCCTCCAAGTTATTATGTACATGTTCAAATCACCGGTGCAGTTGGCCTGCTAACCGAGTATTTGTTTTGACTGGAGCTTGAAGTCAGCACTGCTCTCTGTCTTCTGCGGTGAGCCTGGCTGAAATGGTATTCATTTGCGTCTGAATAGTAGCAGGAATTTCTTCGGATTCTGGTGGAAATAGAATAGAAGTACAATTGATTAATTGCAGTGACAATCCAGTGCTCACAATCCAAAGATGTATCGTTTACGACATGACCCCAACCCTGGCAGATAATGGCTGAGTGGAGGGGACGGATGTTCGCCGTTGGAATAAGTCTAAACGGTCTCGCCCATAACGGTCAACTGGGCTTGGCCCGGTCGCGTGGAGGAGTTCCCGTTTTTGCCCTTGGCGCCTTTTCTCTCTGACCTTGCTTTAAACCACCTCTACTACCCTAGGTATGTACTTGGTGCAGCCTCAACCCCATCTGTGTGCGTGACTTTTGCGCAGACAGACTCCACGGCACTGAGTCGAGTCCGCCTGCTGGTGCGCCTAAAAGGCCTGCACACGCTGCAGCCGCCCGATTAGCTCCATGGCAGGGCGGGCCTGGTCCGCCTGCTGAGGCTGAAGCCGGGCGGGCCATGGCGGGACGCGGAAGGGGACGGGGACGCGCTCAAGGACAGCCGCTCGACGATCGACACGCTCCAATGCATGCAGTGCCACAGCGCCAGGATGGCGTTCCTTCAAGTCCTTGTGGACTGCAAACCCATATAACCGTGGCGTCGCCAGGATGCTCCCTCAGCCCTTGACCCTGCTGAACGGCCATCCTTTGATTGGTCCTGTCACACCAGCCACCGCAACACACTACGCCGCCAGCAACCGACCAACCAACCAACCAGCCCGGCTGAGCCTCAAGGCCGACAGGCCGGCAAGTCCTCCGCAACCTGCCGATTGATATCATATCGAACATCAGCAGCTTCATCGCAGCCAGCATCCGAGAGCGGGACTCCTACTCCCAGGCAATCTCGCTCTCACTCACATCGTCATCATGGCAGATGCCGACGGTCCGGTCGCAACATGGTTTCCAGTCTCCAAAGATAGCTGGGGGCTGGACGTGGTCACTCTTCTCGCCGTCATTGGCGAGTCGTCCATGGAAGACTCTGCCCAGCCCATCACAGCTTCCGTTCTCTGCCTGCTGCCACGCATCTTGCCTGCTCCCCAGGCCCTTCTGAAGTCCAAGAGGCCCACCAGGCTTCCCACCTACAACGCCCAGATGGTCGGAGTCCACAATGGCGTCGCCCTGGACTCCGTCGGCTTCTTTGCCAACATCATACACCCCCTCGATGACCAGGCGCCCTACTCATTCAAAGTCCTTGAAATTAAACACACGGACGACGTCTTTTTGAATGGCATAGGGACACCACCCAGGAGAGGCTCCTGGGCTGGCAGGTTGTGGAACCGTTCGGTGGCAAAGGGAAAATCGGCTGCTCTCAAACACAGCATAGACCGACCGCCGTCAGAACATGCTCCCCGCGAAAAGGACACACGTGAGGGGGCCAAGGGCGTCAAATTTGACGTCGACGTGGAAAAAGGGGACCATCCACCCGAGCCGACGATGGGGATCAAAAGGCGTCGCACAGCGAAGGAGAAGGTTACCGACTTCATGGCGAACCCGACCTTGACACCCACCGCTCGCCCTGCTGTACCGCCTGCCTGGAGCAGCCCTATCCACGTCGCCACAGTTGCATCCTTCATCCTGACGATGCTCATATTTGGTCTGACGGCATACTGGAAGGACGGAAACGCCCTGATAGCCATCTTCATCATCTCAGTGCAGGCGTCCCTCGTCGGGTATGCCTCGTGGTGGCGCCCACGCTTGATGGTCCGTCCACCTCACACCACGAATGTCCCGCCTGGGGATATGATGATCCGCACCCGAGAGGGCGCCTTCATACTGGTCAAGTGCACCGAGGAGGTGGCTCGGGAGCTCTACACTGGGACAGAAGACTGCGAGTACCATGTCGGGCCCAAGACGTACCGATTCCTAATGGCCCTGGGAACGATGCTGCTCATGGTGGGTGTCGTCCTGCTCGGTAACACACGGTTCGAAGCGCAGGTGCTCATCAGCGGGAGCTACATCGCACTGAACGGTGCCTATTGGCTCCTGGGAATGCTGCCCCGGCGGTACTTCTGGGACCTGTCCCGCTACGAATGGAACGACATCACCCCGCCAGACGCCAAGAACGCGGACAGAATGGTCGTCGGCGGCGGCGGGGACAACAGCGTGGTGGAAGGCTACCCCAGTTTCACGAGGACCCTCTGGTACGCCATCCGCGAGACCAAGAGCACTGGGTGGGTCGAGCGCAGCGGCGCGGCTCCCAGCACGTCCCAGTGGAGGATGTGGCTGAGGGAGGCCGGCGAGAACGCCCGGAAGAACCGCAACTGGCCCGCCGTGAGCCGAAAGGACCAGATCATGAAGCAGAATGTGGATGGAGCTGACTCTTACCCCGGTGGGCCCGAGTCGGACCCTGCCGCGCAGCACGCGCCGCTCCGGGAGGTGCAGCCGGACACGGAGACGGTCAAGACGGGGCACTTATAGTAAACCCATTTAGGATGCATTTAAGCAATGTCTGGATTCCCGAGGCTGCTTGTTTGGTCTCATATCTTGGCGTCATTTTGAACGGCGCCGCGGAATATTTACGACTCGGCTTTGGTGAGCATAGCAAGGCGTTGAATCATTTATTGGCATCAATAAGAATTATTTTTACCAGGAGGCTCTATTTGATTTTATGCAATCTCTTACGCTGGTCCATGGACCCTCGGCAACTCGTCGTCAAGCTGCTGATTTCCACCGTGCAGAGAAATACCGGGACACTGAACTGACAGTTGGGACGATTTTGTTGTTTTTTTGGACCTCGGGACTCGCATGTGAACGAGTTTTCAAAGGGTCCACTGAAAGAGTTCGAAGAGATACCGCGGAGAAAAGGGCAGAACCGTCTGCTTTTGAAAACCGCGTCACAGCGTGCTTGTTCATCTCTTCTCGCCCCCGGCGCTACCCTCGGGCCTCGCTATCTCTCCCATCACGACGGCAAGGCGGCGCTCTTGGAGCATCCGGCATGATCAGCAGCGGTCCAAACATTGTCTGCGATAGGCTCCTGAGTGTCCGAGCACGACGAACTGGCTAATGACACCGTGTCTTCTGACGAACGGTGGTTGAGTAGCGCGAAAGGCAGAAGGGAGTATTTGGGTTTTCTGTTATTCTTTTTGCGCCGTCGCAACACTGCCCATCTTGACTGGGAGAGTTCTCATCCGTGCAGCAAAGCGACTTCTGATGAAACCTCCGGCCGATGAAATCTCCGGCCGATGAAATCTGTCTGATGGTCTATGCGACACTTGGTTGGCTCAAGATGAACGAGTCACTGCTGTGCCATCCATCGGCGATGAGGCCCGATATGCCACCGGAGATCCGCATGGCGCAGGACACCTCACCGACTGCGCGAATCTTTGTGTTGTCTGTTCTGTTGAGTGCATAGAATCACAGGAATGACTCTTCAGAGGCTGGCACGGGGTGGCCGTGTTCCATTTCTCCGCCTCCTGTTACCCTCAGCTTGAGCTTCAGCGCCTCCGGACGACTTGGGATGAAGCCGATGGCAATTGGCTGACAGGTGTCAACGACGGCCGCAGCCCCAGTCCACTTGTTAGCTTGTTAGGACGTCGTCCTCCCAAGGTGCGGCTCAGCCCCGGGGGGAGACAAACGCGCCCGGGGCACCCCAGCCGGCGGCCACCACACAGACCAAACCTTATTGCGGAGGCCAAGGCGGGTTCCGGGGGCTCGGCATAATCAAGGCATATGACAGCTTTTATTGCCTTTGGCTAGGGTTTTGGAATCCGCCGCATCTCTGCCCTTCCGGTTGCCCAAAACACTCACATCTTCTCCCACCACTCCCCAGGCGCACGCGCACTCCCCCGTGTGATGGCCTGATGGACTCGAAACGCGACGACAACCTTCCGATTGGCCTTGTGACGACCTCAAGCAAAGCTTGCCAGAAGGTTTCCTGATGTGGAACTCCCAAGGACGGGGCGCACGGGAAGAGGCAGACCAAGAAAGAGAGGAGGGGGGAAGGTTGTATGCGTAAGGCAGAGAGAAGAGAGCCTCAAGCGGGCTGGCTTTGTCATGGCCATGTCATGTCCATGCCACGCCTTGGTTCGCTGTTCACCAAGCGGTTCAACAGCTTCCGGCCGTTCTATCTGCTCTGCGCGCTCTGCGTCCCCCTCGCAAATCCCCCTTCAATGATCCGCTGCCGCACTTCCTGTTTGGGCCGTTTTCGCGCGCCTTATGCCGCCCCGGGAGTTCGTCGTGACGCTCGTCCCACGTCGTGGCCAAGCGACCTTGGCCTGTCCCTTGTCGGGCCTTGATGCTTCAAGTTTGTTCCTGCCTTGCCCACCTATCGGTTCGCCGACCCTCGATACGTACCTGAACGTGCTCTTGTTGCATTTCACCCGCATCCAAGCACCCGCGGGCTCTAGCCCCCACCCTCCTCCATCTTTCTACTCGTGCCTGCATCAGACGGAAACTGGAGTTGGCAGACAAAGTTCTTGTCTGTTACAAGTTGTACGTCTACGTTGGTCCACCAGAACAAGCCTCGAACCTTCTGCCTATGTTGTCTCCCCCCATCGCCCTCGCGGCGTCGAGCTTCATCCGACCATTTGCAATGCCATTTCTTACATAGGGTCTATCGGTGCCCGCTTGGCGGCTTGAGATCTTTCTTTGATTCTGTTACGACATTCCTTTGTGCACCGACGGACTTTCGACTATTTGCCAGTCCCTACTCTTTTTGTTTAATCTACCTACTTTACAATTCTCATGGGGAATACCCGATCAATACTATTCTTGTCCTAATTACTAGGTTTGATACCTGAACTTACAATACATTCTTTTCTTTCCATATCGATAATACCTTTTCGTTTCCAAGGGTGTGGGCATGACGGGCAGCGATATCTGGTCCTCGACCTCCTCGGACGACGAGAAATGGGTATGGTACTTCCCAGTCTTCCCAACCATCTTCAGAAGCCTCCACCGAGTTTCAACAATGTCTACATTATTTCTGATGTATTCAGTTTCGCGATTCATTCTGCCACACCTGGCTCATTGTGATATATGCTTGAAGGGATTGCATGAGGCAGTGGCTAACATGTATGGCTGACCAGCAACCAATCTTCAACAAGAACGCCCCAGCACCGCTTGGCGGCAATGCTGAGGACATCCAAATCCTACTTTTGGGCCCACCGGGGTCTGGAAAAACCTCACTCCAGATGCGCTACACTCTCCGACAGTTCTCCCGTGTTGTCTCGGGAGGCGCTCACCTTATGGGAGGCCATCGGCACGTAGCAATGCCTGGTGGCAGCGAAGTTCACCTCATCATCCATGAGTTCCCCAGCGGCTCTGGGCAACAGACCAGCAGCATGATGGACCCCTTTAGCCCAGACGATATCTCACGGCAGGACACGCTCACATCCTCCTCCTCGGCCCACCAAGCCGAAGCCCAACGCAAGAAGCTGTTGGAGCAGTCTGACGCTGTGATGCTTCTGTTCAACCCTTGGTCAAAGGAATCGTTTGAATGGGTCAACGGCAGCGTCGTTGAGGACATCATCAACACTGGCCGCAAGAAAAAGCTCACGACCGACATCGTCGGCATCCTCGACGGCCTTGCCGCCGCGATCCCTGGAATGCCG
Organism: Diaporthe vaccinii; assembly: GCA_039880775.1. Taxonomy (NCBI): domain Eukaryota; kingdom Fungi; phylum Ascomycota; class Sordariomycetes; order Diaporthales; family Diaporthaceae; genus Diaporthe; species Diaporthe vaccinii. Next base: position 442,907 of record JBCEDN010000021.1, read on the forward strand.
CGGTCCAAATCCACACGCTCTACCAAATTGTCCCAAAAGGAGCTCCCGCGCATGCCGAGCTCTCCAGCAGGTAGCGGGAGCGGCGTGTCCCTATTCAACGGCCTGGATGAGAAGAAGGGGCGAGAAAATGACCAGTTCGACTACCAAGGGGAGCTCAAGCGAATCAGCATCGTCGTGGAGGGCTCTGCGCTGAAGAGGGCCGAGTTCATGATCCACGAGCGAGACCTCCCCTCCACACCGGAGCAGAGCCCGACGCCGAAACCGCTTGTAATATCGGGCCCGACGTCACTCAGCGACAGGAAGCTGCCGACCATCAGGGAAGTGGATAGCAATGCAAGCTTGAGACGCGGCGCTTCGATGTGGGATAACCACAAGGGTGCACCATCCAACAAACGGCGCGACAGTGCCTTAAGCTTCCAGACGACCTCCAGCGCGTATAGCCAGGGCTCGTCGACAGTCGTCGAGGCCACGCACGGCTCATCAGTGCGCGAATCGAATCCGTTCACCTTGGAGGACCTGGTCGATGCACACATGTATCCGCTTCCCCCGGAGCAACCGCCAGAGCGACCACCGAAGCGCCGTGCCACGCTCCCGCCGCTGCCGCCGCCGACGGAGGAGCTCGAGATCCCGGTCCTGGTGGTTGCGTCCATGACGGACCGCCTCAAGGACAACGGTGGCAGGCTGCCGCGGATGGTGTCGGCGCAGCAGGGCCAGGAGCTGGCGCGCAAGTTCGGCCCCAATTGTGCCTACATCGAGGTCTCGGCAAAGTCCAACGCCAACGTCGACGAGGCTTACGGGATACTCGTGGACCAGGTCATGAGCAAGCGGGCTTCGCGGCAGCGGGACGAGAAGCCGGCCAACAAGGTCGAGGAGATTGTGATCGTTGAGGAGGAGGACATGATGGATAAGGACGAGAACGACAGGAGCCTGCCGGCCAGGGTGGTACGCGCGAAGATTCCGCGGAAGAAATCGAGGTCTTGCATGCCTGCATGGTGGGACAGCCTTATGGGCTCCGTTTTCTCGTGGGGTCCGTCAGATAAGGAGGTGGCTGCGATCACTTTTGAGGAATTCGGAGTCCGTCCGCAGGAAGCAGAGACTAAAGAGGATGTATGGGGCGAGACAGTGCCTGTCAGGAGCGGGAATAAGACCTCATGGAGTGCCATGCGGAGGTCTAAGGTGAACGAAGGCCGACTGTCCACATCGACAACCTCGACATCCCGCGACGATACACTCAAAGAGGACAGTATCGACAAGGAAGTCCAGATTGAGAAGACCAAGGCGCCTATGGCCTCTAACAATCCCTTCTTGCCCGAGGAAACAAGCCGGTCATCGAAGCTGCTTGCAACTGCTCCAGTGGCCCTCCACGACGAGGATGAGAAGAACTCCCGGCCGGAAGAAGCAATCTTCGACAAGCTGGACCGGAAACTGTCCAAGAAGAAGGCCAGGCCTGACAGAATGACACCGGGACACGAAAACTCAAAAGCCACACACGCAGACTCATCTGACGAAGGCGGACACAAGACACGACGCAACGAGGCCATCATGGACAAGTTCTCGCGCAAGATTGGCCACCATGGACCACTTTCCCTCGATGAAAAGCCACAGCCACCGCTACCAATATCGAAGGACACCCGGCCGCTGAGCGTCGACAGCTCGATCGCGCGCTCCCTCGCGCGGAGCCGGTCCACCAAGAACAAAAAGCAGGACCGCAGCCAGGTCATGTTCCTTACCAACTACTCCCCGGCCAACATAGTCCAGATCAACAGGAGCAAGAGAAAGTCCTCACCTGCCAACAAGACCACCGAGGATGACTCGTCCTCCTCCATAATCACGACGGCGACCTCCACCATCCCGCAGCGCCGCCAGCACACGAGCCTGATCAACGAGCTGCCGCCCTCCATCCCGCCCCTGCGCTTCGACACCATCCGCCTCGACGACCGCCGCTTCACCGTCATGATCCGCCTCGCCGAGCAGGAGCTCGAGCAGCAGCGCGCCCGCGTGCGCAAGCTCGTCAGCGACGACGCCGCCGCCGCGGCGCCGATGACGCGCAGCTCCTCCGTCGGCGCCAACGCCGGTGCCGCCAGGAAGGCAAGGGTCAGGGGCGTCGGGACCAACGCCGTCGGCCCGGTCAAGGCGACGGGCGCGGCGCGCGTCTCTGCCGTGCTGCCCGCCGAGCCTGCGAGGGGGAGGAAGCTCGCTGGGGTCGATGTGGCTGACCGGCAGGATAAGGATAAGGTGAACGAGAAGAAGCAGCAGCAGCAGCAGCAGCAGCAGCAGCACGTCGTCGTGGTGCGCGCGGACCAGGAGTCCAGGGCCAAGGCGCTGAAGAACAGGCGCGTGGTCCCCAAGAGCCAGGGCCAGGGCCAGGTGCAGGGCCAACAGGACCTGATAAAACCCGCGGCGCCGCCCCGCCGGGCTGTCACCGTCAGGGCTGTGCTGCCGCCTGCCTCGCGCCCCAGGACGAGGCCCAACTCGGAGAGGCGGCCTGCTGGGAGGCCTACGCCTATTTGGATATAGACTCATGGGAGACTGCTAGGTCGATCTGTTGTTTACTTTGTCTCGTCTTCGGGTTGATATTAATGGAGCGTGGGGTTCTTACGAGATAAGTCTATTGGACTTGGGTGGTGAAATTGGATATAAAAGGTGTGATTCCCTTTGTTGTTCTCCCATGCCTTGGGGGGCTCCTATAATTTCTCCATGGTTTGATGACGGTTTTTCGATTCATTAATGCCTATTTATACCTTGGCACATGTGTTGCACAACATGTACCTATAAGATATTGTGCGTTCTGATCAGGCTCTGTTACGGCGCAGGGCGGTGACCTGATGGTCTCCCTTCGTTGTAATCATTGTTTAGTTACTTCCCGAAGGCAGGACTTACTGGAAGAATGTCTCTAAAACTGGGTCAGGCCTTGTGGACATCTACTAGTATAGAATGTATTCTAATCTCATGAGTACGTACACCAGCGCACACTATTTCCTCTGATGCAAGAAACCGATACATAACTACCTTGTTACTGCGAAGGTTATATTGCCGCTTCAAGTCATTTGTTGGTCTGACCTGGTTTTCAGTTGATTTTTATACTTCCTGTGGCTTCACTGATGAACAAGGTCCCTAATTCGTTGAGAGAAATGAACGGACGGGATATTTTCAACCAAATTTGTCCCGTATTTATTCTATATAAAAGGTACAGGAAAATTACTCATAGATACATACTGGCTTAGATCAAGCCTTTCTCGGTGTCAGCCTAATCCGCATGTCGTCGCCAGGCTTGACATCTATAACGCCCAACACAGGCCTCCACTCCTCAGCCGTGGGCATCGGCTGGTAACCCCCTGCCATGGAGATATCGAAACGCCTCAGGATCAGCGCCACGAAGAGTACCACGACGCGTTTGGTGATGAACCGTCCCGGGCATATGGTTGAGCCGCCCCCGAACGGCCTGAAGTGCTCCATGCGCACCCGCTCGCCCGTCTTAGACTTGCCGGTGTTCTGGAAGCGCGAGGGCCGGAAGGTCAGGTTGTCCTCGCCAAAGATGCGCTGCTCGAGGTGCAGCTGGCGGTAGGGGATGATGAGGCGGTTGCCGGCCCTCAGCGTGCGGCCGCCGATGACCGTGTCGGCCGTCACGGTGCGCACCGAAGCCGCCACGCCCGTCAGGCGCATCGTCTCGTTCCACACGGCGTCGAGCTCCGGGCAGTCGTTGTGGATGTGCGCGAGGTCGGCGACGGTGCCGTCCGGCCCGAAGGCGGCAGCCGTCTCGGCGCGGATGGTGTCGATCAGGGCTGGGTTGTGCAGGAGGTAGCAGATGAGCCAGAAGGCGGCCTTGCGGGTGTTTGTGTTTGTACTTTGGTTCATTGTCAGCCATCTCTGATAATCATGTGGGGATCTCAGGGCGGAGTGGGTGAAGCAGGAACTGAACTTACCCCCAGTACAGGATGAGCAGGATCGAGGCAATATCCTCAGTCGGGATGCCCAGGGCCCGGAGCTTGTCCTCGGTCGAGTCGATGACCCATGCCTTCACGTCACTCCGCTCCGCGCGCGGGAGGTCGCAGAAGGCCTTGAGCGCCGCGTGCAGCTCGTCCCGCTTGGCGAGCGTGTCCCGGGCCAGGAACCCGGGGAACTGGTAGAGCAGCTTCCAGCCGATGTTGTCGAACTCGACAAACTTCTCGGGCAGGTCCGGGTCGATCCGCTCGAGGGCGCTGCCGAAGAAGGCGCCCTGGGCGGCACGGACATGGACGTCCGCGCACCACTGCCACAGCGGCAGCTCGACGGACCCATCGGCGCCGGGCGCCTCGCCCCCGAGAAGGTCTGGGTACCGGCAGCGGGCCGTGCGGACGGCCTCTGCCGTCACGTTGTCCTCGAGGTAGTCCAGCTCGGCCCGCTCGAGGGCGTCCAGGCCCGGCCCCGGCTGCAGCTGCGTGATCTGCATCTCGCGCGCCATCTGGGCGACCGGCTTGCGCTGGGGGTTTTCCGGGTCGACGATGTGCTCCGGCAGCGGTGCGAAGGCCTTGTCGACACTCTTGGTGCTGGCCCCCATGCTGAGGAACACGGCACGGTAGAATTCATCTACCGTGAGAGTGCGCATGTGGCGGTATGCCTCGCTCACATCCTCTGCCCTGCTGACAAAGTACACACTGATCCCGAACAGGGTGAGCTGAAGCGGCTCATTGCCGTTGCCAAAGTGCTTCCTGGAATCTATTGTTAGTGGTAGTTTTTTTTTTTTTTAAAAAAAAAAAGGGTTATGCCCCTTCGTCTATGCTTGCTCACCTCGCCTGTTTGAAAAGCTCCTGGGAGTTGTTTAAGAAAGATACACCGTGACCTATAGTTTGATTAGGCTGAGTTCACATCATGTGTAACAGTGAAGAAGGATCTTACCAAGTACTAAAACGCAAAGATATCGTTATTAGCCAAGACCAATTTGAGAGGATCGAGTGTTAAATACTTACGGGGTATCCAATATGGGTATTCTTTTACCTCAAGGGAAAAGACCCATGGTGAAATGGAAAAGCGCCAGAGCCGCCAGGCCGCATACGAGGCCGCGGAAGCTAGCAGGATGTAGAGACTTTGGTGTTCCTGGAGCGATGCTTGCAAGGCTCTCCAGCCATTACTCACGAGTGGTAGACTATCAGCCAACATGGTCAAGAACAATAGCTAAGGCAGGCTTGATGCAGGAAGATACGGATGACCAGGAGCCTTCACCTTCTTCAAACTGGCATCTGAAAGCTATTTATCGCACCGCCAACACCCAATCTGTAAAAGCTGAAATACAGGGACTCCGGACCACATGCTACTCGAAGATAAACAGCCCGGACAATTTTGACAACTGGTGAGGCTGCCTACCTGCCCAGGGTGGTATCGCCTCTGCTTACGTGCCGTCCGTGTTCTACATCGAGCCCGTAGCAGCCCCACGAGGTTTAAAGTACATGTCTCCGTCGAGGTGCGAAGTCACGAAAACATCCCTGGGGCCCTGGCCTAGATTCAGTAGACGGATCCAGTGGTGCTCTCTGGAAATCCATGCTTGCCCACACTATCTTGCTGACTGCGCGAGGGGGGTAATCAATCCATGAAAGGCCCGCACAGATCCTTTGTTTACTAGTATGATCCATCGTGCTCACTTCCAAGGCTGCCCTAGCGAGTTTCAAGGAATCGCCAGAGCATTTCCTCAGATGGATTGGTGCAGTGGTACTCTATCATGTGATAAATCCAAACAAGTATATCAATCATTTGGTAGGTGTGCCTGAATAGGTGGGGATTTCGGCGCGCTTGTGGAAAACGCCGCCAGCTTTGGCTCCTTCCCTCGGCACGACTCTTAGTAGGCTTGGATTCCACACCAGTAAGCAGCACCCCGAGCGCCTCCCCGCCAGGACCCACCTCCCGCTCCAGTAGGGCATTTTCCATCCCGGGTGTAAGTCGCACTGCCCACTGAACACAGACACGGGAGTGGCACTGACCTAGAGAAGCGGCATCCACAGCGGGAGGCGTCTGTCAACGCTCCATAGTCTTCCGGGCCGCATAGTCGGCCGCAAATTTCTACCGAGTTTGTCAGTAATACTCGTCCGGTCATGAGTACCGCAGAGCTGTTGAGCAGTTGAGCAGGCCTGACGCTAGGCTGCGCCGTTCAAATACGGGCCGATCAAAGACAGGTTTTGTAATTCAATAGTGAAGCAAGATGTTCCTCGGCCCCCACTTAGTTCTGTCGACAATTGCTACTTGGATCGCGCACCAAGGACATTCTGCAAAAGTCCCCTTCGAGGGATTGCCAGTTTCTGATTGGTCCGTGTTTCTTACAGAGCCCACTTACACCCGGGCTCGACCCACACCGACAAGAGTCTCAGACGATGTAACGTGGATCCCAAGGATGTAAATAATTGCACGTGGGATCCGATCCCTTCCGGATCTTCTGGACCAAACAGACACATCAATCCTCATGTGAATATCAGACATGGATAAAAAGACCTGATATCACACTAGACAGTATAGTTACCTAGGGCCATAACCGCGACGGTGGAGCTGGAATCCTGCCACCCCGAATCCAGCACACACTACAATATCATGGGCACAGACAAGCTTGGGGACTTTTCGTCTATTCTTAAGCGCCGCAGGATCGTTGTACGTTGCAGCGAAGCCGCCTAGGTCATCGAAGGATTGATAGTGGCAGTTGGACTGCGGCTATTGCTTCCTCTGGATCCAAGGCCAGACCTTCTTGCTCCCGCTCGGCCGTCGACCTTGTTTCGTTCGGCCCCCACCTGTTCCCGCCTGCTCAAGATGGGGGATTTCTGACGGCCGCTTTGAGGATGTGTGTAGGCCATGATGGAGGGCCGGGCTGGGCCCCAGATATATCGATGGCGTGCTGCTTTGTTATCACGAGGTGTGCTTGTGGGCATTGGGTCCGATCGGTGACGAGTAAAGGTACCTGGCCGTCAGCCCCTTCTGACTGCGCATCATCATCGATATCAGATTACTGGGCTTCTTCATTTCCTTTCTCAAAGCGTCTACATGAGTTTGTGTTACTCGAACTCCCCCTTTCACATCTAGTTGGCTGAGTCTTCGTGAGATTGCCACTTCACAACCACGAGGTCTGAGCCGCTTCTCCCCTGGGCGCTCGAGACAGTTGACAGCCTTCCAATCTCAACACATTATTATCTCTTCACTTGCAGTGGCTTGCAATCATGAGTGCAAATCATCTCAAGGGCTTGGACATCTCGCTCTTCTGCGGCATTGGCTCGGGGACCCCCCCAGAGGGCACGACTGCGAATCTCATCGACCCGCCCACACTCGGCCCGGCAGCATGGGGCATCACGATTTCAATGACTGTCTGGGCCCTTTTGTTCACATCGGCTAGGGTCTATGTGAACTTCAGGAAACTCAAGGCTTCTGATTGTAAGTCAAGCCAAGGCATAGGGGCCAAACGAACGAGTGCATGGACTGACATTCTTCTCAACTTTAGATTTTGTGATTATTGCCATGGTACTCGACATTGTATATGGAGCATCCGTACTTGTGTGTATGTATTCTGAAACCTTTCGTCCCCAGTTCGCCGTCTTGACGTGCTCGTTCTGACCATATCAATTACAGTGAATAAGTGGGCTCGACACATTTGGGATATTCCAGTCTGCTGGATGACTGGCGAATTTATGAAGGTACTTTCCTATTCCGTTCTCAGCCTCAACCGTGCTCGCAGCCCCTTGTTTGCATTGATCCTGTATCTGATGACCTCCAGCGGCTCTTCTTCCAAGCGATGATGTACGGACCCACGATATACTTCGCCAAGTCCTCGCTGCTCCTCCTCTATCTACAGTTCTTCGCTGTACAGCGACCCATGCGCATCGCCACCTGGGTCGGTCTCGTCGTCGTCGGAATCTGCTACTGGAGCGGCGACATCATCGAGGCCCCCTTCCTGGCTCCACAACCCGGACAGACATGGCAGGATGTCGCCTTCAGCGGCCGCTCCGAGAAGATCAGCCCGTGGGGCCTGGTCCAAGGCCCTCTTAATGTGCTCATCGACATCTACACCTTTGTGCTGCCGTTCCCTATCCTCGCGAAGCTGAAGCTGTCCCCCCGCCGGCGGCTGGAACTTCTCATCATCTTCTCGACAGCGTTCTTGTCAGTCCCGCATATATGGTCCGAACCAACCCATAATTTCCATCAACTGACAAACATACAGGGGAGTCGTCGTCAGCGTTGTCGCACTCGTGTACCGCGTGAAGCTGGTCTACACCAAGGACGTCACCTGGGCGCAGACAAGTGTGTTCCTCTGCATGTAAGACACCCCAACCCCAGAACCACAACAGCAAAAAGCCACTGACGCATGATACCCACAGCGTTCTGGAGAACAACATCTCCATCGTGGTGTCCTGCATGCCCGCATTCGCGGTCTTCATCAAGCAAAACGTCTCCGAGACCAACTTCTTCCGCTCCCTGCGGTCCGCGCTGATGCCTAGCAGCCGTAGCCGCAGCGGCGAGAAGTCGTCCGGGCCCGGGCCCGGGCCAGGGTCCGCGGGGGCCGCCGCCCCCGCCCAGAAGAAGTGGCCCGGCGTGAGCTTCCCGCGGCAGAGCGACAGGCAGAAGCTGAGGCACAAGACGGACACCGAGGAGATCGGGTTTGATAGCTACATCGAGCTGCACGACTCCAACGCGTCGAGGAGCGACGAGGGGGCCGCGACCCTGAAGCCGCCGCACCTCTCGGCGCCGCGCCTCGCCCCTGTGCAGCTTGCGGCGCAGCAGCAGCAGCAGCAGCAGCAGGTGCCGGCATACCACGTGCCTGAGCAGGGGATCATTCGGACTACCGAGGTTACACAGCAGTATTACCCTGCGTCGGAGCAGGGCAGGGGACAGGCGTTTTAAGAGTATGACGGACTAAGTTGTTTGGGGAGCTTTTGGGACAATCTGCAAGTGCATTCGTGTAGGATATGTGACTGGGCTCGAGGTATCTTGTGTTGTGAAAATCCGGAATTGAATAAATTTAGAACATATTTGTTATGAACCTATGCTTTCTCGGGAGTTGGACGGTGAGCCATGAATATGAATGACACTGTTGAGCAGCAAAAGATGTTCATGTCACACACAACTGCCCAAATCACTACTTAATGCATGTGCATTTGATCCCAAGAGATATGTGAAAATCTTTCAGTTATTTAAATAATCTTGAAATTAGACATTTACTGAGAAGCATCAAGGCGGAGTTTGAACGCAGTCGCAGTGTTGACAATGTGTTGGTATATTACTCTTGTGGAATTATAGACTATTTGTTTTATGTGACACACATGTGTTCGATCATGGTAATTATCTTCTTACATGCCCCAAGACCTACTCAAGCTTGAACCCTCCGGGCACCTTCTTCTGGAATACACCCGAGGGGTCCACCTTCGCACTCGTCTGCCTCAGCCTCGCCGCGCTGCCCCAGCCGTACGATGTGATCGGGCTGCCCTGCCAGCTGCCAGTGTTGGCATAATTAAGGTAGAGGTACGGGTCGTACTCGCCCAGCTTCTGCGCGGCGCCCTTGATGTCCTCGAACAGCTTCTCCCCGGCGGCCTCGACGGTCGCGTCGTCGGCGGCGTCGGTCCACAGCGCCGTGAGCAGGGTCACCACGAGGGCCTTGCCGCCGCGGCCCGTGAGCCCCATGGCGTTGTCGTTGGCGTGCCGCTCGTAGATGGCCGGGGGCAGGGGCTCGAGCGAGAGGGACCAGGTGACCCCCTTGACAGCGGTGACGGCGTCGACGCTGGTGCTCCAGGCGTCGTGGACGGCCTCGAGCATGGGCAGGGTGTTGCCGTGGGTGACGGTCATGTAGAAGACGCGGCCGCCGTTGGGGGACGACTGGGCCAGCTCGGCCGAGATGGAGGCCATGCTGTCGATGCGCATCGTGCTGGCGATGGCGGGGATGTCGGTCAGGGGCTTGAAGACGGGCGGGTTGGCCTCGGGCTTGGTGTACTCGATGGCGTTGGCGACGAGCTGCATGCCCGTGGACCCGTCGTAGGCGAGCGTCATGATGAGCGAGGCGTACTCGTCGTACGTGGCCGCGTCGCTGATGCCCACGAAGGCCTGCAGCTGGGCGTCGATGGTGTCGATGAGCGAGTAGACGTTGCCGCCCCACAGCTTGCCCTGCTGGATGGAGGAGAGGTCGACGCGGGTGACGATTCCGAAGTTGTTGGAGCCGCCGCGGAGCGACCAGTCCAGGTCCGGATCGTCCTTGGAGTTCACGACGCGCCCGTCGGCCAGCACGACCTGGAAGTTGGTGACGGTGTCGGCCGTGAAGCCCACCCGAGGCGAGTGGAAGGATATCCCTCCTCCCACGGTCAGCCCGCCGACGCCGACGCCCCCTGAGCGGCCGCCCGCCACGGTGAGGTTGAGCGGGTCGAGGGTCGAGTACACCTCACCCCATGTCGCAGCGGGCCCGACGGACACGGTCGTCTGGTCGCTGCCTACGGTGATTGTGTCGAGGCGAGTCAGATCGAGGGTCACCCCGGAGGCGATGTTGGCGGCGCCTGCATTGGGACTGTGACCGCCAGAGCGAACGGCGAAGGAGCAGTCATTGGAGGTCAGCGTCTTGACTGCGAGGGACACGTGCTCGACCGAGGCCGGCTGCACGATGCACGAGGGAAGAACCTCTGTCTCTTGCAGCGACCAGTACGACGACAGAGACGAGGTGTATTCAGTGCTCCCCCGGGAGAATGTCTCACTGCCCAGGACGGCAGCGAGTGCGGTGCACTAGAGAAGCAGCACCAGTCAGTTTCTGTTGCAAAACAGTTCCTCTCACACCGGAATGGAAGAAGTTGGTGCTTACACAAAGTCCAGCCATCACGTATCTGCAACAAGGTATCACTCGGGTCTGGCGGTATTAGTGAGTGTAAGACCTGCTGCTGGATATCTTCAGCTTGCAACGTTGGACAGAAAACATAGGGCTCTTATGTATCTTAGCCCCTGGGACAGCTTGACTCTCACGAGTCACCGTCCTGGAACAATTAGCCCTTCACGAACCATCAGGAGATGGACTGGCGGGCACCGGCCCACGGGCAAACACCAAGCAGAACTCGACCTTGTGCCCAGCCTCGCCACTGCAAGTGACCAGGCGCGGAAGAGGCGACTCATTCCTAGGTTCGTGAGTGTTGAATCCATCGGCGACAATAGCACGGATCCTTCGTAAGAGCTGGGCCCAGACTGCATCATGAAGATGTCCGGATCGGGAAATGTGCCCTGAGAGTGAGAGGCTGGAATGGGGCCCAGTTGCCTGCGAGGGAACGACATTGTACCCCAGTGCAACATGGCGAACATGGCGAACATGGCGAACGTGGTGCCGTAGGGCGCAGTACTGGGTACTTGTGTGGCAAGGAGGATCATGTATCTTTGGGTGCGTTGCCATTGACCACGACAGGCCAATGCCGTCAAACCGTCGAGACCGGGTAATCCCTGGAAAATAGGGGGCTCTTTTGCTGGTCCGGAGTAGCGCCTCGCTTCCTTCGTCTTCCTTGACTGCGACTCCACTCCACCTGCATTGTGCCCTGCATCTGGCTTCGTCGTGCCTGGACTCCACAACATCTTACAGCTTACACGGCCTTGTCTGGCATATGTCCAAGTCTGCCGCGGCCTGGGCAATTGCACTGAAGTCCAGCGGGCATGACTTCTCAAAAGCCTCCCGTCCACTCCCAACGCTGTCCGAATGCTGAATCTCGCAGCTGACAAACCCAATCCAACTCGCCAATTCTCTCTCACAATTTTGCCATGGCTCACAAAGACGAGGAAACCCCGCCACCACCAGCCTGGGCGCAGGCCGCATCCGCCAGCGTCCGGGCCGCCCTGGACGGCCGCGACATCCTGCACTTCGCCGGGTCGCCGGAGTTCGCCGACAGCGAGGCAGCCTACTTCACAGCCGCCGCGACCGAGGTCCGGTCCGGCGCCGTCGCCCGCCCGACCTCGACGGCCGACGTCTCGGCGCTCCTGAGGGCGCTCCGGAAAAGCCTGCCCGCCGATGTGCCCATCGCCGTCCGCGGCGCGGGCCATGCCACGTACGGCGGCACCGCCAAGGCCGCCTCCGGGGTGACGATCGACATGCGCGGGCTCCGAGGGGTGGATGTCCTCCCCGGTGAGAAGCTTGTTCGCATTGGCGCTGGCGAGAATTGGGGGTAAGGATTTCCTGACTGTCCAACACGGCCCCCATTTCCGTGTGCATCTTACCGTGCTTGATGAATGCCCTTGGCGTCTTGAGGCACGCTGTAAATGCAGCAACGGGCATTAGACGGCCTCGTGTATCTTCCTTTGAATATGGCAGCTGACCTTCCGCTTCTCAGGTCTGTTTATTCTGCACTGGAAGCACACAAGCCCCCATTGACCACTGTGGGGGGCCGCATGCCTGGCGTCGGCGCCATCGGCTTCCTGCTCGGCGGCGGTCTCTCCAGCCTCTCCTCACGCTTCGGCTTTGGGGCCGATGTGGTGTCCGTGTGGGAGGTAAGCGAGCTGAATCATGTCTTGACCCCCTAAAAGTACCATTACTGACCACAACCCAGATCGTCCTGGCCTCAGGCGAGGTGGTGCGCGCGGCCCGCGACGACGAGCGCACAGCAGACCTCTGGGACGCCCTGCGCGGCGGCTCCACCAACTTCGGCGTCGTCACGGCCGTCGAGATAGCCTGCATCCCGCACCCGACAACATTCCGCGGCGCAAACGTCTTCTACCTTCCCCTGGCGCGGCGCGCGAGCCTCAAAGCGTTGGCCAACGTGGGCTCGGAGCCGTACCCGGAGGACGGGAAGCCCATCAACCACGCCATGTGGTGCATCACGCACGTGACGGGGATAAAGATCATCAACGCGCTGCTGACGACCACCGGCACGGCCAAGGAGGTGGACATGGCGGGCTTCGTGGGCATATGGGGCCGGATCCCCCTGACGGGCGGGCTGAAGGCCAGCTCGCACGGCAAGTTCATCGAGGAGCAGGGCAAGCTGGCGCCCAAGGACGGCAACAGGACGCTCGACAAGACCATCACGGTGAGGATGGACTTTGACCTGCTCAACGCAATGGTCGACCTGTGGTATACCTCTGTCGACACGATGCGCCAGAGGGTGTCGGGGCTGATGTACACGCTCGTCTTCCAGCCCCTGTCGGTGGGCATGCTGGAGGCGTCGTGTCGGAATGCCCCCTCACGGCCTGCGTCCACCACGTCCCAGGGCTTGGACCCGAAAGAGGGACCCCTGGTCGTGGTTGAGATCTGTATGACTTGGAAGAAGGCCGAGGACGACGAGTTCATGAGCAAGGAGGGGTCAAAGTACCTGGAGGACTCCATCTCGCTGGCTCGCCAGATGGGCAAGGACCACCGCTTCATCTTCCCCAATTATGCCTGGCCCACCGAGGCTGTTATGAAGGGCTATGGCGCGGATCGCCTAGCCGTGCTACGAGACGTGGCAAAGAAATATGACCCGGAGGGCTTCTTCCAGGGCCAGTTTGTAGGAGGCTTCAAGATCGGGAGATAGACTTCTGGCTCGGTCAGTCGAGCGCGTATAACATTATAGAATACGGAAATGAGCACCTATAACCAATTCAGAGTTCGCACACCCAAAACCCATACCCAACGCCTACACCTTACACCCACATCCACATCCACACACCCAATACCCATACACCCACAACCCATATACCCAAAACCCATATACCCAAAACCCATATACCCAAAACCCATATACCCAAAACCCATATACCCAAAACCCATATACCCAAAACACATACACCCAATACCCATACATCCAATTATATGCCTGATTCGATTTGGGCCTATTGGTGTATTAGGTGTGGGTGGGCGAATTAGGCTTGGGTGAGGTACTCGGATTAGCTACAGCGAAGGCGTGAGTTGATGTACTGGTATACCCTCTGAATTTTCAGGTATAAATCTCTGATTTCATATTTTCAAACAAGATATAGGCGGTGTATGTGATACACTGACAAACCTATCAACGCAACGAGTAACTTCAAAGCAGCGATTTAGTCTTTGCAGGCAGAAGACAGTTACATATTGTTTAATCAGCAAGACCATAGATAGTGGAGCTCACAGCAGAGCACTTCAACTAAGGTGTGAGACTCAAGTATAATTAATACAGGCAGAATTACTTGCAATTCAATCGCTTCAAAGACGATAGCTCGAGAGTGGAGGGCGGTGCTACAAGGCTACCATGGCGGCAGAATTGATTTGCTCGTGTTCCATTGATTAAGAAGTGGATTGTCGAACGATGCCAGAGATAATTGACCCAGGAAGTTGAGCTGTATATTGTGTGTCTAGCTAGGTGTTGGAGCTCATGGATAGGTGCAGCGCAATTGCCGTTCATACAATGGAATGCAGTGAAGGCGTCGTGGGACTGTATCCGTCTAATCCGATATGCTGCATCCTTCTCAGTACTGGTGAGACACTCCTCACGTATCCCATTTCGGAGTCTAATTAATGATTCAAGCACGACTCCCAAGTTCAACGTCCACCACCCAAGGCCCCTTGTTGGGCTCGTCACCATGCCCCATGATAGCAGCATTAACCAGCAGTGTCCTCCCCGTCTCCGTAGCATGGACCAAGCTGGTATCCTCCACCAGCCCTTGAAAACTGAACTCATTACCGCCGGCCCCTTGCGACCAGACAAGCGACTGGATCCCATGACCCTCGTGGATGTGTCCAAAACAGTGCAGCTTCGGCCTAGAGCGCACGATGGCGTCGAAGAGCTTCGGGCAGCCACAGTGCTCGCCACCACGGCCCAGGTCGAGATGGTAGGCTGCGGAGGAAGATGATGATGCACGTGTCGGCAGCGGCGGCCCGTGTGTCATCACGATGTCGACACCCTCCGGGACGGAGCTGGGCCCCTCGTTGAAAGGGTATCCGTCTCGGGGATAAGGGAAAGCGTAACCGCCATATTCGGGTGTGAAGGGGGATGCGAAGATTTTGAATGACCTGCCGTCGCACAGTGTGAAGGTGTGGAGCCCTTCATCAAGGAGGTGGACGCCGCGCTCTTTCGCTGCGTCGAACAGCTGCCTGGCCTTGGCCGGCTCTTCTGGGTCGTCACCCCCTTCTTCGTCGAGGTTTTCAGCCCACCACTTCGGATCCATGGAGACGTCGTGGTTGCCGGCAATGACGAGCTTCAACTCCGCGTCGAGGTTGCCCAAATGGTCGAGCGCCTTGCGATAGTTACTCAGCCCGCCAATCATGGTCATATCTCCACAATGGAGGGCAACGTCAACTTTGGCTGTGATGTGAGGAAATGCACTGTCATGGGTGTCGGATATGATGAGGCAACGTATTGTTTGCGCTTTTTCAAATAGCGTAGAAGTGTCTCCAGAAGAGTGGTTGGTGTTCAATATGTGACCCTCAAGTTTTGACTTTTGACGTTGAGTTGTCAGGCGGAAGAGGCTTTGGGACGTTCATGGCAATCAAAACAAGATCCATGCCTGTGATCAGACGCTCTTTCCCATCAAGGCCCATGAATTGTAGCAATTCGTTCGTCACTCGCTCAATCAAGATACACGATGATTTTGAAAATGGCCACTAGTTGCTCTAGTTACCGCTTGGAAAGACTTTAGGGCATTGAGGAAAGGACTCTGGAGATTAGCATAGGTCTTGCGCATAGACCCAGACAGGCACGCTGCAAATGCGGGCATATAGAGGTTGGGAATCGATCGGTAGGTCGGTCTTCCCGGTCATTGTTGACAATCCCTCATGACAGTGGCTCTCCAAATGTATTTCTCGCCAGCTGCTTGTATCAACAGGTAGCACTGAGGTCCCGGCGATCGTTGTGGCGTTGCATTTCCAATATCTTCTCAAATTCTGGATCTAACTAAAGATAACTAGTCGAGCTTGAGCCGGTAGAGTTGCACCAGGACTCATGCTCCCTGTTTGGACCCAGAGAGAGTTCGTCACCATCGCAGGCATTTCCACTTGGTAATTACCAGCTTCTTGGCAAGCGGCGGCTTTGACTGAAAGTGCATTATGAGCCCAAATGCCCCCCAAAAGGTCACAGACCATTTCCGGACGATTTGGCCTTACGCCTTAGGGCGAAATGAACCCGTCGAGAGAGAGATGGCATGAATAGCTAGGCCGCCTCACATTCTACACTCCTACACCACAAGAACCGCTCTCGCGCTATGGTCCAGGCTCTCCAGGCTTCTTCCCCGGAAACGCAGTCGATGGCGTTGGCTTTCAGCGACAAGCAGCCGTTCGTGCGAGGTGGCAAGGCAGATCTCCGAGCGAGGGCGGCCGTCCATCGCCTGCCTCCATTTTGCGGCCGCCATACTACGGGACGACAACAGTTCTGAACCTGATGTTCGCTCTACTCGTCACGTAAGCCGTGCATACCCAGACACAGCCGCATCTGCTGAAGAATACCTTGCCCCGCGGCCGTAATCACATCTTGATTGGATTTTCGCAGCCATAAGCCGTATCCTTGCGACGGGCTTGACCGTCGGTGAAGCTGCCTGGGGCGGGAAACGTTACAGCAAAGTCGTCCTCGAGTGATTCCATGTACGCATATTCAGCCCAAATATACGGGTCTGATTCGAGATGGAAAAACCACCAGAATATGGATACGCTTCACGTCTAGGGCATGAGTCATCACTGCTGCAGAACAATTTGCGCGTGCTTGTGGAAGGAAACTGCTGCAAGTCTTCTAACTTGTACGCCCTTGCTGGCGGTACCTTGCTGCCACTAAAAAGCAAAAAGTGCCTTCTTTACTTGTGTCGGGGAATTTTTCCCAGCTGTGGCTTCGCAAGTCGCGTCATTGTACAATCGGTGGCGCCGGGGCACACGTTCGCAGTCGTTCGAATAAGGTGATGAGACGAGATGAGGATGAGACATACATACCGCCTCGTCAAGGGGACCGCTGCGGGCGTTGTTGGTGGTGAGGATGATGATGAGTAAGTCAAAAGACGCCGAAAAAGTAAATGTAGGCAAGGTACTTTCGGCGATGACAGCTTGCTTACCCAGGTACCTCTTTTCCCCTGCCCTCCTCTCCGCCCCCGCGAGGAGCACGCACAATGTGGGTTAGATGACCGCCTTTGCTTGGCAGCAGAAAGCAGTCAGCACACCGTTTGTCTCGAAGGCGATCTCCGTTCCCGTTTGGGGGGAGGTTCTTCAGCCCTATGAGTGGGATAGAGTGCTGACACCTAGGGAGAACAGCCAACGGTGAGGTCCGGTGCGCTGGAAACCAATGAGATCCAGGCAGAGCTGCGACGATGATGGTGATCAGCAAACTGGCGGTGCAATGTGCGGGACTCGGGGGAGAAACTACTCTGTCAGGTGGCTTTCCCCTTCAGAAGCAGGCTGCAAGGGAGGGCAGACTGGGTGCGAGAGTGGCTCTGTTCAGTGCGATCACAGAGCCGCGTGCCTGCTGCGATGGGCCGCCAGGAATGCTGGGGCACGCGCGAGGGAACAAAGCGCCCCAGGCTGAGACACGATGTGCACTTGTGATTCTCGACTTGATTGTCTCTTTCTGGCAACCCTTCGCCCACTGCCCCTGTGGCATGAAGTGCCGCCCGGGTTCGAGACACTGACCGCTCCACTGCACTCAAGAAGGATGCGTTTGTGGCTACGGGACCAGGTCGCAGAGCCTCCTTTGATCTCAAATGATTTCGAACACCCCCCCCCTTCAGTAATGGATCATGTGTGAATTTGTGCAACAGTAGAAGGAGGAATTTCAGCTACAGAATACACCACCGGTGTGCCACTTCCGATATGTCGGTGTGGGTCGAGCTCGGCTTGAGGCAGCGGCTGCACACTGAAAAGCAGCCACCTTTACGATATAGAATCGGATGCTTTGCGCATCAAGTTTACGATGAGGAGTGGCGCCCCCTTCAACCAGACGATGCTTCACAAGGCCAGGAGGGGGGTTGTTTTTGGAGTAGCTGATACTTGGAATGTCACGTCGCTGGTCCCTCCGGCAATCCTGACTGGTCCGACCTGTTCTATCCTTGGGAGCATCCCTTTCGGCGACCAGACAAGCGGCTGATTGGGGCTGGGGTAGCGCGCAGTGGCCTGAGGAGGGGACGCGAACATGCGCTGGTAAGGGAATCTCACATGCACTCTGGCAGATGGCCTGGACCTTCTCTTCGTGATCGCTGAGCGCTTTTCGAAGTGAGCGTCCAAGAGACGCCGGCTCGGACAGGCGGATGAAAAGGCTGGTGGAGAGAGGCTCTCGTGAACCGCAGCCGAAGATGGGGAATTCTTCGTACTCGCTTGCATGCCCAAAGTGATATTTGGGAGCCATCGGGCAGAGGCACTACCTCAATATTGGCACCGGAAACGACGCCATGCAGCGTGATGGCGGGGGAGCGTGATCTGTCGAACACGGCGGGGCGACGGGACCGAGAGCATGCGACGGTAGGCGAGATTCAGCTCAAAAGGCTCGAGCTAGGACACGCCCTGCAGCAGAACAGCAGCCAAACCCACACTCATATGCAAGAGCCTGCTAGAGGGAGAAAGCGAGGCATAATGGTAGGTAGATTGCGGGCTGGATCGGGATGCAATTGTCGTGATTGAACCCTGCAGCCAGCTTGATGCCGCCGTCTCCCTGTGCGATGCGATGGCTCGTCTAGAGGCCCGCGTGCGAATGGCAAGGGGGGCAATCTGCTCGTCAGTTGGGCGACCTGATACGCGAAGGATTGGCGGGCATGGCATGCAAGTCCCGGGCCTGGGAGTCAACAGCACCCCTGGCTGGCCACCCAACAGCTTCAAACACGTCATTCCATGTTCTGAAGCGAAGCACCAGGGTGGCTGAGCAACACATGGTACGATAGCTAGCAGCCGCCATTGCACAGTTGACTACTGGCACGGAGCGATGTTGAGCCGCAAAGTCCGCAGGAAGTGACTCAGGCCGACCGAAGACGCGGACTGTGCGTGCGTTGTTCATTAATTCCCGTTCCGCAAAGTCCGGGACAGACGATGGTGCATGTGAGGATTAGAAACCAGGCGCAGCCTCCCAAGTAGCGTGCTGAAAACCCAGCCCTGGATGGGTGCTCGTGGTTGTGACGACGATCATGACGATGATTGCGAGACAGCATCTTGGCCTCACATGCTCGTGTACACGGCAACGATGCAGGCCCCGAGGCTTGGGCAGACTAGCAAATCGAAGCAAGGGCGTGCCGGATCGAGCAGCGAGGACGCGAAGGGGCGCGTGTCGACAATGGACTCTCGGTTATGGGCAAAAGGACCGCGCCGAGGTCGCATCTCGCTGTTGAAACACAACCCAGATGTGTGTGTGGTGGGGGAGACATGGAGCAACACAAGTGCCAGGGCCAGGCTCAGGTCTAGGCTTCGGTCGGTTGAGTGATGATGGATGATGGATGGAGTGAGTGAGCGAGTGAGTGAGTGAGTGGTTGAGTGGTTGAGTGTGGGGTGATTTGACCCATCTCGCCTGGTTCGAACGGTGAGCAGGCACCGTTTTGGCCCACCGCCCATCGACAACACCTTCAATTCCAATGGCGCGGGTTGCGAGCGACGTTGCCTCCAGGCGAATGCATGCATGATTAATTTGATGATTGATCGATTTAGTAGGGGAGGGAGTGAATGATCAATCACTACCTTATGCAAGGCCGCCATGTGTTGCGAGTCTGCTCCCAGTGCTGGCCTCGAGTGATGCGGTGGAACTGAACGTGCGCAAGCAAAAAGGGTACATACTGTAGTACATAGGCAGTCGGACTGGAGCAATCGCAAGTGCTCCCTGTACCCAGTAGCCGGTCGAGTACAGTAACATATCCAGCAGGCTGGCTGGCAGGGACGTGCACGAGATACCCAGATCCCCAGGTACCCAAGCTCCCAAGCATCAAGCCACCCCTGCCGTTGTGGCCCGTGCTCCTGTCGCTGAGGTGCCTGCCCGTCGCGTTCCCACATTGGGGGGAACCGCAGCGTGCGCCTTCTGTCTTTCCCCGCCACCCCTGCAATCACTCGCACCCTTGCTCCCGCCCTTTCTGGGTGCGCCAGGTCTGGACCCCACCACGAAAGAGCGGACGAGGAAGGGGCAGTCCCATGTGTGCATTGCCCCATCTAGGAGACTTGAGACCCAAACACTCTTGCCGTGCATTGCATCACATCACACCGCACACGCAACCCAACACCACACGACAACTCGACACGACATATCCTCATCTCGACAAATCTCTCCGACCCGCGCACGTTGCACCTACATCCACACCCATAGCCACACCCACACACAAAGCGTACCGCACGCAGATACGCTCACACATGACCGGGCCCCGTACCATAGTGTACCTGACTCCCTGGGCCGCCACTTCGTTCATGCTCCTCCCTTCGGCCAACACCGCCTTGGAGCCTCCCCTCGACGTGGTTCATCTTGCCCAGCTGGCGGCACCATCCGCACGCACGCAGTGACATCAGTCATGCACAAGCTGCCACGGCATCAGTAGTCTGTCTCTCCGCTGTTCCGTGCGGTGTCGCTTGCCTCGCCTCGCCTTGCCCCAGTCCGTCCTTGCCGCCTGACACACGGCGGCTCAGGCACCGGGCATCCGGTGCGCCCTATGGCAGGTGCTTGAACAGAACAAGTGGACCGAAGACCGGGATTTGACAAAGACAGAGATGGCTTGACGATATACGATTGATACTACTCTCTCCCGTAGTATTGAGCACGTCCTAGCAGGTATCATTCGGTACTGCCCTCAGCTTCCAAGCAGCGACTGAGGCACCCCGCAAAAGGGCCAGGCAAGGCCACTGATACTGATGGTGGCATTTTGACCTCTAGAATACTACCGCATGGAAGCTGTCCATTCAGCCCATATCATTTCGCCTGCTGCTCACTACGCTCTGTTGAGACGCGCACTTCAAGGCAGAAGCAGCTTGCATGTGGAATCGGCATAGTCGAAGAGGTCGGACTCGGCCTTTGCTAACGGCCAATATTTAGGCGCTTGCGTCTCTGATTCGCTGTGGTGTGGGGGTCAAACGCCGGATCGCACGGAGCTTGACGACAGCAATCCCCTCCGCCCCTCCGGTTGCTTGTCTTCGCTGCCGGGGTGGCGCTGTCATCGGGCTAGGGCCATTTTGCTGCTGCTACTCCATGCACTCGTCCTCGAGAGTGCTGCGGGCTATGTCAGCAACTCCGCAAAGTCAGGCAAAGATCAGCTATCTCCGCGACCACCAGGAGCGTGCACCATGCAACCCTAGGACCATGGTGGAGTACCGACCAGGCCGCCCATCAGTGACTCATCCCTGCTCATGATTGATCTCGATACAGAGGCATCGTCCTCTCTGCTGTGCTCTGCTCTGCTCTGCCTCGCTCTTCTCCGCGAAGAGTCGATACAAATCGCCCAGCCCCTGGAAATTGTGGTCATGGGCACTGCGACAGGTCGCTGTCTGGGTGGCACGATCCAAGGAATGAATGGGTCTTGTGTCACAAACAAGCAACGGGCCAGCTGACGGAGCTGACAGGCATGCCTGGTCGGGCATCCTCTCCACAGCCGGCTCGCTACGCGCTGATCTGTTCCCCTCTGTCGGGTCTGTCTGGGGTGTGGGGCACATCTTCAGCCCTACGGCTCCCGTCCAATCCCATCGGCTGTCAGTGAAGGTGCACCACCGCGGCGATGCCGATCGACCCCCCTGAGCTCACGGCACATAGGCCACATAACCCCCCCTCTTTGGAAGATGATAGCTGCTTGATCGCGGCGGCCACATGCGATTCCCAACACAGCGTCACGCCCCAGGTTCAGATGCACGCGCGGTAGAGCACTTGCATTCGCCAGATGATCGACACTGCCTCGTCTTGGTAGCCTCACCGCCATGAGGACGATTTCCCGAAATGGAGCATGCGGCAATCCTGGCAAACACTCTTCGACATGATAGTGTACGGCATGCCGTCTGCGCCATTGGTTCCTCGGTGGACAACTTGCCCACCTCGGTGCCGCCTGTCACTCTGGATCCGGTCTTGGCTGGCCCGACATGCAATTTCTAAGCCGGCAATCCAATCTTGGTGGGATTACAAAGCCTGGACGCGACCAGCACTACAGAAACTCGGACTATGTGTGCATCTAACTCGCGATAACTAGGTACACGTTGCACTTTTTAGTGGCTACGCGATTCTCTTCTAGGGCATCCTTTGCAGGTCTCTTGCGGACTCACTGTACGGACGTGCGTTTTCCCTGGCCCCCAAAGCCGAGTCCACAGTGGATAAGGCATGCCCTAGCCCTACAGGGCCCATGTAACTCTGTGAAATTTGGCGAAAGTCAATTAGGCGTCTGACAACGGGTACATGCGTGACCTGACCGCCAAGGTCCTTCCGTCTTGACACCACGAGCGTCCTCATCTGGAAGTAAGAAGTGAGACTCGTCTTGGTTCTCGTCTTCTCTAGGAAATGCGTTTGACAGATCCAGCTCACAATGATGTCGCCGGTGCATTGGCAGAACCACAATCTTGACACAGCCATCCCCGAACCACGGCCTCATGTTTGCGGCCGTTCTCTCTGTAAGTTAATCTCGGGCGGCCGCGGAGGATCCGAGATCCCCAATCCCTTGTCCAGAAATACCTGGGAGAAACGCTCGCACACCCGGCAGACGCCCGCCAATCTGTGGGCGGGGAGCCCAGGGGTCTGCAGAAAACATACGCACCAACCGTTTTGCGCTTGGAGTTTATAACGGTGTCGACGGGGATCTTTTGTCCACAATCTCCACCTTGTGTAACGAACCAAGGGTCGCGGTAGTCGGCTGCAAGGGTACAATCTCTTGCCCAGCGGACTTTATGGTAATCGCCCTGCGAATCGCGAGATCGGTTCAAAGCCTTCGGGCTTAAAGCTCTGGTGTCAACAGCCTGAGTCTGGTGTATAGCTGCCCATAGTATGGACCCAACCCTGTCTTGTGTTGGACCTAAGATGGCAATGCAACTGTCTCTCGGGGACCTCGCTTACTCACCACTCTATCTGCGCACCTCAGACCACCCGGCTAGCTGGGCTGGCTGCCTGACCCTGAGCTGAATCAACAACAATTCACCGATAGGCGTCCTCGCCTGGGGAAGCACTGCTCATTGCAGATGTATGCCACTCGATTCGAGGGGGTGATGCGAGGGCGGTTGGAAAGGAGGTGGGTGGGTTGGTGGTGGCCTGCTGCTGGGTTGACGAGCCATCACGGCTTGCCCCTTCCAGCCAAGTCGCCAGGTGCACGTACATTTCCAGAGACCCAGCGCACAGCTCCGCCGGCAGTAGGCCGTGCCGCAGCAAAGGCGCGGGGGGGTCGGTCTTCGGCCGAGACGAATCGAATTTAGAGCGCCCGCGAATAGCATAGGGATGTCCATCACCGTTGTTGTTAAGTTAGGCATCGCGAGCAAGAGAGATTGGAACCGCTTTCAGGGCTGTGTTTCCGGTACAGCCCCTGCCTGCGGCCCATGTTCTACCTACACGTACGCTGAAAACGCGCCAGGGACCTCCTTGTAATTCCTGTTCAGCTCAGGGTCCTCCCTGCCCGCGAGCCCGCCGTGGCACGTCCGCTATATCGCGCCTGCGCATCTGCGAAGTTGGGCCCGAGTCGTGTTATTCTATTGGGCACGGAGCGGGAATTCGAATCACATCCCGGGGTTTGAGTGATATCCCTCCCCTGTCATGCTTGCCCTCGTGGCATATGCCTGTCCTCAGATGTCTACTGCATGGAAGCGAAGCCATTTCTTTCTTGTATGCATTTTCCTCCGGTCGGATGGTGCTCCGCGACAGGGGGAGTGGGGGACGGACTGCCTGGGTTTTTTGTGTGGCTTTTCAGGGTGCTGTCTCTCGCAATGTTAAATTCAGATGAACCAAGCTTTGGCCTGCCTGCCCGTGTTTAACGCGTACAGTTTATTTACTAGGTCAAGCCACACGCTTGTCACATCTGCGGCGTTCCTCATCTCATGTGGTGTCCCAACACGTGTCTCGCCCAGCAGGCGATTGGCTACCCAGGTTTGCGATCCGAGTGCGTGCGCGTACTTTTACAGCATGCAATGCAAGTGCCGTGCCGCGCAGTACAGTTACAGTGCCTCGCATCTCAGATCGCTGTTGTGGTAGTGAGTGAGTGAATGGTGGTTGGGCATTTGGGGGGAAGGAATCTGAGGAGACGTGTGTGTGTGTGCTTCGTTCCTCGTCTCGGCCCCCAATATCTCCTTGTCACATATTCCCACAACGTGGCTTTTGGCCCCCTCTTACCATTTCCCCTCCCCCTTTTCTTGGGAAGCATGGTCTCTAATCCTGCGGAGACCAGTCGCCTGTCTTCCTGTTACAGATCTGTCGTGTGCTTGAGGTGCAGGGGAGGGGGGTGGCAGCCACCACTCAAGCCGGGGGCAAGGCGGTCCCGGGGTTAACCACCACCACGGCCGTTCCTCGCCCTTCCTTTTCGTATTCCCGAGAGGGAAACGTGACGAGGCCGTGTCGTTGATCTCGAGGAAACTCGGCTGCCTGCTATAGCTGCGGAGCCGTTGTTGTGAATCTACTTTCTTTCCCCCCTCCCTTCCACCAGCGGATCCAAACATAGAGCAAAATGGCCCTCGGGCTACATATGCGCCTGCGCAAATATGCAGCCTGCGGCCACCCACTCATCCATCCATCCCTCCCCTTGAGGACCACGCGAGGTCTGCCCCCAAAATATGCAGTGCGACCCGACCATTCCGCCTTACCAATCCGCGGTGTCGAAGGGGAGTGACTGGGGAAGGTCACCTCACATAGTGTCTACCAAAGACTGCAGCCCTTTTTCTGCGGATCCGCATATGGCTCGAGACCAGGGGTGAAGCACCCGCCTTGTCTGTCATGGTCGCGCGCCGCGCCGTCGTCGCTGTGCCGCCCCGGCGCACATGCAGCTTCTCATGAGGTGTCTTCTCGAAGAATAGACGAAGAAGAATGCCCCTGGCCCCCAAAGCGCAGATTGGAGCCCGGACCTAGTGGCTGAGGCGTGTCTCCCCCTTTATTGTGTGCGCAGGCTCCAAGATGGAAAGGAGTACAGTAGGTGGACGACGGACTGGCGAGGCCTCTCGAGGCCTCTCGAGCCGTCCTAACGCGTCTGGCAATAGCAGCCATGGGTTGCGGCCGCGATATCGCTGTCTCTTCTTACACGCAAGGCCTCCGTGGTTGAGATCACGCTCAGCGGTACGATGGGGCCTACACCCACTCGACACACACTGTCAGGTACCACCGCAGTTGCCGAATTACTGACGCGTCCATATCCCAGCCATGGCCACGAGACCGTGTATAACCCGCCAGGCGACCTCGGCGAGGCAGAGAAATGGCGGTGCGGATAGGTCGGCCCGGTTTGATGGCGGGGGCACATGTCTGTGTGGGTAGCACAGTTTCATCCTGCGGTGGAAAAGATAGGCTAGCCTTGTGGGCCTCACCAGAGATGGTGGTGGTGGTGGTGGTGGTTGCGCGTGGAAAGCAGAGGATCAGGCCTAGTTGTCTCTGCGCCTCCCCTCCCTTCCCGTCCTAGATGTCGTTTGTCACTGTGCACAGTTCAAGTGGAGGGCGCAACATGAAAAGCCGTGAGCACTGGGAGGTTCCGTGGCGGCAGAATACGCCTTAACGCCCGTTCTTCCCGCGTACTTTGCCCCATTCAGACACCTGGAATGGAGGTGGATCATTCCGGCGGACAGGTAAAGCCCTTGAATGGACGCATGAGCTGCGTTTGTGGAGGAGGGGGTGCCCGTCGCCATGTGGAGTTGTGGTCAGCCCTAAGATACCTCTGCCGAGGAATGCGGGCGAGGGACAGCGTGCACCGTTTCGCGGAAGGGTAGGCAGGCAGCCACACAGACTGTGCCGCCGATTTTTTCCTGTCAGCCAGGAGGTATGCTTGTCTGCTGCGGACTTGTTGCGGCTGCGAATGCCGGTCTCGCACTCCCTGAGCTCCTACCACCACGGGCCGTGGAGCGGAGCTAGGTGAGTGTGTACCATCGTGTGAAATTTGACTCGCTCCCGCATCTGGTTGCGCTAAACAAGGCCAGTTGTGACTCTCTATATTTTTGGCCCAGTACCACTCTGTATACTTTGACCGGCCCTCGACCTTGTATGGTCGCTGGTTTCCTGGTGTTGTCACTGGTTGATCCGATCCGATCCGGGTCTGCTTTCAATGCGTGACGATGGGGGGAGTCCGCCATGGGCGCGTACGAGACCCAGAAATAGCCAGACGCTCGTCCTGTCATTCCCATTGGTCGAGGCTGGCCGCGCAACAGACCACCATGAAGGCAAGCGGCCAGAGCTGGGTGGTAGAATCCTTTGGTATGGGCAAAATATAGATGCCTCTTGCATGTGGAGTATTAAATTGGGTGGAACAATTGTGCGCGTTTGCGCAGAGACGACATTAGCCCGTCCTGGCTGGTCAAGATCTGTATCTTGCAAAGAGGGGACCAACAAGCCGTGGGTGAGAGTTGTCTGACATGGGGGAGAACTTGGGGGTGGGGTGCAGTTGGGGCATCGTGCAATACCACATCCATCAAACTGACCACTTCAACGGATTTGATTCAACAAAGGAATACCTAGGAGGCCGCAAGCCGACCCAATGAGGCCATGATCTGTGCTCTTGGTTGAGGACAGGATCACTTTGCCCACGAGAGGCCAACTGCTTTGAGCCGCCTCCTATCAATGAGGAGGAACAGCCCCATAGGCGGCGGCCGACACTTGACGGTATTGTCCACGACCCTTTGCTCCTGATGAACTGGTCGCAGACCGTGGCTGGGATCGACCAGTGGTCCGAGGCCTTCGGAAATGGGTCAATTGGGGTAAACCTCAGTCACGGACAAGGCTGAGAATCCTCCCAGCGGCCCTGACGCAAGAAGGGGTCTTTTGTTGGTAGTGGGGTAGGGGAAGTTGATGGGAGTGGTTGGTGCTTGGAAAGGAGGGCGGGTCGTAGATGGACCGACCCAGTGGTCTGGGTGCAACAAGGGAGCCAAAGGACCATACATTCCCGCCCAGTCCTTGTCGGACTCGTCCCAGGTATTCCCGTTGGGGAGGGGTCTGGGTGCAGCGAGGACGACGGTAGAAGCCCATGATTGGCGCATTTGCCGTCTGTGGAAACGGCCTCGTGTGATCCGCAGGGCGGCGCGGTGGTGGGTGTACGTGGTATGGAAGGATTCTGGGTGGGTTAGCTCATCTGCAGGGAGGTCGACGAAGCGGAGGTTGGGGGCCAAAAGGACCGCGCAGACGTACCCACCTGGCCCATGCTCAAGGATCGCCATTGCGACATGTCTGAACAGCCTCGACGGCATGCCAGCAAAAAGTCCTCTCGCCGATGTGACGTTGTGGCCCAGTGTCTCAACATCAATCAATCGAACTCAGGCGCCGGGATACCGGTGGTCATTGGACCTTGGGCCCTGATATCCACCCAAAATTAAGGCCCAGGAGTGCCATCCTGCCGGGTCTCGACGTTCGGCTTGGGCTTTGACTTGTGCTCCAGGATGCGGCACTTGTCTGCTGCGAAATCTTGATTGAATTTAGGCGGAGAGACAACACCGAAGTCCGCTTCCCAAAGTGCGAGATCCTAGCTACCCGTTTGGGCAAGGGTGAGCCGGGCCTAGCGAGAGACAAGGTGCTGACTGAGCGGCGAGTGCTGCAAAGGTGAGGCGCCGTAGGGCAGGGAGAGAGTTCTCGCGTAATTCCCACCTAGGTAACCCAGAAGGGCTCTCCCAACAGGGGACACTGCGCTGCAGGTTGAACGGGATCTCTGCAGAGCAGGCGGTGCCACACCAGCTTACAGCAATCGATCCACACCGTCGGGTCTGCTGTTGCACCTGTGTGCCGGGACACAAGATTCTGTCACCGATGGTTTGGCACTCTGCTTCGGACTTCATGCTGGCAAAGTAGCGGGCATGATATTACTGATGCACATGCACAATCTCCCTGAAGATCAGGACTGCAGGAAGATTTGACAAGTCGAGCAAGTCCGACGCCGATGTTGCGGTCAAGGAGTGGAAAGGTGTCTTCTGATGGCAAGCAGCTGCTCTAGCCCTGCATGCGTCGTACAGCGCGGCCAATGAGGAGCCCCATGCAGCTTTGTAAGTGCAAGGATCCGAGAATAGCAGCATGATTCAGCACGTGGAATTAAGGTGATGAGGGTTCTCAGTATGCAGATCAAATGCTGCAGCCTGCCAACCCTCCTCGGGCCACCTTGTGCCCAGAGCATGCAGGCTGACATCCCATGTCCGGCGTTGGCAACTGTACAAGGGGACTTGACCAAACACCGATGTATGATCAGGTTATCACCGCAGTATCATCCAGACTCTGTTTAGCTCCACGATCCTGGCAGACGCGGCAGGTTTGACGTTGACCAAAGGACCTTTGCTGCGACAAGAACGGGCATCGTTTCGACAGGAGCTAATACCCTTGTACACACATGCGCACAAACGGTCGGCGATGAACGGTGTTGGCAGGCCGCCCTGCCCTCCCCGCTCGATTTCGAACGCCTTGTGACTTGTCCTGATGCGACAGTAACCACTGCCGATCCGTCGGCCGGCCTCAGACATAACAACCGGACGGAGGAGATAAGCGGATTTTATACTGTAGCCGCAACAGGAGCGATACCCGTTATGACAAGCCCAGGTCAGGAACCTTTGCTGCCGTGACATAGTATTATGCATCGCCATTAGACGTCGGTCGTTTGGATACAGACAGCACGCGTCAAGCGGCCCCCAATTGTTCACCAAAATCCTCCCGCTTGAGCAGTTGAGCACGGGAAGATAGGGCTGGAATCCCATGCAGTACCCCTGATGCCCTGGGCGGGTAAAACGGCCGCAGTGCCGCTGACCTGCATGATGGCAAATGAGCCAGAACACGCACCCACATAATACACACTGGATTTATCAGTAGGACGCAAACAGACGAGCAAAGGGTGGTGTGCGGGTCGTTGCGCCCCTAGTCGAGCCATGATAGCACGGAGAGAGCAGATCTGTCAAAGCTACCGTGGACCATAGCGCAAGTCCATATGCGAGGTGCTTTTTTTTCGAAGCCTCTTAACGCCGGCGCGACCTGCTGCTGTTGCATTGAGTTGTGTCGTCCGCCCCCCTCCGCTCGCTGGCCACACCAGGGGCCCCGGCTCGGCGGCGTTTGTAACTAGGACAGCCAGACAGCCAGAGTGAGACCGCGCCGTTGATGCCGCTGTCGGGAACTTTGGCGTCTTCGGTGGATTCCCGACTAGCAGAGACCAGTGCCCGTTTCTTGTAGGGATTGGCAGGACGGCTGGCCCATAAGGTTGAGGCTAAGCTGGACGGATTTGCTTCGGCCCTTTACGAGCGGCCGCTGGGAGCACCCATGCTGCGGTTGCAGCTTTGAATCGAACAACGAATTCCAGCTTTGTCGAGGATCCGCGACGTCCAGCATGAAGGACCTGCACAGAGGCTGAGCATAGGCATCTGCGGCCGTGTCCGGCGCAGCATCTTCGATATTCTATGCCCTACGCGGCGCACATCTCGAAAGAGGCCTGACGAGCTCAGTGCGATTCCCTTATAGCTTTTGGGCAGACGGGTTCCTGTGGCAGTTTGAAGGCCTTGGTTGTCCCTTGCTAGAGTCGCAAATTTTGGCAGCGCCAGATGGAACGAGACTCAAATGTTCGGATTGGGTCACGATATACCGTATTGATGGATCATAGGCAGTGAGTGATGCTGGGAATCTCGTCCATCTTACAGTGCAGCAGCATACTACGCCTAATCGCTTGAGCACTGTAGGGGTTGTCTACTTCCGAGAAAAGTGACCACCTTTTCTGCGGGTTAGGAGGAGGCTTGGATCGCAGCAGCAGGGCAGAGCAGAGCAGCGGTGTAGGTAAGAGAGGCCGACAGCTTTGTGTGCTTATCAATCGAGTCGAGCGAGTAGGGAGCGTCGAAATACGGGTGCCTGCTCGATGAGACGCAGTCCCTAATGGTCGTAGTCCTTGAGGAGCCATGAAACAAGGTCAGGGTATGCCTGCGTGCGGCACAGGAAGGCCACGGGTGGTCTAGCCTCGTGGTGGAATGGAGGAGGCTCGTCAAGCGGGTCGACACGGCTGGCGGCCGCTATCGTGCTGTATCTGTCACAGGGCGTGACATTGACAGACAGTGGCAGCGCAGCGAAGCGCAGTGCAGTGATGGCGCCAGGGCCAGGGCACGCACAATCATGGACGGTGGTAAACGACAGGGAAGACACCTCCGTGAACACAGATGCCGCTCGGTGGAAGTCGAGGTCGGCTAGCCAGGCCATCTCGATGAGTTGTGTAGTCGAGTCGAGTCAGTTTGAGTCGCGTTGAAGGGTCGAGGTGTGATGCGCTGCCCTGCGCTGTGTTGTGTTGCAGAGAGGAGGGCGTGAATGTTTCCAAATGTGGTCGTTCTGTGCAACCTCAACCTCCGCCAGCGACGCGACTTGGCAAGATCCGCCCGGCAAAATTAGCAATGCGCTACACATTACTGTTGCCTGTGCGTCGGTGCGGTCCTGAGTCCTGGGCTACGGTAGGACAGGGCAAAAGGACCTTCTACCGTTTGTGCGTCGCCGTTTCGTAACACCCCAAAGCCATGACCCAGTAGGCGCGGGCGCGGCCGTTTTGTCTCCACGGTGTTGCAAGACAGACCCACCTACCCCCCTTGCCCTGCCCGTCGCCCTTGCCCAGAACAGGACAATGGTCTGCGCGCAAACCCACACCCCACCATCTCCTCTAGCGTCCAGGACTCCCGCAACTTCCTTCCCTCTGTACCCCCTGCTGCCCTCTTGCCCGGTGATTCACAGTCCTAGAACCCACTATCGATGGCATGTCACTGCCTCTTGTCTGCTCTATTGCCTGCCGTTCGCTCGCCCATGGGAACTGTACTGTAGATCGCATACCCCCCATCTCTTGCTCGCACTCAATGGCCCAATCATCGGACGTCCCAAAAGCCCAGTCCCGCGGTGTGGAGCAGACCCGGCCACTGGAGAATCTGGTCTTGGCCGCGGCAGTCTCCGGTCCCAGGGCACAGGGTGCGATATGTTGTAGCCTGATGCTACAGGCGTCGGCCTTTGTCTGTGTCTGTATATCTGCCCGCTCGCGTGTGTTGTATCTGTGTCCGTCGATCAGTCAGCCAGTCAGCCAGCCAGCCAGCCAGCCAGCCATCCATCAATCCAGCCAGTTAGTCAGTCAGTCAGTCAGTCAGTCAGTCAGTCTCGTCTGTCTGCTGCAATGACTGGGAATGGCTCATCTAGGACAAGCCGACGCAGAGATGGACGGTACTGAACGGTAACGACTGGGCTAGTGACCTCGTCTGCCCGACCCTCCGTCCCTTCGTCGTCCCAATGCCGCTACTGTAAGCAGGTAGCTACGTTCCATGCATTAGCCCACGCCCTGCCGAGCTCGCTGTGTCTTGCTTCGTAACGACCTCAAATAGCAGGCCAGCCCTCCATGAGACAAGCCTGTCGAGGTACCGCAGGTACGTACCGATGCAAAAAGCCCTTTTTGCGTCTGCCTTGTCCCAAGAATACCTTCCTGCTGGGAAGACCCACTGTCCTGGGCCGTGCAGGGTGCCGATGTACCTCTGGCGATGGGGCAGGGGCAGGGGCAGGGGCAGGGGCCAAATGTACCTCTGGTACCTATCCTGAGCTCCGCCCCCCGGGTTTGCTGCGAGCTGGAGCTCCCAAGGGACGAGGTCGACGTACCCATGTCCCTGGGTTCCGTCATGGCTCTTCCTTCGGCGGGCTTTGCTCTCAAGCACTGTCGTATCTCGTTTCTCGTCTCCCGCCTCCCGTCTCGTGTGGTCTCTCGTTTCGATCCTTCGGCTTCTTCAATCAATGTGTACGTACCTACATGTGCCCGAGTACGTACATGCGATACAGCACAGCACAGCACAGCACAGCACAGCACAGCACAGCACAGGACAGACAGTTTAATCCTTCTCGCAGGGATGCTGCCACCATGGGTGCGCCAGCCCACATGGGCCTTGACGTGCCCTGGGTCGCCCAAGCCCACCACCTGCACCTCGCCTTGTGCTCATCCCGCCCGAACAATACTTATATGTCGAGATCCCTCGCAACGCCCTCTTCCAACTCGAGTCTTCTTCTGGTGTTCATGATCAACTCCAGAGAAACAATCATACTTGTCTTTCATATCTGAAGCTCCCTCAACAACCAGAGTTTCACTCCTCTGTGCAAACCAACAACACACAGCTTGGACCACCCCGCCCAACACGCACCACATACTCTCAGCCTTGTCTCCTCTAGCCTCGCCCCACGAGGTCTTTGCGACAATGTCTACAGAAGCTCACCACATGTTTCCGGTGATGGCGCCTGACCATCACCTCTCCGTTCACCAGTACTCGGGCTGGCCAGCAGAGCACCCCCAGCACATCTCGGTGCGACAGTATCCAAGCACCAGCAGCGCCTTCAGCAGCTCAGCGCATCCCGACGAAGACTGGACCAAGGTCTCGGATCTGGCTGAGCGCAGGCGGATACAGAACAGGATTGCCCAGCGCAACTACCGTAGGTGACCCTTCGCACGGTCACAACAGGAATCTGTCTGAGCGTAACTGACCCCCAACTGCAGGCAAGAAGATAAAGGAGCGCATGGCCGACCTGGAGAGGCGCGCGGGCTCTGACGGGAACAAGAGCAGCAGCACAAGCAGCAAGAAGTCGCCAAAGACGTCCAAGAAGCAACAGCGCCGCCAGTCTTCACCACCACCGGGACACCACTCG
The DNA here is from genome assembly GCA_039880775.1 of Diaporthe vaccinii. Lineage (NCBI taxonomy): Eukaryota > Fungi > Ascomycota > Sordariomycetes > Diaporthales > Diaporthaceae > Diaporthe > Diaporthe vaccinii. The sequence goes on from JBCEDN010000021.1 coordinate 475,471, forward strand.
CTGCAGCCACCATCACAGCCGGGCGTGCCACAACACCCCTTCACGCCGCCCATGAACCCGGAGGACCACTTCTTCCCCTCGCCAAGCCCGCCAGCAAGCAGCCCGCCACCATTTGCTTCCTACCAACCAACGTACTCGCCTCCCAGCGACAACGGCATGATCATGCAGCCATACGGGAGCCCACAACAGCAGGCAATCGCGACATCTGGCCCCTACCAATTCGGCATGGTGTCCACAAACGCACCCACGCTGCCGCCAATGACACACTTTGCGGATGCGTACAAGGCACCCAACCTCAACGGGGGGAATGAGTCGATGTCGTCGTTTTCCAACTACGGCGACTACACGCTTGGTGGTCACTTGAACCCCTCGCCCTACGATTCAAATCCTCATGTGAGTTCCTTGCGCCACATCCAAAACCATCAGCACAGTCCTCTCCCTTCCGCCACTCTCCCTCCCTTCGGCAGCGCGATGGCTGGTTCATCTGCCGGTCCTCTTGCTGCGCCTGTTCCTTACCGCCCTCGCTATCCTCCTTCCCCGTCTCGGAGTTGAAGAACGATGTGTACGTCCCACGGCGAGAAGAAGAGAGAGAAGAACATCATCATCATAGAGAAAAAGACAACGCTTTCAACAGCCGAAGAGCAAAAGGCTAATACGACAGTCTCACCTACAGACCCCAGCTCTGTCGCATACCTTTGACCATTCGGACAACAATTCGGAGGCAGATTGGTGTGCCTACCCAGTGACACCACTGTCGATGGGCTCACCATGATAAGAGATAGAGACAGACGCAAGCAATTGCAAATGGCATGAGGAATGGATACACCTGATTTTACGAATTTTTTGTCTATACCTTTTTCTTTTGACTTTATTTTTAGTGTTATGATTGGACGGCCATCTCCCTGTTTTTGTTTTCTTCTTGCCATCTTGAGAGTACATTGCTTGGAGGCAGCGGGGCCGTTTCGTGCTGCCGCGGAGTTAAGGGCGTTGCTCTCGTCGGTGTGCAGACCTTCGCGCACAGGGTCTGGCATCGGGTGGCCAAGATTGTCTGGGAGGAGCAAAGACACGCAAGCGACTTTTTTTGGATTAAAAGGATTAGCGTGGTTATTTTGGGCATCAGGGTCACGCTGGCCTGTGGACTTGGGGCCGGAGTTTCTGGGGTGATTTCTTTGCTGTCAAGATCTCTCTAAGAGAACACTGTACAGATGGATCTTCTTATTTTGGATATTCCAATCAATCTACAACTTCATCTCTGAACACAGAAAAAAGACCCCGTTCGTTGCACCCGTGGAGTTGACAGAATGACGCCGCCGAGATGGAGGAGTCTCAACTCCAGCTACGTACGTAGGTGACGCCGTTCACTGGTGGCGGTATCCCTGGCAAATCTCCCAAGTAAACTTTTTGACTACCGGAGTTTATGGACCCATTATTTCCACATGCCCACAAACCTTCCTTATTTCCACAACGGGGCCGGCGAACCATCTTCTTGCATCTGGCACTGGTGCTGACAGGGCGGAGGGAGGCAGGGAGGGGGGAGTGGAAATGGGTTGAGTGAGATTTTGGCGTGGGCTTGGAAAGACCCCTTCCCCTTCTCTGACTCTCTCTTTCAAATCCCGTAGGGCTGAGAGAGGGGAGGGGAGGGTGACGAGCCCCCGGGTCCGCCGTCAGCACGATAGTTCGACCCGACACAATGGGTTTGTCTGTCTTCCCACCCGGCGCCGCCCCCGCGGAGTGGGTTCGTCTTGTTTCGGTCTGTTTTTTCTCATTCTCTCTCTCTCTGTGTCTCTCCCTCCCTCCTCTCACATTCCCGTCTCACATAATCCGCCACGCATTCCCAGCTGCCACGCGGGCGGTGCCATTCCACCGGCGTCGGTGCGGGTCGGCTGAGCACGGATGGGGGCGGTGGCAGCTGTCAAAACGTCTTACTTGCATCTTGTGTTTTTCCTTTCTTTCTGGGGCGGACGGTTTGTGGGGGAGGAAGGAACTGGCAACAGAGGTTGAGTCATATCACGTATAAGTTCACAGTGTTGCCCCCAAGTTTGCAAGCAGCCAGGCGGGCCGGTTCTCGTCTGTCTTCCATCCTCCAGCCCGGTGCAGCTGGCGAGCCCCCCTCACACACCTATTTCCCCTGGTATGGAGCCTCAATCCTACGCACTGCCCTACTGACTCTAGGTACCCGGCACATGTCTCGGCCCCTGAGGGGACAGAACGTACGATTATCGAGGTCACCTGCGGTCGCCTATCATCCCAGCCTGTTATGTGTGTACGTGGTCACCAGGATCAAGAAATGACGACGGCCAAACCTACCGATCTTCGTGCCCAGTTGTGCCGTGTCCGTTGCGCTGAGTCCGGTTAGGGGTGTCCCCACTTATTACAGCCGATGAGCAGCAGCGACAAAGGCCGAAGAGGGCCTCGCCCGACGGACTTTTCGGCTTCTGGGGCCGCCTGCGAGAGTCTACCGCTGAAGAATGTTCAGGTAGTACGTACACGCAAGTGACCTGCAGCGGAATCCGTCACCATGCAGCAGAGACGAGGCAGCGCTTCTTGGTGGTCCCGACTATTACAAGCTGCGATCTGCTCGCCATGCACGTCCTAGCTCTCTCCTGATATGATCCTTTCTGCACCGAGGCCATAGATCAAGGCCTCGATTTTGGGCCGCGTTCTCCGCGACGGGGCCTGTGGAAAGGGAGGGGGAGAGGCGGGCAGGGCGGTAAGGGTGTGTACGCGTGTGCGTGAGTCTGTGTGAGTGTGAAAGGGGAGGATTCCTCGTTTGTGATGAGGCTCTGCGCCTACAGGCCATGGAAGGGCGCGAACAAGCCCCACTAGTACCTGTGGAACCCCCTACGATGTTTTGCTTGTCTTGTGAGTGCGGACGAGCTGAGGAGTGATGAGGGTGGTGGTCTAGGTATCTTCTGCCCGCTCCCTCTTCGATGCGGGTGGGGACCCTAGAGCAGGCCGCACGTCCGCGCACCCGATCCCAGGGAGACTGCGCACAACTGATCTGCGGAGCCTTGCGATCCTTCGCCGCCCCTCGGACCCAATTACACTCCTACACCTTGAAAAGTCCGAGGGGTCCTCGAGCGGCTCCATGTCCCTCGTGCATTTGCCTGTTCTGGCAAGGAGCTAAGAGCCTTGCCTCCGCTAGAGTGGGAAAGGAAGAGAGAGGGGAAGGGGCCTGGGGGCGCAATACCTTCCATCCAGACCAGGAGATTGGACTCGGCCCAGAGCCTTCAGGCGGGTCCTGTGATGGAAATGTTTGGAAAGAGTTCGCGAGGCGCTCCGTGAGGCGTTCCGCGGAGTTTGATGGACGTAGGAGCGATATAACGGGCCAAGGTATATGCTATTGTGATATGTGAGCCGGGAAATGCAAGACGAGGCGAGAGGAGAGGAGGGGCATGGCATGGCATGGCATGGTTTAGCAAGGCATGGGGTATACCGCTGATCGGCTCGAGACCAGGCCTTTTTTGTTGTGCGGAATTGCGGTTGTGTGGCTGCCGGTGGTCGTGTCGCTCTGTGTGTGGCACGGCATGACCCGCGTGAGGTTTGCCTGCCCAGATGGGCCAAACACGTCGACTCCGCTGTCTAAATGTGATAAGCACCTTGCATCAAACCCTGGCCACCTGGACCCAAATGAGTGAATGGACGATTGAATGAGAGAGTAAATGGGCGAGATGGATGGATGATCAAGCAGCCCCGCCCGTAGCGCAGTCTCTTCTCCAGCAGCTCAACATCGGTCTCTGCAGTCCTGTCAATGTGGCTCTTGTGTAACACGGTCGGGAATACGGGTGGGTCCAGCTAGCCACATGACCGATGATGGATCGCGGATGGGGACATAGGGCAGGGACGGGAACAGGGACAGGGACATGGACGTTGGGATACTGGACATCTGAACATGGCCATAGGGGATGGGGGTTTGGCCAAATTGCTGTTGCCGTCGCTTAATCCCACCTACTGTCGCAGCCAGAGTAACGGTAGGCCATGGCAGAGATACCGTAGGAGGGGGAGGAGGGAGAGATCATGATTCTCCACAGAAGGATGCAGACCGTTTTCAAGGGGATCCCAGGAGCCCGGCCTCTCCACTTGGACCGGGACGTTGGGCAAAAGACCCCAGCCTGCATATTGACCCACAGACAGGCAGGGCAAGGACTCACCAGGAGCCAGGACCAAGGGCCCAGCTACCCCCAGGCATCCAGGGCTACCCACCCAACCACCACCCGTTCTGGCGCACATCGAGCCCGAGCACCTCCAATTGACTCCGTTGACAGCGCCAGACAGGCTGGGTAGCATTCGACCGATGTTACCGGTGCCGCACGGTATAAATCAGTCACATGGGGACGATGCACCCGTCCAGATCGCCAGACCGATGGCATTTGGGGGCTGGAGATGCTGGCCTGCAGTGAAGCGCTGGATGGTCACCCTCTTGCACCTTCAGCCGCATCCTTCTGCAAGTCTCCAGCTCTCCAGCCTCGCTACGGGCCCTGTGCGTGGTATTGTGTTGTATTTGTATTTTGCCGTGTAGTATTGCGATTTGCTGTCTCGTCTGTTTTTGCCTGGTTGCCTTGCTTTGGTGCCCGGCAGCTGCGATTGGATCCAGTGCGCCCAGAACCACAAAACCCGAGGGATGAAAAAGCCTTGAGATCAAGTGGAGACGTGGAATATCAGGAGCAACACGGCTCCTGCCTAGGCCATACTTGGCTGACACCGGGCCTCTGGGTCGACCAGATGAGGGAACCAGGAGAGGAGATCTCAGGGGGGGGTGCAGCCGTTACACGATACCGGCAGCAGGTATGATAGATGGCGTGCAGGTGCACAGTCTCGATCAAACCACATTCTTGGGTCGCGGAACGTGCTGCCTGTGAGACGGTCGAAACCCTCCTTGGTGGCCAAATGCCGGGGCTCGCTTCTTCCCTCCCTTCCTTTCTCACCGCTGGGCCCCCGTCGTGTCGCGAATTCAACGTACCGTACACAGTATATCTTCCGGCGGGAACGGAGGTTCTGGGCCTTGGCAGGATTGCTCTCCAATATGAGGGCCCAGGCAAATCAACAGAATGCGCCGCTATCCGCGGTTGAGGACGGCCAGCTTGAATCTTGTACCCAGCTGAGGATTTTGGAAACTGCAGTGCAGTCCCCTCAGACATGGTCCTTCCCAGAGCATCTGCCAGACAAAGGGAAGCCGCGGATGAGAGGAGACGGTGCTGGCGCGCCAAACGCCAAGCTGGCCAACCAGATGAGAATGTAGGCGAGCCGCCTTTTAGACGCGGGCCGACGTATGATTGGCGAATTGAGGCCCATCACAGGCTCGGCCTCAGTCAGTCTTCGTCGTCATGGGCAAGTCATCATCGTGGATCCTCAACCTGAGCCTCATATGTCACTACCCAAGGGAATTGAATTTTCCACCTCTCGTCTCTCTCCAACCCGGCGCCAGAGCCCCGTGCCCAGCCGGACTGCACCTATACGCTCCGTATCATCGCCTCAGAAGTGAAAAAGCCTTGGCTGGAAAACCGGGCCCAGACATCAGGCAGCAGAATTAACACATTCTGGAACATCTACCCCCGCCTCTCGCACTCGCGACCCCAGCGGAGGTTGGACTTGGCTCCCAAGGGAATCTCGTCTATTCTGCACAGCGAGAAAGGACATCCGAAAGGCCGCAGGAAGAAGGGGACAGCCTCTACCTTCAACCGCTGAACGGCCAGATGTATCTATTCGGAGGTGACAGGTAAGGGCTTCCTCCCTCCCAAATTCCATATCCCGATCACCCAGGACTTTCGTCCTATTCGTCAGCCGTACGTCGCGTTATGTTTCCTAGTTCGGACCCGGGGTGCGAAATGGCTTCCTTTGTGCATCCATCCAATCCATCCACCCCTGCCTGCGGCCATCTGCCCCATGGGCTGCGCCCCGCCGCCCTCATGCCGCCCGTGTCAGAAGAGCTTTGGTCACCAGATGCACGACACTTTGGATCCGTCTACGCCAGGGGTGGGGATATATGACTGCACAAGATATGCACCCGGGCCTCACCAACAACACCACCAACTCAGTGCTACAATCGCCAGTCGAAGGATTTGGTGATGGAACGGCCTACACGGAGGATGACGTAGTCATACAATAAAGACCATGAGGAGCAGCTAACAACCCAACACAGGCCCTGGGACGCGTCCCAGTTCACCGCCTCGGACGACCGCGTCCGCGGCGGCAAGTCCCAGTCCTACCTGACCGTGATCCCGGCACCGGCACCGTCGGCGTCGTCGTCGCAGGCCGAGTTCTCAGGCCACCTGGACATCACGGCCCTGGGCGGTGCCGGCTTCGCCTCGCAGCGCACCGCCGACGGCATGCCGGGTTGGGACGTCTCGGGCTATGACGCCCTCGTGCTGGACGTCGCGCGCGCTGATAGCCGCAAGTATACGCTCACTCTTAAGGACGAGGTGCTCCCCCGGCGGCCAGACGGGCGGGACCAAAGCACCGTCAGCTGGGAATATGACTTTTTCGTCGGGGATGGGGAGGGCGGCACTGCTGCCGGTGGCGGCAGCACGGCTGGCTCGACCCGGTTGGTAATCCCATTTGAGGAGTTCAAGCCTACGTACCGTGGTAAGCCTAAGCCTGATGCTGAGCCGCTGGATCTGAAGAACGTGAAGCGGGTTAGTTTCATGATGAGGAGGTAAGTACTTGCCTTTGGGTGAAACATGCAGCGTCGTCTATTTGGGCCATGCCGCACGAATCTCAGCGAACAAAGCTGACACTCGACATCATCTCAGTTTCTTCGGTACTCAAGAAGGTGACTTCTCTATCGTCTTCAACTCAGTGGCCGTGGAGAAAAGGGACAAAGACCGAGACGGCTCGATCGACTCGGTAGCTGCAGCGAAGCTCGCCCGAGATGAGCAGCATCATGCGGACAGCGCCCTCACGTCCTGGATCGGAAGACTTTGCGGCTGGGGCAGGTGACTCCCGGGCTCGTGGCAGACAGACATGCCACCTGCACCAAGGTCGAGGCTTTAAGGCACAAGGGCCAAGGTATTACTGCAGGATAGACATGGAGACGGCTTTCTGGCGTATATACTGCTATCCTGCGATGCTGGTGGGCATCGCATTGGTAGGGGTAGACATCCCGATACGTAATGACAGAACCAACCTCCCAATCCAAATTGTTCCGGTGTCACGTTAAGAAGAATGCCTTGCTGGTCCATGCTCATTCTTGAGGCCTCTCCTATGATCTGTCTAGATTAAGAGGTGCCTCTCGCCGTCTTCCCCATCGGCTCCTGCGCAAATCTCTCAACACGCTTGTTGTCGTTGTCCGTCAGCAGCGGTCAACGACGGTCAACGACAGTCAACGATGGTCAACAACAGTCAATAACAATCAACAACGGTTACAGTCAACGACGGTCTGAAATGGACATCAACCAACTGCCTGCCATCACTATTGGTGCACTGCTGTGGTCCTCTGACCTTCCCGGGCGTAGAATGGGATGTTTGTAAAAGCCCAGCACCGCTGAATCGGTGAGATCTAGTTTTTTGTTTAGGACGAAGGTCTTTGGATTAAGTAGTATGCTCCACTGGTATTGTTTTCTCTATCATCCACCGTCTAAATATTCACACGCGGGAGCCAGAGAGCGCAGAGATCTACCTGTACCCGCTTCGAGGCGTTGGATATCAACAACCAACAAGAAAGAAGATATCCTGCAGACAGCCACCGGTTTGGCTCAAATCAAAGGTGTATAACCCCCCCCTCCATCTTCAAAAATAGTCATCAACGCCGTGCGGAATGCTACAAGTTGCGTCCGTGGCATCGACTCGACGCCACTGCCCGTTCGAAACATTCCTCCGTGAATACTTGTGGGAAATACTAGTCGGCTATGTGTGGATAAATTTGCGTTTGGGACCACACGATGAGACGACCGAGATTGCCAGCACTGGGCCATGTTGGTCTTTTTCCGTAGCTGCCTCCAAGGAAGGTCTCCCGGCCGCAGTGTAGAGAAGAAATTGCCGAGAAGTGCGATCTTCTAAGGGGATTTGAGAATGTCGAGGTCGTGTCTTCTCCAAATACGTTCAACTGTTCTCGATCGTTTTGTCCCCTGAGACACCTCCATCCGTCTTTCCGAAGATGCAGGACTCCCGAGATCCCAGACTGACTGCTACAACCTCCATGAGCCCGTCCAAAATTTCTGCCCAAGTAGGGTCGATCAGATCCCGGCTTATCCTCGACTTAGTCGATTTTATCGTCTTGACACTGGTATGGCAGCCTGCCAGGAACCTAGTCCGACCGACCTCCCAATCTCCTAGATACATGCTCGAAGCTCGCCTAGTCGTCGAACTTTATTCCCTGGTAGGCGTTGACGTCGATGAAGCCACCGCGGTAGCTGCCCCTCTTCTTCTTGTTCTTCTCCTTGGTGAAGCCCTTGCCGCGGGTGACGATCAGGTCCTCGTGCGCCTTGCGGCCCCAGTCGTGCGAGTTGTCGGTGAAGGCGTTGGACCGGAATTTCTCCTCGACCGTGATGTCCTTTCGGATGCGCGAGAAAGGCTCATTGGGGACCTTCTTCACCGGGGCCGCGTCCTTTTTGCCGCGATTGTTTTTCTTGGCGGCGGTCGGGTTTGGGGGCAAAGGGGGGAAGATCTCCGGGGAGGTCTTGCCCATGGTCACGGACGAGTCGGAGCCGGTTGTGGCGGGCTTGGGAACGTTATCCTCGGAGTCTGAGTCTGAGTCTGAGGACGAGGAAGAGGAGGACCCAGAGTCGGGGAGCTTGGTGGCGGCGGCTTTCTTGAGCTGCTCGGATTCGTCGTCCGAGTCGCTATCGCTGTCGCTGCTGGAGTCCGAGGAAGAGTCCGAGCTAGAATCGGAGTCGGAGTCGGAGCTCCCTTCCACCTTCTGCTTCTTGGATTTCGGTTTCTCGTCCTCAGAACTGGAGGAATCAGAGTCGCTTGAAGAAGAGCTAGAGTCGGAGTCGGAGGAATCGCTCTTGGAAGGAGCCTTGCGCTTCAGTGGGTTGGCGGCGGCAGGCTTGGTCGCGGACGACGCTCCAAGACCGGGTTTGGCCGCAGCATTGTCGTCATCGTCGTCGTCGCTCGAGGAATCGGACGACGAGTCGGAATCACTGTCGGAGGACGAGTCGGAGGATTCGCTCTTGGCCACGGCGGCGCCAGTCTTCTTCGTCTTCTTGCCCTCGTCCTCGCTCTCACTGTCGCTGTCGCTATCAGAACTGGAGGAGCTCGAGCTGGAAGAACTGTCAGAGTCGTCGGCAGACGCAGCATCTGCCATCTTCACATCGCCGCCGGCGTCGCTGGAGCTGTCAGATGAGCTCGAGTCGTCGTCGCTAGAGCTATCGGAACTGTCGGCGGCGGAGGCACTCTGGGACTTGTTCCAGGTCTCAAAGACGGAAACCAGGGTCTGCCCTGCAGGCTGTGCACCCTTGGCGGGGCCGACCCAGCCGTTCTTGTTCCGCTGCTGCTTGAAGGCGGCGTGGGCGTCGTCGAATTGGTTAGAGGAGAGGAAGCCCTCGATGAGGTCCAAGAGCTGGGCAGGTGGGGCGGGGGCGGCAGCCTTCTGTGCCTTCTTGGAAGGCTTGGTGGCCTTGATCTTGTCCGCAGACTTGTCTTTGGATTTGCCCGCCATGGCTGGGGTATTGGGTGTGGTCGTGGAGGGGGGGGAGGAAGAGGATGTTGACTGTTGGGCGGTTCGGGTGGTGTTGTTAGAGAAAAGCCAAGCTGGTGGACCAGACGACATGAATGGCGCAGCTGTTGCGGGTGACGGAGAGGGAAAGAGGAATCTCGAGCACCACGTTTGCTTTGGTCAGGGGCCTGAAGAAAATTTGTAGCCGGCGCAAGTGAAGCCTTAGGGAGGGAGCTACTCCATTGAGTAAAAAATTGTGGACTTATCGATAGACGGGAGCTGATAAGACTGGACTAGGACAAGCGCTAGCGGCCAGCTAGGAACCCCGGCCTCCCAGTCCACCTGGCAACTGGAGCAGGAAACAAGTTCCCTTCCTAGCAAGATCAAACATGCTGTTTTGAGGCCATGATCGAGCAAACTAGGTGGATACTTGCAGCCAAAAGTGTCTGTCCTCACTGGTTTATTACTCAAGATCTTAGCAGCTTGCATGACAGCAAACTTTACCATGAAAATTACATGTGGGTGTTGAGTGTTGGGCAGTAAACAGCAGAGTCCGGCTTCTGTGCTCCCACGCTTCTACATGCCCATTCAATTCAGACTTCTATCTGTAGCTCATGTCCCCGGACTTCTATCAAATACAGAACCACGGTCTATTTACTTGCAATTTCCCTTCCACACCTCTCCCACACTTCGCAGCCCGTGAGATACGTCGTAATGATCAGGATGACCCCCAACGTTCCCTGATCAACCTTCCACCAGCCAACAACACTTCCGGGCATGACCATGTCCAGCAGGTCCGCCACGCACTTCCTCACAAGCCCCTTCGACTTAGTCTTGATGTTCGACTTCCACAGCTTCCTCTGCTCCTTCCGGACCCACATGATCTTCCTCAGCCTCTCCCTCTCCTTCTCCCAGTCCGCCATCTCGCTCTCGTCCCTCTTCTCCCCGGTGCCGTAGCCTTCGCCCGTCGGCGGCACGGGCGCGTAGGCAAGCAGCTTGACGATCTTGACCAGCCCGCTGGCCACCCCGCATGCCAGCCCAAAGAACCAGAACCGCTGGCCTTCCACGAACAGGACAGAGAACCATTGAGGCCCCCATAATGAGAAGCCCGGTACCTCGAGGGCGTCGACGAGGCACAGGGACTCGAGGAGCAGGTACATCCCGTTGAAGGTGCGCCCGAAGATGTCGAGCCAGGCTTCGGCTGGGGGCCCGGACTTGCGCCTATGCCGGCAGTTGGGGTGGTGTTGGTGCACCTGAGGGGCCTGCGTTGCTGCGGGCGTCTGCGCCGGCCGTGCCGCTTGATCCGTCTGCTTGGGCCCATCCATGGCATCAGGTTCGGCTTCTGCAGGTTGCGAAGACGTTTCTGCCGCTGTTGCCGTTGTTGATGCTAAAATTTTCGCCGGCGGTTGGGAATACAGTGACGTGTATAGCTGGTGTGCTGCGTGGAAGGACTCGAGGAAACGGAACATCCGGAAGAAGCGTCGGGCAAGACCCAGGTGCCCTTTCAGATCATTGAGCACCACCACACCAGTAGCCCTGGGATCGGTCCAGACATGTTGGTTGCCCAACATCACCAGATCGGCGAAGCCGTCCAGGAGAAGGGGATACGAGATGACGACCATGACTATGGACTGGATCATTCGCAGCATCCGTTCTAGGGCAGCTAGAAAAGCAGAATGATTAGCACTCGAGCATGCCATATAGGACAAGATGATTTTTGGACCGATTTTCTCTCCAGTCTTTGTAACACGGTAAATAGAAATCCTCGTCATCAGTATCAGTCACTGCGTCCTCGACCGGGTGATTGAATGAACGACGTCCACTGCCCCCGCTTGGCACGAGGTCAAGGTAACAGCTTTGACAGGCGCTGACAGACCGTATATGAGAGGAACACGCCCAGAATGGGACCAGGAGTCTATCAAGATGTTGAGTTATGAAGTAGAAGAGCGTTAACTCACCAGCGTCAGTGCCGAAGCGGATGACTTGCTCAAGCGTAGACGGCGCCATGGTGTCGTCTCCTGCGCAAAGCCCCGCAGCAGTCTCACACCGTCTTGCAGTTGAGCACAGCCTCTCGATGGCAGATGGTCATCGAATTGGGCTTCTCGGTTTTATTTTGGCCGGGTTCTGATAGGTTACGGAGTCACGGTAACGGGTGTGTGCTTGATTGAGGAGAGGTAAGAGTGAGGATCCGGATTTGAGCAGAGGGTGAGATCCGGACCTCGGATGGTGCAAGCGCGGCCTCTCTGTCGGCCCACAGCTTCGTTCCTCTCTGTCGACTCAGGCCACCAACATTCTTCCATCCCGACATCAATGATCTATCCTCACGAATTTCCACAGTCCTAAGACAAAGCACTCATCAGTTTTCAAGCCTGGCTGCAGCTGGCTCCATTCCAGCCAGGGGTTGTATCCCTGTCTCTCTCTCAGGTGGCCTCGGACCAGAGGTTTTGGCCTGTAAACGCCCCAGGCCGCCCAAGAGGACCTCAAAAAGCCTGTGTCTGACAGTGATGCCATACAGCAACGCAGTGCCTTGGCCGAGACCAACTGAAATTACAAGGTCTTCAGCACTTCCTCCACCAGCTGTGAATATTTTCATGCAACGCTTGAGCCAATTGCGGAGACAGGTGCAGAGTTTGTCTTGGGTTCCTTGAGGTATTTGTGGGGTGAAAACATGTACACAGAACAGGAAGTTTGACTGAGATCAAATATTCATACAGAGGTGTTACATATCTCATAAAATTCAGCTGTCATACTGAATCTGCATTCTTCTACCGAATCATTTCCAATTGCTGCAATCCCAATGTAAACAGACTACCCTCACCAAGTCCAGCAAGAATCTGTACTTGTGCCAACTGATACAACAAAATCACAAGTATAGGAGTCATATAGTGGCCCTTGATTTCATACATCATCATCGTAGCAGTCTCCATCACTGGTGGAGTACTCCTTAAGCCAGTTTTTGGAAATACAAGTCTAGTAGAGTGACAGTTTGTGTCTCTGCTGCAAGGCGCTGCCCAGAAAGTTTGGGACACATTTGTTTGCACTCCATCCGATGCGCTGCTGCAAATGACCAGAGAGATTGTAGGCATTAATACAGGGTTGAGATGCCCACTGTGACGCCATGTGGAGTTAGTTGGTGACAGTCTGAGGCCTTCAAGCAGGTACCTAGGTAGGGAGGGCTATGATGGAATCTACCTAGGTGTTTCAAGGCAAACATGGCAACTCGCTCTCTCCATTTCCATCTGCCCATCACCAACTGCGACTGCACATTTGCAAGGGCCCACCTGCAATTGGACATACTTAGATATACTCCGATCAATCCCAAGACAAGAAACTTCGTCTCATACTGCTTGGTACCTCCTCCCCAAAGTAAGTTAAGACAAACGAAGAACCCATACCAAGGGGTCAATGATCAGTCAAATTTCTGCCTTCTTCCACCCTGACCCAGGTAGAATCATCACAAGCGACAAACAAGGTGAGTCTCCTTCATTTCTTCCTCTTGGCTCTGTTGGGCTTTCTCGCTTCCGCCGCAGCTATGGTGCCACCACGCCCGATGACTGGTGTTGCTGCACGCGACATCGAACAAGACCTCCACCACACCGCAGGCAAGGAGGTTGAAGGTCGCCCAGGTACGACTTTAGCCTCCATACTTGTCAAGTATGCTCTCAAATGTGGCTTGGACCCAGACACGCCGCCGGCACCCTTCACACCGGGCTACGGTCTGAAGGACACGTATTGCAGGACGTGGTTTCAGTGTAGATCTGATGGTAAGGAGCTCCAAAATAGGATGTTACTGCACCATAATGTCATCAACAGCTGACATAGATGCCCATAGGATCGAGGCGCCAAAAAAAGAAAGTAATAGAAGGCGAGTACAATTGGCTCCGCAAGAAACGGAACGTGGAATGGCAAGTCTAGGTCTTCTACGTCCTTTTTTAAGGATGAGAGCTAACTACAGGGCAGGTGCGACGATTGGTGTAAATATGTACTGTTGGACAAGCCTCAGAACCACGTTTCCTACAACATGTTCGTCTTCCACTGTCCTGCCCCACATCGCCGGCCCCAATAGCACCTCGTTCAACCGGCAGATTACGGAAATAGTTACTGACATATCATGAAGGGGTTGTGGACCCCTACGGCGGCCTGGTCCCCGGCCAGTATGGCAACGTTGCTCGTGATGCGGACTCGGCTGAGCCTCTGAACGACGACAACAACGGGTTGGTGTTGGAGACGTTTGACGGACCACCTCGCAAAGAGTGACCTGGATGGGTGAGATTGACCCACTGACATTGGGGGAAAGCATGAGTGCAAATGGTGATTTTAGCCTCAAGTAGAGGGTGAGAGACGCAGGATTCAAGAGATTACTCACTCTGAGGGACACCGGTTGAGGATGCCACCGAAGCCCAATTATTATTGTGGCAAGCATGATCAGCCCCATACCATTGAAATTTCTGAATACTATTCTGTATCTCAGTCTGCTTAGATTCATTGAAGTCTTCAGTGATCATGACTTCCGGATAATCTCCCAAGTCTGCAGTCTGATGCCAACAAAGAGTCTCTTCGGACGAAAACTTCTCCAGTGATGTATGGAAAAATGTAAAAGGACACCCGGCATGTCATCCATGCATTTTGAGGGCCACGACTCTCCTTACTTCCAACAATCTCTTGCATGCCAACATCTCAGAAAGTGACACTGGCCCTGCTCTCATAATTTCTATGTCCTGCCGTCTTCAATAATTTCAAAAGTGCTCCTTTGAGTTAGGAGTGGATGCCAACTGCGCGGGTAGACTTTCTTTTGAGTCTCGCAATTGAGAAATAATGAGTTTGTGCATCCCATCATGGCATTTGCGAAGCTATAGATCTACTTCGTGCTCAAGATCTTGTCCCAATGCATGGAAGCTCAAGTGAGCCAACGTGAATCAATGAAACGCAGGAAGCATGCGAGGGGAGACCTGGGTGCCACCACGTTCTCCACGCCAAGCTCTTCACTTCGCCCATCTCACATTGTCACAGAATGACTTGTCCTGATAGGTCTCGAAACCCCTTAAAATTGAACAAAAGGTTAGTATTTCTTCCAGGGCGGACGAAACCGGGAGACAATTGTGGACATACCAGGCTATCTGCCTGTGGGCATCGTAGAAGAATCCCGTGTTGCCTATTCCACACTCCCTGGTGACATTTCCAAGGGCACTGTACCAGTCTTCAATAGCATCGCAGGGCTCGTGCTTGTTCTTGCTATTTTTTTGCCTTGTGTTAGCATCGCTGTCGGGACGACGGAGCCCCAGGTCTTGTTTGGACCTAGGGGGCTGAGGGCTCGAGCCCATAGGAGGTTGGGCATGAGGAAAAGACTTGCCTGCAGGCCCAAGTGCGGGACGGGGTGTGCTGCGAGGGATCCACACCGTCCTCGTAGACCGAAAATCCAGCGTACTCGAGACCGTTGGTGTTGAGCTCGTTGCCGCAGTAGCACCTGAAATTGTCAATTAGTCATGTTCCATCTCTTAGATCTCTTGCGCATGGTCTATCCATCTAAGCGGATCTGTATGTGTTTGATTTTGTAGATAGGATTAGGCCATATTGTAGTTTGATTAGGTGGATGGAAGGGTCGGAGAGGGGGTAAGGTGCACTAACCAATCCATCATCCTGGCCATGGTCTTGATCCGGGACTCCTCAGGAACCTGGTGTCCAGAGCAGTGGACCATCTGGTAGTCGGGGAGTGGGTTGTCGAAGTCGATGTAGTCTTCGCAGTGCGATATGCAGTCCGCAGTGCATGTCGTGCAGCCGGGGTCGTCATCTGCTAGCGCAACGGATCCAAATCCGAGGAGGGAGAGAAGGAGACAGAAGGAAAAGTAGAAGGCCTGCATGATGGCTGTGATGGTTGAGACAGGTCGAGTCAAATGATTGAGGTGAGGAGTGTCGATTCGGTTTGGGGAAGTATGTCTGTCCTGTGCAGTGGAAGGAAAGGAAGAAAGGCAGACAACTTGCTGTGCAGTCCGGCCTTTTTGTATTTTGAGGCCAAGAGTCACTGGACAGTGGAGATGTCAAAATCGTGGTTAGTAAAGGAGTCAATGCCAGAAGCATTACCAGGGAGCAGTGAAAGAGGAATTTACAAGTACCTGGAAAGGATATCATCATGGACTGCTTCACTCCTTCCATAAGTGAATGTTGACCACAGCACTTTATAAAGCCACACAGCACACCTTCCTGCAAGCTGATACCTCTCTCTTTCATAACAAACCCCCACTGTCTTTCCCAAGGAGCTGAAGCCGACAAGACCATCATAGCCAGACCAACCGCAGCAACCCAGCCGCAGCACATCGACAGGAGCAACAGCCATACTACAGACTCCTCGACTGACTTGACAAGATGTTGTCTATCATTTTCATTGTAAGCCAAAGGCCTCATCTGCCAGGATGGAAACTTGCCCCTCACTTCCACAACTTCATTCCTGTCCACAACCGCTGTCCTCCTGCAAAGAAGGTCTGGTTTGACAATGACTTAGCTCCTCTTCGCTCTCCTGGGTGGCACCAGCCCCGCCGACGGCACGAAACCTCCTCCTTCGAGCCTTAGCTGGACGGGCGAGGTTGCCGGTCATGGGGTGGTGACCCTCTACGGTGATGCTGGCTCCGTCCAGGAGCAGATATTTGCACTCAACCCGACCCTGGCCGAGAAGTACATCCCCACCACTCAATTCATGAGCAAGATTCCTCCGGCCTACAACGCTTCTGAGGTGTTCGCCGGGCCAGGCTCTGCCTACTACTACAAGTCCACGCCCCATGATGCCAACGACATGGCAGCCCGTGACGACGTCAATGGGGCAAAGAAACTCTCGGACGGGTTCAACCCCACCGACTGGTACTGTGGCACCTTCGCCACTGGTGATTGTAAGTAAGACCGTGCACAGCTGTGCGGTCCTATCTGGAAACCTTTGCTATAAACTCACTCAAATGCTTGCTTGGCACTGTTTATCATGTTATGGACCTTACTGACTCTCCATACCCTGCACAGCTTCCGAGGTATACTACGTCGTGTCCAGCGTTGGTTCTCCCGGTGGTCAGGACCCAGTGAAGGCCATGTGGACAATTTCAGGCAGACTCGACGGGAAGCCCAACTGCCAACGTCTGGGGTGCGCCGTGATCCCCGGTGACCCCGGCAGCACTGCACGCTATGGCAGCACTGCAGTTTATGTCAGTCAAGCCCCTTCTCCCCAGCACCCTCCAGCTCTATTTCCATCTCAATGTGGCCACAGAGCCACACGATATAACACTGGCATAATCTCAATCTCTATCTCCCCCTCTCATTCTCAGATCGGGCGTGTGTAACTGACTAATAGTGCAGTGGTGCAACGACAACGACTTCAAGGTCACGACCGCGGCCGCGAACCTGGCAGCTGTGGCTGCTTCGATCGCCAACGGCCACCAGGCGTTCAACTTCGCAGGCTGCTGCAAGAAGAGCCAAGATATCGGCAGCCACAAGCAGTTCTCAGGCCAGGTAAGACTTGGGTCTAGCAGTGCCCCCCTCCCCCCTTCCCCCCCCATCCCTTACAGCTGTGATAGCCTTACAAAAACAATGGCTAACGATCTTGATCAGATGCACCTGGGGAACGGGACCAACATCAACGTCGGCTACGGAGACTGTTCCAAGTCCGACTACTTTGTTAACCCTAGTGACCTCGGTTACCCTGGACCCCTCGGAAGTTGTATATAGTTGAAAGGAAGCCGGATCTGGTGTCTTTGTGAGATGGGTTCGGCTCTACCTAGTGTGCGGCTGGTAGTAACTGGTGCATAGCTGCCCTGGCCTGGCCTAGTGGTAGACAATAACGCCATTGGACAATAGAAGACCTTGCCAGACATCTGTTTTTGACTTGATATAGAGCTACATGCCTTGAAATTCCTATCCTATGTGAGTTTGTGCAGTCCCGTGGCTCCCCATCTCGACTGGAGCACACTCACTGGCTCCTCCCGGGAGGTGTCATGCTGAGCCAGGTGCCACATCATTGCTGGTAGCCTTCTTGTATTACCGCCAGTCGATGGGCCTGGTCAAGAGAGCCATAGTCGTCACAGGTTGAACAAATCCGTTGACCATCACTATACATGCAAGCACGAGCAACGGACCCCCATCAGCACAACGACCTGCCAGCAACAAAGGCAAGGCAAGTATAGTACATTCCCAACGGAAGTTCTATCACAGCTACTAACGTATGAACAATGTACAGATTCGGGTTTAAAAAGATTTCTTAGTTTTTGTCCTTTCAAACCACCGTACGCCACTACCTGCGAACCACTTCTCTAAGACACGAACCTCCTTCCACCTCGTGGCACTCTACTGGCCTGGGGCGACGAGCTGGCCCTTGGCCCTCGTGTCGTGCGCCCAGCCACCGGCCAGGGCCTCGCCGCCGGACTTCTGTGCAAAGTCCAGCATGCGCTTCTCCAGCTCGGGCCGGAAGTGTCGGATGAGACCCTGGATGGGCCATGCGAAAGCCTCGCCAAGAGCTAGAAGGACTACAGTCAGTGCCAAACAAAAAAAGGATTGGCGGGGGAGAGTACGTACCGCAGATAGTGTGGCCCTCGACCTGCTTGGTCAGCTCCTGAATCATGTCGATCTCGCGCAGGCGGCCCTGGCCCTTCTCGAACCTGCTCATGATCTGCTCAGTCCACTTGCTGCCCTCGCGGCAGGGCGTGCACTGGCCGCACGACTCGTGGCGGTAGAAGTGGGACAGGCGGGCGATGGCGCGGACAATGTCGGTGCTCTTGTCCATGACGATGACAGCGGCCGTGCCGAGACCGGACTGGCTGTCCTTGAGGGCGTCAAAGTCCATGAGCTGGTCGTCGCACACGTGCTTGGGCAGCACGGGCGTGGACGAGCCGCCGGGGATGACGGCGAGAAGGTTGTCCCAGCCGCCGCGCACGCCGCCGCAGTGCTTGTCGATCAGCTCCCGCAGCGGAATGCTCATCTCCTCCTCGACGGTGACGGGGTTGTTGACATGGCCGCTGATGCAGTACAGCTTGGTGCCCTGGTTCCGCTCGCGTCCGAAGCTGGCGAACCAGCTACCGCCACGACGGCAGATGGTAGGTGCGACGGCGACGGTCTCGACGTTGGTCACGGTCGACGCGCAACCGAACAGACCGATGGCGGCCGGGAATGGCGGCTTCAGTCTTGGCTTTCCGGGCTTGCCCTCGAGCGACTCGATCAGACTTGTCTCCTCTCCACAGACGTAGGCACCGGCGCCGCGGTGAACGTAGACGTCAAAGTCGTAGCCGGAACCACAGGCGTTCTTTCCAATCAGGCCGTCGGCGTAGGCCTCATTGATAGCCTCCTGCAGGATGGCGGCCTCGTATACGAACTCGCCTCGAATGTAGATGTAGGCGGCGGTGGCGTTCATGGCGCGGCCGGCGATGAGGCAGCCCTCGACGAGCTTGTGGGGGTCCTTGCGCATAATCTCGCGGTCCTTGCAGGTTCCGGGCTCGCCTTCATCGGCGTTGACAACGAGGTAGCGGGGCTTCTTGTCGTTCTCCCAGCCCTTGGGGTTCATGAAAGACTATGTTGGTGTGCATCGTCAGCGCCTGTGTCCGTGGGGCAGACCACAAGTGGTGAGTATAGTGAAGTGAATCCCGACGTACCCATTTCAACCCTGAGGGGAAGCCAGCGCCTCCTCGCCCTCGCAGGCCAGAGGCCTTGATCTCACCGATGATCCAGTCGTGGCCCTTGAGAACGATCTCCTTCGTCTTGTGCCAGTCGCCCATCTTCTTTGCGTGCTTCAGGTCGGGAGGGTATCGGCCGTAGAGATTCTGGAAGATGCGGTCCTGGTCCTTGAGGCCACCGTAGTGCCTCACCGGGTTGCCATCTTGAACCGTCGCGAAGCCTCGTGGGGAGTGGTGATGTGTGCTGGTGGCCGCCACTCCTGCTGATGCTGCTGCCGGTGCCACCGCCCTGGACAGTGCCTGGGCGGAGGACTTTGCTGTCGGTGCTGTCGTTCGTGATAACATCGTGGGGCGGGGCGTGGGTTGGTGCTCGGTTGAGCAGTGTTGGGAGTGCCAATTGGCAACAGGATATCGCTGTCGTTTGTTGTCGGGGTTGCGAAGTCCAAGTGCAATTGAAACTTGGGGCCGCTTAGAATGGAAGATGCGTTGATTGGCCCAGGGCTGGTCCTCTGGGGCTCTGCGATCGTAGGCGATAACAGACTGGAGGCGCAATCGCTCCCATGCCGGGTTGCACTGAGCTCCGTTCCTGTTAGTGCACAGCGTGCAGGGGGTGGCGACGAGCTTCCTCGGCCTGACCTCATTGACTTTAGGCTTTTGCTATCTGTTCACGCAGTCCAAGGCCATCAGCCGCAACCTTTACGAGGGCAGAACGGCAGAACCGTCTAACAAGGAGCTGCCTGTCTCTGGCGAGGTCCCTTACTCTTCGACTCTACTGCAGGACTACCAGCGCTTAGCGATCACTCCGCCGACCGACCCCAAAATCAACATCAACAACCATGTCCATTCTGCTTGCGAGCTAATTGTAGTACCGAGACAGACCACAAGACTGACACCGTGACACACGGACGGGACGGCATACACGATCACCCGGCCACAATGTCTTCCTCCTCCTCTAAGCGCCACTCGATCCTGCCGCCCGTCGCCCAGGCCGGTCCAAAGGCCCCCGTCCGCTTCTCCAGCTCCCTCGTCATCGCCGACTCGGCCATCCTCACCGGCGCCCACACCATCCAGCTACGTACCGAGAGCCTCGTCCACCCGCGTGCCAAGATCGAGTCCCTCGCCGGGGCCATCGATATCGGCAAGCGCTGTGTCGTGCACGAGCGGACACAGGTCGGGGCGCTTCCTGTTGGGGATGCAAGGTCCGGTAGCGGCGGCGGAGGAGCCGCGGTCACCATAATGGACTACTGCACCGTCGAGGTTGGCTCGACGGTCGAGGCGGGCGGAACGGTCATTGGGGAGGGCACGATTGTCGGCGTGGGCAGCCGGATTGGGAGTGGTGCTGTTGTCGGGAAGGTTGGTCCTTCCCCTTCATTCCTTTTCAAGGCTGATTCATCGGGAACAATGCGTTGAGACTACGAAAGCTGACACGGGAATTCCTCAGTACTGCACAATCTCACCGCGCACGACCATCGCCCCCGGCGAGACGGTCCCGGACTACACCGTCGTCTTCTCCAACGGCCTGCACCGACGTGACAAGCGCGACGTCGTGGACATCCGCACCAGGGCGCAGGCGAGGCAGCTCGAAGTCCTGCGGAAGCTGATCCCTAGCAACCCAGCCAAGTTTCAGTGAGCCCTCAAGCGAGTACGATACGTGAAGAATAGTCGGACAGATTACCTGGCGGCGAAATGTTGCAAAATTGCAAACAACTGCTACAGCAACATGCCCCGTGCCGGAGAGAGATACAGCCGCGGGCGGACGTGGTATCTCTTGAGTCAGACACTCCAGACACCCAGTGGGAGGATCATGCCCGTCTACTTCTAAGCATTTGATACTCCGCTCACGGGAGCAGTCAGCCTGAAACTCACGGGTGTGTGCGTGGCTCTTCGGCAGGCTCAAAGCAGCCTACGACGCTGAAGTTGAAGGCCGATGCGCACTTGGCTTTGTGGTGTTCAAGCTGGGGAGGACTTTCTGGGTGGGAGACGCGTTGTGCACGTGAGGTCCGCTTGCCGTGCATATGCCCAGTCTATTGTGACTGTCCAATCCCTCCGGGTTTGACGGATGTCCATCATGGAGCAGGAAAGTGCTTCTTTGGATTATCTGAGAACACAGCGCTATGATGCCAGTCATTTATCCAGGCACATGAATGGATTGGGGTGATAGGCTAGGGAGCACGTTCGGATGTCTAAGTAGATTCAGCAGGATCCGTCTAGCTTGCTCGATCCGACGTTCAAGGTTATGCGACAGTGGTGGTCGTTCACCTGAGTCCTAGGAAGGGATTCATTGCCATCGGCTTTTGCTGGGTTTGCCAACGCTTCTGTTGGCTTTGGATAACAAACCCCTTAGTGTGCCGTATGCACACTTGCCATGCATGCACAACTTGACCGGTAAAGTAGACTGTCTGCCCAGAGACCCTTCCAAAGTCTTTCAGTGAAGGAGAGTGCACTGTGAAGGTTTTCAGGTGCCAAAGCAATAGAACGATCACTTCACCGGTCTGCCGGTGCATACCCATGTCAGCACAAATCTCCCATGCTATCTTCTTCAAGTACGTGCGCGTGTGCGCTTCACTGGGACCAGTCATCTGGCCATTGAATATACAAGCAAATGACTGAAATTTCCATAACATGACGCCCGTTGGGACATGGATAAGTGACTCAAAAGGACTTCAAGGTTATGTGAAGAGCAAACAGTACGATCGCCGACTCTCCTGGAAAGAGATTAACAGGCCATGTGAGCCTTCCTTCCAGCCATACAGTAGCCCTGGCCTCCTGGTCTTCACCTTGAAACCGTCCCAACAGCCGCCCTGTATCCAGAGGTGGCGGACCGTCTTGTCGGGCGACTTCACTCCCTTGCACCAACGACCCATTCTAGCCCTCCAGTGACGTGCTGGATGAAATAATCCTCGCTGTAGGTCTCGGCAGTGTGGCCCTGGCCCGTGTACCACGCCCTGGCCTTCCCCTCGAACAGGTGGTACCACGAGATCGGGTGGGTAGGTTTCATGCTCAAGTATGCCGGGGTGATGTCGTCAAGATATGTCTCGTTCAGGGTGGCGAGGACGGTGTAGTTTGACGACAGGCCGACGTTGTCCCTGTACGAGTACCACTCGTCTGTCCGGTTGTGGCTCGTGGGGAGGCCGAGAGTCGAAGGGTGGTTGGGATCTTGGATGGTTATGATGTCGTTGCGGATATTCCCGCCTATTTTTTCAGGTCAACTATGCTCAGGGATTGTTGAAAGGCACACAAGATGGCAGAGACTTACCAGGAGGATAGCGTTCTTTCTGTTCTGCAGTGCATGTCCATTCTGGAGAACAAGGGTGGAACTCGAACTTTGGTCCGACGTGTCAGCAGTTGCATTGTATGTCCTCGACTGAATAGATACTTACCTGAGACCCAACCAGAGTAGTATACCAAGGCGGCGTGGCATTCCAAAAGTCCGCGGCTATTTTCAACTTGGTCAGCAATGAGAAGGTCTTCATGAGTAGTCGGCAAGAGAGAAGTGACGGACCCGAGTGAATACCGAGCCATGAACCACCGTTGACCAGGAATTGGTACAGGCCGTCAAACTCGGCCTCTACCAAGAAGTCGCCCGTGGTATGGAGGAAAGCCATGGTCGTGTAATTGCTCAGAGCTCCGGGCGTGGTGAAGATCGAGGAGTCCTCTGTCGCCGTAACGGGCCATCCGTTCTTGTTGGCGATGGAGGTGACAAGATCGATGGCGTTAGGAATGCTACATATGGGTCAGTCTCACATCAGACATGAAGGGTATAAGGGGTTACTTGCCTCTCATGACGATATCCGGCAGCTTTGGTGAAGATCAAGATGCTCGGCGTAGACGATATAATAGCTATAGCCATGTGAGAAAACGGCGAGGGACATGTCGAAGCAGTGACGGTAACTTACGGGAACCAAGACATTGTGTCGCCGCAGCTGCTACGATAACTGCCAGTTTATGCGTGAGCTTCATTGTAAGATTACCTAGGCAGAAAGGCAAAGATCAAGCCGTGTATGTGTGTCTGTCTGAGCTCAACACCTCCATAGAACGGCAGGGTTTCGCTTTTTTATCATGCTACCGCTTGCTAGCCTCGGTACGACATCACACGAGTATACTACGCCGGCGCCTGTTTTCCCAGCTTGGTTAAACGTTTTACCTTCGTCGTTGGACTGGATTGGAAGGTGTCTGTCTGGCCCCCGGATATACCCTCTTATTCTCCATATACATAGGAACGTGGGGTCATGGGTAGCAATACTTCTTCGCCCGCAGAATCTGAGTGTGAGTCAAGGTTCCATACGACCCTACACCGGACTGATAAGAATGCTACTCCATAAAAGTGTCCATTCCCTGGAACCCAGCGTGTGTGCCGGCAGCGTATACTTGGCATGAATATCTTGGCAAAAATGACTAGTGATGCTCGGGAGGCAGAACTGTTAACGCAACTAATACCGTCAAACTTCAACCACAGCTCACACATCACCGAGGGAGCGTATAATAACGTCCCTACACCCGATTTGGCGCACACCCGATTTAACGCACCGCCACCCATATAAATGCCACTATTCCCAACCTTAATTGCCCGCTATAATTATTACCAATCCCTCTTTCATTAATATTAAAGAATTATTAAACTCCTCTTTATTTATAAGTACCTTATTGGCATTAATTTAAACCTTTTAAATAACCTTAATATTAATAAAAACTATATTTAAATCGATTTAAACCTTTTTCCTTATAATCTTCTTATTAATTTTAATTTAAATTTTTAATAATTAATTCTTTTTTAAAATTATTATTAATTTAATAACTTTTTATTATATCCCTTAAAAATCTTTTAAAATAATAATTATTATATAAAATTTAAATATTTTTATTAAATATAATAAATTATTAAACCTTTTATCTTTTAAAATCTTATTAAAATTATAAAAATAAGTTTTAAAAGCTAAAAAAAAGATTAAAAAATATAAAATTAACTATTAAAATTATTCTTATTATTTAATTATTATAATTTATATTAATTTTAATAATTTTTAAAAATATAAATACTTTTTAATATTTAAACCTTATTAATTAATTAAAGATTTAATACCCTTTATTTAAAATAAATATTTACTTTTATAAATACCTTTATATAAGCCTTATAATAATAATAAAAAAACTTCTTTTTTATTATTATTATTATTATTATTATTATTATATAAAACCTAATTTAATAAAGATATTTTCTAAATATTATCTTAAAAAAATTAAATATAATAATATTAAATAATTAAAGGATATATAATATATAAATAAATAAAAAGATTATATATATTTAATATAAGAAATATTCTTATATAAAGTTAATAATTATATATATATAATACCTATTTATTATAAAAAGATATTATTTTTAAGGATTATTAAGGATTATAAATAAAATAAATATTCTTTTCAGTTATTTAATAGTTATTTTTTCCTTTATTTATCCTTTCTTTTAAATAATAAATTATTAACCTTTATAATCTTTAAAGGCTATAAGAAACTATTATTATTATAATATTAATCCTTTAAAAATAATAAAAGAAGGAAAAGCTTTATTAAAGATATTAATATATTTTATAAAGAAAATTTATACCCTTAAATTATAATCCTTTTAATAAATAAAGCTATTATTTATATAATTAAAAATAAAAATATTTTTAAAATATATTTTTATTAATCCTTCCTTATTATTATTTTAATAATATTATAACTTAATTACCTTTATAATAAATAACTTTAAAAAATTAAATTAAGATTTAATATTAACCTTTAATAATACCCTTGATTTTTTAATTTTAATATATTAATTCTTATAACTTTTAAATTAAGGGTAATAAATAAGGAAGCTAATAAATTATTATTTTTTAAAGGGAAGGCTATTAAGAAAAAAGGAAGTTATTTAGTTTATAAAGGCCTTTATTTTAAAACGAATTAATACCAACCCTAGAATACTTTAATTAAATATAAATAAAACTAATTAATCCTCTTTTTTATTAAAAAAAGCCTTTAAAGATATATAATATTATAATAGCTTTATATATTAAAATAATAATATTAAAATATACTTTTAAATATATATTATTCTCTATTAATTATTTAAATTAATATATTATTAGCGATTATATTAAAGGTATTAAATATTTTAGCTTTTAAATAAGGCTTTATAATGATTAAATTAACGATAGGGTTAAGTTTAATAATTAGAAAAAAATCCCTTATAAAGATATTTAAGTTTTTCTAAGGGGTGGGTATAGATGCATTCATATATATATATGGGTGTGGGGTGCGCCAAATCGGGTGTGCGCCGAATCGGGTGTAGGGACGTTAGATGTGTTGCCGAAAGCTGTCAAGAATGAACCGGAATCCTATCAGTGAATATGGCTTGGTATATCTAACCATGAAGTATTCCACCTCGGCCGTGCAATAGTTTTCAATCGTTCTCGTCCTGGTTCCTATGGAGACTTACGGTAGACGATATGCTTAAATCCTTCAATCAAAGCTCCAGACTACATGTCACTTATCGTTGCCGCCACCGGCATGGTGCACAGCTACCTCGCGAATGCATTCGAGTTCGAGTTCGTACTGGAAGTACTCCACCGTCCTTGTGATCTTTTCGGCGGGGCCCCCGCCTACACAACCAGGGGAACGAGCGGGGGAAACCAGATAGGGGAACTAAATAAACGAGAGCGAGTTGAGGCTTGGCGGGCGGTTTGAGTGTCGCAGAAAAGAAAACCCGAGGAATAAAATAAAATATAAAGCCCGGAGGTGGGCTGAAGGGAACAAACCACTGCTCTCGTCTGGAATGGTATTTCTGGGGTCCCTTGTGGTTTTGAAAGATGGTCTGAAAGGAAAACTGTCGTTGAAAACTTGATATTCTTACTCCTTACACTGATTCGAGTGGCTGGCCTCGCGGCACACTTCCCAATTCGAGCCACAACCAGCTTCATCCCTCGGGCTGCCAAGTGTGGGAGCCTTAAACAGACGCAAAGCGGCAGAGCTGGTAAAATCTCATAGCTACGTAGCCGGATGCACTGATCCTGCTGCTCTTTCGAACGATGATGACAGCTAGTATTTGTGTACCTTACATGATCTAAAGCTTTTTCCTGTGAAGAAACGACCAAGAATCCAATTTTGATATCTACCCAGACGCCTTGCTATGGATGCAGAATGCTCAACGCCCCTTTCCTACACTGTGATATCCCCCGATTGGTGTCCACCAGGTCACAGATGCAAACCCAGACCTAGGTCAGGTCATACTGTGGCCCCTAGAGACGCATGTATGTACGTATATATACGAGGAAAAACGAGAACAAAGACCCAAAACCACAACATTGGGCAAGCACCTTAAAGCTCCCTCGCCTTCATCCAGGCGGTGGTACCGATGCCGAGGTTAAGGCCGTTCTCGGCCCACCAGCGGCGGACCTCGGTCTGGTCGCCGAGCGCGTCCTCGAGCGACTCCTCGATATCCATCATGCGGTACTCGACCTTCTTTGCGCGGCGACCGTCCATCCCTGGCAGTTCGCCGTGGGCATAGCGCAGCCACCAGTCGAGGACGCCGATGTGCGAGTAGAGGGTGGGCTCCGTCAGGATGGAGGAGTCGAAGCTCAGCTTGTCGTCACCTTTGAGCTCGCGCCACAGCTCCAGCACGGCGACCCGCCCGTACCGCGACGCCACCTTGCACACCTGCTCCTCGTGGCCGAAGGTGATTCCCGACCCTTCCCACCAGCGGATCGCGTCCAGTTGCCCATATTGTGCCGCCGCCAAGACGGACTTGCCCGGCTTGAGCGAGATGTCGGCTGGGTTTTGGAGGTAGGCCTCGCGCCACCACTCCAGCACGTGGATGTAGCCCCTCGCCGAGGCCTGCTCCAGCGCCGCGGCCGTGTACTTGAGCGGCAGGCCCGAGCGGCGCCACCACTCCAGGACGTGGACGTAGCCATTCTGGCTCGCCACGTCGACGGCCTCGTTGTCGTACTGCTTCTGCAGGAAGGACGGGCTGCGCGCCCACCAATCAAGGATCTCGATGCGGCCATAGTAGGCGGACGCCTTGGTGGGGATGGTCTTGCCGTCGAAGCACTTGAACATGTGGGGGCAGTTGGCCTCGATATAGCTGAGGACTTCGGTCAGAGTGAACTTGAAGATGAGCTTGATGGCCAGGGCGCTGAGCTCGTGGAACGAGTCGGGGGCCTCGGACAGCTTCTTGCAGATGGCATCGGAGCTCGCGCTTAGGATGGTCCACTCGAGCTCGTGCTGGTAGACCGAAAGGGGGTCCGTATGGTCGCGCGGCTCGAGGCGCCAGCCGAGGTGTGTAGGCACGGGGAGGTTAGTGTAGATACCGCAGGCCTGGGCGAGCTCCCAGTCGCCGGTGTGCTCGAAGATGATGCTCCACAGCTCGGCGGGGAGCGTGGCGCTCGACTTCTTGCTGTTTTTGGCGACGAGCCCCTGGGTGGCGGCGTCAACGTCGTGGCCTAGCGACAAGAGATCGGCCTGGTTTTTGATGATGGTGACGAGCTCGTTCAGGGCTCCCCACTTGGCTATTCTCTTAGGCACGCCGTGGTGCTCGGGTCCGTCGTAGGACCACAAAATGGGCTGGAGAACCCTGATCCATTGCCACTTCCTGTGCAGCTTGCCCATCTGCTTCCTGGTAACGGGGTTCTCCCACATGTGGGTGGACATGCCGGGCACCATGAGGATCCTTTTGGAAGCGTCCCAGCTGCGCAGAACCTCCAACAGCAGCGTATCTGCGATGCCGCCCATCATCTTGGCCAGATTGTCGGTGTCGATGGGGGCCAGGACCAGGAGGTCTGCCCACTCGACCAGCTCGAAGGCACGATAGTGTAGGTCGTCCATCTCCCTGGAGCAAGTATCACCCTTGGTGTTGAAGGATTTGTTCTGGTAGCAGACGATCTCCTGGGCGAGCCGGTGGGTCATGTCGTCGACAATGGCGCGTACGACGATTTGGGACTCCTTGGAGAGCCTGACGGCCAGGGTCTGAGCCCAGGCGACGTCCTTGGGGCCGTTTGCGGCGACGAGGAGCTTTAGTTTGCGCGGTCGCTGCATCTCGTTGATGGAGACGGCGGAAGAGAGTCTGCCGAGACCACGTGGTATGACTGGTGGCCTGGGTGGCGGTTCGTCTGCTGAAGTAGAGGCGTCTGCTGCCGAGGAGGAGGCCATCTTGGGCTGCGATGCGACGGGCAATGCAGGACGGGACAGGACAGGGTCGGGTCAGGTCAGGTCAGGTCAGCCCAGGCCTGGTCAGGACGAGACAAGAACGAGACGAAGGGCGAGCGGCTGCTTGAGTGAGTTGAATATGCGGATGGAGACAGAAAAGGAGGCTGATTTAATCTGCAGGTAGCGACGAGGAAGCGGTCAATGTGGATATTTCTTTTTCTGTAGGGCCTGACATCAGTGGATGCATGCGCTGGGGGCCCGGAGAGTCGAGTGGGGAGCCAGCGAGCTTGGCAAGGCGTGGGCTGGGACGACGTTGTTGGACCCCTTATTCGAGCAGCAGGCGCATTCGAGGCGTCGAGGTGCGGCAAATGTGGGTGTGCCTGTTTCCAAGCAGCCAAGTCCGGATCGAGTCGGGTCGAGTCGAGAACAGCACGGGAGAGACAAGGTGCTGTGTGGGTCTGGCTTGTCGCGCTCAGGGACAAGGCCGCGTTCGAGGTCGGGTCGGGTTTGAGGAGGGTCACCGGGAGAGGTCGATGTTAGTCCTTTTGGTGGTGGATAGTTGCAGTCGGCCAGCTCGTCAGTCAATCGATCAATCAATAGGATATTCCTCGTGCAGATTGAGGATTGGAGTTCGCGGTTTGCAGATGTGGTGCAAGAGACGGTGAGAGGATGCAGGTGCGTGTGATCGAGACGTCAATTCAAGGGTGGTTGAACTTAACTTCCTGCACGTTGGAAGTCCCGTACCTACCGTACCGTTCCGCGTCCATGAGACCAATCACACCCAGTGTATTAGCCTAGTCCTGATCGGGCTGTCGGGTTGGGCTGGCTGGGCTGGGCGCACTGACTGGAGAGAGAGCCCCCATGCCCATGCGGAGATCGTCCAGAAGGAAGCAGCCCTTTCAGACTTTGAACGTTTCTTTGACTCAACCCCACCGCCTTGGGTCACCCTCATCATCATGATGCACTTTACTTCACGCTTGGTTGCTGCCCCTCCGCCATCTCCGTCCTCCCTGTGCCGTAGGCCACAGTATTAGTCTACTTGCTCACCACCTGGGCAGCCAGTTCTCATCCGGCCGCGTCTGCGAATGGTTCTCCTTGCTGACTACTGTCTTGTCTGTCTGTTGGCAAGATGCAGGCCGGAGTTAAACAAACCACTGCTAGATGTCATACCAATGCCATTCTGTTCCAACAACGCCTCTCATTGCACGCTGTGTGTCTCTTTTCCTTGGTTCGAAGACCACCAGCATCTGCCGTGTGGCCTGCTCTAGCCTCCCTGCGCCATGCCATGCAGCATTTCGCCCAAGGGGGCATGTGATAATGTCGTGTCACCCAGCTGAAATCTTGACACACTCGGCCCTGCAGAACCGATTCTTCTTATTTGATTCTCGACTTTTGCGTCTCTTGGCAGCCATATTCTCGTCGTCGATGCGCTCTTTTTTTTGGCTTGGGACTGGACTTGGCCATTGGCCTAGTCTGGAGAAGGACCACGGCTGTCTCTCTGTGTACCTTTCGTACCTGTGTTGATTACCACATCCACCCGCAGTCCATGACTGGGCATTGATTACTTTGTCAGAACATCTACACTGTACGCTAACTGGCTGATTCAGCGCCCATGTTTCACATATCATATTCGGTCTACCTCCCTTGCGTCAGACTTCAAGGCTCGTCACACCACAGACTTGAAGCCGTACTTCTCGGACTGCAGCTGAGTGGAGGCCCCGACGGCAGCGTTGCTCCCACTGGCGATGGCAGTCGGGACCACCTTATTCGGCGTCATGCAGTCACCAGCCGCGAATACGCCCCGAACGGTGGTCTGGTGGAAAGGTGGGTCAGCCTGGATGTCACCCAGAGGGCTGGTCGCCAGCCCGAGCTGGCCCACAAACGGCCCGCCCGGCACCGTCAGCGGCTGATTGACCAGGAACTTCTCCCTCCTGCTGCTCCCGTCCTCGAACTCTACCGCCACCGAGTCGCTCTCGCCGCCTTCCTCGCTCGTAGCCGCAGCCGCGAGACGCCGGATTTTCCGCGGCTCCACCGTCCACCCTGCCTGCTTCCTGGCCGCCGTCTTGAGCCCTGCCGCAAGCGCCTTATCCCCGTTGGCGTACAACGTTACACGCCCGGCCAGCTGCGCTGCGTTGGCCGCCGCGTGCACTGCCACCATCACCATCATGTCCGCCGGCAGGGCCACGGGGGCAACCGCCAGCACACCCGCCGACTCTGCGCCACGGTCCTCGTAGCCTTTGCAAAAAAGGCAATGGAAAATTCTAGTACCCCAGAGGACGTCAAACCCCTCGATCCGCGGGAAAACGTCCGTCGACCCGATCGCCAGGAGGACCTTGCGCGACCTCCATGTCTTGCCGTCCGCGTCCGTCGTGATGAAGTGCGCGTCACCCTTCTTCTGCACCCGGGCCACCGCCACGTCCTGGAACTCGACCGTGCTGTACTTCGACGTGATGCCCTCCCTCGCCTCGCGCCGGAACTCGGCCGGGTCCTTGCCCTCAAGGCTGGGCACCATGTGCATCTCCTTCGACATCGCGTTGCGGTACTTGT
The DNA here is from genome assembly GCA_039880775.1 of Diaporthe vaccinii. Classification (NCBI taxonomy): domain Eukaryota; kingdom Fungi; phylum Ascomycota; class Sordariomycetes; order Diaporthales; family Diaporthaceae; genus Diaporthe; species Diaporthe vaccinii. The sequence continues at coordinate 506,431 of JBCEDN010000021.1, forward strand.
TGGAGTCAAAGACGACGGCCGTGTGGAGCTGGCGGGCCAGTGTGGCTGCCGCCGTGAGCCCAGCGGGCCCTCCGCCGATGATGGCGACGTCGTAGAAGGCCATTGCCGCTGTAGTAAAAAGTGGGGAGGGAGCTGATGAGAGAAGATATTTCTTTTCTTTTGTGGTGAGCCTGTTATGCGGCAGATGTAGTCAGTCCGGCTTCAACGGTGAGCAGTCAATCACAGCCTTGGGGAAGCTTTCTCATGAGTTCGTTGTGAATGACTGGGCATGACTTGTTCTGAAAATTTGTCCCGAATAGTCAGGCTATATACTGTGGGTCAGATTTGCATGCAGATATGAGACGACCTGACCGGTGAAAGTCTCTTATGCCAGCCTGCACGCATGACCAGAGCCAACAAATTTGGACTCTATGAATATTGTATATGGTTATTGCTCAATGTAGCTCACATATAAGCCCCCATCATAGCATTGGGTGAAATTCTTACCTCAGGTGCAGTTCATCCTATACCTAGGTATGTATTCAAAATACATATCTACAAGACTTTCAGCGAGAGATCCGCCGCTGCCATTGGCGAGATGTAAAAACTTTAATTCCCAGTACACAGGCGCCTGTTCCCTTCACCCGGTGGCCGGCTTTCGGGTAAGCGATTCATCGGGGTCCGAGTGGATATCATCCTTGAAATCTTATCGAGTTGTCGTGCCGTGCCGCAAGTTTAAAAACCAAACGTCTTACCGTTCGACGACATTTTCATGCAAAGACTCGGGATCGATCACTTCTAAATGCATAATCGGTGGTGCGTGGTTAATTTGCAAATCCGCGAGCCCAAATTCTCTTCAGAGCCATTAAATCAGTCACTCCCTTGAGGCTTCCTCTTGAGGCGCCCACAAAATTCATATGATACTGTTGATGGGCCCATAATTTTTGAACAATTGCTATCTATATTGAGGATCGGTGTGTTCTACCTTTCAGGTGCATTCCAACATGGCATGGAGGATTTGGCACACAATATTCAACACAACCATACATTGCATGCATACTGTGGATGGAACCAGGTGATGTTATTATGATGGCGTTGTCACAGAGTTCCTGGGTGTTGGTTCACTCGACTTAAAGTCAGTCATTGGCGACAATGCGCAGCTGAGGTTCATTCTGCGCATCTAATTCTCAAAATCTCTCACGGCATTTCTTAGTTACAAAGCCTTGCTGGATGTTGGAGATTACGACTCATGCAGCAATTGCAGTTTCAAAGCATCCTGAAAAGCGCTTATTAATCTCAAATGCGAATTAGCGTGCTGACAAAACTCCGGGTATAGCTCCAAACATTGGTCAGTCGCCATGGTGTGGGGCCGTTACGATTGAATAACGTTACGGGAGACAATAAAATCGCAGGCATCTCTTGCATACACAGAGCTTATGCAAGATCGACGCAGCAATTAAGTTTATTCACTTACAGACACTCTTGCTTTTGAGTTCAGCCGCCATCATGACAGACCAATTCGCCTTCACCTACCCGTCGCCTCTCGAGGGCTACGAGAACGAGCCCCCGCTGTCGGAAGAGACATCCGAGGACGGAAAGAGCTTGAAGAATTCCCAGACAGGCGTTCTGAGCAAGGCGTACGACACATTCGTCGACCCGCTAGATAAGGGCAGGCGAGGCGGTTTGTGAGTTTTCTCGGGAATACGGCAAGGTTCGGCCGATCTAGCAACTAATTTGGCGTACTGCACAGTGACATCCATGTCTACTACATGCAATCACAGCTGGCATACGCCCGCCAGCTGTACGACAGGATCAGGAGGGAGTGTACGTCCCCTAATGTGCAGCTTGCGAGACAAAGACACTGATATCCCTTCCCTAGTCCCCGAGCTTCGCATCTACCGCTTCTGGGAGAAACCAGTCGGGCCCCACCCGTACGCCATGTTCGAGGTGAACCTCTTTACGCCCGCCCAGTTTGGCGCCTTCATCCCCTGGCTTGTCATCTGGCGGGGGCCCCTGTCGGCCCTGGTCCACCCGAACACCGTCACGGAGGGCCCCGTGGCTCTCGAATCCGAGGAGGAGCTGCGCAACCACACGCAGAGGGCGACGTGGCTCGGCGACAAGGTCCCGCTGGATCTGAGTATGTTCTATGCGTGGAAGCGGAAGGAGATTGAGGAGAGGGAGAAAGGTGCGAAAGGTGGCGCGTGACGGGGTTTGTGGGTGATCTTGTAATGGCGATATTGAGCGGGTTGCATGGTGCGATCTTGTTGAGCTGGATTAAATACGCTGTCCTGGGGACCCAATTATCTGTATTAATTCGGAATTTTATGAAGCACAGCTTCAAGACATTGTTTCTACAGGTCTCCTTATCATAGCTCAGATTCTGGTATCATCCTCACTGCCTTTAGCTGTTCGCTTTAGGCACTTAATACCGGCTCTGCCAAATGCCGAGTTGGTCTACATCATGTCAATTCACGTACTCACAACTTGGCAAGTGCAAATTTGTACTGTATGCTGACCTAAAGCTTCTTGAGACGCATGTGAACTAGTTACCGGCATGCCATGCAGCGAGAATGAAGAGACGCTCAATGAAGTAGGGTATCTGCCCCCCCCCCCAGACGTTTGTATTATCTATGAGCTTGATTCAGCATCCCATTTGTCCCTTATCCACATGCATCTGCACAACATGAAGTCTCGTGCGTTGAGAACACGCAGACTTAGTCCCTGTATTGGCCCTGTGGAATGTATTGCCACTTGGAAAAGAACGCGGGGGTGTCCCCATCGCCCCCATTAGTTGTGGCATAGATCCCAAGGATAACTCCTGGTGAATTGATGTTAGTGTCTGTCCCCTTCCTCAGACGCGAATACCGCACAAAAGTAGAAAGCGCGCTTACCTGTAAACCCCCAACTCACTGCATCGCTCGATGAAGTCACCAGAGTCTGGGCCAGGGACTGAGCACCAGCAGGGCCGACTGAGAACGAATAGTGCGTCATGTTGGCGGCCTTGATCTCGAGACTGAGTGGGCTGTCACGCCAGGGTATTGGAGCGACGACTGTAGCAGGCGTCGTCACGGACGAGATGCCCCGGAATCGTATCTGAGGGATGAGTTCGGTCGAGTCACCTGGTTCCGATGCGGACTCCCCCGGGAAGACAGTCGTGCTCTCACTAGCTGGCAGCAGCACGACCCCGATGTCGAGGTGGTGGTTCTGTGTCAGGAAGACCGAAACGCCTGCCTCTTCACCATTTTCGGTCGGGGCGTAGTCGAGGTTGACTCGGTACGTGAATAGCGTGTCCTGTTGCCGTCGGCCGACGAACGTCTGGCCTCCGAGGTCCGGCCCGGCATAGTTCCCGTTCAGGGCCGTGAGGTTGAGCTTGGAAGGACTCAGCCGCAGGGTGTTCGGGTGGCCTTCCGGAGAGACGCTGAACTTCTCCGGGTCTGGAGCTCTCCAGTAGGTGAAATGAGCGGGTAGCTCTGACCCCGGGGCGAAGTCGACGTCGTCTCCTTCGTCGATGAACGGGCCCGTGCCTCCGATCTCCTTATCCTCCGGCGGCAAGGCCCACCCGTTAACCTCGCCGCTGATGTTTGTCCAGACCGGGAACTCGCCCTCCTCCCATGTGACAGCGGTCATCACCGTCTCACGCCCCATTGGGTAGTACTGATCACCCGGGCCGGAACGCGTCGACAACGCAACCCCCCACCAGTTTCCTGCCTGGTCCTGGAACAGGTCCGCGTGGCCGACAGTTTGGAAGTAGCTAGTGGTATTGGCGTTGGTCAACACGGGGTTAGCAGGATCGGACTCGTACGGTCCAAAGAGGTCTTTCGACCGCGCCATGGTCACCATGTGATTCATCCCCGTGCCTCCTTCCGCGACAAGCAGGTAATACCACCCGTCTTTACGGTACATGTGTGGTCCCTCTGGCGCATTCCCACCGGTGCCGTTCCACAGGTTCAGCCAGTCGCCGACTTCGCCCGTCTCGAGGTTCGCCTCTGCGATCTCGAGGGCGGGGTAGACCTTGAACGCATGCGAGCCGACGATATAAGTCTTGCCGTCGTCGTCCCAGAATGGTTCGGTGTCGTAGCCTTCGAACTTGAAATGGACTGCATTTGTCCACGATGATGGTTCGTAAGGGTCGGCTGACTTGAAGATGATCTACAGCTCAGGGGATTAGAGTACAGGGCACAGGTCGAAGACTTCATATGAACCCACATTATCCCATCGAGTAGCGTCATCTGCGAGGCGATCGTCTTCAACATGAGTCGTCACAAGCCAGAAGGTGTCCTCATGATATCTGAGGGTTGGTGCCCAAATTCCGCTGAGCTCAAATATTAGCATTACTTCTTGTCTAAGGAGGTGAAGTATCTTAGTCCTTACGCTGTGGACCTATTGGTGTAAGCCAGTTCTGGGAGCTGCTCCTCCCTGTTGAGAACATGTGCTACACCAGTCAGCTGTGCACCTTTCAAAGACGACCAAAGAGGCTGGTTGGGATGGAGATAATACCTATCAACTTCCAATTCTGGAGGTCTTTGCTCGCGTGAATGGGGATACCTGGGAAGGCATTAAAACTTGATGAGGCACAGAAGAACGTTTCGTCCCATTCAGGCACAAATATACAACTAGGATCAGGGTGGAAGCCTGGCAGTATCGGATTGTTGAAGGTGGAATTTTCGGCCCGTGCCAGAGCTGACAGGGACGCCACCAAAAGGCAACACATAGATCTAGGCATTTTTAGTGGCGGCGAGTCGACTACTCAACAAAAATGATGTAGACTGGTTGCTTACCATGAATGCTTTATAGTACCTATTCAGCCGGTACCTGCTTCCTGTATCTGTCATATCGATCGTCGTTCCCCGCATCAATGAGCCTCATTGGGAATCCGGGTAAATGTAGAGTACTACTCTCCACAGAATTGTTCGCGTGCTTCGTGAGGGGATCGCGGGGGATCGTTTTCCTCAAGCCGGTGATAATTGAGCCGAAGCGACATTTCAGCACGAGAACTGATGCAGAGAAAGCCTTGGCCTACGAACTTCGATTAGAAAGTTCGCATTCGCAAGATCTTAGTGCTGGAAAAAGGTGTGGCTGAGCAGCCAGTGCCAACGACGTTGGATGAGTCTCCATTCCCAGGCAGGACACGACGGGCACAAATTCATTCTAGACTACGCTTATATCTAATACTAATGTATTCCGTATAGCTAATAGGGCTTGCTACTTAGCCCTAAATATCCATGTTAAACTGGAAAAGCTACGTATTCTAGGGGTGTGGAGGGAAGTTGGGCGTAATGCTAAGGCTCTCACAGGCATGTGGGATTAGTATATCCGTATAATACCATTTAGAAGTTTGACCAGGATTCCCAATCAATGCTTTGTTAGGCTCTTGAGAGCTGAACGGTAAGCTTGTGGTTTTAGTCATTTTATCTGTCTTGGATCCCAGCTTCTCACACAAGAGTACACAACAGCCAGGAAGTGTGCCTCTGGTCAAGCGGCCTGGGTTTTGAGTGATGAGTTGAATGGAGAGCGGGCACGGGATTTGTGTGCTTCGATGCCCTGCAGTAGACGTGTTTGTGTAATTAGCCACTAGCTCCGAGAATTGAATATAGTCAATCATACATTCCGTCAAGACATCTGGCCTCTGTAAATAGCGTTCATCATCTGTCTATATTTAATTACTCAATAGAAGCATAGTGCAATGTTCCAGCCTTTTGGTCTCAACGACGGAGTGGACGTGAAGCCACGCATCCGAAAGTTTTCGGGTCATCAATGTACCTGCCTAGCGGCATGAGACATGACCATATGTTTTGACCAAGAAACCCAGGCAACAGCAACCCTTCATATATATATATATATACGTGGAGATAAACGGCGCCGCGGCCCCCTACTCCTCTGCGCTACTCATCTATGGAAATGGACTTTGTGTGACTTTTCGCTTATGCAGTTTCAACTCAGCTATGCGGAACTATTTTGGCCGGTCAACTTTTGCCTTGTACGACCCAGGCAGCGCATATTTATTTCTGCTTCCATGCATCCCCTTTCTATATCGAAATTCTGTTCTGACAGCCACGAGGGTCCATGTTTTCCGAGACCAGAGCACATTCCTCTATTCTTCTAGTCACGCCGAGTGTTCTCACTGGAAAAATCTGCCCTTGTTGCTTGCTGTATTAGCTTTCGCAAATTACTTGCCCCAAGCACTTGGGCGCGGTACAATCTCGGTACTATGACTACCACCTCTCACGTTCCTGCGAACCAGCCGAGGACAATTTTGGGTCCACTAACTGCGACATTTACACCTCCAATATCATGCGATAATGTTTTATTTTCAGCCATTCCTTCGGATGGTCACAGGGCTGGGTGGCGTGGTCAATCCTGTACTGCTACCAATGCTATGGTAAGTTTGAGACCCTGTAGACAGTGAGATACTCCAAAAACCATCGTGACCTCCGATTCACCCGAGCTTAAGGATTTCTGACTGTGCAGATTGACGCAACCCAGTGCTGGCCACAGACAACAGCGGGCCCGTCGTATCCGTCTCTACCTTTCAGAGGATGGCGCTTCTACTCTCCTGGTCTTGTCTGTCCTCATGGCTACACCGGTGCGTGCACAGCTACTGCCAGCGGCAACGCCCAGTGGGCTGTGCAGTTCGAGATGCTGGAGGGGGAGACTGCAGTGGGTTGTTGCCCGACGTATGTCGACTCCCAACGGGTTCCGTTTACTACCCCTGCTCAGGTAGACTCTTCCGGGCTAACCCTACTTATTTGATGTCCGTTCAGTGGATATACGTGCTTCAACGGGGGCAACTCTGGAGCAAGTTGCGGCCTCACAACCACCTCGACTACCATGACACTGGCGACGTGCGATTCGGCAGCAAGCATGGTCCCGTTCTTGGAGACGTTCCCCCTTGTCACCACAGTGCTCATATCGGTGGAGACCTCGATTTCGACAGGGGGCGATCTCTCTACCATCTCCACGACCACGATCGAGACGATGACGGCATGGGCACCCATGATCCAGATCAACTGGAGATCTGCGGACTTGGCCGCCACGCCGGCCTCTACACCGAGCAGTGCTACTAGTACTTCTGCAGGGCCAACAGCAGCAGCCAAGGGGAAGCCTAGTGGGACAGTAACTGTAGGCTCGATCATTGGGATTACTGTCGGATGTCTTATGGCGTTACTAGCCGCGTGTGCTGTGTGGTTTCTCTTAAGACGCAGGACACGAACAGAACCACAAGCCGGTACCAAAGAATGGAAGGAACATCACATAACCTCACAACCGTTGCAACAAGACGATGAGCCTTCCGCACTGGTTGAGCTGGAACCTCCAAGGAAGCCCCGTCGGCATGGCTGGGACGGGATGTGTTTCCGAACTAGAGGGCACCAGCTCCGAAGGCGGAATTGCAGTCCAGCAGTAGGAATTAACAGCGATATCTCAAGTGAAAATTTGGGAGGGTTGGGGAGTAGGGGACCGCATCGACGCCCATTACACTTACATCAGTATATTTGGGACAGACTGGTCTGATAGCGAGACCTGTTGACAAAAATTGTAATTCAATCATTACTGTATTCGGCATATCGTAGAGCGGCACCGCATGATCATTAGCTTCATGGGTCCAACAAGAGTCACCGTCCAGATGATCTAAGGTGCTCAGCCTTTTCTGGTTCATGGAGTCTGACAGCTTGACAACAAAGTCAGGCAAGCTATAGTTCAGTATGAAGTACAGTCCTGTTCCTACTTGTAGATGGTGTTTCAGTCCGCAACAGCTGTGGAATACCATACAAGAGCCAGCTCTACTTAGTCCTGGCTCGGTTGATCTATATTGATAGGTCGTGATTGATGTTGCCTTGAATGGCGAAAGCGTAAGCAACTCTCCCTGTTGAGGAGCAGCAAGAGCGTTGGATCGACTGACCTGTGCGAAATCTTTCGTCAAACGGAGCGTGCCGCTCAGCCGGAGGCTCTCATGATGGCACATTACTGACTCCAAGCATCAGCCTGCTGGAAGAAACGGGCATTCAACCCTGCTCTAGCTGATGTCGGATTCAACCACCTCCAGAAAGGATCAGCTCTCTCAGACAAGGCAAGCTCTGGCAACCAGAACATGAACGAGCATCGAGATAGCTCTCAGGCGGAATTGGCGCGTACAGAACACAACTTACATTCTGCGACCACACGGAATACTGCTGATAGTCGTTGGTCGGGAAGAGCACTTGTCCAGCTCAACGCTGCCTCGAGCCAGGTTACTGTTCCGGTTGATCCAGACCAAGTAAGCGACTGATGCAGCAAAGAGGGTCAAACCCTTAGCCAAAGTACGCGTGTGATACCGAGGTAAGGAGAGTAAGCCGCACCTCATACCACCGGATCCCCAAATCGATGATGTCATCAGAATAGATTATTCTATAGTTCGGCAACAACTCACCCCGTAAGCTCGAGCGATACTGAAGTCAACACCAAACATCTCACCCAAGCCTCAAAATGCCACCCAAGTCGGCAGCACAGAAGGTGAACCAGGTCGCCCGCAATGGCGGGAGCGATGACGGGAGCAATGACGGGATGTAAGTCCAAGTCCTCCGGAATACAAGCTCCTCGCGGTAGTTCTTACGGAGACACGTAGCGTCAACCCATCCGGCGCCGCCATCAGCGGCTTCGGAGCAGCATATCTCATAGGTGTCCCCATCACCTCCAGCATTACCAAAGCAGACGGTGTGTTCCATGGCATCATCCAGCGACTCTTCGAGATCTTCCCCGGCGGCGTAGCCCAGGGCCGCGCCATCCCAGCCCTGACGGCGTTCTACGTGTTCATGACCTTTGGGGCGTCGGGCGCGATCTCGGCCGCGGGCCAGGCCATGGGCCGCCGCGAGGGCCTGGACAACAACACGCCGCGGAAACACGTCCACACCCTGGACGGCCTGCCGCTCCGCATGCGGTCGGCGCACTACGGCCTGCTGGAGAACTTTGCCGGCTTCGCCGTCGCGGCGTCCCTGGCGCAGAGCCTCGCACCTGCTGACCCGCAGATTGCAAACTTGCTGGGGCTGCATGTACTGCTGAAAACGGGCTTGTACTATGTTAGTTACCTGGCTGACGTCGCGCCTCCTCGCACGTTGAGCCATGTGTTGGCGACCAGCGCAGTGATCAATGTCTGCTGGAGATTGGCGAACGGTGCTTAGCTAGTTATACGTGCTTTCTTTTAGGGTCCTGATATGCATTCTGCATGATAATGAAGTTTAAACATGTTCAAAATCCGAACAGTTTTTTTCTACGGGTCAGGGATATTTCGAGCACAATATATCCATTCTTGCATGTAAAACTGAGCCAATACTAGCAGTCACAGGCAGGATGCTGGTCTCATACGGCTGCACTGATCAACCACGACTGCTTTGCGGACAGACTTCTTGGATGACGCTCAATCCGAGGCCCGTAATTTGAAGAATCCTTTGTACTTGGGATAAACAAACCAAGCACATCGACTTTCCATCGGCTGGCCTGGGTGCTCGAATTCAACATCGAAATTGCGCACAAGTTGTGGCACCACCTTCGTTATCTCGAGCAGACTAATGTTCCTGCCAATGCAGGTTCGAGACCCACCCCCAAACTTTGAAGAAGCTCTGTTAGCCCATATACCCGTGATGGATTTGTATTATGATTGAGAGTGGTGCCTTACCGCGAACATCATCGATTCCATGAGGCTGGTTTTCTCTTCGCCAAGCCAGCGTTCGGGCCTGAATTTCTCGGGATCCGGACCATATACGTCCTTATTCTGATGCAAGACCCAGGCATTCACCCCAACCTCAGTCTATTATCGAATCTTAGTAAGCTGGTCCAGCCACAGACATGGTGGAAATCACTTACTCCGGGCGGGAAATAGTGACCAGATAATTCCAAGCCCCCTTGGGGGACGATACGGGGTAGAATAGTTCCCACGGCGGGGTGAAGCCGTAATACTTCCTTAATGACAGCCTGGAGATAGGGCAGGGCTTGAGCCTCGTGGAAAGTAATCGGATCAGAGACGCGACCTGCCGCGGCTTGCGTATCGATCTCCTTCCTTAGTATCTGTAACTTGTCGCGACTGGTGTACAAGTAGTACAGAAAGGCACTCAAGCTGATGGCCGTGGTGTCGGATCCGGCTCCAACATTGCTCCCGCAGGCATCCAGGATATTGATCATCGTCAGACGCCCTTGAGCTTCCATGTCCAACACCTTTTTCAGGAATGTCTGATACACGGTGTTGCCTTTCTTTGTTGCCTCCGTGTTCGACTCACGGCTTTCAGCTACTGTTTTGATTGCGTAATTCCCCATAAGCGCAGCACCGGGCAGCTTACCAAGTGCCGCAGGTAGTCCGATTACCCATGGTACGATGCTAGGGATGATACCATAGAAACCCAGGGAATCGTTGGCTGAGTGTATCCCTGGGATCATGCCGGTCACGTCGCGCTCGTTCTCCATCATGTCGAAGCTTTTGTTGAACTAGATTGTCTCTGGTCACTATAGGCTCAAAAAGGGGCCACGCAAAAATATGCAAAACGTACAGTAATTTCACCAATCACATCGAAGGCGTAGTACTGCATCCATTGAGGTATGTCGACCAGGCGCCTTTCTTCGGCGAATTGGACAATCTTTCGGACGCAGACGCTGGTCATCTTGTCCACAGCCTTTTCATAAGAGACCATGGATGACATGGTGTATAAAGACGAGATCTTCTTATTTACTTTCTAGCAACTCGACGAAAACAAGCTTCGTTTTTGTTAGATTAGCTGTCAAAGTTTTGAGCCCATTCACTATCAATCCGTCCGCAGACTTTTCCAGAACCAACGAAATCATCTGTCTACTCAGCTATCCGGATTTAGGGATGGCTTTCCGGGTCAAGAACGTCGCCCTGGTCGGTGTAAGTTGTCTCCACCTCCACGCCCACTTCTACCGTGAGTTAAGCTATGACCAGGCAAGTGGAAATCTCGGGATTTCCATCCAGGACCACCTTTCTACCCAGCCGGATTTGCCCTTTCGGGTGTCCGTGTTGACGCGGAAAGACTCCAGCGCCGAGTTCCCTGCGTCCTTCAATGTCATCCGCACGGACTACAGCCCCGAGTCCTTAGAGAAAAGCTTCAAGGGGTAGGATGTAGTCGTGATGCTCCTCCCACCGGAGTCTTCTGTGCAGCACCAGACAGTCATTGATGCGGCCAGACGAGCAGGCGTGAAACGGCTTTTCCCTTCTGATTTCGGCGTGAGGACAAACCATCCTGCGTTTCACAATAATGTGGTCTTGTGCAAGAAGAAGTAGTCCCACATCAAACACCTGGAGAAGACACAGGATGTCATGAGCTGGACAGCTATCTTTTGCAACCCCTGGATCGACCATGTACGTCCCCTTTCGCCCATATAGCGCGCCGTGATGTTTCTTTTCCTTGTGAGGAAGTGGTGGCTAACCACCGCATAGTGTGTTATTGACGGCCTTATTGGCATATATCTGGAGCCCAAAGTCGCGCGGATATACAACGGCGGCAATGTGCCCTTCTTCACTGGCACCCGCGACCTAGTGCCCAAGGTTCTCACCGAGATTTTGTCCACGCAAGAGCACATGGAGGACACGAAGAACAAGTTCATCCACCTGGCATCGTACGCCACCACGCAGAACGAGGTGCTCGAAGTTGTAGAGAAGCTGACGGGTGAGAAATTCGAAGTCCAGCGGCTCAAGTCGGAAGAGGTCCTTCCGCAGGCCGTGGAGGATGTAAAGCGAGGGATAAATATGGGCTTGGGCCTCCAAGTCCAGGCTACCCTCTTCAATTGGGACTCGAATGGCGAGTCTATTGGTGATTTCCGTCCTGCAGGGATATGGAATGACAGGTTGGACCTGCCCAAATCCAGTCCGGAAGAGGATCTGAAAGGCCCTCTTGCTGGAAACTGGAGGGGAATTGTGCACTGGCAAGGAGAGACTCTTCCAGACTACTCAGTATCAGCCAGTCTGAACCCTGGCTATGTGGGTGCGGTGTCGCATTGCAGAAGGACATACATAGCAGTGAGAATTGAAGGAATCATCGAGGTCGAAAATGTTTGGGCATCTAATTTGCCAGAGCATTTTCTGAGCATGTTATGATTTGGAAACACGTGTACAGATTGCAATATGAAGCGACTTCAGTATATGCGGTGAAGTGGTATCGTAATTTACGGTGATTGAGACCATTCCTTGCACATTTTCCCAAATTATATATAGCCCTCGTGGTTCGGCATGATCTGATTCGTCTTGCTAGACAAGGAATGTACCAAGATCAGAATATAAGCTTGCTTAACTTACCCATACCAAAGACTAACAGGATGCATTTTAAGTCACGTATATGGACTTGCAGTCTATTCTCGTGTATTCATTCAACAGTAGAGGAAACCATGTCGTGTACACACAAGTCAGCTGACAAGTCAGAGTCTCACATTGCCACCGAGCAGGACTCCATGCCCCATGATAGAACCCGAACCAACCCCACCAAATCAACCCCACCGAATTGCCACCCTATTTCCACCGAAATGCTGGCTTACAGTGGGTGGGCAAGTTGGCACTGAATCTGATGCATCTAGGATCGCCCAACATCATGAATACGCGATCTTGAGGAAGTAAGTACTTCTTGAGGCGTCTTGCGGCCGCGGAAGAGAATAGTCCAATGAGCCGTCGGGCAGCATTCCCCGGAGCAAGCGTAATATACATCCTCACTATATATGCTTCAGTATGGCATAAAATTAACATTAACTAAGACTACAAGAAACGTAATTCTTTGGCATGTCACTTAACCTTCTTCCCGTGGGGAAAACTTACCGAATTTCAGAATGTCAACACTGGCTGGGAAAGTAGCTTTGATCAGCGGGTCTTCTCTAGGACTAGGGGTTGCCATCGCTGGAGAATTGTACAGGAATGGCGCTTCCGTCGCCATCAACTATCCTGACCAGAGCGAGAAATCAAACGCTGATAAATTTCTCCAAAGCCTCGACGACCCAAGCAGAGCAATAGCTATCGAGGCAGATTTGTCAACGCTGGATGGGCCACGCACGCTGGCAGACACAGCCGCAAAGGCCTTCGGCGGCAGGATCGACATACTGGTCAACAGCGCGGGTATCAACAGGCAAATACTGCTCGACGATCCAGATGACGAGAAAGTCGAGGCCGCATGGCACAACACGGCCAACTTGGACGGGAGAGGAGTTTTCCTTCTCACTAGAGCTGTGCTGAAGCACTTGTCACGCAAGAACTCGCGCATCGTCAACATCGGCAGCACCGCCACGCACGCACCTGCGCCTGCAGGTACTGCTTATGGAGGGTCCAAGGCCATGGTCCACTACTACACGCAACGTTGGGCGGCCGAAATGGCCCCGAGGTACGGGTGTACCGTCAATGCTGTTGCCCCAGGGCCTGTTGGCACTGAGACGTACTATGCTACACCAAGCTTTATCCTAGAGGCCATGCAGCCTATCATTGATAGTACGCCTGCTGGTAAATGAGTTGGTAAGCCGGAGGAGGTCGCTTGGTTGGTCGCGAGGCTGTGTCAGGAAGAGGCAGGTTAGATCAACGGTGCTTATATTCCCATCAATGGCGGAGTCTGTATGTTCTAGTACATAGTAGGTGATTCGAATGGATATTTTAGCACGGTAAAGTATCGCCTTTGTGAATGGCGTCTTACCTATGACGTGGATGTCAGTTCTCCTGTGCTTGTCAACAGCAGTGTTCTCAGATAAAGATGAAATATTGTGAAAAAGATTTCAAAATGGCTGTACAATCCGCCCTGTGGATAATGGAATCTCTGTTTCCAGCCGAAAGGAATACCTTGATGTGCGTTCTCACAGTACCAAACTGTACAGCATTTTCAACGTGGCAAATAACAGTTGCTTGGCTTGCATGAATCGATGTTACTTGTACAGGCTTGATTCAACGCGACCGCGACAATATCAATGGTTCTGTGGTTGATCTGTGACATTGATACTCATACTTGAATGTCCACGATCAAATTTAAACATCACTCAAGCTGCTTACCATTCCACCATAACTTTGCATACTTTTGATGTGTGAAAAGAAAGTCGGTCACGCTTAAGAGAACACAGGTGGCGACCAGCATGAATGAACATCAGAAAAGGAAAGTTGCACCAGGGAACTGCAGATTACATGTGAGATGGATTCTTCCCATTTGGAGCTCCCACACCCTTTCTTGCCGCACTAGCCTCCCTCGCAGCATCAACATCCTGGCCATCCACCCAGCTACCATGCAACCCATCCATCAACTTGAACGGAAGCTTGATCTCAGCCAGGGGCCCCCTGGTGATGTCCGACGCCTCAAAGAGCAGCAGGCAGTTACGATTCTCGCGGTAGCGGTCGGCGATAACGAGCAGGTATCCATCCTCGTGGGCGGCGTCCGGGTGCCGTAGCACAAACACCGGCTCCTGCAAGGTGGTATCGTCGCCGTGCTGGTAGGACTGCAGCTCCCCTGTGTCGAAGTTGTAGCAGACCAGGTTGTTGAAGCCGTCGTTGCCCTCGGCGGCCTCGTGGTCGTTGAGCTTCACCTCGTGCGTCGGGTCCTCCTTGAGGATCCACACGCGCGAGTACCTCTTGCCCAGAAGGCGGTCGTCGATGCGCCCAAACTCGTTGACGCCGTCCACGAGCACACCTTCTGGGTGTATCATCTTGTTCGTGCTGCCGTTGGGGTCGAATCGGTACCGGAGGATGGGGGCCTTGACTTTCCTGGGATCGGTGAAGAAGCGTTCCCCTTTGGTTTTGGGGAAGTAGGGGAAGTGGACGTCGGTCCAGACATTTGCGTCCAGCACAAGCTTCCCATCCTCTTCGTATGCGTTGATAGTGTGCGAGTAGCACCCCTGGGGAGTCTTGAACCACTTGGCGTCTTCGGGCTTGGCCCCTCTCCGAGGAATGACGCCCAAGAGCTGGTGATCGAGCGTCTCTTCCCAGTAGAAGTGGTCTCCGCCCTTTTGCATCTGCTCAAGGCTGGCCTTGAGACCATTGATAGGGTACACGACCCAGTTTTCCGTGGCCCAGAAGTCATGGATCATGCACGGCCAGGGCGCCTTGAACCAGACCTCCTCCGAGAGCTTACCGTTCTTGTCAACCGTGAAAGAGCAAATGTCAGGCGAGGCGTCACCCGCGGCCTCATAACCAAAAGACACCAGCTTCCCAGTGGTAGAATCTGCTTTGGGGTGTGCAGTATGGGTCGGACATCGAAGAGTGCCATGGTAATCGAGGTAGCCAAGGGTCTCAAGAGTGATAGGGTCCAGCTCCATTGGACGTGTGTCCTCTTTGAGTGCCATCAACTTGTTATCGTGAAACACAACATGATTGTTGGCAGTCGTCCATTTGAGAACATTCTGGACGCGCGAATCGTCTGTGTACTTGTTCCTGTATCGACCAAAGAGCGCGCGTCTAGCCTCACGCTCAGCAACCAACTTTGGGGTCTGCACATATCGCTGTTTGAAGTCGACATGGCCGTCCTTGATATAGAACGAGCTCACGTTTCCATCACCGTTCAGAGGAATTTCTGTCTCGGCGAAAAGAGGTGGAAACGGGTGGTCAGGCTGGACCCGATAGAATGCACCGTGGATGGCGCTGGGAATCTCTCCGATGACCTCGAGCTCGTAGACATCTGCTTCGAACCGCAAATGATCTTCATTCCACTTGCTCATGGCATAGTGCTTAGGAAATCGGGTTCCGCCGTTTCTTTCGGGGTGGGTGAAGTGAAGTCCTCGCCACAGCAACGGTCGTGCTTGCTTTGCTTCGTTCACACTCCACTATTCTGACTCTGCAGCCAGCCACAGTTGCGCCCAATTTTGTAAGTTGCCCGTCCCGTTCTACGTGCGGCCAAGTTCCCTTTATCCACTTATCCATCAGCACATCGAACTGCCTTCAAACGCGGCTAGGTGTGCTTTGCAATGGGGCTTGATGTGTAGCAAGGCCGCTCGGAAATACAGCATGACGCCGACCACTAACACCAACACCATCATAGAAATTAAGGGTCGTTACAATTACGAATTATACAAATCTGCCGTCTGGTTCAACCAGTCATCACTCGAATATCGTCCCGGGCGAATATGAGCCGTGGGGTGCATACAGAGATCTCGGAGGAGGGGGACGGATATATTCCAGTTAGGGCCCCTGGCACCTGTGTCCCGATTTGTCTCTGTCAGTGCCTGCCACCGAAGAGGGCATTGACGGATGACAGACAATATGGCAGCTTGGCGACGGATTCTCCCAAGGCTTTAGAGACAAAATTGCATGATGATCACTACTTCCATCAACAACATACGTTGCACACGGTCGTTCGTCGGAGCAAAGAAAGTCTAGAATGGCATGCTTGGTGCTGCTACATGGAATGGCTGGGCCACTGAGGACTAAACCTTTGAACTACAAAAATGAACGAGAACGTAGAAACATGGTTCGAAGACTAGACACTAAAGAAGCACCACTTCCGGTATTTTATTTTCGTCTTGGTCAAGGCTAGATACGTGACCTCGAAGTCAGTGGATTGAAAGAAAATTACAATAGAATGAGTGCAGCAGAACTACCATGGTAGAGTGCCTGCGTCTAATCAGCGGGCCCCTATTCGCTGCTCTTTAGTAGGGTGTCTTCGGCCTACCCAGCACTGCGCGCGCGTTCCCCACAGCGGGACCAGCCGCTATAGCTTGCTACCCCTCTCCCCGCGCTCGTCAAATCCGGGGTAACATCAAGCGTCCCCGTTAAATCCGGAGTCGCTCACGGCCCCTGAGTGCGTTTCTCGTCTTGATCGAATTTGCACCCTCTCCATTCACACCTCTATGACAAGGGAATCCAGCCGGAGAAAAGCTATTGTTAATTTACAAAACCATCGATATTTCTTTCCGGCATATTAGTGCACCGAAATAATTGACGTCGGACTCTTAACTTTTGACATGCCGAGATCAACAAACGAACCCGACGCCGCGGGCGGGCTTGATAACCTTGATCGAGAAGGATACACCTTCATCTGTCCGCAGTGCGACTCCAGATTCAACCGTCTAGCTCACCTTAGACGCCATGAGATGACACGTAAGCCTCCAAATATCCATGTACTTACCTGCTTGCCATTCTTTTGACGCCGACCAACTGCTGGTACTCTTCTTATTTTCGTAGATGGCGGCGAGAAACCATACAACTGTCTGTACTGTCCCGTAGCGTCGACACGAAAGGATGTCATTGTCCGCCATACCCGAAACTTCCATCCAGCGGCCGCCAGCAGAAAGGCCAATGTAAGCTCGTCTGCACCCGGACATCGAGGAAAGCGAAGGCGTACCAATTCTGATGGAACGTCTCGAGGCGATCCATCACCTGCAGCTGGGCATCGCCTCTCGTGGGCATCATCTGCGGCAGCAAAAATGGGGAATGATCAAGAGCCTGACACGAGAAAACATATCGCGGCGGACAATGTGTCGGAAGACACGCCAGGGAACAGCACCGCGTCCCATCCGGGCCACCTTGACCTCGGCACCCTTTTGCCTGCACACACGGATCTGATCGACCCGTCATTGCTGGGTGACAGCCCGCTCGACTTCACTGGCCCATTCATGGACTTCACTGGCCCAATCATGGCACAGGATTTCGACTACGCAGGCATCTCGGAAAGTATCGAGATAGACCTGCTAATGTCGAACCCCAACGACTTCCTGGTTGGCATCACGAACAATGCCGGGAAGCTTCCCGCCGTGGCGTCGGACTTGACGAGGACGCAGCTGCCGGATCCGAAAACGAGCCCCAGTCCTGGGCGCCGCAGCACCCAGGGAAAAGATCGCAGCGCCTGTCGGGAGATCAGAGTCAGTGTCGACGATGCCAACAATGATTGTGCGGAGGCACTGGCCAACTTGGCCAAGTATCCGGCTGAGATAACCGCGTCATTTCGATTTCCATCTAAACATGCCACGAGGCGCTTTGTGAGCGCCTTCTTCAGGCATATTGTTCCTCTTATACCAATCTTGCATGAGCCAACCTTCGACATCACCACAGTCCCGTGTAAGTCCCATATATTGAAGACCGAATAGGTTCTCACGCTCGCAAGCATGGCTCTGACAGAGCGACCTGCACAGCACCACTTCTACTTGCGGTGATGGCATGTGGTGCCGCTTATGTGAGCGAGCAATCTACGGCTGTCTCGTTGCACGCCGCGGCCGTACAGTTAATTCTAGAAGTGAGTCTGGATGTTCAAGTGGCTGCAGAAAGACAGGCACATCCGCAAAGACTCAAGCGTCTGACAGAATGCACAGCACGAGAGAATGAGTGTCGCGTGCAGATTAGACAACCAGCCTCCAACCTGGATCCTACAGACATACTTGCTGCTGAGCTATTACGGAGTGCACTGTGGGACCGAAGGGCGAGCAACTCATACATTCCCTAATGCTGTCATTGTAAGCCTCTCTGTTGAAATTGGGTAGAATATGGCCCTTCACCGTGACAGCACGAGCTTATACAAGGGGTTGCTGGTCTCCAGCGAGCGCAAGCAGCACTCAGCCAGCTTAAGCCCTATCCGATAACGATTTATGAGGAATGGGTGCGCCAGGAGTCTATCAACAGGTAAGCATCCCACCTCCTACACAATTTATGAACAGCCGTGTGCTTATTGGGATATCAGGTGCCTGGCATGTACGATTGTGCTGGGAGCCTCGCTGGGTTCCAAAGAACGAGAATTGTTCGTGACATCACCCGTAATGGAGGCCAAGTTCGCCCTTCCGTCAGGCAACACGCCGTGGCAAGCCAAGGAATCCGAGTGGACGCGGCCCTCCCAGATCTTGTACAACGACGACGCCCTGAAGGAAGTCTTCGCCGGCCGGCGGCCCAAGCAGCCAGTAAGCGATTTCGGTCTCGTGGCTCTCGTGTCCGCGGTTCTCTACCGCGTCTGCGCGTTCGAGGCTCTTACCAGCCCGGACCTGGCGGACCTGTACGCCAGCTTCGGCGAGCGCATGGGCCGCTCGGTGCAGGCGCTCGACGACATGGTCAGGCGCCGCATGGGCGAGGGGACATGGGGCGTGCCGCCAGATCCGATCCTACAGAGCGCAAAGTCCCTGCTGAACTCGGCCTTCTACCACCTCTACGCGAGCATCCCGCTGGCCGTCATGAAGAAGCTGCTCTGGTCCCCCGCCGCCCTGGGTGACCCGCAGGAGATCGCAACGCTTTTCAGCGGGGCAGCTTCTCCTGACCTGTACAAGGCCCTTATCCGCGCCGCGGACTAGCTGCGCATCGATTGCCGGCTGGGTCCCAAGTATTTGAAAACAGTAGCACCATTGCAACATGGGCCTGAATCGGCCATTGGATCATACGAGGGTGGTAAGCAAACCCGTCTGCTATCGAAAAATACGTATATTGCTCGACCAGTCTCCTGCCTGCGCCCAGGCGGTTGCAACACGGACAAACCATCGTATTGATTGGTATTACCAGGCCTGCTCCTGTTCTGGTACCTTGAGTTCGCCCATTCGCGCCTGCCGCAGGCCAAGTCGCGGGAGACGCTCAGCACACTGATCGACGAGGGCCTGCTGGAGGTCGAAGACCCCAGGCTGCAGATGCAAGACCGGCCCCAGTCGTTGCCGCTCGCTGTCACGGCTGAACTACTTCGGACAGTACTGTATGGAAATGTAAGTTCTTGAGATGTATCCTGCGCCACTTCGGAGAAATTCTGCAGATTGAGAAAAAGTCCTTGCTGACAAACTGTCTCTATTAGGGCCTTCTGCCGTGTCTCAGAAGTTAAATTACTTGATCAACAGCTTCAAGGCGAGATGAGGTAAATGCATTTTTATACACGTAGGCTCAACATGGGTGCACTGGGGAGTAGAGGACTCGAATAAGCATGCAAAATCACTTGCATTTCAGTCGCTTCCATGTTCAAAGACGATTTCTCGAGGTTGCATATGCTATTAGTATGCCTGGACCAGCACTCGGTCTCGTTAGAAGATAGTATAGCCTGATCCATTCCAAGTGAAGGACTCAATTTCACTTCACTGTACCTCTTTCTAGTGGAGAGCATCTTGTTACCCAATGTTGATTCTACGACCTGGTCAAACTCGAAAAAGACGGAAAGATGCTTCTTGATTGAAAGTCTTTGAATATCTCGGTCCTTGCTCTTTTCAAAGACGGCCTCCGTTCTCGTACGTGTGGTTTCGTAGGCACAGGTCAAAGTAGCGAAAGATTGCTGTGTACCTCATCACCATCTTATGAGATATATGCACACACTCATTGTAGGTTTATCGAATGGATCGTTATGATTATATGCGAGAATTTGATCAGAAGCCACAATACTTGTCTACAATATGGGTGTGAACTAGAAATCCTCCCCATTCAAGGGATACTATCCGTGCCGTTTACAGACAGGATTGACAAAACATGAGCGGTAGCCTACATTTGACGAAGTTAGTGAAGATATCATCACATAAGCGGCCCAAAATCACTCACCCTTGTGTTAATCGTCAGTGTGGTGATGTTGGGATTGTTGATGTTGTCGCAGGGCGCATGATAGCACGGGTCCTGGGCAGCTCCCGTCCCGGTGTGAAGGCCGCCAACGGGCTTGTTGAGAACCTTCCAGAACGACGCATAGTCGCTGCCGTTGGTGAACTGGGCTGGGG
The DNA here is from genome assembly GCA_039880775.1 of Diaporthe vaccinii. Classification (NCBI taxonomy): domain Eukaryota; kingdom Fungi; phylum Ascomycota; class Sordariomycetes; order Diaporthales; family Diaporthaceae; genus Diaporthe; species Diaporthe vaccinii. The sequence continues at coordinate 526,984 of JBCEDN010000021.1, forward strand.
TAACCACCAAGCCCTCGGAAGTGAAGTGATTCGCGAATAGCTCCTCGATGGCATCAGACCCAGGTGGAGCAGCGATACCATGCGTGCTTCCATCGCCGTCAAAGACTCCAAAGTAGCCCCTGGACACCATGTCGAAGTTGAGGTAGGCCAGAATATCGTTAGCCTCTTCTGCCGGAAGGTTGTTCACATAGTACTTCGATCCAAGTAGTCCTTGCTCTTCGGCACCCCACCAGGCAAACCGAACCCGGTTCTTGGTGTCGTACTTGGCGAGGGCGGTCACAAGCTCGAGTAGGAGAGTCGTGCCAGACGCTATGAGGAAGTGAGTAGAAAGTCTTCAAACCGCATCGTCCTCAGCCTTCACTCACCATTGTCGTTGATGCCGGCACCGACTGAGACACTGTCAAGATGGGCTCCCAACTGATATGAGCCCAGTCAGCACATCGCGATCCAGAACAGGAGCATGAATGGATGAATATGTATTGACTCAGGGTGCAGGGGGGGCTGCTTACAATAATTGTGTTTTCAGGGTCACCCCCAACCGTCTCAGCGAAAACATTCTGGGTTATTCTAGTGTCTGTGATCGCCAAAGACACCACGGTGGCGTTGACAACCTCCCCGGCCTCGATCCTGCCTTTCAGCTCCAGTCCCGGGGCATTGTTAATGAAAACCGCAGGGATATCGTTGGGGTCAGACCTCGAGAGTCCGGCAGAAGTCTGCCTGGAGGTAACATTGTTGTAAATGATCGTGGCGAGGGCACCAGATCTCGCAGCGGCTACCACCTTGCCATCGAGGAATCCGCGCCTAACGCCAGGGCAATCTCCAGACTCGACCAAGACTATTTTGTCGGCCACATCGAGGTCGGCGTACGAAGCAATGTCACACCCCGCACTGCCTACAGGTCCGACGATGACATCAGCCGTCAGCCCACCTGTGGGTGTGTACGGAGAGGTATAGACGGGGAAAGCCTCGTAGCGGACCCCGTTGACTGTGAGGTTAGCTCCGGAATCGCTGCTGAAGACTGCAGGAAAGTCCTGTTTCCAGGCCTTGATGCCGTCAAGCTGTGATATCTTGCTCCAGACAAAGTCCACCGAGGCGGTGTAGCCAGGATAGCCGAACGCTCGATTTCCCCCATTGGCGGTTGCGATTTCGTCGAATGCCACAAGATCCGCACGCAGACTGTTCAATACAGGTGTCAAAAATTTGATTAAGTCAATCAATGGGTTCAGGGGATCGACTCACTTGTCAGAAACGATATCTGCCTGCAAAGATGCAGAATCTACCAGTGGCTTCTGTCCAACCGCTCTGTCGCTAAGAAGCAAGGCGAAGCTCAGGATAGGGACTTGCGTGAACTTCATCATGAAAGACAACGCTTAACTCTTTGACATGCACACCTCTTCTGCCTTTATTCAACATCTCAAATCCGGCACAACAATGTTGGCTGGGGATTGCAGATGAAGCCGGCGTTGGCATAAAATTTGTTCCAAATAAGCTCCTCTACGGCTGAGGTCGACGGCAACGCGCAGTCTGAAAGACCGATGGTCGCTACCGGCACGTCGAACCAGTATACGATGATGAATGTTCGAATGCGGCAGTTCAGAAAAAAGCCAAGCGCGAATTCCGGAGCTTAGCGTCCAGACTGGGAAGGTGGTAGCCTACAGACAGGGAGCAACCGGATCTCTCGCATTCGGGACAGCAAGCGATTGCCCGTAGCCCCTGGGTTTATAGTGGACTGGACCGTGGATGCCCAGAGCCTTGCTTTACCAATTCTGGGCAGGACACCTAGCCGCCCGCCTATGATCGCTGTCGCGATGGGTCGGCACTAAGAATAGTTTCGATAGCAGCCACGGGGCATCTATGCACCGATAAGTATGTTGGCGAGCCAGCATGGATAAATACGAGAAAAATGTTATGCGCTGTAGGTATGAATCCGCTGTTGTGACCATCTCATAGACGAAAGGGTTCATGTAGCTGGCCACAGCTACTATCAACGACCCTCTGCAACCTCCCACGGCAGAATGAAGGCCCCTACCCTCCTCACCGTCCTCGCCGGCGCGTTGCCCTTGCTGGCCGCGCCGACTGAGCCAGAACGGCGCCAGGCCAAGGCCATCCCGGGCAAGTTCATCGTCCAGCTGAGGCCGGGCTCGTCCCCGGAGTCGGTGTCCGCGCATCAGCTCCGCGTGCGCGGCCTGCTGGGCCGTCGCGACGAGAGCATCAAGGAGACGTACCAGATCGGCGACTTCAACGCCTACTCCGGCGACTTCGACACCGCGACGGCCGACGCGATCGCCGGCCTGCCCGAGGTCCTGAGCGTCGAGCCCGACGAGTACATCTACGTCGAGAAGACCGACTTCTCTGACGCCAGCGTCGACAGCAGCAGCAAGCGTGCCCTGACTACGCAGAGTGGCGCGCTGTGGGCGCTTGGTGACATCTCGCACAAGCTGAATGGATCCAAAGACTACGTCTATGACGATCGTGCGGGCCAGGGACAGACCGCCTACGTCCTTGATACGGGGATCCGTCTGACGCACTCGGAGTTCGAGGGCACGCGTGCCGTCTGGGGCTTCAACGGCGTCACGGGGTCTGCAGAGCAGAATGGCACCAACTCGGATGACGATTCCCACGGCACTCATGTTGCTGGGTCCATCGTGGGCAAGGTCAACGGCGTGGCCAAGAAGGCGAAGGTGGTCGATGTGAAGGTGTTCAGTGGCGGCGGTGTAAGTGCAATACCTGCCTCAAGCAAATCCACGGTTTTTGCTGTTTTGCTAATGATTTCGGTCCTCAGGGTGCAACTTCTCAGGTGTTGGCCGGCCTTAGTTGGGCTGTCAACGACATCATTTCGAAGGGAGCAAAGGCCACTTCAGTGATCAACATGTCCCTGTGTAAGTGCTCTGCTGCCTCTGTCAGAGCAGGGTGATGACAACGCAGGCTAACGGTTCGCGCAGCTGCAGAGACTACGTCGACAGTACAGGATGACGCCGTACGCGCTGCCTACAATCAGGGCATCACCATCGTCGCAGCGGCAGGAAACAACGATGTGAGTCCCCTCCTCGCCCTGTACACGCATTCATGTGGCTCACAAATACCCACCTCTAGGGCCCTGCCTCTGCGCATTCACCGGCGCGTGTTCCTGAGATCATCACAATCGGCATGACGAACGCAGCTCGCAAGCGAGTGCTTCTGATAGATGGCATCTTTGGCAGCAACTATGGACCCGAGCTGGACTTTTTCGGCCCGGGCCAGGACATCGTGTCTGCCGATTACCGATCAGACACTGGCTTTGTCACCAAGACGGGCACCAGCATGGCGACCCCGATCACCGTGGGGCTCATCTGCTACTTGCGATCCATCGAGACCGGGCTTGGAACTCCTGACGCAATCAGGGCTAGGCTGCTTGAGCTTGCCCTTACTGATGTTGTTTCGGATCCTAAGGGATCGCCAAACAGACTTATAAACAATGGAAGTGGTCTATAGACAGGAAGGCGTATAGATTTAATACAGTTTCGTAGCAGCTATACGTAATTCATAATCCATTCAATGAAGACATCTTGAGAAGCTTGGGTGTCTCAGAGGTTTATGTACAGCTTTTGTTGGACGTAGTAGTTGTGCTATACGAAGCCCTCTTTTACAAGTTTGGAAGACAGCCAACCAAGTATGCTTTGAAAACATGTTGCTACTGAGATAGACAAAATTAGCTCGCAAACTTTTACTAGGACAACGATACATCTCATTTAAAGGATTTATGTTACAGGTGCCAATGCAAGATAGACAGCTTGTTGGAGTGTGTCAGAAATATTAATGTCGTAATTGGGTACTACTGATGATATGGCACCACGCGCAACTACACAACTTCCAATTTACATAATATCCCTTGATTTGTGTATATCTGTCTATTCTGCTTCTATATGCTTTCCCTAGAGAGAGATAAGGTTGGGTGTCATCTTCGACAAACCCAGATGACATGATCTCGTGCTTCCGTGCTTCTGTGAACCTTTGGGGAGAAGAAGGGCCGGTGCGACATGCGATCATCTAAGGTTGTATAGAAGACCTCGATGACGTTGCAACACACTTACCAGCCAATCCACAAGACAAGGGTCTGAATGAATTCCCCTGCGCTAGGTTCTACGTGAATCTTGCGAATCTACTCTTGTAGGGACAGGGGCCGCCCAGCCGCCACGAAAGCCTTGAAAGCTTGTCGCGAGCGCTAATTGAACCACTGTACGCCTACCGAGGTGGGTATGTGTGCTGCTCACAAAACCCAGGGCCCTTTCTTCCGTTTATAAGAGATCTTTCAGTTTTGCAAGCATAATGTCGTTCAATTTGCCGGTGCTAGTGGCTGCGTTTCATGTTGATCCCATCAGCCGCAAGGAACGTCTGGCTCCGTGGGAAGCGTGGGCCGAAATCTCCGAATTAATATGGGACAGCGTGAGCGGATGGCGACAGGCGACGATATACCCGGTCCAGCTGCAACCACGGAGGGAGCGAATTGGAACTACTCCTTCTGTACGCAAATAAATATCTTGGCCTGCTCTTGTCTTCTTGGGTTCGGTGTCTTGCCAGTTGCATCCTAAGCTTCACCAAGATCCCAACGTGTATTTATATCCGCGTTACCATTTACGACAATGTTCCGCCAAGCCGCCCTTTTCGCGATTGCGCTTCTGCCATTCTCACTTGGCCAAGTCTCTGACGACTTCGAAAAAGGATGGGATCAAACAGCATGGCCCACCTACGCGGTCGACTGCAACCAGGGCGGCAAGGTCACCCTTGACAGCACGACCGCCCACAGCGGCAAGAACTCAATCAGAGTAGACGGCGCCGGTGGTTACTGCGGACACATCTTCTTCGGAACTACCAAAGTCCCCAGTGGTGATGTCTATGTCAGGTCCTATGTGTAAGCTCTCCACGGCAGCGCAGCCAGAAAATCCTTGGCACAAAGACCAATGCTAATCTCCCTTGTTTCCCCTGCGTGCAGCAAGGCCTCCAAAGCTCTCACAGACTCGCATGTCTCCTTCATCACCATGCCCGATTCGGCCCAAGGCACAAACAAGCATCTTCGCATCGGTGGCCAGAGCAAGATCCTGATGTACAACCGCGAGTCCGACGATGCGACGCTCCCGGACCTCTCACCCCAGGGCATCGCCACCTCCGCCGCCCTCCCGACCGGCAGCTGGCAGTGCTTCGAGTACCACCTGGGCACCGACGGCAGCATCGAGACCTGGCTGAACAACAATACGGTTGCTGGCCTTACCGTCAAGCCCGGTGTCACCAACCCCAACACAGCTCAGTGGCAGCGGAGCTCCGTTAAGCCAAAGATCACTGGTGTCTACTTTGGCTGGGAGTCTTACGGTGGTGATACCAACACTTTATGGTACGATGATGTTGCCGTCAGCTCGAGCCGGATTGGGTGTTAAAGTTCGAGGCGCAACTGCTGGTGAATCAAATGCATTATATTAGCCTAAAACTACATTTTTGCCACCAAAAAAAAAAATCGGAAGATTCAATGTCCGCGCCTTCTGGGGAGAGCCTAGACTGAGGCAACTTGGGCTACGTCTGGACTGAAAATCACCCGTTCCATCTTCAAAAGGGACTTTCCGATATACATCATCGCTACTATCGCGTTGTAGAGGCGCGAATTGCCGTATTATTATCTGGTAGTGACTGGCAAGACGATGACTCGGAGCCAGACGTGGACGACGGCATTGGCGGGTGCGCTGATCAAGACGAGACCGGCGATTACAATCCACACACCCAAAGTTCTCAATGCTCGGATGTAAACATCCCCAATATCACCGATGACGACGACAGCTTGTATATCACTGATGACGAGGAATATCTCAACAGGACATGTCTGGGTGACGAGCTCGATGGTGTGTCTGATCTGGAGTTTGAACCCGAGGAGGGCGTCGAGGACGAGCCCAAGTCGATAGGACGGAAGTCAGCGCGAACCGCCAACGGTGGTCGTCACGCGACAAAAAAGTTCGTCCCCATACCAACACGCGCACGGAAATTGATCATTCTCAAACTAATGTCTGATTATTTCCAGACTTATGTACGAAATCACCACTCTATCCCCGGCTATAAATACCAGGGCATTTAGACGACTAGGGCATCTGAACCCATTCCTGATTCTATATCGTATACTTAAGGGCAGAAGCAAGTGTCGTCATAGCAATCGTAGGCTCCACCACCACACTGTGAATTGGCAACAGTTAGTATAGGTCCAATAGCGCGCGGCAGGTAGGTTTTGAGAGCATAGAAACGCACCTGAGAAACGCATTGGTTGACCTTCTTGATACTGCACGATGCCTGAGGGGATGGTTTCGGTGCGGCCAGGCCTGCCGTAACGGCAGTCAAAATGAGGAGAATGCTGCCTGCATGGTTTTCTGACTGTGCTGAAACTAGAAACAGACTTGTATTATCGCGTCGTTTCTTGATGTGTAGTATGAAGCTATGCGGATATGGATATTCTGCTTTGACTCGGAGGTCAGTGGTAGCGCCGTGTCTGATCGTGCGCTTTCAATCCATCTTTATAACCTAAGCTCATCGATAATTAGTGCTGTCCACACCCCTAATCATTTCTCGTAGTAATTGCTAGAGTGCATTCAGGTCCTTGATTGAATGTGTGTCGTGGGGTTTTTGATGGATCGTGTTTACGCGTATTATTCTTGGCGAGTTTCGAACTCATACGGATACATCTACAGGACTAATTAGATGATCAACAGATGTCTCGTTCAGCTGTTCCACACCAGTCAACATAATACGGTTGATGTTTTTGAAGTATTTGTGCCGGGGCTTTCAACATTGACTAAGAATGCACAACACTTAGCCAGTTGAGACCTGGCAATTCAAATTCGTCGATGTGTCGTGATGGTCACCCATTATCAGACAAATCAACTCTGTGGCCCACTGTGGTATAACATAAGGGTCGTATAAATAGTAGCCAAGACTTGCTTGACTCGAGATGCTATTCCCCTATCAGATGTCCATCACGAGGGATGAGGCTCCAGCAAACAGCAATGGGGATCATCTATCGTTTGGTCTAGGCCGTGGGAGATTTCTTTGCCGGTTGTTGGTTCTTTACCTGAATCATCGTGTGGGTATTAACGTCCCCTTACCACATCTGTTGCGTTCCTGCATACGTTGGGATAGGGAAGGCAAGCGTAAGCTTGCTGGCAAAGCAATTCTAATAATCTTATATAATTATATGATTAAGCAACTCACTCTTGAAGGTTATTTTCTTTTTTACATAAAGAAATGGCGCTCATTCAACTTGATTTAAAATTGTTAATGCCAGCTTCTATGTTTATAAGCTATATAATAGTTCATACGTTAAATTTAAGGTTTAAAACCAACGAGCTGATCAAGTTATGATGCGTCTTTCAAGTGAGCCAAATCAGGGAATAGACTGAATGAAAGCCTCGTGCCTTCTATTAACAAACAGTCTGTTCACATATACGAAGCAAGAGACAAAGTCATCGTTGCATTCTAAACCATTGAATTCCGGTCAATATTAAACACATTTTTGCGCAATGTCCAGTCCATTTCTGCACATCCATCTGTCCATCACGTACGGGGCAACACTCTTCTGCCGCTAGGTCTCGAGAAGACATGGACTGCTGATGCTCCCAAGATCATATCAACTGTGGGATTTCAGAATCAGGCTTTTCGTCTGGAACTGGCCGCAGAGCCTTCATCTTGAAAGTCAGAAAGCGTCAACTTCACTGGAGGATGCTTGTGATACAGGGCGACCTGGGGCTCAGGATGAAACAAAGGTGCCCGACGTTGCGGAGAGAATCGGGGCAGGTTTTTGCGGCAGAGGAGGATCATCTGAGGCTCGGAAACGTATGTGTTGGCCATTCTTGGCTTTTTGTGTTTCGCAGCGTCCCATTTCTTTGTCTCGGCGGCGTATTTGGCCCTTGCGGCAGCGTACGCATTCTCTGTCAGCTGCGACTCCTTCGCCGCCATGTCTGCCGCGGTGGAGGCCCACACAAACGGGATTCTCGCTTCTGTCAATGTCTGCGCATCTAGCGATGTGTCATGGGCACAGATACCCATTAGCGAAACTAGATCGTATGTGGTTCGGACTCTTCTGCTCCAGTGTTAGACTTGGACTGAAATGGGGATTTATAACGATGGGGAACCAGACATCCGAGCCTGCAAGCACCCGGAATGGCCAGGAAGACTTACGAAAAGACATTTTTCTGGGCTTTACCATCGTCGCTAGAGGGTCGCAAACTTGGCACATCAGTCAGAACTGCGGCAGGCAGCTGAAAGTTGGTGTTCATGTGCGTGACAAGGTGGCCTTGCTTATGTCTCAAGTCGTAGACGAGGCTGTGCTCTGTGGCAAGCCGAAACCCTCCGTGCTTCTCGTTCACCACGGTGATTTCAAGATGATTCAAACCCAGGATAAGCCCTGCGGAAAATTTTCCGTTCTCATTCTCCACGTTGACCAGGCCGCCTTTTGGCATGAGAACTCTACGCAGGTCGCGAATCACTGCTAACCTTTTGAAGAATTGCTGCTGTTGGGGAGTGTCGTCCCATTGACCATGCTGAATCGGCCCTGGATCTCCAAGGCCAAGAACGAGGATGTCGCGAATGTCGTGTAACTGAGGCTGATTAATGACTGTAGAAAGGCCCAAAGAGTTGGGATGGAGCGATCCTTGATTGTCATAGATCGCCCACTTCCGGTAGTAGTGGTCGCTTGCGATCTCGAAGCATTCCCTGATTTCTTTCTTTTCCGTCCGTGATAGGCTCGAAGTTGAGGGCATGGTAGGATGAGCGGAGGCTTGAGGGAACTGCAATGTTCTTCCAATGTGTGGAGCAAGATAATTAGGGTGTGCCGCTAGATTCTGTGCCGGCTCTGTTCTGACAATTCTGTTCCACGGGTTGTTGACTCTTTCTTATTGCATATGAATAAGAACACCTAGACACGAGAAGGTTGAGTCACGAATACTTGTACTCGACAAGGAACATGTTATTGAACAGAAGTAAAGGTTGAGTACGTCAAACCAGTACTGCAGAGCCAATTCTCCTGGCTGGCTTTGATATCAGGCGGCCATTTTAGAAGGTCAGGCATGAAACGACCGAGAATTCAGCCGGAAGTTGACGTCTTGTAGTATGTCAAAGGGTCTTCGTTCGCTTGAATCGAAGTAAGACTGATTCACAGGTCTGAGAATTCACTGTTGGGCCGATGGTGCGACCTGCTGGATGACAGACCAGGCCGCTATTGAGTGGATACAGGTCAGAATCTTATGACCTGGTCAGGTATAAAGTTACCGTTGGAGGTAAAAATAGAATATGATGGAGTAGAACCAACAGTCCAGTACGGCCTGGTCGTCAGAGGCTATAGCGTGGGTCTGCGCCGCGGTCCCACGATCATCACAGTCTTGCGGCGCAGGACATATGATGCAATGTGCCTCTACTCTAAGCAGTTGTTAACGTGAGTTGCGGATGTTTCCAGCAAACTCTCATGCCATAGACCGGGATTCAATTCATATAGTTGTTCGGCTGTAAACGCACCCTCGATTTTCAAGATTTGTGGTAAGCTCCAGACTGAATGCACAGGCATACGAAGAAAAGTAGGAGCCTGTTCAGGGTCGATGAGTATTTTATCGAAGGACAGAGAGCATACACCTTCAGCTTTGCGAGATGAGATGCAATGGGAGATGCCGGTCAGTATGTGAGGCATGGATGAAGCAGAAGAACGAGTTACTATCTATTTCCCGGGAAGTGTGCGGTAACCTCTAATAGAAAACCGGGAAAATCCAAAAACAATTCCTCGCAACAAGTGTCTTGTATTACGAGCTGTCCTGTGACGTACCGGGGGCATTCAGTTCATTGTCTGCTATTGTGTATCGAACTGATCTGGGTGCAACGTCCGAACGGGCGAATTACATTGGTCGAACCTGCGCGTATTGAGACCTTGGAATAAGTACATAGGACTGGAACAGATTCCAGCCACACAAGTATGTAATTTCCGACAGCCAGTACAATGATCTTGAGACTGTGCCAATCCATGTTCAAAGCAATCATTTTGACCACTGCCACCTCACCCACGTCAAATGCCACTATTCCCAGCCCTTACAGCCATCCTGGTCCAGTGCTCCGTACTTATTCTTGGTTGCCCCCCAGTACGAGAAGCAACGGAGCCTCTATTGCAAGCGAGGCTGGTTCTGAATCTCCATTCGATTCCTTCCTTGTGAGGAAACGCTTGTCCACAGAAATCATCACCAAAAACATGACAACGGGGGCTGTCTGTAGCATTGGGAGTCAGCTACCAAAGTACAAGGAAGATTGCATTCGAACATGGGGAGGGTCAGGCCACATTATGCATACAGCTTGTCCCAGGACCTGCAGTCCGACAAGGTATTCGAGGTAGAGGCGATAGATGGGAGGTTTCTGTTCTTAAGACGGTTGAACTGTAGCTGGAAGTTACTCACGTCCCTTTAGACCCTTCCAGAGTCTGTCACAGATTGGGCCTCTTTCATCACCGTTAACGTTGGTCAGTGTGATATACCACTTTCTGCTCCAAACGCCTCGGTCAACTCCGCAAATGCCACGGCCCGGGGTGTCGTCCGCGCCCACAACACCGGCAAGAGCCACGATGGCAGCTGAGAGGAGAGAGGAGATCTTCATTGTGAGGGCCAGTGACGTGTCGTGTCGCGAGGGGATATAGATGTAAGTGGATATTTCGAGTGGGTGTGTGGTAAAGTGACCCTGGGATTGAATGGACTCGAAAAGAATGCAAGTTGAAGGCTAACACACGTCGGAGTCTGAAGATTCTTGGCATATAAATGATTCTCTACATTATACATGGACCAGTCAGTGGTACAAGAAGCTAGTTGCCTGGCGATCCAAGCAATCCTCACACGAGTTCGCTAAGCCCAAGTCGACGCTTCGTTACCTAGGTACCCTGCAGCGCACTCGATAGAGAGTTGTACGAGCAGACGAAGATCATGATTTTTCCACTGAGAGGAGCGACGAAAACTAGCAATCGCCGGCGCACACTGAGGCGGTCTGGCCATTGACTTCGTATATTTCAAGGTAGTTCAAACACGGCCTGGAACTCGATGTATACTAGCCGCGAGCACTAAGTAGGCATTGGCATGTTCAAACCTCCGTTCAAATATAGTGGCAGGCTAAACCTGAAGGAAGCCGCCGGCAAGAGGCGGACGGTTCTTGGGTCTAATCATCTACCTAGGTACTTAGCTTCTGTCATGGTCTCCAAGAAAACTAATGATGGGTACCTAATTTGGAAAAATGGCGTATTTGTATAGAGATCAAACACTTCCCGCATGGTAACTTCAGTGTCTGTGAACTTTTCTTGGTCTCACTCCATCTGGCCAATCTTTCTCGGACCATCACCTCTTTCACGTGCGCCACTGATAGTGCTCTGTTTGAGAATTATAGGCTTCTGCAGTCAACAGCCTCAAGGATTGAGTCGGAACTGGGATAATATAGAGCAGGTGGTCTATCAATTTAGACTCCGCTCGTAACGTGGAGTTTTATAGGGGGGAGAATCGCAAGAATCGGAACATCTGAATGCAGGATGAGCACTTTTCCTGTTTTCTTTCTGGCCCGTGCAGCAACCTATTGACCAGACAACGCTGGTACTTGCTTACTTGAAGTAAATGCACTGCAACTGCCGGCGCTGACGTCTGAATGGACCACGTGCAAGAACGTGGCTGATCCTTGACAAAGTAGACTACTGCTTACTGAGGCGCAGTTAGGCGGTGTAATTAACTACGTAACTTGGACAACGCGACACTTCCCTTGCCTCGCGGTCAGACTATACTATCTATCTTATAAACCCGTTCGCGGGTGAAGCGGTGCGTTTTGTCTTTCTCATATCTCACTTAGTCTGATTATCTACCGTCACCTAGCACGATGCCGCTGTGCGATCTATGTCTGACGGTGCCATTTACCGCCTTGCCCCGCTTGCCCCAAGAGCGTTGGGCGCTGACCACAGTCGCGGGCAATGCCGAGAGTATGCAAATTATATTCCAGGCAGGAGACGAGATCACGAGCACGGATGCAGAGCTTCCAGATGAGATCGGGTTCCCCTTCCACGAGGACCTTGAGGCCTTGGCATTGTCGGCGAGGTCATGCCCTGTCTGCGAAATAGCGCAGGCGGGCGTGCAGGGCTGGATCGACCGCTGGGAAGATGCCGCGAAGAACGACAAATCCTTCATCGAGTTTTCACTACAGAGACAACCCGTCCCCGCTGGCCAGCGGCTGTGGCTGACGGCCTGTGACGACGGGGAGCAAGGCTTTTCTCTCTGGGCGAAGAATCCAGCCACGCCCAAGTTCTTGTACCTATTAGCGGCAGTGAGGTTTTATGCTGAGTCCAGTCTGTCCAGACCTTTTCATTCATACTCGAAACTTGACGGTGTCAGCTGAACGAAGTTACTGACTATCTCTAGAAAGTAATTTGGCTAGGCAGTTCCCAGTGCGCCCGCTGGAATCAGACTCGGCTTCGGATCCCAGCCTAGAATTCGTAGCTTCAAGGTTGCAAAAGTGTACGACTGAACATGCTGCTGGAAGATGCTCTGATGAAAGTACGGTCCTGCCAACAAGGGTGCTTGATATCGGATCACATGGACATGTCATCAAGTTGGTCGATGGCACCCATCAGACAGGGAAATACGCTTCCCTTTCTTACTGTGTAGGTCTATCAGCCCCAGATAGTGAAATATTCTAGAGGCTAAAAAATGATATTGAATACCTAGTGGGGAAAATCACCACCCTATCTCACTTCACTCGAGAACATGGAAGCCCGACGTGCAGGCATCGACCTCCGTGAAACGCCTCAGACTTTTATCGATGCAGTTAACATAGCTCGACGCCTGGGCCTCCGGTACCTGTGGATCGATAGCCTTTGTATCTGTCAAGACGATGCGAATGACTGGGCTCGCGAGTCGTCTCGAATGGTCGATGTGTATTCGAATGCCCACGTCGTCATTGCCGCCAACCGTTCTGATGACTGCAACGGTGGGATCTTCCACAGCCGCATGGCACGCCCGGAGACGACTTTCAAGCTCCCTGGCGGGGCGGACCATGTGCAAGCAATGCTGTTGTTTCAGTCAGACCAGCGGGTGGCGTTCACAGCAACCGAATTCCTCGGCGAGCCACTCACCCGTCGAGGCTGGGCACTGCAGGAACGGGTTCTGGCGAAGCGTGTTATTCATTACAATACCAGACAGGTTTACTTCGAATGCGACCAAGGCATCTTCGCCGAGGATGGCTCACACAAGAAAGAGCGGTACTGCAGGTTGAATGACAGGCTTGCTCCCTCCCTGGAGATCCCTACTGGTAATTCGTCGGCCTCGTTGCCCGACTACGAAGCGGACTTACGAATCTGGGACGCGCTGGTCTGGGGCTACGGAAGGCGCAAGCTGAGCAAGCCGACCGACAGACTGCCAGCCATTAGTGGTCTTGCCAGACTGTTTCACAAGAGATTTGGGGGACAGTACGTTGCTGGGATCTGGAGCAAGGCCATGATGGAGGGCCTCGCATGGCAAGGCCTGGGCGAGCGAGCACCTGCATCCCAAGACCAGTACATCGGGCCAAGCTGGAGCTGGGCAAGTTATGCTGGGATCGGAGCCATGGGACCAAATCCGGGCTGGGTCGATATCGCTGACATCTTGGACTGGCACGTTGACTTGAAGCACGAGGCCAACCCTTTCGGCGAGGTAGAGGATGCCTGGGTGCGGATCCGAGGACCTGCCATTCAGCTCAGGCACAGCACACTGGAGTCGAATGAGCACGAAGCCAGGCTCGGTCGAGCTGAGATGAGGCCGCTGCCGAGGGTCTGTACGCCTTACTCGGAGTCTGAGAACGGGACGATCATGAAGACGGACCACGCCGACGTCACTACTACCAGCGAGTGGAAGGAATGGCCAATCGAAGTGCTACTTCTTGGTGGTTATAAGGAGGAACGAGGTCAGGAGTCAGACTCAGCCGACGATGATGCCGACAAGGCAATGAGCTCGCTCTACGGGCTTGTCATCAGGGGTGCAGGAGACAAACAGACGGGGAAGATGCAGAGAATTGGATGGATGTTCCTTGATGGTAAAGAGGGTTCCAAAATCCGAGAAGACGAGAAAAACTGGAAGACTGTGACCCTGGTCTGAGCGAGGCAATCATACGCGGATGTATGTATATCTCAAGGTACATGGTCTACCTTTGGTGCCAGAGAGGTGGCGGCGGCGTGGTCAGAGTGGGACTCGGCTGAAAAGGGGGACGGGGGAAGAGGTGCGCGGGCCATGATAGAAAACGGTCAAAGATGCTTCATGCGACTTCAACCCGGAATAGTCAGTCTTGAAATGGAATTTGACTTCGTGCGACGGAACAGCTGTCGCCGTCGTGTGACAACAGCCAGAAACTGAGCTGCACGGTGTTGTGCATGCTGCTGGTCTGCCCTCACCAGGAGCATCTGCTGTACTGCAGTACTGCACGAAGGCAATCAATGCGAGACGCTTACTACTCGCCAAGATCTTTTGGTACTCGGCCGAGTCAGCCGAGACAAGCGATCAATACCTCGTTCGTGGGCAGTTGGAGTTGCATCTGATACGAACCTCTTCTCTACCTAGGTAGGTATCAGTCGAGATGGGCGAGTGCAGCAGGTAGAAGAGGTGTCTGGAGCAAGAAACGATGGCATGCCATCTCTGGAATTGTTTCCGCCCTGCACCCCACTGAGGTCCTGGTGCCCGAAAGGGTGTAGTGCAGCAGCCAGGTCGGAGCTCTTCTTACGCTACCCACACAAGCCTGGCAGGTACGTATTACGGTACCAGGGTACTTGGCATTTGGGTGCCCAAGGTCCCAGCTCACTTGGCCGGCATGGACGCATTCCGTAACGAGAGCAAAGCCTCAACCCCGGACCTGCGACATCATTCTGTACATCTTGCTTCCCGGTCGTCCTCGAATATCCCCCATCAGTTAACTTACTAGCTGTCCCCCGCCTGCTGAAGCGCCCAGCAACCCATCCCACCGGCTACAGAGCTCGACGGAGATTGCGAACCGATGGGCTCGCCACCATGTCCGCCCCAGCCCCAGGCATGAGCCGCGCCGAGCGTTTCGAGGACGAGAAGCGACGCATCATCGAGAGCTGCTTCAGCAAGAGGGACGACGATGGCTCAGGTGCGCCGCGGAACACGCCCTTCCCCTCCAATCTGCACTAGTCCGCATGACATGCTGACTGTTGCCTCTCACCCACGGCAGTTCTCGAGACCTACATAACACACCTGCGAATACTAGAATTCTCGCAATACCCAACCAGTCCTCCTCCTCCTCAGGCGAGAACGACCCAGTCAGAAAAGCCGCGTGTCATCATTGTCGCTGTTCGCAAATCCGGCCGGGTCCGAGTACACAAGACGAAAGAGAATGTCAACGGCTCCTTTTCAATCGGCAAGACCTGGAATCTTGATGATCTGGCCGCGATAGAATCATACACCGGCCCTAACACCCCTGCCGACTTCCGACAATGGGCCGGAGACAACGGCTTTCTCGTCACACTGGGCAAACCGTACTACTGGGAGGCACAGACTGACAAGGAGAAGAAGTTCTTCATTGCCAGTCTGATCAAGATCTACGGCAAATACACCGGCGGTCGGGTGCCCTCCTTGTCCAACTTCGACCAGCGCGAACTCGATCAAGTCCTCGGCGGAGCCGCCAGACGGGGCGCAGCCAGCCAACAGACTCCCAATCAACCCAGTCCATCCCCAGCACGACCGTCCGCATCTCCGGGCAGACCGCAGCCACCACCCTCGCCCGCTCGTCCGCTGCTCCCGTCCGCCTCCAACCAGGCGCTAAGCTCGCAGTCCAATGGGCTCGATGGCACCGCTGGCTCAGACTACACGCGGACACCCTCACGAAGTCCCATGCCCCCTAACGGCAACTCGTCGCCGGCCTCGAGTCTTGCCCCCAGTGTTGATTCGAACCGAAACCTGCGAAGCCAGGAAGCCCCCCTGAGGCAGAGGCTGGCTACCGGCAACAAGAGCCAGGACTCGGTTGCCAACTCGTATAGGAGCGGTGATGAAAGTCTACGGCCGAGGTCTCGAGGGAGGCCGAATGGCGCCCCGCCATTCAACAAGACACCAGATCTCCCTCCGCCTGCCCTAGCTCCCGCCTTCTCCCCTAATCCCAACCAGAGGCCAACAGGAGACAGGCCTATCGCAGGCCGGCCCTCGGGAGAAAGGGAAAGGACCCCTATCGCAGGCCGACCATCGGGAGAGAGGGAAAGGACCCCTATCGTAGGCCGGCCATCGGGAGAGAGGGAAAGAGCCCCAGGAGACAGGCCTGCGGGAGACAGGCCCCCAGAGAGAAAACGCCCGCCTATGGACCCGTTGAGGCCCACCGGTCTTCCACCAGATGATGCATTGGTGCCGGCTCCTTTAAGCAATGCGAATCTGCGCCGCGTACCATCTCGAGATGTTATTGAGCCTAGCTCGCCGGTGGTACCTCCACCAAGGAGCATTGAGCGCATGTCTCCCAGGAGACCGTCAGGCCGGCCGCAACGTACAGAGCCTCCTTCGGCGATAGACCAAATCGCCGCCGAACCTGTCGAGCCTCCGGCACCGCCCCAACCTACCGAACCTCTTCCGCCACTTGACACTGCACCTCCGCCCCTATCCGTATCTACAAACGAGAGGAACAATGACAGCCCGACAGTGCCAGCATCCGCCTCTACACCGGCTGAGAGTCCAATAATTTCTCCTGTCTCACCCGAGGAGCACCGTCCTGGTCTAGGCCCAATGATCAAAGCAAAGAGGTCGCAAAACAAATTAGCAGGAGCTTTGTGGAAGGCAGCGGCAGCGTCCAATGCATTCAAACCTCGGGTTGGAGGAGCAGGTGAGAAGCTGCTGAAGGCTGCCAAGGAGGAACAGGATAACGGCCCAGATGGCATCACGGCGGTCGTTCCCGCACCGCCCCGGCCAAAGTCCATTGAGAAGAAGCCGGACCCGGTACCCGAGGTTACGGTGTCTCAAGCAGAGCCCGCACCACTGGAGACTGCGAAGGTCCAGAAGCCCGAGCCCAAGCAAATTCCGGAGCCCGAGGTCAAAGACGAGCGCAAGAAGTCCGTTGTGATTGGCAATGACCTGAAGTACCTCACGACACTGGGAGTTGACCCATCTATATTGGATAACAAGACAGCTCAGTTCACGGAGTGGCTCGATTTCTTCTCCTGGGTACCAGGCGACAAGATGCGGACACTGAATTCTGATGAAATGAAGTTCGACATAGAAAGAGAGCTGAACAAAGCACAGGCTGGGGGCTGGCTGGCTCGATTCCAGGAGGAGGACGAACGTGTTGATGCTATCAAAACCGGCATTGACGCAGCAGTCGACGAATGCGACGAACTGGACAATCTCCTGACTTTGTATACCGTCGAACTCTCTGTAAGCCTTTCTTGCTCGGCCCTGCCTTGCTACGTGACTAATTTCTGCCCCAGACCCTCCAAGATGACATTGCATATATCGAGGCACAAGGCCAAGGTCTTCAGGTCCAGGCAGCGAATCAAAAGCTACTCAAGAAGGAGCTGGAGTCGCTTTTGGAAACTTGTGCGATCACTGCAAATGACCTGCAGGCCTTATCAATGGCCCCTCTCGAAACTGTTAACGGCGTTGAAGAAGTCGAAACGGCACTCGTCACCCTGTACAAGGCCATGATCAAAATCGACCCGAGCATGGGTAGTGCTGACGAATCCAAGACCGGGGACGGCAGTAGTGACCAAGCTATCGACTTTAACGGCGACTATGCGAAGATGCGAGTGGTTCAGGAAAAAAGGCAGATGTACATGCAAGAAAGCGCCATGTTCATGCAGCGGCTCGTGGATTTCATGGCCAAACAGTTTAATGTTGCAAACGATGAGGTCCGGAGAACTCTGAAGGGTGCATTGAACAAAAAGATCGACCCGCACAACCATGATATTGGACGAGACATGCTCTGGAAGTACGACCCGCTCATGCTCTATACCAGGGATGCGGACCTCGAAGTTTGGAATCGATTGATACAGATCTACCAGGACGCGGCTCACCCAACGTACAAGATGGAGTTCCGTGACGGTTTGGATTCGTGGAAGAGGAACGCCAGAAAGCCAACTGGAGAGGAGGCGCTTTTGTTTTCTTCTCAGGAGGAGAAGAAAGAAGAGGGTCTTGCTACAGCCGCCCGAAAGCTCACGGTGAAGAGAAGCCAGACGCTCGCTAGGATTCGCTCACCTCTTGGGGAAGGCCCCAACAAATCCGCGAACAGCAGCGCCGTCGACTTATCACGAAGCTCGCCATATGAGATATTCGCAAATGTGCTGGACGATGTCCTGCCATTGGTAGAGATGGAGCAAAATTTCGTCATCGACTTCTTCCATGCCACCACGCTCGAGCAGATCGACTTCCCGGACGCCGTTGCCTCCATCAGTCCTGGGGCCCGCAGGGGTAATGATCTTAAGAGACACAGACTCATGGAGCCGGATCGGGATCTAGCGCGACGAGTGACACGATCGATGGAAGTCATTTTCCCGTTCCTCGAGAAAGATCTGAGCAACATGGTTGACTGGGTCCTGGTACAGAGTCCACTGTAAGTATTGTTGGATTTCCGCGGGCGTTTTAGGCTTCTTGCTAAAAATTCTTCATAGGCAAGGCGTTGGGGTCATGGCAAACCTTGAGCGCAAGCTCGCAGATATCCAGCAGTCCAACCAGGACTTTTTGAACAGTGCATTGCAGAAGGTCCACGGCAACCTACTTGTGAAGTTCAAGAGATTTGTCGAGGAGCAAATACGGGCTATCGAGGACACCAAGGTCAAGATCAACAAGCGAAAAGGCGTCATCTCTTTCATGAAAGTGTTCCCGCCTTTCAGCATGGCAGTGGAAAACATGCTCCTCGGAATCGACCCCAATCTCAATGTCCGCCGGACCGTCGACCGCGAATACGATCGCATCTTAAGGTCCATGTTCGAGTCGCTCAAGGTCATCGCACGCGAGAACCCAGCGGTGGGCGTGGCAGCAGCAGGCGCAGGGGCTGACCCGGAGGACAAGGAGGCGCTTAACTACCACATCTTGCTTATTGAGAACATGAACCATTACATCGAAGAGGTGGAGACACGGGACGACGAAACACTCGAGAAATGGAAACGTGCGGCCTCGGACGAGATCAACGAGCATATGACACGGTACCTCGACGCAGTGATGCGTCGGCCCCTTGGCAAGCTCCTAGACACGCTCGAAAACATCGAGGGCCAGCTCAAGTCAGGCAAGGCCCCCGCCGCCATTGCTGCCCAGCCTTCCAACAGCAAGGCGACGTTTGACAAGGTGCTGCTACATTACGATGCCAAAGAAGTGAGGAAGGGCATCGAGGCACTGAGGAAGCGGGTTGAGAAGCACTTTGATGAGAACAACAGCCTGGCTCTGAAGGTGACGAAGTCGTGCGAATCGTACTATACTGAGGTGGAGCAGAGGATTTCGAGGGTCGTGTCCGAGCTGTATGGCGGGGAAGTGCTTGTTGAGTGGCCGAGACTGGAGGTGAAGAGCGGGTTCAGATGAGTGAACAGATGGTGGCCGGAGGAGACTGTATGCAAGCGACCTACTGCTGATGATACCATGATTAATCTGCATGGCGGAAGGCAGCAATACATACAACGGATTTTCCCAAGGTCCATGGAAGCTGCTCAAGCCTAAGGACTCGGTACGCGCCTAACTCATTCTCACTGCGAGTGCTACGCTGGTGATCTGTGCCACCGGCGCTGCTGCCCATGCCAAGATTGTCGTTCGTGAAGACGACGAGAGACGATCTCGCTCAACTTCGCAGAAATTCAATTACTCTCCCATTGGTCCCCAGGTCGGATGACCCCTGTCTCCGATCTTGGGACGGAAGTCTACCTGGTTGGCATGGGGCCTCGGGACTGGAGGCGATCATGAAACGCTTCCCGCCTTGCTCCGACACTTTGGCTTCTAACCTCTGCGAAACCCCCTCACCTCGTCGCTCAACGCTTGCAGACAAGCTTGCGAATCGGATGACGCCCGATCGTGCAATGCATTCACATCAAGCGCCTTGCACTGCCTCTATGATTTGGAAACGAGCTCGCATCTCGTCCTCGGTGTTCGATGTGATCATCTCAGCTCCCCCCTCCCCGTCTGTCAAGCGAGAATATGTACACCGACCCATTTCTCAGGACTCGGATGAGCGGTCATAACATGTGAACTCCGTGTGCCATTTTCCAAGCACGCATCTGTGAAACAGACTTTGCTCACTCCTCACCCCACACTGGGAAGGAGCCCATCTCGCACATCCCACCGCGAACGTCGCCCGGCCGAACGGCTGAGAATCAGGTGCCATGCGCCGCCCAAGCCCGTCACGGCTCTTCTTCCCAGCGCTGCTCCTCATATCATCCCATTGCCACTTCAGCCTCGCAGCCCCGGTTCCCGTGTATCACGACGAGAGGGATCTTTCCGGCGCGGTGGGGGATCTGATCGATGACTTTGCCGACCTGGTCAACGACACGGCGAGCCTGCTGTCCCAGTTCGTGGCGGTGATCAAGGAGGTCAAGAACGCTACGAACGAGAATGACCTCGTCGGTCTGCTGGGCGTCAACGTGACTAGCAGTGATAAGGACGACGACGACGATGATAATGCTGCTCGGGTCAATGGCACAGTCGGCGCCGTTGCTGCGAACGGGACCGTGACGTGTCCGGACATGGCGGTCTTGTTTGCCCGCGGTACAGCGGAACTTGGTACGTCTACGATACTCTTATAATGTGCTCGCTCACTGGTGACACCTACCGGTCGGATACGTGACTGGCGGGCTAACACCATCAGGAAACGTCGGCTTGTACACCGGCCCATCCTTCTTCACAGCCCTGCGCAACTACATCAACGGGACGTCAACGATGGCCGTCCAGGGCGTCCCATACCCAGCCTCGATCGGCGGCTTCCTGGCAGGAGGGTCACCTCTCGGCTCGGGCGTCATGGCAGACCTGGCGAACAAGACAGCCTCAGCCTGTCCGAACACCAAGATCATCATGGCCGGCTACTCCCAGGGCGCGCAGGTCGTCCACAACGCCATGGAGAAGGTAGCGGCCATGTCCAACACGACCACTGCCCCGAACAACGTCAACGTCGCCTCCCGTGTCTCCAGCGTGGTCCTCTTCGGCGACCCGCGCAACGGCACCGCCGTCGCTGGAGTCGACCAGGCGAGAGTTCTGAGCCTTTGCAACGCGCAGGATGATATTTGTGCCACGGGCGGCGACAAGATCACGCTTGACCACCTGACGTACAATAGAAATGCGCCCCAGGCGGCCATGTTTGTGATGCAGAAGAGCGCGCTGGGCCTGATGAGCAATGATGCGATGATGCAGGGTATGGGCAATGTGCCTGTCGTGAAGGCTGGGAAGGGGCAGGATGGGGGGCAGCAGGTCGGGAATGGGCTGGGTCTGCCTGGGATGTGAGGGGAGGTTGGATGGTATTTGATGATGTATATAACTCTTCAGTGGCATTTCTATGGGCCTTGTCTTTGATGAATGGTTTGTTGGTCTACTTGAGAGCGAGTCTGGAGCCGAGCTCTGACCCATGTTGCATGTTTGTGCAGAAGCCTCTTGAATTATCTTTTAGACTTGATTCAACTCTTTTTTGAGCATAGACTCAAAAGAGCTTCTCAATATTTCATGATTTGAAATGAAACCAGCAGTCTTTCTCGAGTAGTCATGGTGATTGTTTTCACCCCTCTGGAGGTTCCTTGCTATGCACCGTTTCGCTAACTTTCATATTACCTAGACCATAAGTGCGACTCAATCTACGGCACGACAGATAGAGGGCAAGGGTCTCGGCGGATTTGCGCCCGTAGAGCGATCTTGCCTTGGTCCCCGAATATTCTGATCGGGATAGATATGTCTAAGACTTCATAAAAGGAGATGCTCTGGAGAATGCCATGGGCTGGACACAGTTTCTACGACTAATATCTTAAAATGTAGCCGGCCAAAATGATCATCGAAACCGCACCACGTTGCCGCCGGAACTTATACCTTATCTCTTCGGATTTCACTGCGTTATGAGGCCGATTTAAACCATCTGGTCTCTGCCTTCGTAGCCCTGATTTTGCGCGGTTGTAGTTTGATTAAAATGAACCAGTCTATCGACACATGTGCAGTAAGTAGGGCATAGGCTTGCTGAGAACTATCAGCACCGTGTGCGAAGGTTAGGAATTACTATTGAACATTGAAATACATTCTCAATTCAAAATGACCACGCTTTACAGCAGAATCGCTCAAGCGTCATCACATGCTTATAGATAACAGTCATTGGCCCCATCCATGTGCCCAGGTCTCAGCTGCGCCACATAGTGTTACATTAGGAATGGGGTAGTTAGGCAGCGCTTGCCAGTAGCGCTGAGCCCCAGAAATTAGACTTTCTGTCCACCCGATGCTTCATTTCTATTCCTGGATTGAGAGATCTTACGTAGACGCCTTTTCTAAAGCCCGCTAATTAGACAAAATAGAATCGTATACTCCATCGGCTGACGCTCGGTTCCTCCAGACCGAGTCGGCAATCAAGCGCTTACACCCATCGTGCATTACGATCCGACGCCTGTGGGCCTCGCAAGAGAAGCAAATAGCTGTGAAATGGTAGCTGGGCCCAGTATTCCGAAGTCCGAGGCTGAGGAGGATAGGTCCGAGGCCGAGGGCAGAAATCCTTGAGCGGCCAGTTCAAACGTATGAATCAGACTTGATGCTATTCACGGTTTTACATCTGCCCTCGGCGACCAGAATCAGCAACCAAAACAGTGAGATTGACAGCACACCGCCGGAAGTGTGGCTTGATCTGTTTCGACAACAGGAAGGATGTGAGATTGTGTGTCGAGGCCGAGGTGATAGCGACGACGGTCTCTAATAGACCGTTCATCGCGTTTGTGCCTGTATATAAAGGACCAGCAGTTCAACCATCAACGGGTATCGATTTGTCTTATCCATCAGCATCGTTTTCACAGAACTTTATTCACTTACCTTTCAAAGCTCGAAACCCAATTTGATTTATTTTCCTTCTCTTTGTTTAAACAAAACCCTAACCATTCAATAAACCCGCTGCACCTTATTCCATCTCACACCATGGCCCCATCAGCTCAGAACCCAGTCTCGCCGTCGGCCAACACTTTGCAAGTGCCCATGCGGCAGTGGTATGTCGGCAACCACAGAGACCTGTACACCATGGCTCTGTCTGAGTGCAACGTGATAGCAACGTGGACGGCAGAGGGTATTACTACCCTTATGCATGTGACCGGGGTAGATGTCGCTGCGTGCATCACGAACCTCGCGAACCACATCCACAACACCCCGGGCACAATTTACGTTATCGCCGCCGCCGGGCCCGACAATGCCACCCAGAACTGGTTTGTCAACAGCTGGTACACGCCCATCAAGAACGCCGTGCTGGCCAGCCCGGTCCTGACCACCACCGACAAGGCCAGGATCAGGTGGGTCGCCCCAGACTTCAACCTCCTGAGGACGAACGTCTCAGCCGGCCTCAGGGGCACCTTTGCCCTCCTCGAGAACGGCAGGTACGGTCCCAGCAACGCCCCTCCCCGGCCCGCCAGCTCCTCGTCCTCCTCCTCTGGGTCGTCCTTTGGCAACAAGGGCACGCTGTCGGCCAAGGGCGGCTCTCCGGCCAGGCCATCCAGCTCCGGGTCTGGAAAGGGGGCATCCGCTGGAAAGACTGCCGCTCCTCTCAAGAAGCGTTAGGATGGTGGGGATTGAGTGGCTCCAGTCGTGGCCATGGTGTTGCCGAGGTCGCTGGACGATTTCGAGACAGCCGGGTATGCTTCGATAGTGTGCACCTGGGCTAGATATCTTTGGATGGAAAATGAAGAAATGGTTCAATCGCATTTCTTTAGCATCCAATCTTGTTTCAAGAATTTCACCCTCACTACTATAGATGCTATAGAGAATACACTCGTTTACGCTAGGCGGTAAAATCTGAGATGGGCTGATTTGTGACTGATTGAATTCAATGTGTTGCGAAATCGATCTTTTGGCAGAAGTTGCAAGTATGTCAACCCATAGAAATGATCCTACATGCCACGCTCTCTTATCAATTAGTAGCCGTCCAAGAAATGCCTTCGTGTGCCTTCAACCAGGAAACATGAGGCTCGTACACGGTGGTCAAGCTGGCACAACCAAGTCTTACTTGAGAGGAAGCGCTAACATTGAACTTGGATTATCCTGCCTTGTCCTCCAAGCCATCTGAAAATCGATGTCAACCGGTGCCAACAAACGCCGATAGGTTACCAACGAATGGCCCCTAATATTTAAAGTCAGCCAACACCCCCTTCCAGTTTAGCCTTTTGGGCACTTACCATATAAACTAAATTCCTCTCCGTAATCAGCCACGTACCTTGTTCTGAAGGTGTGAGCAAGTCCTGATACTGCCCATATGCATAAAGCACCTTGCGGCGAAAGCATTGTCAGCATACCAAAGCCTCGCGTTCAAAACAAGAATAAAGCGACAAGAGGGGAAAGAGTAAACAAGAATCCACATACTTGGCCCTCAGCCTCCCCTTTCCCAAAATGAGCCGCAGTATAGTACGTAACTGCCCTGGCACATGTCCCCGCCTCGTCAACCCGGATCGCCTGCGTACCATAGCTATGCTGCGTGCCAGCGACGCTTCGAGCGTGGCGGTAATCTCAGACAGGCCCGAGATGACATTTATGGGCTCGGAGTAGTTGGCCACGGCGTCTGGGTGGAAGACGGAGGAGAGGGCGGTGAAGTTCTTGGAGTCGATGGAGAATGTGTAGGTTGCTAGCGTATTGCGGATCTGGGACTCTGCGATGGGGTCCGGTGGTGACAGGTCGGCGTCTGGTGCGAAGAGTGACGCAAGAGAGGGGAATGGGATTGGGGATGGGAAGGAGGCCATTGCCAGGAAGGCCTGCGAAAGGATCAGAAATGATTGCATACTTTGACAATGGCATGAGCTGCAGCAGTGGCTGAGAGGAGAGAGGCGCGAGGCGCGATGTGTTGTTCTTGGGATATGCCAGGTATCTACTTATCTACCTAACTAGGTAGTTGTTGGCTAAGACTACATGATCTATTAAATCATCCCCAAATCCTACCAGCAATGCTGTGCAACCTGACGGATGACATTGTTCCTACCCCGAGATTGGAAGAGACACCCCTTGCAGATTCGGTCCGATTGCCTAGAGTAAGACGGGTTCTGAGAACCTTAAAATTAGCGAGCAAAGCACGCCACGGCCGCCCTGCCAAGATTCGGGCACAACTATCGACAAATGCAGGGGTCAGCGCCGTCGGGGCAGCCTAACGCGGACTTAAGGTGAGGGCCAACTGCACTACCGGCCCAAGAGGGCTACTTAATTACCACCCTCAGAAACCTGACAGTGACAACGGTCCAGTAGAGCAGAGCGAGTCACCACAGGACATCGATTCCGTTGGACTCATCTTCTCAACTCCCTCACCATCGCAGGTGAACTCACCGTTCACACATCGTCCGTCAGTCATGTCTCGGAACACGGAACCGTGGATGAGCCGGCTAGCTGGCCTTGCCCTCTTGACCACGGCATCACTGGTTCCACACCTTCATACTGGAGCGACAAGGACTGACCAACCATCACAAGCCATGTATGAGCAGCAACACATCATGAGCAACGACGAGTCACCCAGCGGTGACTCACCCTCCATGGACTTGTTGATGAAGCCGCTGTTTAACGAACCCCCTCAGGGATCGAACCGCCGGCCAGAGCCCATCGCCATCAACATCACGATGACTCTCCGGGTGCCGAGCCAACGCTTCGACCCCGACACACCTCTGCTCTCGCTTCCTCTAATGATTGTCAAGACCCCCTCAGCTAGGTACGACGACGACAATCCACTCCTTGCCAGTCTAGACGATGGGGACTTCCTGCGGCTGAAATACCGTGATGAGGATCCTGTTGAAGGGTCGCGACTGTGGTATCTGGACCAGAATGAGCTTGAGGGGAGGTTGGCAACGAAAGAGACGTCCGTGATAAAAGTCCGGTTCACTGCCCCTTACAGGAGAACAGATGAAAAGACGTTGCCCGGACCAAGGGTCGACCTGAGGAGGGACGTCACCGGTGGCGGACTGGTCGGCCAGGGTGTGGGATTCATCCCCGTGCCGCCTCCACCCATATCCAAGGGCAGTAGTAACGACGAGGACGAAGACGGCGAGGAGCAAAAAGAACTGTGGCAGGTAGCCGTGGAATGGGACCTCGACGACGCACCCAAAGGCACCCACGGAGCGTGGTCCCTCGGCGACGACCCGGTCTCCAGCGCCACCGGCACGATGGAATGGACAGTCACACACGCCATCTTCGCAGTGGGGTACCTGCAGCGCTTCCCAGCATGGGATGTCGATATCACCGCCGCCCGGGCCGAGGAGAGCGTCTTTGCCATGTACTGGCTGGACCCCTCGCCTTACGACATGGCCGCCCTGGCCCAGTCCACGCGTGCGATCTACGCCCGCATCGCAGAGTACTTTGACGGCTCCAAGGGCCCCTTCCGCGTATTCTTCCGGCAGATCGAGGCCAACAGCGGCGGGACGGGCGCCACGCTGAGCTTCATGCTCGAGTACTCGCTGCTGTCGGTGGACCAGACGGACGAGCACGCGCTTGCGGACCTGCTCGCCCACGAGACAGTGCATGAATTTGCGCTGCTCGATCAGGCTCCGCCTGGGCAGAGCCCGCCTGAATGGCAAGAAGACGAGGCTTCTTGGTATGTGGAGGGCGTTGCGTCGTATGTCGGCGCGCTGGCTGGGTTGAATGACCCTGCCAGGAGGGATTGGATGGTGAAGAGTATGAATAACTATGCGCAGGCTTACTATACTTCGCCTGTGGTAGGTATGCCGTTTGATGATGTCCTGTCAGATTATTGGGATGATGTGGATATCACTCGTGTTATCTATTACAGGGGCGCGATGTACCTGGCGGAGCTAGACGGGATGATATGGAAGGAATCACACGGCAAGAAGTCGATGGACGATGTGATTGTGGACCTGTACAAGCTGAGGAGAGAAGGAAAGCCGTGTGGCTTAGCGACGCTGAAAGAGAAGGTGGCTGGTCTGATCGGACGGGAGAGTCTTGACAGAAGCTACGAAGCCATGTTCAAGGGCGACTTGATCATCCCATCAGAAGACTGCCTAGAGCGGTACGGACTGAAGCTTGTCAAGATGGGATGGAAGAAGTTCGAGCTCGGCTTCGACACGCAGTCCATGAGGGAATTCAAGGTTCGAGGCTTAGTTTCGGGGTCAGCCGCGGACAAGGCAGGAGTGAAGAATGGGGATGTCATTGTGAGGGGCTTTATGGTGTGGGGAGTCGAAGACGAGTTGGACATTCCTATGAAATTGACTGTGTTGAGGAATGGGAAAGAAAAGGAGTTCGAGTGGTGGGCTAGGAGTGATGAAGTCGTTGAAGCGTACGGGTGGGTCGATATTCAGGAGTCAGGCAGTCTCGATGAGTTATGATGCGTAAATAGTACGTTTTCAAAGCTGACTGTGTAATCAAAAGCTTGAGACTTCATCACCCATACATCCTGTCACCTAGACAACAAATTAGTCACTTGCAGTCGCTTGGAATATTCGACAAGTCTACCGTCTGCGTTGGTTTCTTCGTGGTCGAGGGACGTGGCCAAGATCAATCGCACAAGAATGACAACATCTGTTCAAGCGCGGTTTCCTTGGAACCAATGATCTATGAATCATAAACCGGCTTGAATAATGCTTGACAGTTTGCAATGTTGAGGCCGACCAACTTGAAGCATATGGCAAAGAGACGATCAACATAACTGTGGTTCGAATTTCCGCCACGGCTGTGTATTGACTACTGGTACTTTTCCATAATGCTTTTCAACAAATCTAGATCGATTGCCTCGACCTTGTTCCCCTTGTGCCCAACTGTTGTCTCTGCCATGCATATAGAATTGTAGATGGCCTCCTCTGTGGCGTCTGCCGCAGCCTCGAATAAGCCGTTGATCGTAGTGTCATCTATAACCTCAATACCCAGTGCTCTTGCCTTGAACGGATCAAGTGTTTTGTTGTCGGCAGTGAACTGCTGCACAGGGATCTTGTTGGCAGTCGAGAACGCCAGGAACAAATCGCCAGAGGGGTTATGACCGTAGCCACCCACTCTTGCAAGACCAACGGTGGCCCGCTTTGCGAGCCGCTGAAGCTGCGTCGGATGCAAGGGCGCATCGGTGGACAGAATAATGATGATACTCCCGTCCTTCTTGTCCTTTGCCTTCTCAGCCTTGGCAATGTGGATCATCGTAGGCTCCTTGCCTTCCTTCTCAAGATGCTCCATGATGAGTCTTCCGACTGGGACCCCGGTCACACGGAAGTCCCTGATACGCCCGTAGTTTGACTGGACCAGCACACCGACGGTGTAGTCCTTTGCCTGTGCGTTTCCATCCGCACCGGGAACCCCGAGGCCACTCACGACGCGACTGCTGGTCCCTGTGCCGCCCTTGAATCCCTGGCACACCATGCCCGTGCCGCCGCCGGCGCACCCCTCAGGCGTAAGGTCGGCAGTAGCCTCGTCAATGCCTGTCACGATATGCTCGGGCTTGACCGCGAAGGTAGTCATGTCATGCAAGTACCCATCGAATGTCTCGGCAACGACGGGCAGCAGAAACCATCCCACGGCACCTTCGTTGTTATGGTGCTTGATGGCGTGCTCATAAATGCCGCGGTAAGCATCGCCAACGGAGAATGAGCTGGTCAGCACGATGGGCGAGTGCAACAGGCCCGACTCCTCGATCCAGTGCGAGCCGGTCATCTCGCCGCTGCCGTTGAAGCGGAAGATGCCTGCGTAGACGGCATGGTTGAACCAGTCCTTGTGAGGGAGGATCACGGTCGAGCCAGTCTTGATGTTGGAGTTGGACGAGGGACGGAGCGTGGTGGTGTGAGTGAGGACACCCGGAATGTCTGTGATGCCATTGAGAGGGCCAGTGGGCCAGTTGCCGATCTTGAGGTGAGGGAGCAGCTCACGCAGACGTTGGCGCGGCTGGGACGATGAGGTGCTCGACGATGCCATGGTGAGTCTTGGCTTAGCACAAGGACCGGTGAAGGAGCGCAGAACTACATAATTATCTGTACTGGGACTCCTGGGGCAGCCTAGTCGTCTTTATAGTCGAGGACGTGTAGTCGACCGCTACTACCGTATCTAAGCGGCTCACGTCAACCAATGGGTGCCAAGAAAAGTAAGACGGCCGAACTTCTCCCAGAGCCAGAGGAGACACTGGTGAATCAGAAAATGAGGAGAGATCACGTCTGGAATTCATCAACTCCGCATCGATGTATCTAGAGAATCACTGGTGTTCACAATCTGCTCTGCATGTCCAATTATCTCACGGAGTCGAACTCCGACCCGGTGTGACTCCCGGCCGACTCCAGCTAGTATTGACAGCCCCGCTGTCCCTCGTTCCTGGCGAATCTCATCTCGGCCCTCACCGTGGCTTTGGAGGTATTATACGTAGGATTCGATGCCGTTCTCACGTCGCCTAACACGGAAGACCGAGACGGGAAAGGTGGTGAAACGCAGACTAACTCTATTTCTTAGCTGTCCACAAATACGTAACAGACAGAAAGGAAGTGCGGGGTCAAAGATGTTCCCCACAAAGTCCAAACCCCAATGTTCTCCAAGTCGAGGTTGAGGACAAGCAAACTACAGTGGGGTGGGTTTGTATGACGACGATCCGGCATCTTGTCCCCGGTCTCCTCATTGCCGCTACGGTCCTGAGCCGGTCCATCGGCCAGTGAGTCTCAGGTGAGGGGAGAGCGGCCCCTGGTCTGCAACGGCAACTGGTCTGGAGCTTGGCGTCGTCAAGACCCAGTGCCTCGGGTAATTGGACTTGACTTCGTGGTCCTGCCCACATCCGGCGCACTCCTCCTCGCACCTATCCAAGTAACCAAGGAGATGATATTCGTATCTCTATATTGCCTATCATGACAGCTGCAGTGAGAGTCGTTCCAGGGGTGAGCCTTTACCTTATTTCCGGAACATCTGCCTCGCGAGCTTGACTACTGACAGTTCCCTTGACAGGCTGCCACGAGGGCAGTGAATCTGCTCCGGGCCGTTCAGTTCACACATCCGCCTTCGTGTCCCTGCCACTCCAACCCGGGTCACCACCATAGCCACAGACACGGCCCACACGCTGCTGTACGCCGCTATGCAACCCCTCAGGACAGCTCGCAGCTTAAGGAGTATGCCTTTGAGATGGCTGCCTCTTCCATCCGATTCGGACCTGGCGTAACGCGCGAAGTCGGCATGGACTTCAAGAACATGGGCTCCAAGCGGGTCTGTGTCGTTACTGACGAGACTGTCGACAAATTGACGGCTATGGAACAAGTTCGAGAGGCATTGACCCATGAGGGCGTCAACTTTAAAGTCTTCAACAAGACAAGGGTCGAGCCAAAGGATAGCTCGTAAGCCCTGGCCCATCTCTTCCTCCGCGAACACCAGCACTGACTCCGCACAACCAGCATCCGCGAGGCCATAGACTGGGCCAAGCCCTTCAACCCGGATGCGTTCCTGGCAGTGGGAGGTGGCTCGGTCATCGACACAGCCAAACTGATGAACCTGTACACCTCGTACCCGGACGCCGACTTCCTGGACTTTGTGAACGCGCCCCTCGGCAACGGCCGCCCCATCGACAAGCCCCTGAAGCCCCTCGTCGCCATCCCCACGACCGCAGGCACCGGGTCCGAGACCACCGGCACCGCCATCTTCGACCTGGTCTCCAAGCGCGCCAAGACCGGCATCGCCCACCGCAACCTCAAGCCCACCCTCGGCATATGCGACCCCCTCAACACGCGCACCATGCCCGCCGCCGTCAAGGCGAGCTCCGGCCTCGACGTGCTGTGCCACTCGCTCGAGAGCTGGACCGCCATCCCTTACCATGAGAGGACGCCTCGGCCCCAGAATCCCATCCTGAGACCTGCTTACCAGGGTGCCAACCCGATTAGTGACATCTTCTCGTTGAAGGCGTTGTATGACTGTGTCAAGTACCTTCCTCGCTCGGTCAGGGACCCGGATGATATGGAGGCGCAGAGCCAGATGTTGCTGGCTGCAACGTTGGCAGGTGTCGGATTTGGAAACGCAGGCGTGCATTTGTGTCACGGTTAGTAATTCCGATTGTAACCTTTTTTCCCCCCCACGCGCATTATCTTTCTTCTCGTGTTGGCTTGAAATATAGGAGTCGTGAACTAACATTTGAATTCCTATAGGAATGTCCTATCCCATCTCCGGACAGAACCCGGGCTACCAACACGCTGGCTACGAGGTCGACACCCCCATCATCCCGCACGGCGTCTCCGTGGCGGTCACCTCGCCCGCCGTGTTCAAGTTCACCGCCGCGTCCAACCCAGAGCGCCATCTACAAGCCGCAGAGGCCTTCGGTGTGGACATCAGCAACGTGAAGAGGGAGTCTGCTGGTGAGGTTCTGGCAGAAGCGCTGAGGAAGTTCCTTGACAGCCTAGGCGATCAGCCCTCAGGATTGAAGCAGCTGGGATTTGGCTCGGAGCATATTGATGACTTAGTGGAAGGCACGATCCCGCAGGCAAGAGTGTTGATGCTGGCCCCGAACTTGGCTAGGGAGCTGCAGACGGAGAGAGAGCAGCTGAGGGGGTTGTTTGAGGAGTCCTTGTGATCCTTGGGTCAGAGAAGAATAGAATTTTGGAGAATATCTGTTTTTCGCGTCATCACTGCGTCTGGTATATTTTGGTGAGCATTGTAGAATCGCAGAATCGCAGAAGTTCAGTCCGAGTCACGCAATGCGTGGTATTATGCCATTAAGATGACGCAGACTTTCTCGTCACTCAGTCAGCTGCGTGGTGCTAGTGCTGCTATCACTCAGGCGTATCTACTTGTTCTTTGGTGAGAGTCACCTTAATTTTGCAATCCCGCAAGATTCCCAGTCACGTCCATTTGACCCCGTCCAATAAATTGCCTGCTTCTAATCAAGTATTCACGTGAACAGCTTTCTAGCCTTAGGAGCCTTTGAATGGCAGGACAGCGGTCAGTCGAAGCCTCCATCAGTACTATATATACAGTCACAGTCCGCACTTCTGAATACTATAAGGGATGATGTGATACTGAATTCTGAGTCACATGTATAGGTCTCAACTCCTATTCAAAGTAGATACAGTGCTAAATAACTTTAGTAATATATTTTGCATTCCATACTTTCTTGGAGGATACTTTTAAATGTCTTGAAAGCTTTCACGGATCTTGACCATTATTTTATATAGTGGAAGTCCAATCTCGCGTTGACCTGGGTGACTGGCCGTCAAATCATTTGTAGCATATGATAGTCCACGATGATGGACTGCTTGGAGAAAACTGAGAGCTTCGTAATCTTCAATAATCACAGAACTTTGGGTGTTCAGTTCGAGGGTTGTTTAATTTCAATATCATACAATTTGCTAAGTCATGCCAACCAACATTCCTATGCAGCTTTTCTTGGTCTATGAGCAGGCCCTATGTGTCATAGAGCACCAAACACCGGACCTCAATACTTTGCCGAGATTCTTTATCCTGATACACTGGATCCTCAAACGCCGAATGCAGCGCTCGTCGAGCCACCGTCTCATTCGAGTCGAAGCATTTGATGAGGAGCACTTCGTCGGGGCTCAGAAGGTGCTTGTAATACCAGCGGTGAGCTGGATTATGTCGCACAACCCATTGCTCTCCGTGGTAGTCGTCCTCAACCATCACCGCCGCCACGAGGTCTGCATCAGGGACCGAGCGTGCATCGGCAACAGCGATGGGGTCCTTTTGAATTGTCCTGATAGGGCGCCAGACATTTATGATTTGGTATCTCTTCTGCACCAATGTGTCTGCTTCCTCAGGAAGCTCCCATCTCAGCCGCAACTCTGCTCCGTCGTAGGACTGATCCACGTGCGTTTTCGTGACAGGCCCGCGGTTGGCAAGATTTTTCAGACCCAAGTGATGCCAATGAGTTGGGCCCCGTCTGACCTTGTGATTGAAGATGTGGACCCGGCCAGCTCCTGTAACGTCTTTTAGAAGCTGCTCACACTCAGCGTAGTACTCGGTTTCGATTTTCTTGTCGTCGATGAACTCCTTTTCATTGCTTGGCCTTCGACAGTATTGGAACCCGTTGCTGTCGAGAGTGTAGTGCTCCTCATCTCCGCTGACATCCGATACCACAACGCTGTGAGGCAGATGAGGTCGCTCGTTTGTTATCCTTCCTTTGCCTATGACAATAGGTGTCGGCTTAGAGCCGTCACCAGGGTCGTCCCAGTAGTTCAAAATACTTGCAACATCGTGTTTTCTGTCTTGCGCGTTGACGCTCGAGCGCTCCCACGAAACAGGTAAGTTGGCTGGAGGGTTTGCAGCCTCAGTCGCCATTACGCCGGCAGTGATATGGAGTGTTCTGGGGTCGTTGGTATGAGATTACATTAATTGAGCTTGTTTTGTTTGCGGGTATGTACCGAAACTCACATTCGCCCTGAGATGTCGACGGGTGAAAATACTCGTCATGTGTGCTCGGACAGTGGTTCGTTGTCGCTTGGAATGAACATCTGCCGAGCTTGGCACGCTGATGGGTGGGTGCCGATCTTGGCAAGGTGCTGAATAGATGGTGGTTCCCGTCAAGCTGGTGTGATAGAGCAGCATTTATGCACATCCCCTCTCTCCCCAATTTGGGAAGTTGATCGATGGAGCAACCGAAGGCCGAGCTTGCGAAGTCGAGGCAGCGGAGCGTTCTTGGATTGAGTATTCTCCCGAAACTTGTCTGGCTGATATGGTCAGTTGCTTTGATATATACCTGGATTGGCTACAGAGTATGTAACTCTTCCAACATTTAGCCGGTAGCATGTGCAATATCGGAAACAGCGGGAGGTCGTCATGACCGCTGAGTTAGGCAGGCGAGTAGACCAGTAGGCGTCAGAGCAAGGTTGGTATCGCAACTCGCCCCGCTGGTTCGTCGAGCGCTTTGTTTTACGATCATAGCTATGTCGTAATTGGAGAGATTCTCCGGTACCCATATAGAGTCGCAATGTACCAAATTGGGGGGGGGGGGGGAATGGTTACACATCCTCATACAAGCGTTACTCGTGGGGCCGGAGCTCGTTCACGCGCGTACTGGATTGGTAATGATTGAGGGCCAAGAGATAGCAATATCGGTTCGTCCTATATGCCACCAGACCTTCGTGTTTAGCCATATCCAAATGAGCAAAAGGAGGAATATGAAAGATCATCTCAGATATTTCCTCTCTGCAACGTGAAAGAGGGGAAGCATTATCGGCATATCGGCATCCGTTCGGCTAGAGAGCATGTAAGCTTGACATTGTTGCATCCAACATTGGTTTATAAGTGAGCAAAGCCAACCCTGATGCGACCGAGTGACGACTGACCAGCATCTCTCAAGACAGACACCGCAGTAAACTAGCCTCGTATACACCTTGTCAACCACTTATCACTATGGCGATCCAGGAAGCAATCCCCGAGTCGGTTGAGTGGAATGGGAAGAAGACCCCTGTCTATCCGATGGAGACGGTCAGCTTCGAGCGTTTGCTCTCTCAGGAGCCAGCCGAACTTGATAAGGTCGTTCGCTGCTGCGAGACCGAAGGTTTCTTCTACCTGGATTTGCAGGGAATTGACGGCCGACGGATGTTGGAAGACCAGCAGAAGACTCTCGAGCTTATGCATCGGTTTTTCGAGTCGCCTCTGGAGGTTAAGAACCAGTATGGTCTTATATCTCCCCATCTCGGGTACGTAACAGATGATCAAGAACACATTTTCGCCTACTTCTATGCATGTGCTGATCAATTGGTGAAACTAGCTACGAGCCTGTAGGCTCACGCACTGGAGTTTTCAAGGACACCAAAGATGGATATGAAATGATCAAGGTTGGTGGACACTTTCGCTTGCCACGCTGTACAAGGCACTTGTCTCATACAGAACTGATCGATTATCAACAGGTTGCTCGAGACGAAATCCAAAAGTCTAGCCCCCACGTGCCTGAAGTCATCAAGAACAGCCCGGACCTCAAGATCCTGGAGAATGCCATTGCGGGCTGCAACATCATCACGAAGACCATCCTGTCGTCGCTGTCTTCGGGGCTCGGCCTCACAGGTGCTGCCCGGTTCGAGAACACTCACCGCAACGACCGCCCGTCCACCACCACCCTCGCCATGATGCACTACATTCCTTCCGACCCTGTCGCCCAGAAGATTGGACATCAGAAGCACACCGACATCAGCTCGCTGACTCTGCTCTTCAGCGAGCAGTGGGGCCTCCAGATCCGCCCGCCAGGCGCCCGCGAGTTCGGGTTTGTGAAGCCCAAGGACGGCTGCGCCATCGTCAACGTCGGCGACTCGCTCCGCTTCGCGAGCGGGCACAAGATGCAGTCGTGCATCCACCGGGTCGTCCCCTTTGACCCGACCGAGCACCGCTACTCGATCGCGTACTTCCTGCGGGCCGAGTACTCGACCATGTTCACCGACAGCGAGGGCAGATACATCACGGCCGGCCAGTGGCACGACGAGAAGTTCTTCGCCTTCACCAATCCGCCCGAGCTCCTCGCCGACGTGCCGCCCTCGATGATCCTGGGTGGAATGAAGGAGGAAGAGGACAAGGATGTTGCTGCCCCGGCGCCGAGCGTCTCGAAGGAGATTACAGTCGAGACATAGACGGTCTGCCGTTGCTTGTCTGCCAGATGCCTGAAAAAGGACATTGAATTTTGTGCTGCCAGTCGCTCCTTAAATACTTCCATAAGGGCTGTCCAGATCTGAGTGCATCCTCTCGTTTATAGTTAGTTGATGATGTCTGGCGCAAGATGCCTCATTGAAAGAAGTAAATACATCGCTTGCACTTTACGACTGTATCAGGAACATTTGCAGCTTGCGCCACAGTATTTTGTGAACTTTATTCGACTCAGTTCGTAGAGAAGATGCCTTCATCACATGAAATTAGAGGTGCATGTTCAAACCGCCTGTGCGCGTGTGTATGTGCGTTTTTTTCCTGTTCTACCACTCGTTCCCCATGCAAGATTGCATCACAGATTCTGTCACACCAACATTTTACCGGCATGTTACTTAATACACCTGCATACTGATATAGCCGAGCCAGCAACCCAAGACGGCTCAAGGTGGGGCCGTGACCCTGCGGCACCTCTTATTCCGTCCCGCAGAGTCGACAATCGGCAGAGCGAGTAGATGTATCTGAAGTACTCATTTTAGAAAATTTTCATGGCAGCGGAGTCTGTCTTATGCTTTTAATTGCTTGTGTCAGTAGCTGAGACTATGGAAGAAGACAATTACGTGCTTGTATGCCTCCACGACGTCCGAGATGACACCATGGAATCGAGATTGAAGTACCTAGCCGATATCAACGATTTCATCGAGAATGTTTCCAACGAATTATGGGCGATCAATAAGAGAATACACGATAATCCGGAGCTCGGTTACGAGGAGCGCAAGGCTCACGCACTACTGACGAGCTTCCTAAAAGCGAAGAAGGGATGGAAGGTCACGACTTCTGCTTACGGGATGGACACGGCGTGGGTGGCAGTTTACGACAGTGGTGAAAGGGGTCCGGTGGTATCCTTCAATGTTGAGATGGGTGCGTCTTGTTCTCCCGTACCCGTGCCGGTGCCCGTGGCCGTACTCTGTGCCGTCAGCTACTGACTTCAAACAGATGCCCTGCCCGGTATGGGCCACGCATGCGGGCATAACCTTATTGCGACTGCCTCACTAGCCGGTGGCCTGGCAACAGCTGAGTTAATGCAGCGGAAGGAACTCAACGGGAAAATTGTTCTCTTCGGCACGCCAGCAGAAGAAGGCGGAGGCGGCAAGATCCGCCTTCTAAAAGCGGGAGCCTATAGAGACCACGGGGTTGACCTATCTCTGATTTCTCATCCAGGCATCCTGCACGACAGTGCACTCGTTCATACCACTGGTTATACCCGGTTCAAAGCCGAATATTTTGGACGTGAGGCACATGCAGCTACTAGCCCGTGGTTAGGAATAAATGCGCTCGATGCATTGGTGATTGCATACAATGGGATATCTGTGCTTCGCCAACAAACGATGCCTGGCGATATCATCCAAGGGTACATCAGCAACGGCGGGTCGGCGCCACAGATCATTCCCGGATACGCCGCCGGGATCTTTGTGGTGCGTGCAAATGCTCCCTCGGGCCTTGACACCCCTTCTCGCCTCCAGGAACTGCGCAGCAAAGTCGAGGCTTGTTTCCGGGCCGGGGCGGAGGCGACGGGGGCCGAACTGAAGATCACGGTGGAGGAGGCTTACGCTGAACATGTCCCGAACCGAGTGCTGGCGACATCGTACGCAAAATACTGGAACGCACTGGACCCGCCGAA
The DNA here is from genome assembly GCA_039880775.1 of Diaporthe vaccinii. Lineage (NCBI taxonomy): Eukaryota > Fungi > Ascomycota > Sordariomycetes > Diaporthales > Diaporthaceae > Diaporthe > Diaporthe vaccinii. The sequence goes on from JBCEDN010000021.1 coordinate 564,325, forward strand.
TCCAGGCTCGGTAGACCAAGACATCCACATCGGGGCGAGTACAGACCAAGGCGATGTGAGCCACGCCATACCGAGCTTGAACGCAAGTTTCTCTATCCCGCCTGGACCGGGCGGCGGGGGCCCGCACACTCCCGGATTCGAGAAAGCATCAGGGACGAAAGAAGCTTTCCAGAGGTGTTTGAGAACGGGGAAAGCATTGGCTGGGACGGCGGTGGATATACTGGCCACTCGGGGCTTGCTGGACAAGGTTGTGGATCAATGGAAGAAGGACATGGAGGACTGCCAACAGCGCACTAGGCTTCCGGTCTTGTGAGAAGCTGCATTGTAAGAATTCTAAATATGAGAAGATTTTATCCATATACCTCGGCAAGTGGCCGATTTACCGCAGTCTCATCACGTCCAGGTATGTCAGAAGCCGTCGTAGGTAGTTTCTGCGATAACGTATTATAAGAAGTAACACTATGGATTAACCTCGGCACGAACCGGATTTTGATGTGAGTTAATAATTGTGATATGGGCATGAAGTGTATGCAAAACATCCGCTTGAGCTTTATTGAAATTCTCAATAGTCCCAGCGGCGATGGTCAGAAAGGCTCATCTGCATATGCCTTTTCGGCCACATCATATGCGTCGTAAGACCAAATCCATTCCTGTTCAAAAGAACCAACCCTGTTGTGTGCTGATCAGCGCATGTGTTGATCGAGTATATCTCTAATGCGCTCCTAACTAGGTACTTACCAATCACGCTCTATACTCGAACTGCCCGCGGGCTCCTCATAGGAGTGCTTTCGAGACTCACGTAACTTGTCAATTTGAGCGCATGTCTCGTCGAGCAGTCTATCGGATCTCTCCGTCCTCAGCCGATCGTACAATGCAAGCGCTTTTGACAGCTGCTTCGGAGACGCTACGTGGCTCAGAAGGTGGCCGAATATCGCAGCATCTTCCAACCCAAGGTTGAGACCTTGTGCCAGGAGAGGGGGGACTGAATGACAACAGTCACCGGCAAGCACGCATGTCGCCTCTGGGGAGATTATGGTGGACGGTGCAGGCACTGTGCGTGTATCGTCGATCAGTCGTGCGACCTCCATCCGAAGAGCATCCAAGTTAGGGCTTCTCACCATGCACCAACTGCCACTTATTCACTCGCTGAGCCGCATCAAAAATTGCCGTTAAACTCATCAACAAGTATCAGTACATAGCTACATGTATGAATTGTCAGAAACTCACAGGGGGTCCCAGCCGTCGGAAAGCTTTTTCAGTTCATCAATGACAGCACTAGTGCTTGTACTCCCTGAACAGACGTTGCTTTGTGTTATTAGCAAGAGGCTAAGTTGGGTGCCGCCTCTAATGGGAAAGCAGAGAGCGTATGAGTCCCGTCCAGCCCACAGCCGGCTTTGTGCAGAGCTCATGAAGTCCCAGAGATCGCTATCCCATGCTTGTCCCCGGTCAACAGTTATGCGGCATGCCGTGTACCCGGCTGTCTGAGGTATAATCTCCTGCCCCAGCACCTTTTGTCTTAGAGTCGACCAGGTTCCATCTGCAACTACCACGAGGTCTCCCTGCCGCTTCTCACCATTTTCGAAAGTGATGGTGGCCTTCGAGCTGTCGATGTCTGTGATGCGAGAAGAATAGTGTATTTTGACTCCCAAATCGGTAGCCCTGCGAGTCAGACCACGCTGCAAATCAACGCGATGCAACGTCCACAGCGGAAAATGGTAGCGACGGAGAACTTGCTCGTCATAATCATCTTGGCTAGCAAGAAGTTCCCCGTTGAAATCATGTATCTGTAATGCCCGGGGAGCTGTTATCACCGGGTTGAGGATGTTACCCAGCCCCCATCTCGATAGTAACCTGGTTCCGTTGGGTGAGATGTGGAGTCCAGAGCCAAACGGGTGGATAGTCTCGAAGGCCTCAAAGACGGTCGCCCGATGTCCTGAAAGTGTCACAGAGATAGCCACGGCCAGGCCGCAGAGTCCACCGCCGACTATGAGCACGTCAAGTGCGGCAGGTGAAGAGAGGCAACGAGGGACCGCTGATTGTGCCATCTCAAATTGCGTGTGACGAAGGATTGATGAAACAGAACGATCCCGAGCTTTGCTCTCATAATTGTAGAACGGGGTGAGAAGGGTTCATGTTCACGGCACTCAAGTGTTTTCCTCACACACGAGCATGCATGTGAAAAGCTACGTAACATATTCTGGTTGGCGGCTAATATCCTTGTCCGTTCTCAGCAATTGATCCGCAAGGGCGTCTGGGCATGAAATCCCACACCAATTGCAGACGTAGCAATCCGCACACTTAGAGGCTACACCCACCCCAGAACAATGTCAGATTCGCACAATCAAGGCCACAGGGTTCCCCACACTCCCTCATCTGCCGAAGTGTCTTCGAGTCACTATTCCAATTAGTAAGATTGCGTGTGGGGCAGATGGAATATTATCGCCAGTGTTTGTTTTTTCGCACAGTTCAGGCCCGAATTTTAACAAGTCGATGTAGAGGGCATCCCCGGTACTACAGACGCGGTTGAATTGGTTACAGACTTTTGACATGCCGGCAGTGGCTCAGAAGACAACCCAATCTCAGAATGGCCTCCAAAACCGAATCCCAGAGTCCGAAGCTAGAGATCCGTCATGGTGAGACAGGAGAAGATGCTGGCTCCAAGACGGGCGCAGACACACCTGAACTCCGGTTGGACAAACATGGGCTGCCGCTGTCTCCTCAGCCGAGTACACGCAAAGATGATCCCCTAGTAAATCAAACTCCTCCCACTCAGAGAAGTCCGGTACTCTAACCTCAGTCAGAACTGGCACCCAGCCCTGAAGTTGGCAGTCTGCCTCCAGGTCTCGATCCTGGCGTTCCTCGGGCCCATGAGTTCCGCGACGCCCAACCCGGCCTTCGTCACGCTTGGTCGAGCGTTCGGAATCACGCCCGTCCAGGCATCGTACCAGCTGGTTGTATACCTTGTGTTCTCGGGCGTCGGGCCACTGTTCGTCGTGCCCTTCGCGAGCGCCACCGGTCGCCGGCCCATTGTCGTGACGTGCTCGCTCCTCGCCGCTGTCACCAACATTATCGCGAGCTACTGCTCCACCTGGGCCGGCATCGTAGTCACGAGGGCATTCAACGGGTTTGCTGTTGGCGCTACCGTCGCACTGGGACCGGCTGTCATCTGCGACATGTATTTCCTTCACGAGCGTGGTCTCTATATGGGCATCTTTGCCTTGTTCCTCAATAATGGACCGCACATTGCGCCCCTGATTGGGGGCTATGTGACCAGGAGTTTGGGATGGAGATACTGCTTTGCCATTCCGGTAGGTGCCACTTTCCTAGCGCGTTGAGTGCCTTCTAACTTCATTGATAGGGATACATCCAGCTCGGAGTCTTCCTCGTGGTTCTCTTCAGCTTCCCCGAGAGTTTCTTCAGACGGGACTCTGTCCTCACCACCGAATCTGTACCCGAGAGGTCGCTTCTGAGCCTTTTCTCCCTAAGGCAACCAAGAGCATTCCGGAAGGAGTTCCACCCGCGCGCATTCCTGGGCCCATTCAAAATGACTCGCTACGTGTGTGTCGTGGTTCCCAACATTTACTACATGACGTGTCTCGCGTACGGCTCTGTTCTGTTCGCTACTACAGGCTCTGTAGTGTACTCCACGTTCTATAAGTTCAACATAGCCCAAATCGGTCTGATTTTGAGCATTCCGCTGCTCATTGGAAACTTACTAGGCGAAGCCACAGCCGGGTGGTTTGTGGATTGGCTGGTGTATAGACATGCCAAGAAGCATGATGGGGTTGAGATCCCTGAGGCCCGGCTTGATGCGCTCTGGCTTGCACTCACACTGCCCATTGGGACTATCATCAATGGAGTGTGTATCACTCATTTCGCAACGACGAGTTGGGTTGGTAACGCCATCGGAATGGGAATCTCCAGTATAGGGTTTCAAGTCGCCACAACTGTTACGTACACGTATTGTACGGATGTAAGTGCTGAGAGAAGCCATCAACGTGAATGCACTTGCTGACATGATATTTGCAGTGTTATAGATCTCAGAGTGCGGAGGTGTCGACCGTGATCAATTTCACCAGGCACATATTCAGCGCACTGGTCTCTTTCTACGCGTACGTGATGTGGTTATATGGAACATGCAAATTCAAGTGCTAACTTCTATCCAGTCTTCCCCTTGCGGAAGACATAGGTTTCCAATACGCTTGGCTGGTGTTCGCATTCATCAACATCGTTCTTCTTGTACCGTTCTTCCTATTGCGCATCTTCGGCCAGAGAATTCGGAAGTGCGAGGGGCAAAGGTGATTGACCAGGGATTCTTTTATCTGAAGTCGCAGTTATTAGTAGCTCTAGATACTAGGAAAGGTGAAAAGAGAACGCTGCGCCGGGCGAAGATACTTCAAGATAGGACATGAAATTCATCATGCCATCTCCTTCAGTGAATTATCATGCATGGAATGACAACATTGAGCTAGCCAAAGACGGAACCAAATTGTGTTTATGAGGTGCGGTGGCACAATGGAGAGCCCCAAGGAAACATTAGGTGCCTCTTGTAAACCTTCAACGGCTTCGGCCACACTGTTTTTTAAATCAACTGTTCATTGGTCTGGCTGCTATCTGCTCAGCTTTCCAACTGTCCCTCCCTGAGCTCGTATATAAAGTTGTATATGGCTTGGTATATTTATTTATTACCCCTATCCTCTTCTAAAGGAATATCATAATACCTCTTTCTACCCTTATTTTTCAACTCCCTTTTAATCCTTTTAAGGGTTATTATATTATTAATAATTAAATAATAAATTTAATAAAATATAATAAGATTATATTCCTTTATATTATTAATTTTATTATAAATATTATCTTTACTTTTATTAGAAAGTTTTATAACTTTTTTATAAAAGTTATTTAAATGCAATAGATTAAAGCATTTTTTTATTTTAACTTTTATTAAAGTTAACTTTAAGGTTAAATATTAATTATAATGGTAGCTTATTTAATAAGGGTCTTCTTAAGAGCTTATGATGTTATGGGCATGGCCTATATGTATGTGGGTCTGGGGCAGCCAGACGATTCACGGGGTTTCCGAATATTAAAGGAAGGGGGTAGCAGTCTATCTTGGTTATCAAGTTTAATACTTAATAGTCGCAGTAAAACCACAGGCCTCTATTAAGCTTTTATATAAAGATTATCAAAGCTTTTATTTCGTTATTATTAACGTGAATAAACCCTTTTTTTAATAAATCATAAAGGATCTTCTTTAATATTAAAAGTTCCTCTTAAGATATCCTATAAATAAATTTAAAAGGAATAGGAACCTCTTTATTTTAATTATCCTTCTTAAGATTAATCTTATAATTTATATTTAATTTATAAGGTTTTAATTTATCTACCTCCTTTTTTTTTAAAAAAAGTAATAAATTATAAAATTCTAAAGGTATCTTTATATAAAGCTCTTTATTTATCTTTAGCCTTTTTAATTATAACACTTTATTAATATCTATTATAAAAATAATAAAAATTAATAATTTTATAATAACTTTTTTATAAGTTTTCTTAATTCTTTAAATATAAATAATAAAGATAATCCTAAAGATATATATAGCTTTTATTAATTCTTTTATATATTTTAATATTCCTTATAAGTTAATATAAGGAATTTATTTCCTTATTTATTTATACTATATTTCCTATTAATAAGGTATAGAATATGCTTTATTAGCTATTAATTAAAGCTTTCTTAGGATTAAAAGGAACTTTAATTTAAGAATTATATAAATATAAATAAGCTCTTTATAACCTTTTATTTCTAGATTAAATCTTATAATTCCCTTAGTTATTACTTTAATAACTCTTAAGGTTATTCTTTTTATACCCTTTAATTTAATAAGTTAAATAAAAATATTTATTTAATAGGTTATATCTTTATTTAATATAGCGAAATATTTATATCCTTTATTTATTAAAGTAATTTCTTAATTAACTTTATTAATAATTATATAAATAAAAATAGATTTTATTTTTATTACCTTAAGGATTATCTTAATATAAATATTCCTCCCTTACTTTAAGATTTAATTTTATCTTAAAGCTATTCTTTTTCTTATTTAAAGGGCTTAGATTTTATATCTTTTTAATTATCTATTAAGTTTAGCTTAATAATTTATATAGATTAAACTTAAATTAATAAATTCCTTTTAAATTTATTTAGATTTAAGGGGGCTATATATAAATATTACCTTTAGAAATATCTTAAGGTGCTATATTATTTATATAGCCTATTTTAAAAGTAATTTTCTTATTCTTTCTTTATAATTTATTTAGCTTATTATTTCCTTTTAGAAGATAAACCTTTTTCACTTAATTATATAAATTTTTTAATTTTTCTTTATTAAGTATTACTTTTTATAATATAATTTATATATATATTTATATCTTTATCTTAATTAAGGATAGAGCTTATTTTAGCTTTTAAGGATTATTAAGTGGAAATTATATAAGAAGGTATTATATTTAAAGCTGCTATTACTTTCTTCTTATAATATTTATTTAAATCTTTAAGCTATTTATTAGATTATTAATATATATCTTTTAAAATTTTAAGGAAGAATTATAATAATCAGCTTATTTTTAAGGATATTAGATATTCCTTTATAGAGTTATATAATATAAAAGTTATTATTTTAAGAGTATCCCTTAGCTTTTATTAGGGCGTTTTTAAAGTTTATTATAAATTTTTTAAAGGATTAGCTATCTTTTTACTTTAACTTAATTAAGTTATCCTATCTTTTTTCTTTATAAATAATTATAAAAAATATTTAATTTATATATAAGATTAACTTTTTTAAGTTATAATCTTTATTAATTCCTTTATTTTCTTAAAATATTTAGATTTTTAACTTTTAATTTCTATTTAAATATTAATAAATTTTATATTAAGCTTTAAGATTCCTATTAATATATCTTATTAAGTTATCTACCTTTAATTTTAAGATAAGGAAGGCATGGAAATTAATATATTTATTAAGCTTTCTATTCTATATTAATTATAATAATACCTTTTTTAAGGGTTTAAATAATGCTAAGCTAAAGTATATCTTAAGGATTATTATTAAATCTTTGGAAATATAGGTATTTTATTTAATAATTATAAGGGTTAGGGTATTTTCCTTTATAAAAGGGGATAATGCTTATCTTTTTATTAATATATTTTAAGGGAAATCCTATTTTAATAACTCTTTAAAATCTTTTATAATTTCTTAAAATATTTTTATAATAATCTTAATAACTACTTTAATTACTTATTATATTACTTTATTTAAAAAACCTTAATTTTAAAGCGTTATATATATTACTTAGCTAAACTTAAGGTTGCTAATAGCTTAATTTAAAAAGTTAATTTCTATAATTAAGAATATACTTCCCAGTATATTTTATTTAAATCCTTCTTAATTATATTCTTAAGGTAATATACTTAATATAATTAATTTTTAATCTTTTTCATTAATAAATTATAGAAAATTAAATAATAATTAAACTTAATATAACGGTCTTAATAAGTATTTAAATAATATATTAATTATAATTAAGTTAGGTTTAATAAAGAAAGGAAATAAGAAAGCCTTATTAAATTAGCCGGTTTCTAAGGTTTAATATTTAAAACCCCTGTGAATTATCTAGCTGCCCTAAACCTATATATATATAAGATTTACTAACTTTTATTATATATTTATTAAAGATTATTCTATAAAAGCTATATTATTAATTATATTTATTGGAAAGGGAATGCTATTTAAATAAGGGAAAGAATATTAAAAGGCTTTTAAGGAATTAAAGTTAATATTTTTATAAGCTTTAATATTAATATAATAGGATTTAAATAAAAGGATCTTTTTAAAAGCGGATTATAATAATTAAGCCTTAAAGAATATCTTATCTTATAAGATTAATAAAAAGTTATAACTAATTACCTTTTATTCCTAAAAACTTATATAAGTTAAGTAAAATTATTAAATTATTAATAAAGAGATATTAATAATTATAGATTATTTATAATAATAGCAGGCGGAATTAAAGAATATAAATAGGTTTATAATATACTTTAATTATAAAAACGTTAAATAATTTATAATTAAATAATAGCTTTTAAAAAAATAAGCTTAATATATAAAGTTTCTTATAAAGTTCCCCTTTAACTTAATTTATTAATTAAAGTATAATATAATTATATTTAATACTTTTTTATAAAGGAATTAAGATTAAATAAATATAAGAGATAAGGATATAAGAATTATATAATTATTATTAACTTCCTTTCTTTCCTATTAATGCCTTAACTTAACCTAAATAATTAAGGGTATAAACTTAAATAAACTTAAAATATTTAAAGATTTAAATTTATAATAATTATAAGTAAAAGTTATAAAATAAAATTTAAGTTATATATTAATTTATTAAATTATATAATAAAGTAATAAAAAGCTTAATTTAAAACTTTAACTTTAAGTTTAAATAGCTAAATATTATATCGATTTAAATAAATACCTTTAATATTAAAGATATTTATAAATTCTTAATATATTAATAATAATAAAGGAATAATATAAAAAGGTTAGCTTAAAAGAATTAAAAGTTAATTTATTATATATAAAAATCATCTAAAAAATATATAACTTTAAATTAAATAAGTATCTTAATAAAAAAGGGATAATTTTTATAATAAATTAATATTTTTATTAGCTTTTATTATAATAAAGGGTATGATAATTTTTAAGGAATTATAATATATATAGATAGATAAAGATATAAAGAGAGATATATAAAGCCTTCTTAAAACTACTCTTTATATTTAATTAATATTATAAAGAAATTATTATAAACTTTATTATAAAATTAATAAATTTTAAGGGAATAATATTTAAATATATATTAGCTTTTAAAGGATATTAATATTTATAAATAATTTATAATTACCTTAATAAAGAAACTATATTAAAACTTATAATTTTAATAAATATAAAAATATATATAAAATACTTTTTATAATATTAAATATAATATTATAAGTAGCTAAGGGTAATTACCTTTAATTATAACTTAAATTAAATAAATTAATTTTAAAAATATATATATTAGCTATTTTAAATTAAATAATAACTTAATACTTCCTATTATTTAAAAATTAATAAGGGTTTAAAGAGGATAAATTAAGAGATTAAGGTATATTTTATAGCTTTTATAAATTAAAATTAAGATAATTAAATAAAATAAATATTAGCTATATAAATTACTTTAAATAAATAAAAAAATATAAATATAAGAATATTAACCTTCTTTATTATATATAAATATATTAATAACTTAATAATTCTAATCTTTAAGGAGATTATAATAAAAACTTATATAATAACTTCCTTAAAGATTAAAGCTTATAGATTTATAAGAAAATTATAATAAATCTTAAATTTATATTAAGTTATTATAAAAGCTATAATTTAATAATAGGAATTCTTAATAAATAAAAAGAGATCTATTATATTATATTTTTAAGCTAAAGATTTAATTTAAATAAATTTAAAGAATTATAAATTATTATAATTAAAGAAAAAGCTTAATTAAAAATATATAAAATTTAAAATAAAATATATAATTTCCCTCTTAATAATAAAGATATTTAGCTTTTTAAATAAATAATATATAAAAATTTATATAAAGTATTTATAATATATAATAAGTAATTTATTATCAAGATAATTATAATTAAATTCTTAACCTTTTATAATAACTATTAATAAATAATAAAAGTTTTTTATAAAGAAGTTATTATATATAAGGTTTTAAAAGGTAGAAAAAGGTATAAAAAGGGAAGGATTTAATAAATAAATAAGATATAAGGATTTTAATTAAATTAACTTAGAAAACCTTAAAGAAATTATAATTTAAGATAAATTTAAAAAGGAATTTAAAGATTTATAATTAATAAATAGGTTAAGAAGGGATTATATAATATTTAAATAAAAATTAAAAGATATAATAAAAGGTTTTATTTAATAAAGAAAAGAAAATAAGATTAAATATATATAAAGAAGAATATAGGGAAGGTAATTAAATTATATAGGTTTTTAATTATTATTAAGGGTAAAATAAAGGATATATTAAGGGGTATATTAAGATATATTATAAAGTTAAATAAAAAGGGAAGTAAGATCCCTTTTAAGTTAAGTTATATAAATTAATAAAGAAGCTGGAAATTAAGAAGATTTTTTATAAATTTTAAAAGGAAAGTAATGGAAAATAATAAAATAATAAAAATAATAAAATAATATAAAGGCTATTAATTAAAAAAGGCTTAATATAAAAAAAAGATAAGAGAATATAATAAAAAGGGTAGGCCTTAATATTCCCTTAATTATATTATTTATAATTATATAAATTAAATAGAATTTAAGAAAAAAATATTAAGAATTTAAAGGAAAGATATAAAAATTATTAATAAAGGAAAAATTAAAATAAAGATAAAAAAAAAGTAGCTTATAATTATAATAGTTTAATTCTAAATTATTAATAATTTAATTAAAATATAAAAACTATTTATATTAATATAAAATTTAATTAAAAAATTATAAAAATATTTAAAAAAAGGCTTTAATAAAATCTTAATTATTAATATAAGGGTATTAAATAATAAAATTAATAAAGTAAATTAAAATATAATTATTAATTTTAAAAGAATTAATATAAAAAATATAATAAATAAGGTAGAATTTAAATTTATATAAGAATAATATTATTTTCTTTATAAATAATTATAATATAATAAGCGATATATAACTTTTTAAAATAAATATCTTATTTAATATTAATAAATTTTAAATTATTTTATATAAAGATTAAGAAAAAATATTTATTTTATAAATTAAAAGGGTTAAGATTTTCTTAAATTTTAAATATTCTTAATATTTAATAATTAAGGAAAGGGATATAATATAAATAATTAGATAATTAATTAAAATCTATATAAAAATATTTAAAAACTTAAGAAAAACTTATATTTTTTAAAATAATAATTCTTATAAGCCTTAAAGATTTTATTATATTTATTTATAATAGATTTATAAATATAATTATTAAATAAATAAGGAAAGTATTTATATTATTTTCCTTATAATTTAATTAAGATTTTAAAGCTTTTCTTTTAAAAATTAAAAACTTACCTAATCTTAATACTTTAATAAATATATAATAATATTAAATATAATAAATAAATAATTAAAAGAAAAGAATATTTAATATTTAATAATTTTTCTTTAAAAATTATATATTAAGATATAAAAATTAAAGAAATTATTAAGAAAAAAGATTTACTTAAGGTTAATATTATAATAAGAAGGAAGAAAGGAAAAAGGGCGGAAATTATAAGAATAAAAGCCTTTTATATTAAGAAAGGCCCCCTCTCTTAATGATATTACCTTAACCTTAATAAGGTAGGGGGGGGGTAGGGGGGTAATATTATAAATATAGCTTATATATATATAGGTTTAGGGTAGTTAGATAATTTATAAGGTTTTTAAATATTAAACCTTAAAAACCGGCTAATTTAATAAGGCTTTCTTATTTCCTTTTTTTATTAAACCTAGCTTAGCTATAGCTAATATATTATTAAAGTACTTATTAAGACCGTTATATATAATATATATTAATATAAATGGAAAGAAATTAAGTTTTTAATTAAGATTGTATTTATAGGATTATTATATTTTATAAAGATTATTTTAATCTTTACCATATAATTATTTGCCCAACTTTTTAGTTTATAATGCCGTTAAAAGTGATTCTTATTAGCTTTATCTATATAATTATTATTATTTACTTAGCCGCAAGTTATAATTATATTTAAAACCTATTATTATTAGCATTATATTTTTTTTAATGTTAAGTGCTTAAGCGTTTATTATTATATAAAGGGATTGATGTATATTACTTAAAGAGGCATATATATATAGATTAAAAATGAGACCACCTAAACCTTCAACTCCAAGGTTGCCCCAGAGCTCGCGAGGAATGCCAGAAAGCCACTGACAACTTATATATTTAGCGCGATACAATGAGCGCTGTGTTGCTTTAGTATAGAAGAGTTTGAATGATGTTCTGATTAAGAGGTGTTATATTACTTCTAGTGTACCTCCGGTAGGGTGCCCAAAAAAGGGGTGACTACTCGATTTGATACTTTGCATTCCAGTCCGCGAGTCATTGAAACATTGCTGGGCGAAAACGGATGTTATTTGGCATGGTCCTGAATAGTTACAGTCTTGACAAAGATGTTTCAAGCGGGTGGAAACGTCCGAGCCAGGCCCACACTGCAGCATCCTAGAGTAGAGCACACTGGAGGTAGGGAAGATCCTGCAATACCTGGCATATGCTGTAAGACGAATCACTCAAAATCCCGTGTAATGATAATTGGTGCGAGTTTGTCACCACACCCCCAAAGTATGATCTGTGCTACACCACGTAGGCACTTCGGCAAGAAGGACATGCAATGTGGAGATGGCACCGCGGAGCCATGTTTAGGCAACCTTCTCGTCAACACTGCTGATACAGTGCTTTACCCCTATCTGGTACCGAAAGGTTTCCACCGGTGAAGGGACAAGTTCTCATGACTGGAAGAGACATTCTGAGTTCACCTGTTGACGCTGTGCTCAAGTGCCAGGAAGTGTCAGGCCATTGGTGCGATGACTTTCTCCATAATTGTTCCGCCAACATATTGCTACGGAGTGCCGACTCCTTAGCGAACACCCTTGGCGAACCTTGGTCTTGGCGCAGTCTGTCGACTCCTGATGCTGCTACAATTCATATCAACATTTCTGGATGCTGCTAAACTGGAGTGTATATAATATCGGAAGTCGTGTCGACTACCTTCCCCATATCTGCACATTTGTCCATTCTCAACACAATTCAGTTTGATCGATGTACTGTATTTGAAAAGACATATTTCAGCCAGTCATCTCAACCGCTCATTCTATCAGTATGAGGACCGCCGCCGCCGCCGCTTTCCTGAGCTTCTCAGCCCTGGCGTCAGCCCACGGATATGTCCAGCAGATCTGGCTGGGTGAGAACCTCGTCGATGCTTGGAACCCGTACAAGGACCCCCAAAAGTCGGGAGTCAACAAGATCACCCGCAAGTTCAAGGACAATGGACCCGTGACAGACGGCCTGTTTACTGTAAGCAATGGCTGATGTACCGAGGGCATCTTGACCCCTGGCTGACCCAAGGTGAAGACCGATGCTATTACATGCAACATTGGCATCGACGGCAAGAACAATGTGCCAGCGAACAACACGGCCGAGGTCGCTGCAGGCAGCACTGTCAAATTCATGTGGACCGAGTGGAAGAGCGACCATCCTGGTCCCGGTATGTATGCCTGATTTCCACCCGTATCGACTGATAATCACTGATAATACGTCCAGTCATGACATATCTGGCGAGCTGTGGTGGCTCGTGCAGCAAGTTCTCGGGAAGCACTGGCAAAGTCTGGGTCAAAATCGACCAGGCTGGCTATGATGCATCTGAGTCTATCCCATGGGCTAGTAAGAGGTTGCCGGAGCAGAACAGCACATGGACGGCGACGCTGCCATCATCGATAGCTCCTGGTGAATATCTGCTTAGGTGTGTTTTCAATCAGCAGCAACTCTCCATGTCAACTTTCTACACCATCTACACATGCATGGTAAATAACAGCGATCATACGCAGACACGAGATTCTCGGACTTCAACGCACAAATACAAACGGTTCGCTGGCTCAATTCTATCCTAACTGCCATCAAATCACTGTCACTGGCAGCGGCACCACGAAATTGCCTGAGGGGATCGCTTTACCTGGTGCTTACCAGCCCGATGACACCACTTCTGTATGTGTTCTTTCAGTCTTTTATTCTTCATCGATTCCATCACCCCTCGCCCTAATGCTGACAACGGCTTACACAGATCTTCCTGGAGTATCGTGACATTTCCGCCACCAATCCATACACTCCTCCTGGTGGTCCCGTCTGGGGCGATGATGGCTGGGCAAGCTGAAAGACAAGACTACTAGGTCTTGAAATAGCTTTCATAGTGACGGCCATCTACTTCAATGTACATAGCCATTGAGTGGGGGTGAGCTGCGATCGGGAGTGAGTTGCCATTTGTAGATACCTTAATTTTCTTTCGAAATCTCATATTGTCCGGAGCAGCCTGCGTAGCTGCTAGATGCACAAATCCATTATCAGCAGCCCATCATTGACAATACCGTTCCAAGCAATCAGTCACCGATTGGACGACTGGCCTGACATTATGTGTCGACTGACACGCCGGCTGAGAGCTATCACGGAGCCTCCTTCTTTTTTGAGTTTGAATACGCCCATGGAAGAGCCGCTCTTCTATCATGGCATATGGTGGTCAATCTGTTTTGTTAGGCCGCTCCAAAGACATTGCACCGTATTTCAGCGTCTTCCCCCTGACTGACTGGTGTTAGCACACACTTTTGCTCGAACTTTATTCGACTTTCATAGCTGCTATTCTCGCCAGTCCCACCACCTACAGTTTTGCTCGGGGCTTCTTCAGATCATGACTCTCGCTTCCGAGGCAGAACTTGGAGCTTCATAGCCCCGGCAGACACGACAAACTGGTCCCGGACTGACTCCCGAAAATGCCTGTCATCCGCTGGGGTGATGGCAAAGTCGAATCTGACGATGAACTGTGCCAGGACTGCCCTCATCTCCATGTAGGCCAAGTTCTTCCCAATGCATGAGGTTGACCCGAAACCAAACGGCGCCCATGCCTTGGCGTTGTGTGCTGCTGTACCTTCCCCGTTCTCCATCCAACGGTCGGGAATGAAGCTATTCGCGTCGTAGAAGTTCTTTGGGTCGTGATGAATCGTCCACGTGTGCGTCGATGCGACAGTATCCGGCGGCAACACAATCTTGCCTTGACTGCCTCTGGCATCATCAGGCAAGGCTAAGACGGCAGTCGTCGTTCGTTGCAGTGCCGATGGGACTGGAGGCCAAAGGCGGAGCGTCTCATTGATGCATGCATTAAGCAGGGGGGAATTGTCACGAAGAGTGTCAAAGTCTTGCGGCTAGAGATGTCCCGAGATCAGAGGATCAAGCTCGTCCCGCAGCCTGGCTATAACGTTGGGGTGCCGGACTAGTTCGTAAAGGCAGAAGGTCATAGCATTTGACGTCGTGTCGGAGCCTGCGATGACCATGAGCATGCAGTCCTGCTGCAGCTCTCGCCGGTCCAACTTGCGGCGTTGTTTACCCTGTTCCCCGAGAAGGTAGGCGAAGACATCTGCGCCGACGAACTCCTTCTCGCCGTGGTGGCTCATCCGCCACTCGAGAGCCTCTGACAGCCACGCTTCGAACTTTTGAATGGGGCTTGGTAGAAAGCGCATGACGTGTGCCACTTAGGGAACATTCCCTATTGAGTTGACTGTTGCCAAGACCTGTCAGCAATGCTGATGATTCGGCTCGTTTTGGCAAGTAGACGCGAGCGACACATGGATAAGATAGACTGTTGGGGCTGCTTACTACTTCGCACACCCAGCTCGACCAGATGCACTACAGCAGACGTCTTCGCGGCCTCCAAGGTGCCAAATGATCTGCCAAAGCCAAGCTCGCCCATCACGTCGAATCCAAACCATATCATACACTCTCTTATGTCGACCAGACCGTCGTGTGATAACCTAGCGACTTGATCCAAAAGCGTTTCCGCATTGCGCTGGATGTTGCTCTTGTACCCAGCAAATGCTTTGATCGAAAAGGCCGGATCCCAGTCTCTGCGGCGACGGCTGTGTTCTGGTAGTGTCGGCTCGTTCTGCAAAGAACGTACATCTGGCATGGTACTTTGCGCTGTATGTATACCATAGCCCTCGGATGAAAGTGCTGGAAGGTCCAGTCGGACCGTAAATCAATGGAATTGCGGCCGGATTGGCGCATGAGACTTCACGGGGACCAATTCTGACGACGCTGCCATACTTTTCGTGCAGTTCCCGGATGATCTGGGCCCGCTCACCATTCCAATCAGTGTTGACCCACGTCCACATGGATATCTTGCAAGAGAGAGGACCCGGGATGTGTCTGAATGGATGGAAGAACACTCGATAGATGGTTATGGAGGTAGCCATCACGGCTGCGAAGAGGCAGAGCATGCCCGCGACGGTCGCCGTCGCGGGCGTGTTATCCACTTGCCAAGCATGTTTGATGAATGAATGAGTTCCGAATAAGACAAGGCCAAGAAAGATCACAGAATGGTGAGCGTACGGATCTCGAATCTGGACTGCGGCGTGTAAGGCTAAGGCTGCCGTCACCGGTAAAGCAATGGTGACAAGTGGGCTATAAGGTTTGAATAGGTCTTGGAAGTCTGCTGGTGACGGTGTAGTTGGCACCATTTTATCCCATCGATTGATCCAGAGCGGTGGGTAGATAATACGAAACTTGAATCCTAGAGAAAACACAAACGGACATTTCGGGACCACGAGGACGGAAATCGCTTCTCTAATGCCAAACACTACTTCGCTTTCACGGTTACATGCCTAGGTAGTACTCCTCTTCTACGGATGATACACTCTGTTCACTACCTAGCGTCGGATCGATGTTTGCCACGCAAGGGTCACGAAGATGAGGTGAGGGGATATCCGTCGTCTCAGGTTATGGCCTCGGCAACTAAGAGCTTCCCCACGGGGAAAGAAGATAGCCTACTTAAACCTTAATTGTCCTCCGAGGCAAAAGCTGCTGTTCCATTTTATGCGCTTGCTTGAACGCGGACGGACGCACGTGTTGTTTTGCAAAACACATGATAGTCCAGGAAGCACATAATCCCTGACTGTCTGCTCTTAGGTGAGGCGGGTCTGCACGGTGGTTTCCGAGCATTGCTGCAGCAACATCTTCAGCATGGGCAGTCACGTCATGATCTGGGGAAAACAATTCCCTCAGACTGCTTCCAGCTGTTTTATTTCTCCTACAATGTAAGGAAATGGCAGCTGCTTCGACTTCTTTCCTCTTCGTTAGAATACGGATATGTGGCTAGTTGCTTGCGCTCACTGCGCAAAATTCTAGCATGCCTTCAGGAAAAGCACCAGTTAACCGCCATGGTCGAATACGCTGCCGCCTGGGGGTTGTTTTCATATTGCATTATCGTAGATTCATTTGCATTACGCGGACCGAAAGGGCAACGTGCGACCAGATATTTTCCTCTTAGTTCTTAGTCGGTTTTATTCGTACTCATGAATCCTTTTTCCCCAAACGGAAGCTCAGGCGCTTTGGAGGAAAATTTGGCCTTACGTCAAATTTAGTCGGGATTATTCGTGATGGTTCAAATAGGTCATATCTGTTGGGACCGAAAGGCATTCATGTGTAAAGAGCAGCGCTCGTGCTAGTGATTTCTGACCAACTGAAGATTATTTATGCTCTCGAGACCAAAAGCGTCGGACAAGCCATTTGCCTCCTTTCCTCAACAAAGCCCCGTAAGACTCCGTAGTTCGTTAGGCGTCTACCTGACGCATTCCCAGCGACCGCTGGCCAACTCGAAAGAACCGCATCCCTCGTCTGATTGTAAAGTCCCTCGTTATCGGTGATAGAGTCTTTGGCGCCACATGAAGAGTTGGCCAAAACATGCAGGTGATCATACCAACTTCTCAAAACGGAGACTTCAGGAATTTAACTCGACCCTTCCTTAAAGCTCGCACCTCCTTCTCTGCTGCAGAGACGCATCCTTCGATCGAGCCATTATCGGCACGATCCAACCGCTTTTCTCGCACACTCCTTTGAAGCTTGGCTGGTCCGGATCAAGGGCCGCCACTTCCCGTCGTACCATACCTTTTTGATTCCTTTGATTTGGCGAAATTGCCAGCCAACTGTGGGCCGTATCTTCACACCTCCTCGGTCGTTGCGATAGATGTGAGCAGCTGGGGTTGGAGCTTTGGTCGCATCGGGTGGTGCCTCGGAGAAAGAACGCTGGGAAAGTTTGGGGCCAAAGTGGCCGGTTTGCTCGCTTGGGGGCTGGTTTCCGTTCTTGCTTCGGGTGAGTCGCTTGCCCTTGCGATCCACTGTGGCAATATCCTCGGTCGCCTTCCGTTTCTGTCGGTCCATTCCAAGTGCTGGGGAGTTGCCAACGTGGGTTCCATCATATCTGGTGCCGCTTCGTGGCTGCTCTTCGTCGTCTTCAACTTTGATCATCCGGTCATGGCCGCCCTCCTTCGACGTGGCTCTGCATTTGACGACAGTGTCTGTGTTGGCCTCTGCGAAGGCACTGTCCGGGTCACCTAACCCGTTCTGTCCTTCCCGGTCCATGGTTCTGCCCAAAACTACAGCACGTTCGCTTAGTACAAGACGTTATTGGGTTGTTTTTGAGGTATCTCTCACCGGATCGCAGTCTCTCTTCAAGGTCGGTTGGTGAAGCATCCATGGCAACCAGGGTTCTTACGATGGAGTCGAACTTTTTCCAGTGTTTGTGACGGGCATGATATCGTATGTTCTGGATAGGGGAGCTCTTGCCGTTGGAAGCCATGATTCAGGTGCTCCTGACAGACAGGAAGGGTGGGTTGAAAGTTGGCAAACGCTGGAAAAGGGGATCTGTCGATTGGTAATCGGGGCCCGTAGTCTAGAGCGAGGTAGCACTCGTATTGATAGACCTCAAAGTTAGAGACCTGGTTGAAGTGGTCAGGCATTTGGGGAAAGATAAGGAAAAGCTGTGGTGGGGCCTTGGAGGAGAGGAGAGGGAAAGTAGACATGGAGGGCGTTCCTGCATTCCACTGCAGAAGTCTGACATCGGCCCGTCCTTTTCAAGAGCCCTTCCATCTGAAAAGTGGTATGGTATCCCAGCCTGATCATATCAAACGGTGTCTTTGGGAGATTTCTCTCTGATTTGGCGCCCCGACTCTCTTCCCTTGCGTGAATGTTTCATTTGTCGCTGTACCTTCAGTACTTCAACCGTTCTTGGGGCGCTAGGTAGGACTACAATCCGGAATCCTCGAGTGTCAAAGCGAGCAACAGAGCAGAATTCTAACGAGAATAGTACAGCCTACAGGAGTCTGAGGCTTCTAGAGTACTGAACTGCCTACATAAGACAGACCACACTTTTATCACCTATCAGGATAACCTCCTCTGGGATACCCTTTTGTCGGACATCGTGCCTGCCTATGCATCTGGAAGGTGGTTCTTTCCAGGAACAGGATGAAACAGCCCAAATTGTGGCAACCTCTCCAGGTCGCCTGATGTTTATAACCACTGCCCGTAGACCCTGGCTAAGTACCACTGCGCCTTGCTGGTCCTGATCATGTTCTGGAGTGTCATCATTGATGGCCAAGATGTGATGTCTACCCATGTCAACTTTGCGCCTAAACCGACTGGCTTCATTTGCAACGGGGAAACCACACAATTTAAGCACAAAAGTTACAGGGCGCCTGCTTCATGCTCGCTTGGTTGGTCTGCCCAATACCTGTGCTCGCCGGACTTGTGACTGCTTGTCTACTCATGCGGAGCCATGTCTTGCCCTAACTCCGACATTACATGCCCTCCACTCTTGGTCTTTCTGTATATAATTTCCGTGCGTCAAGATTTTTCGGGTTTCGGTAGTAAATCATTGAGACTTTCAAGGTTCAAGTGTCATGTACAACGGAACCAATGGCTGCAACGCTGTTTGAGTTCGACGTACTTACATGCGTTGTTGACGGGTGCCAAGCTGTGCTGGGCTTAGCGTCCATCGAGATCTCGTCGTCATTTTGTATCCGCCGAAGTGGTGACTCGAATATCGGAGTGGTACCCCCGAGAACAGGGTCCGAGTGCCGAACTCTCGAAACCCAGGAATTCAAATGATGCTGACAACGCATTATTAATCAGTGATAACCCTGGGGATCATCAAGTGGGTATCATGAGTCTGAGATCGGTACCCCAAGGGCTAGCAGCCTTGCTCAGCTAAGCTTTCGTTACATATCGGGCCCATGATTCGCAGGCACTCGTTTCACCGCTTGGAGACGCGAGTGCCCGAGCGTTATGCATACTTTGGCGGTCATCTATAAGAACCTGCTTCCAGAAGCAGTGAGCAGGTGAGGTGAATGAAGTATGCCAGAGTGTTCTTAGTCTACTACATTCTGCCGTTCTTGACAAACCCCCGATCCTTGATCCTATACCAAACAAATTACACAACCGAGTCAACATGTCCAAGCCGATAATTGTGCACAGTGGGTTTGATCGTCATTACGGACTCGAGAACATGTTGTACTGACGAGAACTAGGCCACCCGGGCCCCAACCCCTGGAAGGTGGTGATTGTGCTTGAAGAGCTTGGGGTGCCTTACGAGTGTGTGAGTGATACCTGAAATTCGGGTAACCATTCTCACTTTACAGATAGTCTAACACGCCGAGGCACAGCATCTCATAGCCGATGTCAAGGGCGAGGCTTATACTAAGATCAACCCCAACGGTCGCGCCCCTGCCATTGAAGACCCGAACACCGGCATCACCCTGTGGGAGTCTGGTGCCATCCTGGAGTACCTGGTGGATACATACGACAAGGACAACAAGATCAGCTACGCCTCTTTTCCCGAGAAGTACCACACCAAGCAGTACCTGCACTTTCAAATGTCTGGTCAGGGGCCGTACTTCGGTCAGACTACTTGGTTCCGCCACTTTCATCCAGAGAAGGTAGAGAGCGCGAAGAAGAGATATGATGAACAGCTCGTCCGAGTTGTTAGCGTTCTCGATAAGATTCTGGCTGGGAAGCAGTACCTGGTCGGGGACAAACCGTGAGTATTCATCTTTGCCTCGACTCGTGCTCACGAAATGTCATACTTTGCATTCATGCTCGGGGGGTTTCATGGTGGGTGCTGGCTAACACGATTTCAGCACATATGCCGACTTTGCTTTTATCCCTTGGGACAATGCGATAGGCTGGATCTTCGGCGAAGACCAGGCGCAAGTTCTTCCAGAGGACAAGTATCCCAACTTCTTTGCCTGGCACAAGCGTCTGGTGGCTCGGCCATCAGTTCAAGCCGCCCTCGCGGAGCAAGGAAAAACCCGGGCAGAGGCTCACAAGTAATAGTCTTTTGCACAAATATGAAAGGGTGGACGTGATCAGGAAAGTCAAATCCACGAGTACGCTCCAGTATACCACACAATGGGTGTATTACGCCGATCTGCAGTTCAACGAACATGTCTTGATGGTTTTACAGGATTTGTACCAGTTCTTGATTACGCGCATTGTATCATAATCTCGCCGTTCGTAAAATCTGAATGGGAACTGGAGGGACGATGGCGTTCACGACGTGCTCAAAGCATCCTACCCATACATAGTAAACGGGTCAAATACGGCGTGTACCGTTACTTCTTAGCTGGAAGATCAAAAACTCCCGATACAATTTGACCCGAGCAGTACAGAAAATATTTCCTCAATTACATAATACTTGTCAAATTTCAACCCAGAATTTGGAGCTCGACAACCTTCAGAGTTGCAAATACAGAAATGAGTGACCAATTCCACACCCACATCAACCTTGACTGAATCCAAGACGTCCAGGATCAAAATCATTCCACAAGCCGTGAAGTGCCCGACAGTGGATTACAATGCCAGGTAAGTCAAGTCTAACTGGCACTTTGGCCCACGAAGACAACCAGTATAGCCACATAACTTTCCTAGTCAGCTCAGCCCCATTGAATCAAGCCAGAAGGGTTTTACTCACGCGGCACAAGCGCCATAAATCTCGTGCTTCTTGGCTCGGGTGCAGAGCGCGAGAACACCGCCAAACAGCAGAGTGCAGCCTACTTGGAAGCCCATCATTTTGGCAAGAACCTTGCCATCGATGCCCTCCTGCGACCACTGGTACAATGGGACAAGGGGGGCAGATAATAAGAATAACATAGTAAGAATGAGGATTGACATCACAAAAAGGTGAACCCGCACCAGTGAGTACAAGACAACAGAGCTGTCACTGTTGCTCTGCCGTTGCGAGTGAGTCAGGTAATGTTCCCATCTGATCAAGACGAGATGTAGTCAACTTGCCTTATTAGAGAATACCCACTTTTGGAAACGATTAATCCAGTTAGTTGGGTTCATTTTCAAAGCTTCGGAACGACCGAGAAGATTTGTTGAGTCGGACTCACACTTAGAAAGCGATTGTTTACTCTGACGAGCAAGCCCAATATTTGTCTGTCGAGCCAGGCATCGTCCCTGTCGGCCTTAAGAGTCACCAGGTCGGCTGCATTCCCAATATAACCTTCCTGCAATACAAGTGGTTTTTTGTTCCGAAAGAATCTCTGGAGGTTCGTCCTCTCGAAATTTGTAGGCCGATCGAGAGCGGCAAGTTTATTTGACATGCAGAGGAGCTCACCTGCCCGACGGTCAGTCTGTGGCCAGAGGCTGCTTGGTGCCTCACTCACCGTACTGGACCAGCTTATTTTGGATTTGATCCATCATGATTTTCCGCGTCCCGTTGTATGCGTCATCAATTTCCCTGCATTCCAAATTATGCGGGCTGTTCATCTTGTCCTTCTCGTCCATCCTCCATAGCTGAGTCTCAAGGGCTCGAAGCTCGTCTTGCAAGTGGAGGAGAACTCGAGATTGCAAGTATCTGAATTCCCGGAAAACATAGAACTCGGGCGCTGAGGCTGTGAATCGTGCCAGCATAGGATAGCCTCTAGGACAGTTCTCGACTGTGAACTTCTCGTAAGCTGAGACCAATAACTCGAATCAGGACGAGAAACTTCCATCCGCCAATGGCTCTCAGTTGAGGATTGGAAAGATGTTTCAAGTAGCACTTACTATCGCAAGTGGAATACTGCAGTGGATCAGAATTGATATCGACATATTGAAACTCTTCTAATCCGGTTCTATCTGTAGTTGTCAGCTAAGGACCTGTGGCATCAGCGTAATTTGGCCATAATGCCGACTTCTTCACCGGTTGAGGGCCTGATTCCGGGTCAGTTGAGGCCATGCCGTTTGAATTCGTTCCTCCAGCAGGAATCAGCAAGACGGAATATGGCAGTAGACTACTGTAGTACAGATAATCCAATAGAATGAAGAATCAAGGCGTTGATTTTCAAATGGGGGAGGGGGGGTCCGGGAGGGACCGCATCTAGCTTTTTATAACAGGCAGCTTGTGGTCATCGTTCTACCTTGAACCGGTAGAGTGCATTGTGTTACGATGCACACAACTCGGCATATGGTATCTTGGACACCTGGACGGCAATGAACGACGAACAATAAGTCGACAAACATCTGACTTGTTTGGCAGTAAACTAATGCCTGTTAAGCCCTATCCCCGTTTTCGGAGGAATTTCTGGTGCTATGGATGTTTCAATGACTTGCTCAGGAACTTTTCACTCATACATCAGAATTTTCACAATTTGGAATCTGCCCCAGTGCTATAAGGAAAATGAATCTTGCTTCCCAACAGCTGGCAGAGAAATCTTTCCTACCAGTCAAAAATCCATATTCTTGTCATGAAGAGTTCCTAATTCAGCTGAAGACATACTTCTGACTAGGACTCCAGCACGATTGAGCCTTGTCGCGTCCCCCAACTGCTCTTAGCAAAAGCAGGATGATACCTCAGCTTGTGCTTCTCTTGTTCGGAGTGGTATGAAGCAGACTTTAGAAATAACCATGTGTCACGTTGCAGGCAACCCGCGGTTCAAAGACCCTAATTTTATTGCAGCTGGTTGATTTCGAAATGCGTATAAGCGCCGATGATTCCAATATCTTTGTCAGGGTCGTACTTTTGGATTCCTTCTAGACGTGCGTACTTTTCGATGAGGTACAACATATCATTGTAGGCACTATTCGTAAGGCTTATTGGGGAACCAAGACACCTAAAAGGATCAAAAACTCACATTTACCGTGATCGGCTGCCAGGATGACCAGCAGAATAGTTCAGGTACGGGTGAATGCTATACAGTCGGTTCCGAGGATGCGTGGAATCACCGCGTCGAGAAGCTGCTTGCAAATGACATCGTACTCTGGCCAAGGACCGTTTGCATCGTTATCATACTTGATGACGTCCTTGAGCTGAAGCGTGAACGACTCGGCCCAGCTGCTCGTCCATGTCGTGGTCCTTCGCAAGCGGCCGCAGACAACCGGCACGGTATACCCAAACATCCCGTTGGGCGAGGTTCCTCGACGGTGGAGCTCTGCTACGACAGGCATGATTTCCTCTGGATCTGGAGGCGATGAGAAGTCCATGTGGTGGAACGTGCTCAGAAAGAAGTAGGTTCTCGTCTCCTGGTCCTCAAATTCGCCCCATCCGATCGCTTTGGGGCCGAACCCCGGCACCGCCTTGTTGACGTTTGTCGCGGAGTGATGCTCGCCCTCGGCCAAGGCTCGAGCGCTTTGCCCCGTGGCGCATTTCAAGAAGTAGCTCGCCGGATTGACGCCTAGTAGTATTACGGAGACCTGTGTTGTTTTCGTCCAGAACGAGACCCCGGATGATTCTGAAGCGATGACTTTTGTCCCTGTAGGCATAGCTGGTGGCAGTCCAAGTCAGTTAGTAAACAGTATCTTGTTTATTTGGTGAATTCCAGGAAGTGCAGGAAGCGAACCATCTACCACAGCCTTGTGGATAGGGAAGTTGCCCTCGTTACCGTCAAGCCACTGCGTTGCGTCTGTCATGGTCTCG
Source organism: Diaporthe vaccinii (assembly GCA_039880775.1). NCBI lineage: Eukaryota > Fungi > Ascomycota > Sordariomycetes > Diaporthales > Diaporthaceae > Diaporthe > Diaporthe vaccinii. The sequence goes on from JBCEDN010000021.1 coordinate 588,953, forward strand.
CAATGAAGGGTTAGGTCGTAAGCGTAATCAAGCAGGAAAAACATCGGCCTGTTGACCTGTAGGTTTTAAATCAATTTGGCTCGAAAATTCAAGGAAAACGAAAACGAGAATTCCCTGCCGTTTTATGATTGGTGAATCACAACTCCTGGACAGTCAGGCATGGTTGGCGAGTTGCTCACTAACGGGGTCCAGTAACCGCTCAGTTGCAGCAAGGGTCTTGTCGTTCTCACTCCCAACACACACACTAGCCGCTAAGGAGGTCATGGCAATGGTCAAGTCACTGCATCCTATGAATAGGTAGATCTGCCATTGGTTCACTGTGCAGTGTTGGTGGTTGAGATGGAGGCTTGAGATGCACCAACATCCAGGCCGGCCCAATACCCGCAATCCTCCAGAATCACAAGTATCCGCTACCTTTTCCCAGGTATTCTACTGATGGAACGGCGAAAGATTGTCATTTTAGACCTACAGCTCTGGCACGAGATGTTTGTGAGGCCGTCTACTTATGCACTTGATTTTTGCAGCACGAAACATAGGCAGACTCATCATAAGAGAAGTATGAGGCCAGCAGGACCCGGGATATAAAGACATATTTGATTCCTCCAACTGCGCGACGAACTTTCTTGCCACTGATATCTCTAGATGCACTTAACATCGAGTTTGAATAGAACAATAGTCCGCATTGCTCATCAATTTGTAGCAGTACGCGCCTAGTCTTAGCGGCGACCTCGCTCGTGCTTCGGGAGGTGGATGACCATTTGAATACATTGCACCCAGACTGGATACTTTACGATTCAATGTGACACGACTAAAGGCGGTCATACTGAGGAATGATCAAATCACGATTTCTGAAAAGAATTTTGCGGTACTTGGGGATCGAGGAGAATTGTGAAGGCTCTGAACGAAGACCGCCACAGACATGGGTTTCAGTCGAATGACATTGATCCCTGTATCTCGCTCGACATTTAAATACATATTGAAAAGTCAATTGAGTTCTCCTTAAATTTCATCGTCAAACGAGGCCACCGGTATTTGAGTGCCGGTACGCATTGCGATCGGTGGCTCATCAGATAGCACAAAGCATGCCAGTACTCAGTCAGAATTGGGATGACCTCAACGACGAGGTCATCCACTTTCACTGAACAAATCCCAGAGGCATATGGGCCATCACCATCGATCGATCGAAGCAGGATCAGCCAACGCACTGGATTATCGGTGGCCTGACAAAGTCAATGACCCACAAACTATCCCCAGAATATCAAGGATGTTTTCCTACGTCAACTAACAGCACAGCCCCAGGCTTGTCAGCTCAGTGGTCACACACAGCGACTATCGGGTAACCAGTTCGCTGCCAAGGCGTGGCAAAAGTCTCCTCGATCGGTAATCTTAAATGTCGCGGCTTTCCGAGAAGTGCGAGTGTCTGGTCAAAAGAGCTACTGAGGAGTCAATTAATTTCCTTTGCGTTCAATACAGAACTGTGCCTTCCGTTTCGGAAAGCTACTTCTACAAATCCGACGTTATGCGTGGAGAATAAGGTTCGTCCGGAAAACTTACAGACACCACCCACGCACGATTTTGGCAAAGCTCATCTCATTCTGAGGGTAACCACTGCGCTTGAGTAAAAACCTGCTAGTAGAGTTCACGATTAAGTTCACAAGGGGCTTGGAACACGAGGTGCGGTTGTCCATGAGAGAAGCAGATGGCGTTGAATGACGCTTCTCTCCGGCGACACGAGTCGTGATATCTGAATAAAAAGAGAGACATCTTCCATACTAGCCAAAATAATGATCAAGAGGTGACAGCTTCAACCAGCGGTCCCTTCGTCTGTCCCCTCGTCTGTCCCCCTCACCCAAGTCTAGCATTGAACGCAACCCCAAAATTCCTCTCACACTGGAAAAATGCACTTACCAAGCTCACAAGTACTCTTCGCCAGTCTGATGGGCACAGTGGCAGCCTCCAACGTGGACACCACACTAGATTCACATCTTGTCTATAAGCGATCAAGCTGCGAGGCTCGCAATGTTTTCTTCCACTTCAACGACTCATCCATCGGAGTCACACCATCCTGCTCATGGAACGTGATCAACCTTGGCGCTCGAAGCCTCTCGCAAGAGATCCTCCCCCGCGCCTTGTCCATCAGACAGAGCACAAATTGCCCGAGCACAAATTGCACCGATGGCCCGATCACAAACTACACCGTGGTGGTTGGCGATTCTCTTGAAAAGATCGCCGCAACATTCGACAGCGGCGTGTGTGACATCGCAGCCGCCAGTGGTATCGACAATCCGAACTTCATTAAGCCAGGCCAGGTCCTGACCGTCCCGACCGATCTCTGTGAGCCGGACAATGACAGTTGTATTACACCACCGGGGTCGAGACCGTGCGTGCCGGAGGAAGAAGGAGCGGACCCGACTTATGAGATACAGGCTGGCGACACGTTCTTCATAGTTGGGCAGGAGTACAATGTCACAGTCGACGCAATGCGGGCTGCGAATCCGTGTGAGGATCCGTACACGCTGGAGATTGGACAGGAGATTAACATTCCAATCTGCCCAGACTGTGGATCGTCTACGTGCAGTGAATGAACAACTTTTTTATTGTGATGGGAACAAGACGTTTGGATCAACTAATTCAGGGTGTTTTCCAGTGCGAATTCAAACACTTATGTGAGCTTGTAGACAGCAAGTCTATGCCTTCGGCGATGTCATAATTATAAACTTTGCTAAGATTTTATGCTCGTTCTTTTTCCATTAGAGGTCGAGCTCCAATAGTAAATTGTGAAGCCTGTGTAATCCCGTAACGTCACGGCATTCAAGACAGATTGTAATTCGCAAATTGAAATGAGAAACACGTCCATGGAGTAATAGCAGAGACAAACTGGCCTGTACCTAGAGAAGATGTGTGCAAACAGGCAGTGCCTTACAAGTCTCCAAGACCGTTTCCTATGAGAAAGGTGAAGGCAATAACATAATCTATATTGGCCGAGAAGTTCCTCACCCCAAGTTTTCTATTGAATAGAGTTAGTCCAATTTCCTAATTCTCTTGTAAACTCATTCGATTTATAATGTGCTCTTTGGGCTCATGCACCAGAATGAGGAAATTGTCTAAATGCCACAGCTCCTTCTCTTCCAGCCTGGGCTGCGGATGATATTGTTACGTGTTATTGTATGCGGCTGTCCGGAATACAATAGTGAATCACTGTCCCCATCTTGGTTCTATCCCTATCTCGAATAACATAACTGACTAATGGAAGCAATGAACTATCCCATCATTTGACCAGCATTGCAGATTCTAGGAGGCTGTACGTAAAGTGAGGTGAATTTCAATTTGAGATTCATTGAATGAGGTGGCAGTATGTCCAAAGATAGTGGCTGCATACTCTTGGACTATTCAATGAAATACCAGCCTATTGTATTTCAATTCAACCTCATATCTGTCTCCACAGATCAGCTGGCTTTATTGGCAAAGGACGATCTGGTATTGAGTCCCAATTGTGATTTAGGACAATACTACCTAGGTAGTAGTCATGTTCGGACCAACTTTCAACATTTAATCAAGTCCGCCATCCCATTCCCACAATCTTTTGTAAAAGTAAGAAATCCTAAAGCTATCTCCAGAGGGAGATTTGAACCACTTGAACAGCATGTCATAAAGCATCTGGACTCATCGAATCCAGAGAAGTCCTTCGAAGACATTCACCGAGTCAATGAGAGTGTCTATGACTGGAGACTCGCGGGCATTCGATCTCATCTATGACCTCCCCATCAGAATGGAGTCTGTGGATAATTTAAGGATTGAAAATCACGTCTTCCATGGACTCGTTTCTCAAGAAAGAATCGAGATTCACCTGGCACCAAGCCGCAAGAAGATACACAAGTAACTCGGATCTCGCAGAGGCTGGCAAACATGGTGAGACTGCCAGATCGATCAATTCCTAGGTTTTCACAAGGCACTAACATTTTCAGAGCTCCCACACGGGCATGAGAGCAGGTGGTGTGAAGGCCGGGAGCAAGAGTGGAGAGGCATCCGTAAGTCTGTTCTTCCAGCATCAAGTCTGCCATGCTAATAACCAGATTAATAGCAGCCCCAAAGTAAACCTCGGAAAGGCCAGAATGTGACCATCAAGAAAGATCAGGAGTGTCATAAGTACACGGAGGAACATAAAGTTTGTGTCTCAGAAGCACCGGTTGGGACTAACACTGAGTACAAGGGGCAGGAGAACAATGTGATGTTCACATTCTGCGAGAAGTGCGCCCAAGGGATCAATACCTGGGTACCTCCTAAGCGGCCCAGAAAAAGAGGACACTCCAGTTCATGATGGTATGGGGGATGAGAGCCAAACGATGATGAGTAGTGAGAATACAACAAGTCGAGCCCCTCACAGGGGCATATGCGTTGAGGATTCCATGGACCTTCCTAGACTTCATATCTAAGCAGCCTTCAGATTTGAACAATGCGAACTCTAGCCCCTTTCCTCATACTATGGCTGTGGGCACCAACTCCGGTCAATGATGCGTTTATGACTTTGTAGTCGGTGATCCTGGGGCTTCCTGTTGGAAGTCTTCCCAACCCAACATGTCTTGCGGCACAGGACAGATAAAAGTCTCGTCCGGGCACATATCATGCCGGTGATCGTGTTTTCTGATATGAGACTCAGCGAACTCAGTTGTCCCTCGGTAAGGGAGTCCGAGGTGCCTCCTTCATCAGGGTTGGAGCCTCGACATTGCTCGATAGTGGCAAGCATGGCAGGCGAACTGCGCGGAGCCACATCCTGATGCCATCGTAGTTGTTCCACCTCATAGAAGAAACATTGTTGCCCAATAGACAAGACAAGATCATTTCTCTTTTCCGAACTCAACGGGCAGGTTCATGCCCACCCTCCTCGCCGACAACCGCACTCGCTCCTCCTCGTCCATTCCCATGCCGGGGTTGTATCTTTCCAGCAATGTGACGTAAGTCCTCTGTGCGCGAACGTATGCGAGGTATTGCTCTGCTTGCGCGACGGCCTGTTTTGGGGCCTTTTCGGGGCGGAAGTGCTCGCGGAGACGCTGGTGGAGCGGCGAAGGCGTTTTGGAGAGGATCGGTCGGGGCGGCAACTCGCGCAGGAATGAGCGGTAGAGGGCGCGAAGCCGCGGTGCTGTTGAGGAGGAGGACATGGCGATAGAGTATCGTGGAGCGAAGTCGCAGTATAATAAAACTTAGCCAAACTCAAGGAAGGGGATTGATTATGGCGATGGCATTGCGCCGGATGAATCCGAAGGTGGAGTCCAAGCGGAGAATTGCACTTACAGGGGGCCTAGCTTTGCCCGCCGGAAGCTCTGCAAAGGAGCTGTCGTGCCTGCCGGAGGTCACCCACTGTCGTCACAGGCGAATTTTCTTGGGGACGTTTCCTCAGAGACATGAACCATCAGCAGACACCATCTCAGCCGCCGCACTTCCCCCTGAGCAGCACACGTGGTGAAGTCGCATCTCACATGCGAACATGCCCCCACGAGGTATAGCCAGTCTGCTGGCCATGCCACCAGCCCTACGGCCGGTGTTCCTGCAGGCAGTCATGGCTGGGCCCCGATTCGAGTCTGCCGTGCCCCTCTGTACCTGCAGCCGGCGACCCTACTCGAAATCGGCCAAACCATCGCGCCCACCACCACCACCTCCCTCCCCTCCAACCCACAGCCGCGACGATGGCCCTCCACGCGCCCTCTCCTTCCATCCCTCCCCGGCACCCGTCCAACCGCCCGTCGCCCACCTCATCTCCGACACACCACCCCTCGACCTGACCCGGTCCGCCTCGCTGTTCAGCAGCCCCAAGTTCCTCTACTCGGCGCCGCGCTTCCTGCACCTGCCGATCAACACACGCATCCCGGAGGTATGCGTGCTGGGGCGGTCAAACGTGGGCAAGTCGACGCTGATCAACGCGCTAGCCGGGCTGGGCGGCAAGCGTGCGGGCACAAGCCACGGGTCCAAGAACAACCGCGCCGGCATCGCCATCACGAGCGCCAAGGCCGGCTGTACCAAGACCATGAACGCATACGGCTTCGGCCCGCCGCTTTCCACGAAGCCGCTGACCAGGGCAGAGCAGGAGGCGCGCAAGGAGGGCGGGCGCGGGCGGGCTGAGCGCAGGTCCGCCGAGGGGAAGAGGCGGGAGCCTATGCCACGGCATAGCTTGGTAATGATGGATATGCCGGGGTATGGGCTCAACTCGCGCGCTGACTGGGGTGAGGAGATCCTGAAGTACCTCAACCGCAGGGAGATCCTCCGCGGCGCCGTCCTGCTCATCGACGCGGTGGCTGGTGTCAAGCAAGGCGACAGGATGGTGCTGGAGGTGCTGAGGGACGCGGGGCTCAAGACGAGTGTGGTCCTGACAAAGGCGGATAAGCTGGTAAATGAGAGGGATGCCTTCGTGTGGGAGAGCAGTGGGCCGCTGAGGCAGGCTTGCTTGCGTATATGGGAGGAAATGAGGACCGTAGAGAAGGCGGGCAAGATGGATTGGTTTGAGGGCGACGGCTGGAACCCCGAGATCTTCATCACGGGCGCGGGCGACCCGAAGCTTGGCGGCATGGGCATTGATGGCGCGAGGCTCTCGATATGCAGGCTCGCAGGCCACCTCGCGACTCCCGTAAGGAAGTTCGAGGTGGCCCAGCCGGAGATTGTGCCTTTCGACCAGCTGGTGTTTAGCAAGTCGCCGTCCTCAATACCGACGCCTGAGATCCAGCCCGCTGTCGAGATCGAAGAGCCTGAAGAGAAGGTCCAAGCGCCAGTGGGACGAGGAAGAGTGAGGCCCTGGAGGGCTAGGCAACACGTCGACCAGATGGGTCTGATGGAGGCAGCCATGGAGCGGCCGAGGGCGAGGAGGCATTTGGGCCAGGCCTCGTTCTAGGATCTCGGGACGATCATGCTCTTCTCCCGCTATGTAAACAACAAAATTCAAAATGCATTTAATCTACCCGCTGCTCTGCAAACGCCATACTTGACGAATACCAGGTTTAACACATCTTATGGTTTCATCCTTTTCATCCCGTTCCTACGAGTCCGCTCGCTGACCGGTACTCCGCCACCCGAGAAGCGATATCGCGGCCAGAACACCTCTCGCAGATTCTCCCAGAATCCTAGATCGTATAGATTGTCCACTTCTCGCAGACCTGTCGGGCGCTCCCACTCCCCGACGCCGGGGATGTTAGTGCTGTCCACCCTGGGCGGGTTGCCACTCTCGGTCCTGATCAGGATCTGCTCCGCCTCAGACGGCCACCTCGTCCATGCGGGCTCAATGCGGAGGTCCTTCTCGCGCGTGAGGCTCATGCGCCGCTTGAAGGCATATCCCTCGTCTATCTCGAGCTGCCAGTCTGACCACTTCATGGACTCGTTGGTCGTGGTGCCGGCATAGACCATGTATAAGTTGTACACGAAGAGCCCCCACACGAGGGGGGACGTGAGTGTCGTCAACATAGTGACGCTGCCCATGCCGACGTTGTCCTGCAGCCCCCAGGTCCAGACGACAAAGTACGAGCTCCACGTGTAGCCCTTGGCCGAAGGCGGCCAGATGGAAAAGTCCGGGTGGCGCGTTTTCATCTTGGTGCTGAGCAGGGACAGGCCGATGTATGATCCGTAAGCAGTCAAGACGGCCGTGCTGAAGAGCAGCAGGATGAACCAGTGCAGGTTGCCCTCACCAACGCAGCCGTTGATGAAGATGCAGTGGTGGTCCGCCTTCGCGATGCAGTGCTTGCAGATGGCGCAGTGCTTCGACCTCGCAGGCTTCAGGAGCTGGCATGTGCGGCAGTGTGAGCCCGGATGAAACAGCGCGAAGTCGTAAGGGTAATGAGCCATCTGTTTCACGTGGTTCTCGGGTGTGATGTAGCCTGGGTCTGATACTGTAGCGAGATAAAGGAATATATATGGGCAGGCGATGGCTGGGACAGCGAGAGCCTTTTGGAGAGTGCCCAGCTGTGGCCAGACGGTCGGCAGGTACATGTATTCGCCGCCAACGAGGAGTGATAGGAAGAATATCAGCACGGTCGGATGTCTGTCGTACATCATGTAGTTGCCGAACCGGCGCATAGAAGACGACAGACGGCCGGAGGTGATCTTCCGGTCCAAGGTCAGGAGGGAGTTCGGCAATATGATCCACAGAAACCGGTGAAGCCATGCTATGGGGGTGCGTCTGGCAGCAGCGGGTCAGCTACGGCAGCCTAGAATGTCTCAACACTATGAGAAATGTGCTATGTCTATCCCTACCTAAGTGCTGGGAGACGGCCAAAGAAGGCTACAAATGTCATGAACGAGATAAAGAGCACCAGAAGTGCGATGGTGGTAAAGGTCCCCATGATGTCGGCTGCGTCGGATCCAAAAGAGATGTCACCAGGATCATCGTGTGAGTATGACCGTAAGTGTGAAGACTGCTATCAGCTAAATTTAACCCAGGCACGACGCCAGGGGAGAAGACGGTGATGACTATGAGCGCTGTCACATGAGGCGGACGACGTTAACAGCTGAAGCAAGCAGCAGGGGAGAGAGCAGTGAGGCGGAGCTGTCAGGCTGAGGGTGCCGGTCTGAATCACTCTCTCAGCTGTCGAAAGCACCCATCCGGTCTCAAGGCCCGGTGAGTGGGAGGTGTGCAAAGGGTGGCCCCGTTGAAGAGGAGAATCGAATCCTCAGTCGGAAAACAGCATGTGCTGTTCTGGTAGCCTGTCGTCCCGTATCTCTTAGTCGCACTTTGGCATCAGCTCGCCCCGATATATGCATCAGGCCGGGTAAAAGCGGGGCACGGGCCTCGCGTGAGAGCGCGACACACAGCAACCTTGTCACGCGTCGCCATCACGCAGGAACCGAGATCGAGGTGTGACTCTCTCTGGTGTGCGAAACCCGCTCGAAATCTCGATGACTACGCCAGGGTTCATATTTATTGAGCGATGCTGCACGCCGTGAAGTGATAGAGTGGGAGCTGAAAGTCTTGGTTTTTGAGGGATCCCTCTTTGAACCTGGCAAAACGCACATTCCCATCGAGCCGGTTCCCAAGTCAACCTTTTCAAGTCACAAAGGGAAAGCACCGTCTCATGCACGCCTTTTCCCCGCTGCGTGCTTTCACAATTAAGTTTCGCCAACAGCCTACGACCGCTACATTTGTGCTCTCTCCCCCAGCATCTCAACATCATCCTGAGGCTTTTCTCTCTCAACTCTGAAGACACGAGTCTAAGCAATATCCGACGTGAAGCAGCAATTCACCTACTTTCCCATCACCACCCAGGGTTAGGGTACCGTCCTGCCCGACAACGAGGACGGCAACAACCACGATGCCCATCGTGTATGATGGCACGAGAGGCAGCAGTCATGGCGATCTGTTCAGGGGACTGAAACTCTTCATCTCTCTTCGTGTGCCCCAACGGGAGAGATGGGCAAACCTTGTCCAGGTAAGATCGAGACGCTTCACCCAGTAGTGGGTGGCCGTTTGACTGACAACCGCAGGGTAACGGAGGCGAGGTGGTCAAGCTCGAGAAGCAGGCCGACATGCTCATTGCCGACCACATCAAGAAAAACGGTGCTGCTCCACCTGCTGACTCATACTCGTGGCAATGGATTGAATACTCGGTCAAGAATGGCTTCCTGCAGCCCAAGGACGACTACCGAATCGAAGGAGTTCCAGCAGCCGGGGCTTCCGCGCCCGCGAAGGGCAAACAACGTGTTAAGTTCACCAAAGAAGACGATGAGATCTTGGCGAGGTTCGTCTTGAACCACGAGAGACAGGGTCATGCTACCAAGGGCAACGTCATCTTTGAGGATCTCTACAAAAAGGTGAGCGCTGCCTACGAAACGTTCAGTCGCTCAAACATTGATGCTTACTGATCCTTTTCAGTATAATCATCACTCAGCGCAGTCCTGGAGGGATCGATGGATCAAATATGTGTCGAGTCGACCACGTCCAAATCTGCCGCAAGAGGATCCACAGCCGGATGCTGGAATGCGAGGCTCACCTGGACATCGCCCTGGCTCGGTTGGTGGTCCGCCACAGTCGCAAGCCGGTCCATCAAATGTGCATTCCACACCTGCCAGATCTCCAGTTTCGACGCCTAAAAAGCAGACGACACCCCAGAGCAGAAACAAGTTCACCCAAGAAGATGACGAAATATTGCTAAGAATGGTCCGGGAGAGACGCGATATTGCCGCGGCTCAAGGCATACGTGAAGGCCTCGACGGAAACAAGATCTTTCAAGATTTGGAAGCAAAGGCAAGTCTTTGTCCCTACATCACATGTGTATATGTCTGTACATATTCAATGGGCCATTTGTATTCTTTTTAGTTCCTCTACTAAGCTGGAACAACAATGCTGTACATATTTAATATCCGACTAATTCGACATTAGTATCCGAATCGTCATCCATGGGGATCTTGGCGTAACCGGTGGGTAAGGCACTTAAATGTTGGCGCCTCGTCCGAGCAAGACGATTTAGGAATGCAAGATGAAGAAGGAAGACCAGAGCAACAAGCGGAGCGGCTCAATAAGCAATCAGGGGTATCTCGAGATGTATCAGCACCTCGGACCCAAGCTAAGAGCACGACGGCTTTGTCATCAGCAGGAGTTTTACCAGCACAGTCTACGCCGCAATTACCACGACCGAGGTCCGACGATGAGAGGCTCAAGAGACAGGAACAGAGCAAGAGAAGAGCCCGGGCCGCGAAGTTGCTCCAACGAACATGGAGAGGTCATATCGTCAGAAGAGATCGTGCCCAGCTTGAGTCTTCTATTGTGCCTCTACAGTCTCTCATGAGGGGCTATTTGCTACGAATGAGGAAATCAGAGAGACTACTTGATGCATTGGAGGCGAATGCCGAGCCAGTTGAGGATGACCAAATCGAAGACGCCGAACAGTACGAGGATGCTCGGGAGGACTTGAACCCAGAAGTGGACGGAAATGATTCGAGCTTCAGGGATCAGTTTTATGAAGATCTCCAAGATTACCTTGAAGTGAGTGGCGCCGAGATTGAGGGTCACCCTGTCGTCGATGGGCGCGAGGTTGAGCTTTGGGACCTGTTTTCGGTTGTAACACGACAGGACTGTG